>CM055825.1:32987206-33604155 GCA_029582265.1 Zoroaster sp. YZ-2022 | reverse complement strand
ATCTTTTAAAGCCTGGAGGTGGTTATGAAGGATCTTTGGGGGTATAGAAGATCCTTCAGTCTGTAGTAGTGTTCGCCAAATGTCGCTGATGTAGAAGCCGATGTCCTGTACAGGCACAATGTCATGTTTGACGATCTCGATGGCCTCTCTGATGCGTCTGGGGTGCCCAATGTGTCGATGGGTGCTTGATGAGTTGGAGGCCTGCCTGCCAGTCGATTTGGTGGTCCTTGATGTGCGAGTGCTTGACGATGGCGACTTCTCGAAATCTCCTCTGCGGCCGTGTACATGCCTCAGTATTGTTCCTTCAATCTGATGGGAGGTTGCATCCTGTTTCCGCCGATGTACACCCTACCGCACTCACAGGGGATCCAGTAGACTCCTCCTGCATTCTGTTATTTGGGTCCGGTTTGTCCTTGTGGGGTGTGTAGAAGTCCTTGGAGTGGAACACATCGATGCCTGCTCGTCGGAGGATGCGCTGTGGTTTATTGGGACGTCGAACCTAGATAGGGGAGATGGCAAAGAGAGGGTTAGGATTACTTGCTTGCTTTCGAGGTTTGGAACCGGCCTTGTTTACTGATCTTGCTGGGATTGTAACCACGTTGCGTTTGAGGGTGGTTCCGGATGCTGTACTTCCTTGGGAAGGTTGTCATATCACAAATGCTTGTAGGCGCGTTGTGGTCGAGGGTACGGTTGACCGATGACTCTGATCGCTTGTGTGATGGAAGGAGCGGTATGGTTCAGGTACCGATTCAAAAGTGGCCGTTTGGGCTTTCGTAGACGTTGTTGTGTAGGGAGCCGTCTGGGTTTCGCTGGAATGCCAACACTGGCAAGTAACGCTTGATCTTGCCGTCTCTTCTTCTGTTTCCATGGTGAAACTTGATGCTCGAAGTGTTGCTGGTTGAGATGTTGTATAAAATCCGAGGAGTAGTCTGCTGCCATAGCGGCCCAAAACCACAAAGGTGTGCTATCCACGTATCGGAGCCACAGCCGGGTTCAGGTTGGAGGTCAAGAGGTGTTGAGGGAAGAGTTTTCAAACTCTTCCATGAAAATATCAGCAAGGACCGGGGATAAAGGAGATCCCATGGAGGTCCCAGCTGTTTGCTCGTAGAGTATGTTGGATAAGTGGATAATAAAAACCACTACAATATGCTCCATATAAAATAAAGATAATAGTTGATCATTCACATGCATTTCTCTATTGTAAACACACCTAATCTATTGGTTTTATATGCGTTTTTATACAAACATATCGTCAGATAAGTCTACCTTTTAAAAAAAATAGATATAAAACACAGTTACTCACGAGATTGCATTTTTGCGTATTTCATCATATATATGTGTATTTTTTTAATCAGTTTATTCGCATTTTCACCTGGTGATCATTGGTTTTGGGCCTGTATATCTGTCTCAGGGTTTTTAATTAAGGTAAGCAGTTGATCATAAAGGTAATATGGTTATAAATATAGTCTTAAAAGCGATGGAAAACGTTCTTCATGAATAATCCTATAAAATGGCTGTAGAACTATTTCCCGCCTTTTTAGGTCATTCCATGTCTTTAGTCCAGGTTGTCCTTTCAAGTACTGCTTTGTGTTTTTATACCATTTTTTGTCTTTTTTTGATGTTTTTTATTTTAATCATATTTAATACTAAAGAAGAAGGAATAAGATTTATATAGTTATGTAGATTTTGACACTACAGATATTTATGACCCCGCTCTTACACAAAACCCAAATCTTTTCTCGGTATTAACCACAATCTGTAACAGCTACGACGAAAAGGTAAGAAAAATTGACCCCAGAGGGATCCAGTTATAGAGCCTAGAGCACTTTCTCCTAGATTCTTTGATGGGAAATAGACAAATCCGAGAACGTTGTTAGGAACATTTTTAATTTTCACGATAAATGTGGGAGGTCATCTCCAAAAGTTAAGTCCAAGTTTAGGGTTTTACAGAGCCAGTCAGCACTGCACTAATAAAAATAATTTTTAATATTTTAATTCCTATTTGTAGTATTTTCATGAATGTAATAACTTCACTCGTGATTACTGCCTTTTGGCCGCATTAGTGAAATAACAATAAGCCAATAATAACAATAATATAATGTAAGACTAACTGCATACAAAGGAACAAACAAGATTAATGTTATGCAAAGTTTTTCAATCTGTTGAAAGAATAGGACCAAAGCAAAACTACATAAAACAAGGAATCAATCTATGAACATATTGATCAGAACCCCAATGTACGGGACACGATACAATCTCATCATGAGCCAAGAATGTGTTAACACAATATATTAGGATAAATTGGACACAAAACTATTTTCTAAATACAACAAATTTCGTATGTATTTGTAAAATAAGAAGAATGAAACATTTTGGACCCCACCTCTTACATGTTCAAGTGCAATGATAAGGGAGAGACTATAGAACAATACAAACATTATGAAAATTAATTTATGGCACATGCCATATATGCTGATCCAGATTTTACAGACTCATTATGCTTGTGGTACAGGCTGAGAGGAAATAACAACAAAATTCGATGAAAAAGGGAAATTTCTGGTAAAATAACCTGAATTGGGAAACTTCTCATATTTTTCTCTCAGAAACGAAACCGGATTGAATCGTACACATACTCTGAAGCACACCCTTGTACAGATGCATGAATGTACGTATTAGTAGGAATGCGCATATATCAAAATTTTCTCCTCAAATAACAATAAGTTGGCCCATTCAAAGTGATGCAACCTACCATATTTATGATTTGGTATTTTGACGGCCTTTATTGGCTACACTCCTCAACTATTTCACATGTACTAGGTTTAGCCCTTCATTCGCGCAATCTACAGAATCCAGCCAGAGATGTCAGTCAGATGGAAATCTTTGGAGACAGTCACAGGTAAGTTTATTTAACCATTTGGAATAAACAGAATTGATTTAAAATGGCCAAAGCTTCAATCGGCCTCGTTGTAATAAGGAACAAATTTGTTTTTATCAGTAAGAAAAACAATCACAAATTAAAGGGAAGTTAATGGGAAAAATTACACAAAGAAATTTGGAAAAATTACCACAAAATGATATATTGCCATTGGCGGATCCAGGGAGGCTTACAAAGGCTGTCGCCCTCCTCCTCAAAATCGTTTTAAAAGAATTAAAAACTGCACTCCATTCCACAGTGTGTGTGGATAAATACATAGAGGTGACCTACTAGTACTGTACTGGAAAATAACAAATGTTTTTGATTCTCAAGCCCTCTAAAAATGTTCTGGATCCGGCCCTATGAATGCCCCAGCCACAAATAGAATAATTGTACCTGAAAACAAATAAATACGTTCCCATATGTTTACTTCTAATTCAAAACTTCATTTTGTTTTCTTTATTCATGTGTATTTTCAGTTTATAGCGGGCCCAATCGTTACTGTTTTGTTTTTAATCCAGATTACAAGCTTTCTGACCTGAGCCTAATTTCTGTAATGTGTTTTTGAAACATTTATATTGGACCGTTTCATTAAAACCTATTTTATTGTTTGAGTGCAGTATGTCTTTATGATTTTTTCTTTGGGTTTTTATGTCCATTTCATTCATTATTGGTAAACCGTTTTATACCTGTACAAATCTACAGAAAACTAAAGTTAAACGAAGTTTAACATTCGTTTACATTAACAAAGTGTCAAATAAAGTTGCACATAATAGAAAATTTTGAATTGAGACAAAATACGCACATGCGGTCAAAAACTCTGCAATTTGAAATCGCTGTTCGGGTGATTGTTATTCATTGGATGGTTATTTTGTGTAAATCGTATGACACAAGAGTACTTCATTGACCAGTCAGTGAAAATAAGAAATTGAATGATGATTTTAGCAGTAATTCAATTCCACGCGAAATAGAAAGGCGTAGTGTTTAAATTGGCTACTTATTTGCCGAAATTGAGCTGGGAAACCTACATTATAATAATTTAATAATTAATCTTATAATTATTTTGTCCTCAAAAACATGCTTAATATATAATTGTATAACATGAATAGTATCATGGATGTTATTATATCTGCCTTCATTGTACTTATGATAAAACAAATCTAAACTGTGGGTCGCAATCTTGAAAAGGCTTGAAAAGAATTTAATGGTGATTTATCGGTCCATTTTATGGAATGTTCTTTCCAAGACATGAATTTGATTCATACACGTTTTATATTTAGGTGCTTGTGCGATCTGACCTTTACTTTCCCAGGTCTAAACAGGTTTCAAATTCAAGATTCAAATTCTGTCAACACATTCTAACGCAAAGTGATTTTTGAATATAGAAACGATATTTATAATAAAAGTGAGAGATACTCCTTGCCTCAAAATATGATTGACATCATATCCAGTAGATAATTTGATTGGAACCGGATGTTGACACGAACACCCATGTGCTTTGTTCTAATAAATACGAAGCTCTAGTTAATACTTTTCTCTACTCCTTGTGTATAGTTTTCAGGCGAGTTGCGACGTCATGGGTGACGTCATTAGATATCAAAATACACACTCAAAATTCACTTTTAATATTTCAAAAAAATAATATCCTCATGAACCACACAAGATATTTAGACCAATCTTGCATCATCTTATAGATTCTAATCAGATTGTATGACATTTCGTGAAAAAATATTCTGATGTGGTAACAGAACAAGCTTTCAGTGGACAATATTACTATTGACTCTGTCACAGGGCCCTCATGGCGACAGGTTTCAGGAAAAATAATGATTTTCATATCTGAAAAAACATAGGAAATTTATACACATTGAAAAAGTGACTAGGTGATGATGTCTTATCTTTTTCCAAAAAAATCATGTTTCTGATGACGTCATCAAAGTTCGAGAGCGCCCCAGCAGAAGTTTTAAAAAGGAATTATTTCCCAATCTCAGAAATTGAACTGAAAGCCGAAGTATTAACGTAAATTTATATGTGATCATGGTCCAGGCCATATATAACTGACCTTAAAGTCCCTCCCTGATCCCAGACCTGTTCCAATAAACACACCCAGAGCTCTAAAAAAGTTATTTTTAGGTGTTCGACATGTGCCCGGAACAACCACCTATTGTTTCTATTTAGTTGTTTAGGTGTTCGGGCATAGTGCTGAAATTAACACCTATTGTATTGAAATTATTCATTTTTAGGTGTCTCAGGCGCGCAGCGTGAACACCCTATTGTTTTTATACTGTTTTTTAGTGTTCTGAGCGGCGCAAAGCTCGAACACCTATTGTTTTTAACTGTTTTTTTGTTTGAACTTCTTCTTCAGTGGCGCTTGTCCGGCAAACAAAGGCATCCTTGCTGAGCATATTTACGGCCTTCAAACTGGGCTAAACCAACATGAACCAGAAACATATCAGTTGAGCGAAACTGTTTTCAGGCTGTGACGTCATGATTACACGTCATCAGGTGTCGAATTACGCTAAAATCAAAGTTTAATGGCATTTCAAAAATTGCTATATCTCATGAACTACCAACGATATTTTCACAATCGTTTGCATCATCTGAAAGATCTTGAATTATGTGATTTTTCGTTTTTCGACGTGACTCCAAATTTGACCTTTCCATCCGGTCGAAACCGGAAGCGTTAAGTGGAAACAATATGCAGAATTATTACTATTCCCTGTATATTTTACGAATAAGCCTATATCTCGCGCGATGCACATGAATACGTACAATACAGCACAATATACGGAGTTTAATGTTGGGCCTGCAACGTAAAGGCCTTGTCACACGGGGGCAATGTTCAGGCAGCGAAAATATATTTAGCAGTAGAGATTGCTCTGGGATTGCCCTGGTGTGGCATTCTCATCACAATCCAGTGTATTAGGTAGACTGGCTTTCTACTTTGAGGCAATCACACTGCGAAGGGCAATCTCAGCGACATTGATCCAGGCAAAACAAAGATTTTCAACGGCCATTTAATTCCTCAAGTTTACAGAAAAATACAGGAATTTTTGCCACCTTTTTTTTAACTCAAAACAAAATACAAGAAAATAAAATGGAGGTTACCGAGAAAGAGGAAAAATATAATTTGGTACATTATTAAAGTGAAAGTAGACATTATTTAGAGGTTTATTGGCCTCGAATGTTCATATTTGCAAAAGTAGGCCTATCATTGACATAATTATTACATACACAATCAATGGATGGTTCGTGACGGACGAAACTATTGTACTGCATCTATTCTTCGTGAAAACTATATTGAGTCTACTTTCCCTGTTTTTGCAGTGTACCCTCATGATTTTAAAGTTTTGCATTTTAAATAAGACTGAGCATGGATACGATGCTCTGTGTCCAGAAAAAAGTTTACATATTGTATGCAAATAGTATACAAATCCATGTAATATATACATGTTCGTGATGTCATTGTCTCTTCACAATTCTACATATTCTTATCAAGTCAACTGAAATATCCCTAACTCAACCTAAAGAGATGCTTACTTATGGAATTAGTCTACTAGTTAGTATACAAAATGGTCATAGGGGGCACCTGTTTTTTCTGGAGACTAGAATTCCACATTTGTTGTTTTGTTATTGCTAAACATAAAAAGTCTGTCCCTCTATGCTTTTAAAAGAAAGGTCAGGTCTTATAACATAAAAAAAGCACAAGACTACTCCGTATAAAAAAGAAAACTAATAAATGAAAGAAAAAAGCTGCAAAGGATGAGTTAATATGAGTTTTAATTGGAAAAAATAGACTTGTGTACAGGTGTATTTGGTGGAACAACATGTGTGGCACCAAAATTCAGGATGGAAAAATGCAAATGGGTGGGGTGATGAAGGTTGTTTTGCACAATTATAGAGGGCATTCCCTCTTACTGGAGTAATACATGTTGGCCTTTCCCCATTCAGAAATTATTTTTCCACAGGAATCATTTGAACATTTCTTTATATTTTGTGTATTTAGCTCTCCAGTATGTTGAGTAATTGGAATTTGGGATGCGTTGGCGCACCAGTGAGAATCAGTTCAAGCAGCCTAGAAAGCATCTAAACACAAGCCCCAGGGTGTAACCAATAAATCTGTGGTTACCAATTATTGTAAATGTAAATGTGTAGAGCGCATTTCAAACCGGGGATATATAATAAAAGGGACAATATGGTCCCCGGTTGCTCTCACAATAGGAGAGCAATATGTTCTTCCCTTTTGGACAAAGGAATTTATGACAAAGGGATGTGCCGATTTGTATGGCGTTTACACGTGTGTGTGTGTGTGTGTGGAGGTGTTCCTTTTCAGCCGCGTTATGGGGGCAGAAGAACAAAAAGAGGATCCGAATTACTTAGCTGTGGGGACATTTCTCTCTGTCCACACAACGTTTTTTAATCCCCAAAATCCTTTGTATTTTGTCCCCACAGCGCTTGCGCGGGTAATGTGTGTGTGTGTGTGGGTGGGTGGGTGTGTGGGTGTGGAACGTACACCACGTCTGTTGTGGGGTCAAAAAACACAATAGAACAATTTTGGACCCCACAAGGGTAACTATAGAAAATCTTGAAAACCTACACAGGAGAATTATAAGGAAAAGGGATAATAGAACGAAACAAGGAATACCCCACAAAATCAAATGCGTGAGGAGGTGGGGTGTGGGTGTGTGTGCCCCACCAACCTTTTTTAAACTTTATCCACAATGTTGTATTCTCTTTCCCAGTGAAAACAGGTAAACTCAGACAACGTGCCAATCAGTACTTTTAAACCTTACACTATCCTTTGGTCAACTCGACCCGTAAAATATTTATTACTGAATATTTACTGGCATGTGTGCAGTTGACATCCGATGGAGTATGAAGTTGGTAGAAGAAATCTAAGTTCATTAGCTACACTGTTAGTGTCTGGTGGTTCCTCATAATACTAGTAGTGAAAAGTTATGTTCATGTGGTGGTGATGGCTGCAGTTTGGAAGCCATTTGATACTAGCACTTAATTTTCTCTTTTCCCAAAGTAGACCAAAAGAAACAATACTCTAGCATCTTATAATTGGGAGATGAATGACAGTCACATCATGGAGGAAGGAAGACGTCATATGTAACTTTTTATTCCATGGTGTTCCCCAACTTCAAAAGGCATTGTTCTGAAGGGATCGATTTTTCTAAAGTTGCATAATATTTTCTGAAGTTACATCAATCCATCATCCTGATAATAACATATGAGGGCATTTCCAAGTTATGTGTGTTTTTTGCTTAGCATGACCCATTGTCAGCTTCTTCGTCCCTCTTTTGAAAAGTCATTTAATATTGTTTTTACATGATTCTGTTTTATATTTCAGATATTCTGATCCCGATATCGACGCTTGTTAAATGTGTGGTGCCCTATGGCCCAGACGTTCCAATTTTTAGGTTGCTGAAATGGATCGCCAGCACAGTCATAAAGGGTAGGTATCTTGAGTTACTTTTGAGAAGATTTCTATGTATTTATCTTCGTGTTTTATACAAGAGCTAGCCATTTTAAGCTGATCGGTTGGCTGGCCATTCGTCGTTGCATTGTGCCTGCTTTAACTAATTGGTTACAATATGTGAACAGTACTTTGGACAGTAAACAACTCGCCACTACTTTCTACAACAAAATAAGGAACAGATGTCACCAAAATGTTATTTAGAATATAAATATGGGAGGAAAATTAGTTGTTAAAATTTGTTATGGCATTTTTTCAGTAGAAATGTTATGCCATATTTGTCATTTTTGTTTTCCTAAAATCTTCAGTTTGTACACAAATTAAGAACCAGTAGTTTAGTGTAGTAGTGATTGTTTACTGCACTTTTTCCTTAATTAATTTACCCTTTCTAGATTACAAATCAAACTGACATAGACTAATTAATTCTTCACAGGAAAATGCATAATTTTCATTGGACTGATAACACATGTACTTGCCGCCCTTAGGTCCTGCTCCTGAGGCCTCTCTCAGACATCTCTCACAATCAAATGAAACTATATGAGTATATAAGACCTGAAAGTTTCTTAAATCTCTCTCTTCTTTGATGTGAGAGTTTGCGTGCAGAACATTTCTCTTTTAATTTATTACATATTGTCTCAAGAATAATTGGTGCAATTTTGAAAACAAACGTCCAATGTCCTTGCCTCAATTTCAGTGTCCAGCTACTCCAAAATTATACACTGCTTTTCCCCATTCCCACATCAATTAGAACTTCTCTGAATTTTCAAATATTTTATTCTTGGTCCATGTACTTATAAAACCTTCCCTATTATTTTTACAACATGTTTACTGTGACATATTCACTGCATGCTTTCCTCTACTCACATAAATTAGAACTTTCTGAAATTTCAAACATTTTATTACATGTACTTATAAAAACGTAACTGTATTATTTTTACAGCATGCTGACTCCAGATGTATCACTTGGCTCAGACTGAGTTTCCCAAGCCCTACAGTACCCCGGCGGCATTGACAATTAATCCCCAAAATGCAGTATCGTAACTGTTCAAATCATCAACAATTTTCAGTTTCTAGGCTACAAAAAGGGGGTGTATGGCTTTAACGTCTATATGCTAACAGATCTGTTTGAAAAGGGGTCTTCAAACGCAATGATGAACATTTTGATAGTTTTAATGGTTGTTTATTACAAAAAATTAAGGTTTAGTAATAATTTATTTATTTATTTTGCTATAGCAGCATTCGGCATTTTCAGTCCAGAGAAGGGTGCATCTGAAGCAACCACCCTTTTCCAATCCATGCCAGTTAAACAACATTTATTTAAATCTAAGCGCCTCCTAGCTGACCCAAATTTTATTAGAAAGACAGAAACATTCAAACTTCAGCTATAGCAAATTGATGCCAAATGGGTGATTTTTCGACATAATAAACACAGTCGTCAGTAAATGGAAATGCACTAAATTTTTAGGCCTACTTTATTGCTTGTTTGCCCCGCCCCTTCCCCTAGATCTTGCGATCTCTATAGTGCTGCAATGATGATAGACCAAAAAGGAATTTTAGAAAAAAAAACAAATGTGTTGGTTCATCACCAGTGGCAGTACATGCCATCACCAAGAACTTGGGGGGAGGGGCAGACATTTTATTCCCAAAAGTGCAATTACAGATTCCAACCCAACCCCCTTGAATGTTCATTCTGAAAACTCCTCGCAATCTATTAAATCACATACAGAGGCTGACATTTATTATAAATGCAGATTGATTATATTTTTTGTCCATAAGAAGGACCTTGCGGTTTGGGGTTCATTTACACTGGAATTTATTTCACTTGTTACATGTGAAGACCATGTACACTCATTTCTAAGTTTGGTTTTACAAAGTAGGTTTAAACAGGTCAACAAAGTGCTGGGTTTCAAATTGATTGTAGGGGAGGTAGCTGTAACCTTGAAAGGCAAGTCAAGTTAAGAAACCCAACAGACCAGTAAAAATAAATATGTATTTCCATTCACTTCTAGCAATTTACAAGCATCCATACAACCCTCTTTGATTATTTCAATGTCTAACAATTTTAGTGTACAAAATGGCATCTGATCTTTTAGGTTGTAATTCTGTAGTATGGATACGGCTACTGATGACATTTTGCCAATCATGTACAACCTTGTACGAAATGTAAAAATCAATGTAGAATTTGTTTTCAAATTTTATAAATTATTTTTTAATTATTTTGCAGTATAGGTGAAAATAAAGACAGTTTATAAACATATCAAGCACATAGTAGATGTGCTATCACAGTGTCACTATCATTGTCACCCCATTAAATTGTTGTTATAAACTTAACCTCAGAAAGTGAAGTATATTATAAATAAAGATTAAATTTATTTTGTATAAAGACTTAATCACCAAGATAAATTACCAATATTGGCTTCATTTAAATCTAAAATTGAAAGGTTTTCCATAAATAAAGTGAAAGTAAGGGCAACCAATTATCTAGATTTGAACCAGTGGAATATACTTACATTTAATTTTGTTTGAATTTAGGGAAATTATTACTTTTGACAACTCTTCTACAGGGCGGCAGGAAGATGGAAAGCACGGATGCAAGCTTTGTTCCAACTTTTATCATGTGGTAGTGTACTTATAACTTTGTTTTCTAATGAAAGGCTAATGTAGCTGAAGGGGAAGGAAAGAGAGAGGAAATATTTATATGCTCTTCCATGCTTCAGTGTCTTCTAGTAACCTCAACTCCCCAAACAATTTTAAACCCTGCTCTTTGAATTTGCAGCCGTTTAATCCAGATTACCTATCCTTGCAGTCCCTTCTGCCCTAAATCAGCACTTTTGGTGACGATGCCTATAATAATGCTGAAATAGGTTGATCTGGCTGCCTACAACCCCAAGTAAACTATTTTTTCATATGAGTGATTTTTAATGTTGATTTATCATCATCTAGCATAGTTTTTTGAAAAGCATCTATTGGGCTAAGTGTCAATATTTAAAGAAATAAAAAACATTGTGTTCCCAAGTCACACTTGTTAATTTCCTAATTTATTGTTTAAATCTCACAAATTTTTCCAAGTTCAAACAGATAATATCTCAAGAACCTAAATGACCTATTAGAAAACAAAAACACAATTGAATTGCTTACATTAATAAGCTTGTAATAGTTGCCCATGAAATGAGTTACCATAAATGCTTTGCCAATTGGTCCAAATTTATTAGTGGCACACAAGTATTAACGGTTTTACAAATTTTTCAAGGTCATATCTCATAGCTTCAATTTGATGTATAAGTTGACAAATTTAATTTATTTTCACGTCATGAGGAATATATGACCCTTAAAAGCACCTAATGTGACCTTTACTCCCGTCCAAACAGGAAGTTCAAATTCAACACATTTAGCACGCAAATTGAGGTCTTTTGAATATGAAATTGATATTGTTGGCTTATAAAAAGATGATAAACCCTTGCACAATATGATATTGAGCATCTATCGATGATAAATTTGAATTGAACCGGAAGTTGACTCGACACACCGTGTAACATTCCTTCTAAACACTTAAGCTCTAGTTATTATTTTTATTACTCTTCATCTCAGTGGCGACTGTCCGGCAACAAAAGGCCAGTATCCTTGCTAAAACATATACAGCCTTCAAACATAACACATAATGCAGAACATACCAAGCAGACGAAACCGTTTGCTGTGACGTCAGCGATTACGTCATCAGGTGTCGGAATTACCGCTAAATCAAAGGTGTTTAATCAAATTCCGAAACGTTTCCAGTTACAAGGTATGAAATAATCCAAATATCGTATAGCGCCGCAAGGCGCAATATAAAACGCCAGCACTATCTTTGGTTACAATGGAGCTCCATACGGCCCACCAATCGATGCTTCAGCACACTGTTTGCGCGTGTGTGGTGCCAATGGCCCAGCCCCAGACGTAATTTTTTAGACTCGTTGGAGTTTTGACCCAAAAAAATGGTCTTGATTTCGTGAAAGAATGGATCGCCAACACAGCCGTAAAGGGTGATTATCTTGGAGTTGGTTTTAAGAGAATTTCCTGTATTTATCTTTCTGTGTTTTATACAAAACCATTTTTTAAGGGTCCGGTTGGCTGGCCATCTCGTCGTTGCATTGTGCCTATTTAATTAACTGCATTGGTTACGTGAACATACTTTGGACGATAAACAACTCACTTTTCACTTTTCTAACAAAATATGAACAGATGTCACCAAAATGTATTTAGAATATAAATAAGGATAGGAAAATTCAGTTGTTAAGGTTAGTGGCAATTTTTCAGTAGAATTTTACGCCGCCATATTTTGTAACTCATTTTATTTTCCAAAAATCTTCAGTTTTATTGCTACAAATTAAATACAAGTAGCCTAATAGTGGTGTAGTAGATTATTACTGCACTTTTTCCTTAATTTTATTACCCTTCTCAGATACAAACCAGCCATATAGTAAAATTATTTTCACAGGGAAAATGCACAATATTCAGTGATACAATACATGTACTTATGGGGTCCTGCTCCCTGGAGGCCTTCTATCTGAGACATCTCTCACAATCACATGAAACTATATGAGTATATGAGACTCGGCAACAATTTAAATACCCTTTCTCTTTACCCAGATGTGAGTTTCAGTGATGAGAACATTTCCCTTTTAAATTTATTAGACATTGTCATATAGGCTTAAATTTGTAAAAATTTGAAAACAAACCAATGCCACTTTCCACCTTTCAATGGTCCAGCTTACTCCAAAATTATACACTATTTTATTCCCATTCGTTATAAATTAGAACTTATCTGAATTTTCCCAAACACTTTATTACTTGGTCCATGTGCTTATAAAACGCTTCCATTGGCTTTTTTACAGCATGTTCACTGTGACATACTTATTTTCCCTATTCACCATATAAATTAGAACCTCTTGAAATTTCAGTATTGATGATAGACCAAAACAATTTTTTTAAAGAATTTTAAAAAAAAAATGTGTTGGTTCATCACCAGTGGCAGTACATGCCATCACCAAGAACAGGGAGGGGGCAGACATTTTATTCCAAATTACCGATTTCCAATGACAACCCCTGAATGTCACCCCATTCTGAACTGGTCACTTCAAATCGTACATACAGAGAGTAGCATTTATTATAAACACAGGATTGATTCTGTTTTTCTTGTCCAACAAAGGGTCATGGTTGAGTTCATTTTACACCGAAGTCATTTCACTTGTGTACATGTGTAAGACCATGTACACTCATTCTCTAGATTGGTTGACATTAGAGTTAAACAGGTCAACAAAGTGGTTTCAATTTTATTGTGGGGGAGGGCGTGTAACCACAAAAGTCAAGTCATGAAACCCAACAGAGAGTTAAAATAGAACATCTATTTCATTGCTGTATTAGTACCATAAGCACCTTGTACAACTCTTTGATTATTTCAATGTCTAACAATTTATGTACAAAATGGCATCTGATCTTTTAGGCTGTAATTCCGTAGTATGGATGCAGCTACAGACATTTTGCCAATCATGTGTACAACCTTGAAAATGTAAAAATCACGTAGAATTTGTTTTCAAATTTTATAAATTATTTTTTTAAATTATTTCCGGTTAGGTGAAAAACAAAGACAGTTTAACATGTCACAATAAGGATGTTTGATTACAGTGTCACTATCATTGTTGACTTATCATTATATTTATGTTATAAACTTTAAACCTGAAAGTGTGAAGTATATTATAACAAAGACTAAATTTATTTTTTGCAAGACTTAATACCAAGAGATAAACACCAATGTTGGCTTCCATTTAAATCTAAAATTGAAAGGTTTTTTTCCATAAACAAATTGAAAAGGGCAACCAATTATCAGATTTAATCCAGTGGATATAGTTAACATTTAATTTTGTTTGAATTGGGAATTATTTACTTTATGTCAACTTTTCTGCAGGGGGCAGGGGAAGATGGAAAAGACGGATGCAAGCTTTTCCAACTTTATCATGTAGTAGTTATAATCTTGTTTTCTAATGACAGGTTAATTATTGGCCGAAAAAAGGAAAGGGGCAACATTATATGGTCTTCCGTGCTTCAGTGTCTTCAGTAACCCCAACTCCCCCAAACAATTTAACCCACACTTCCTGCCCCTTTTGAATTTGCAGCCAAGTTTAACTTGTTAATATACACAGTCCCCTTTCACCCTAAATCAACTTTTTGTGACTTTTATGCCCATAATAATGCCGAATAGGTTGATCTGGCTACCCAACCCTGGTAACCATTTTCATATGAGTGATTTTAATAATTTATCATTTCACATGGTTTTGAAAAGCATGTGCTGGCTAGTGTCAATATTTAAAATAAAAAAATGTGTTCCAAGTCACACTTGTTAATTTCTAATTTATTGCTTAAATCTCGCCAACTTTTCCAAGTTCAACAGCCAATATCTCAAGAACTAAATGACCTATCAGAAAACCAAAAAACAATTGAATTCCTTTATGTTAATAGCTTTTGTAATTTTTGTGAAATGAGTTACTATAAATGTTTGCCAATTTTGGTCCAATTAGCACACGGCGCAACGATTTTTTAACAAATTTAAAAGGGTATATCTCATAGCTTCAATTTGATATGTGTTGACAAATTTGTTATTTTTCATAACTATGAGGTCATATGACCCTTTCAAACCACCTATCAGGACCTTTACTCTCGTCCAAACAGGAAGTTCAACACATTCTAACGCAAAAATTGATATGTCTTTGAATATGGGAAACTGATATTGTTAATATAAAAGATGATAAAGCTCTTTGCACAATATGATGTTGACATCATCGATGAGCAATTTGATTGAACTGAAGTTGACTTGAACACCGTGTGTTTGTTCTAAACACTTGTTTAGTTAGGTAAGTTCGGGCATGCCCGAAACACCTATTGTTTTTGTACGATTTTTTTAAATTTTTTTTACTTCTCCTTCTTTCTTCTTCTTCTCCCCCAATAACTGTCTGGTAACAAACACATACTTGCAAACTTCACATGAACTTGAAACTTGGTTACTTAGAACTGTCAAGTGATGGAAATGACAGAGTCAAAGTTTAATATTTAAAAAAATCATATCTCAATAACTACAAGAGGTAAAATTCCCAAATTGTTGTACCATTGTACAGACCACACTGTCAAAAAGATATTTACAACAGATGACCCCACTTGGACCTTACTTCCTGTCCAAACCGGAAGTCAAATTTTAAATATTTTAAAAAATGTATCTCAACAACTACAAGAGGTAAATTAACATTTTTGTACCATTGTACAGGTCGTTAATTGTGAAAAAATATTTACAAAAAAGGTGAACCACTTGACCTTACTTCCTGTCCCAAAACCCGGGAAGTCAAAGTTTAATATTTAAAAAATCATATCTCAACAAGCACAAGAGGTAATTCTACAATTTTGTACCATTGTACAGATCGTTAATTGTCAAAAAATATTTACAAAAGGTGACCCCTAATTTGACCATACTTCCGTCCAAACCGGAAGGTCAAAGTTTAACATTTAAAAAATCATCACAACTAATAAGATGTAATTTGTTAAAATTTTTGTACCATTGCCAGATCGTTAATTGTCAAAATATTTACAAAAGGTGACCCCACTCTGACCAATACTTCCTGTCCAAAACTGGAAAATAAAAGTTTAACATTTAAAAAAATCGTATCTCAAATAACCACAAGAGGTAAAATTCCACAATTTTGTACCCAAACAGACTATTAATTGTCAAAGATATTTACAAATAGATGACCACCCTTGGATCCATTTTCCTGTCCCAAACTGAAGTCAAAGTTTAATATTTAAAAAAAAATTTGGTCTCAACAAACTACTCGCTGTAATTTCCCACAATTTTGTACCATTGTACAGATCGTTAATTGTCAAAACAATTTTACACAAAGTTGACTTTAAATTTGACCTTTACTTTCCTGTTTCAAACCGAAGTCAAAGTTTAAAATTTAAAATAAAATCTTCCACAAGAGGTAATCAACAATATTTGCACCAAACGCCAGATCGTTATCGTCAAAACACCACAAAGGTGACTCTAATTTGACCTTTACTTCCCTCTGAACACCTATAGAGTTTGTGTAAACAAACCTCGAATTCTAGTTTTACTTCTTCCCTTCTTCTTCTCCCCTAACTGTCCCGGTAACAAACATACTTGCAAACTTCACATGAACTTGAAACTTGGTATGTACTTTCTAGGAATTTTAACAAGTAGATGAAACACGAGCTGTGATTGACCCCACTTGACCTATTCCGTCCCCAAAACCGGAAGGAAAGTTTAATTATTTCAAAAAATCATATCTCCCATCAACCACAAGAGGTAAATTCACAATTTTGTAGCATTGTACAGACTGTTAATTGTCAAAATATTATGTACAAAAGGGACCCTAATTTGACCTTACTTCTCATCCAAAAACCGGGAAGTCAAAGTTTAATATTTAACAAAAAAACATCTCAATAACCACAAGATTTAAACGGCATTTTTAAACCATTGTATAGGATTGTTAATTGTCGAAAATATTTACACAAAGGTGACCCTAATTTGACCTTTACTTCCGTCCCAAAACCGAAGTTTGAAGTTTAATGATTTAAAATCATATCTCAACAACCCAAAATGAGGTAAATTCACAATTTTTGCACTACTGTATACTGGGTTAATTGTCAAAAAATATTTATAAAAGATGACAATTAATTTGACCTTACTTCGTGTCCCAAACCCGAAGTCAAAGTTTAATATTTAAAAAGCATATCTCAACAACCACAAGATAACGCTACTTTTGTACCATTGTACAGACCGTTAATTGTCAAAAAATATTTAATAAAAGATGACAATTAATTTCCGACCTTTACTTGTGTCCAAACTGAAGTCGTTTAATATTTAAAAAGCATAATCATCAACCAACCAGAGGTAACGTTAAATTTTTGTACCAATAGCAGACTGTTAAATTGTCAAAAAATTTACGCAAAGATGACACCACTTGACTCTTTACTTCCTGTCCAAAACCGAAGTGAAATTTTTTGTTTAAAACTACTCACATCTCAACAACCCAAGAGGTAAATTCACAATTTTTGTACCATTGTTCAATGAATTGTCAAAAATATTTTTAAAGGTGACCCTAATTTTACCTTACTTCCTGTCCCAAAACCCGGGAAGTCAAAGCTTAATTATTTTAAAACTTTCATATTCAATAAATTACAATAGGAATCTACAATTTTTGTACCATTGTACAAGACCGTTAATTACAAAAGATATTGATAAAAAGCTGACCCCCAAATTTGACCTTACTAATTATTCCCAAAACCCGGGAAGTCAAAGTTTAATATTTAAAAAAATCATATCTCAACAAACTACAAGAGGTAATTCACAATTTTAAAACATTGTACAGATCAAGTTGCTGGAAATATTTACAAAACCTGACCCCTTTTAAATTCTGACCTTTTACATTTCCCTGTTCAAACTGAAGTCAAAGTTTAATACTTAAAAATCAGCATTCAACAACCAAGCAAAGGTAAATTCACAACTTGTACCATTGTACGAGACCGTTAATTGTCAAAAAATATTTACAAAAGATGACACCACTTGACCTTTACTTGTTCAAACGGAAGTCAAAATTTACAATTTAAAAAAATCATATATCAACAACCATAAGAGGTAAATTGACATTTTTGCACCATTCTATAGATTAAGTGTCAGTGTTATTTACAGCAAAAGGTGACCTCATTTGACTTACTTCCTGTCCAAACCGGAAGTCAAAGTTTAAAAATTTTAAAACTATCATATCTTACCAACCACAAGAGGTAAATTGACATTTTTGCACCATTGAGAGATTAATATGTCAAACACACTATACTAAAGGTGACCCAATGACCTACTTCCTGTCCAAACTGGAAGTTAAAATTTCATATTTAAAAAACTTATCTCAAATCATAAGAGGTAATTAAATTTTTGCACTATTGTATAGGATCGTTAATTGTCATGCAAAATATTTATGTACAGACTCCTAATTTGACCTTACTTCCTGTCCAAAACCAGAAGTCAAAGTTTAATACTAAAAAACATATTCTCAACAATCATAAGAGGTAAATTCACAGTTTTGCACCATTGTATAGATTGTTAATTGTCGAAAATATTTAGACAAAGGTGACCCAATTTGACCTTTATGTCATCCTGACACCTAGTGTTTGTCATCACAAACACCAATCTCTAGTTGTATTTTCATTTGCTTCAGTTTCTTTCTTTTCATCGTTCTTCAACTGACCGTTTTCAACATGCTGCGTTTATTGTCTTCTTTCTCGAGGTCTTCAGGGCTATAGAGACCTGAAACATCATAGTTACTTTTAACGAATTCGATGTCCAGACTATGTTCTTCTGAAAAGTCTAAACCTGAGAGACTGTGCCAATATGAAGATTCCTCTTGTTGTCACATATTATCCTCTCACTCCCCCATAATAATAGTGTTAATCATCATATCCTCCACACCCTTAGAGCTCCTCTAATGTACAACCTCTGAGGTAGGAGCCTATGATTACTGGCCGACGTCTTCCTAGTTCGAACCTTTCACATGTCGGCTTACTATTTTATTTCTTGAAACGTCCATGCACACAGACCTTACCTAATACTTATTGTTTTTAAGATTATTACAAATGACACCTTTATGGTCCTGTACTCGTTGTTATGGGATAGTGATTAAAATACATTCGGAAAGTACTGATTTTCATATATTTATGATGCTGATGACGTGAATGTGGCCTGGTCTATTTGTTGATATATTTCATGTATTGGTATAGATTTTTTCCCAAAAATACAAAATTAAGGATCCCAGATCCTGGTGGATAGATGCAAAAGTCCGACATGCTCAAAATAAAATAAAAATCGGCCTGGAAGGCTAAAAAATTTAATTTAACCCAACACTCGACAGTTTTCGAAAGCTGTTTAAACGTTTAAGAATCTGTTGTCTTATAAGTATAAGCAGTATTTGAATAATCTTGGGTCAACTCTTGGGACAACCTAAGAGATTTTGGTAATTTTAGGAAAAAACTAAAACTAAATCATTCCCAACATGGAAAAAATTTATTGTAAACGATACTAATCTAAAGATAAAGCTACTTTGTTTAATAATTTTTTTTACCCCGTTTTGACCCAAACCCAAAAGGATTATGATTTCTTACGATATTTCTGTTTATAAACATGCTGAATTGGGGTCAATATCTGTTAATGGGGTGAAGTTTAGACATCCTTAATCATTAGATATAGCTAAACAGTGGGTCCTGATGGGCTACCCCTCGAGTGTTAAAGAATGTGCTCAACGGATTATTTCTCCTTTGTGTCATATTTTATTAACTTTCTCATAGAACTCAAGTTTTACCCGAATTGGCTAAAAATGTTTTTCCCAGTTTTTAAAAATCGGACAAAGATAAGGTTGAAAATTAAACAGTGTCTTTACTCAGTGTATGTGCCAAGGTTATGGAAAGGTTTGTTTTAATGCTTTTTTTCCAGTTGTTCGGATGATATATACAACCCCCAACATGGGTTTGTTAAGGTCGCTCTACGGTTTCCCCAACTTTTAACAGTATTACAAGAATTCATTTGTGTTTTGGACAGTTTGGACAAGTTGATGATTTATCTGATTTCTCCAAAGTTTTTGATAGTGTTTCTTCATAAGTACAGTCTTTTGGTATTCATTCGGTTTGGGTTTGGGTTTTTAATTGTCTTACTTGAATAATCGTCAAAAAAGGTGGTTGTCGGGGGATGTAACTCTGATTGGCTGCCGGTTTTTCAGGGGGCCAGGGTTCCATATTATCCGTTATTGTTTCTTCTGTATATAAACGACATGCCCAGCACTGTCCAAAATTCTACAGTGGCACTGTTTGCTGACGATTAAAAGTGTTTTAATTCCGTTAAGAATATATCTGACTGTAAATTATTACAGAAGGATATTGTTTCCCCTGTATTCTTGGAGTGTTGAGGGATTTGCATTTTAATATTTCGAAGTGCCTAATTATTTCCATATCTAAGGCGTAAACAATTAGTAAATTTTGATTAAAAAACAATATTTTCTCGAACGGTTGATTCCGTTTGGGATCTTGGTGATATTCTCGGGTTTTGTTTGGAATGATCATGTTAGTAAATTGTTGGCAAATGTAATAGATGATGGGTTGAAAAAACGTACTATTGGCTATGAAGCTCCTGCTCGGTTTCAAAACCTTTATTTTCTTTGATTAAAGAAACCCTTTGAATATTGTAGTTCTGTGGGTGGAACTTCAAAACGCAACATTAGATTAATTGAAGGTGTTCAAAGACGGGCTACAAAATTTATCCTGCATTATCCTGAGGAAGACTATAATTCACGATTGGATCGTCTGACTTTTTGTTGTTTTTTAGAAGAAATTGGTGATCTTACATATTTTTTAATTGTAAGGTAAAATTTTGATATTGATCGTTATGTTAGTTTTATGTAACTCAAGGCCGTCCTACCACTAGACTTTCTTCTGATCCTTATGTTAACTGTTCCTGTGTAAACCAATCACATAATTTTTTTCACGGATTGTTCCAATCTGAATCAATTTCCCTTGGCAGAAAGATCTGCCACTTCTTTTTCGTCGTTTAAACTCAAGTGTTTCAATTTTATAGAACAAAATTTGCTTCCAGTTTTCGGTAGATAATATTTGTACATGGATGTCTTTTACCATTGCTCTCTGTCGGCGTAATTAATTTGTTGCTTAATGTGTCTTTTCCGTCCAAACTTCCTTCAGCGGCCCTCCAGTGGTGTAATGGAGGCGGGGGTGGGGGTGTAACGAGGTATATAATGTTTAGTGGGTTTCTTGTGGTGGGATGGCCTTGTAGAGGTGCTGGTCACCTGTTCTTCTTACCACTCATCACTGGCTTAGCTAACATAAATTTTTTGTGTATTTTTTTTTTTAGGTTTGGTTTTTATTTAATTGATGTTATCTGATTGCCCTAAATGTAATAAAAAAAAATAAAAATAAAATAAACACACCCTTTTCATTGAACGTATGTATTTAGAAATTTTTATTGTTATGCATGATTACCAATGACACCTGTATGGGCCTGGAAAAAGGCCTACATTCGAAATCACACACCTTTCTTTAAAATGTATGTGTTAATAAATGCAATGACCTACCGCCTTGTCTTTTATTCAGCTTCTTGGAGACGTGATTAAGAAAGACATGTGTCATGTTAACAGTTGTGATATGACTTTAATGAGCAATGTGATTTAAAAAGGAACTAAAGAATAGAAGCTGGGTATATGTTTTTGTTGATGAATTTAATGTAATGTCAATAACCATCCTTATTTTTCCCAATTTTAAGCCCTTACTTTGACTGGGAATCAGACCACCCAAAAGCTCTACACGTGCCACTGGGATTGCCTCTAAAGCTGTAGAGGGAGTTGTATAACCCTCAATGCACCCCACAGGTTTTTACCAAAATACATTTATCGTCCATGTACGTAACTCGCCGCACTTGGAAATGACGCACCCCTTTTGGTTAAATTTCTCGGAAAACACAAAATTATGGCGTATTACTGGTTGCATAAACTTATCTAAGTCGTTCTTGTTACAGAAATAAAATTATAGTGAAATTGATGATTTACGGGAAAGTTAGTGCTTAGAAAGTGGAAAAGTTGTTTAACCACCGATTTTGCTAGATACAAATAGGAAGAGATTTACATGATTTAAAAAAAAATTTCACGAACATTTGTGATTTTTTTTCATGCCGTCACCAAGCTGTTGTCTGTAAACCAAAATATATGAATGCTTTGCATTTGCAATGGTTTTTAAAGAAATACTGATCCTAAAAATGGAACATTCCTTATGAAGAAGCGAACGAAGACTACTTAATTCGTTGGTGTTTATTTCGACGGTAGTGGAAAATTATTGAGAAAATGAACCAGTAATATCATGGTTATGAAAGAAATCTTTATTTGACAAAATGTTAAGACATTTGTACACTTTTCAAATTTTAAAAGTACTTTTGCAAAATATTTAACCACCTTCCATTTGGTTTTTCGAAATATTGATTAAAATTTTTCAGAGCTTCCCCAAATTATACCATTTTATTTTAAAAATCGATACCAATTTTTTTATTTTCAAGATTAAAACATTTACAACCATCTGGAATAAGATGAAGCATGATTCAACTGTTTTCTTCTGGTACATTTTCTGGCCCATAAACTTTGACAGTTTGGGGTGAGTCATTACCAACATCAATTTTCGACTAAAATTCTGCGTCTCAAAAACGGCGCTCAAGACGTCCACGCGTATGATAATGCATTGAAATTCCGCATTTTACAAGAGAATTCTTCACTGAAACAAACTGAACACCAAACTGCTAATTTCATTTGTAAGTTACCGTCCAGTTGATTATATAAACCTTAGGTGCGTCATTTAGGCTAAATTGAGGATAATATATTACCGGATTTTCGTTTAAGGGATTGTATACTATTGGTATATTGTATTTATTAATGCATCCATACTTCCATGTAATGAAGAAATATATACAAGTTTAGCTGATTTCCTGCGTCATTAACGAGAAAATTTGGGAAAAATGCATTCAGATTTGTTTTATGTAATATTTGAAATTGATCACGACGGTGATCAATTTCAATTTATTAAAATACAGCATATCAGACGGATTTGTTCTGTGTTTTATATTATATTTAAATTCAGTATTTTGTTATTGGGAATGTTAACCCCAAAAAGTGTACATAACAAAAAGTGTACTTTTAACCTCCATGAAAATGTCTGATACGCAGCTTCGGGGTACTTTTATGTTTTATTTGATATGCAAAGGCTTAAATGTGTGATATAGCGCATTTGGAAAACAAGGAAACGTTTCTGGACCCAAAACCCAGACTACAGCTGAACCGCCCATGGCAGAATAAATCCGGAAAAATGGAGTTGTTTATAAAAATTTGTTTAAGATATCGTTCTTTGGGAAAAGATAATTAGCTTGTTAAAATGTTGATGTTGATTCTATAAATAGCCTATTTGATGATTTTCTTCTTTTTTTGTGTTCGTCGCCATCTTGGATCCATATTACCCACCGTGGGGCAGGATCGGAAAATAGATCTGGATCTGTAAAACGTCTGAACCGTAATGACTCAATCTCTGGTTATCGATATCTGGATATGTGCGAAACAAACAGGCCCAAATTTTTTGTATTCACATGGTATCTGGTAATGAATATCGCCAGTTAGAATGAAGTTGAACGGGCTGAAATCGCGGCTTAGTCTTTTTCCCAGACAAGTATATTCACATCCCCTGTGTGCACAACCCTGCAGTGCGAATAGATTTGGTATATTAGTGAAATCGTTTAAACGTGTCCAAATAAATATTTGAGGTGGGCGGGCTATTGTCACATCTGTGTTGGTGTATATCAACAATCAGAAATATGTGGGATACTGATATTTGTACACATCTCATGTGTTTAGCCTCAATTGTATATTATGACGTATTTGCCAGTGATTTTAATAATTTTGATGTTTAAATATCAAAATCTGAAAGTTAGGGAAACAGCTTTTATACAACATAAAGATACAAACAATATTTTTGAGGTGTTATATACAATCGATTAGGATTATTTCATATTATTTTTCATGGCCTGTGTGCTACTGAGCACGAGTCCCCTGCTGAAAGGTGTGCCCCAGTACCCCCAATGAAAATTTTAGGTTAGTTATTGCCAGAAATCGCGATTTTTGAAAAAGCTCTTCTGAATTTAAATATTCCACCAATCAAATTTAATAATTATTTTTTTGGGGAAAACTAGATATTCTATAAATCCTTTGTTTATCTCTCATCTCAACAAACCAACAGAACCCATGGTGGAAGGTGGATCTGGGGTCTGATTACTGTCTTGGTAAAATCAGGGTTCGGGAAAAGAGACAGTACAAACTGTAAAATCAACCCTAAAATGAAAAGAAAATATGAATTAAGAATAATGCTTCAAGACCGTTAAAATGGTACAATTATTAGCCGTGTTTTTTTATGCAGTAAAACATGTATAACGATCTTTTTAAAACAACGCTTTCGGAATAATATGAAATCAAATTATTTCAACAATTACGAATAGGTTCTTTACCACTAATATAAAGATCCGGATATATGTTAATGATTGTACCTTGGCTTTATTTTAAAACGTCAATTTTAAATTCCAATTAAAACAATGGAATCCTTTATGAAGTTACTTCTAGTAATGATGAGAAGATTTCTACACATCATGAGGCTAAAACAGCATTCCAATAGTAATAGTAAGAATCAATCTTGAAATTGAAAGAAAATAGGAATAATAAATATGCTTTAAGACCGTTAAATGGTACAATATCATTTTCTGAGCATAGTGTACATGAATAACTTTGCAATCAGCGCTTTCGCAATAATTATATGAGTTTAATATTGGGACAATTATGAATAGAATGTCTCATCCAAAACTAGATCAATCGGTACATGTACCATTGTAGATGGTGGTTTTTAAACAAAATTTTAATTTTAATTACTAAAAAGGAACCCTTTTATGAAAATCTAAATTTACTAATGACGAGACGACTCATCTACAAATCTTATGTAATAACTGGCATTTCGATGTACTTTTCAACGTATAATCTTTATGTATTATTTAAAGATAACGAGTTACGTTTAGTGGATGCGGTTGTAGGGCTGGTCTGAGTGCTACACCTACTGATAACATAATGTGCGGTAATCCAGTAACATTGATCAAGCCCGTCCAGCGATTGGGTTAATTTACCTGTGATCCCCCACTTGCTCGGTATGTTAGCGTCGATATCCCAGATCCGAATATCTTAATCTATGTGAGGTACAGGTATCAAAATGATCTCCCGCCATCAGGTAAATATATTGCCTTAAACCTCGTTAGGGCCCAAAGGAAGGTACAACATTTTAATTACTAGATTATCCCAAAAAATACCATGACCAAATACCAGTTTTTCTTTCCAAATTAGTACAAGTCCAAACTTACATGTTAACCTTAATGTTATAAACACTGAATAAATTTGTTCCCGTAATTTTGTGTCAATTTAAATTTACACAAATCCTAAATTAATTCTTCCACTGATCTACTATTGCCCAACCATTCTCGTTAAAATAGTTACATTGAAAAGGACCACGCCCCATTTCAGCCACCAGAATTATTTTTTCACGTAAAATCGCATCGCAGACAATGCTATTTAGTCATAACGCCAGAACACCAACCGTCCCCGAACTAGAATTCTAAACTAGAACCAGAAGGGGAGCCTGAATGGCGAATAAGGCTGGTTCATTATTCAAAGTGGGGGGGGGCACTCAATTAAAAGATGAGCATAAAAACAAATGTCTATGCAGTAGAAATAAAAAGGTGGGCACATGACCCGTCGATCTGCCAAAATTGGATCCAGAAAATAGGGCCTAAATATATTGGGTCCAACCACGATATTGCAACCTGTCATTATTCACATCTAAGACCTCAATCCTGATGTTTTATTTTTCTTTCTGATTATTTCAGTTCAACTCTTCACCAACTGCATTGATGTCAACCTCTGTAATGCAACGGAGTCTGAGTTTCTCATGGGTGAGCCACCAGCGGTGACCGGATGGTATCATCATAGGTACACGTATAAGCTGACTCGAGTAGGTTCTGTGACGACAATATAATACAACAGTCAGACACTTCAGAACAATCGGTGAACATAGATGGTTTTACGTTCACCGAGTAACTCCAGGTCCAAACCAACACCAGGGGAGGAATCATATCTGATGCTGTTACTATAACAACAGCGAGCAGGAACCCCCATCTTATACAAACCAAAGTGATCAGCTTTCCAAAATAATGTATTTTTTTATTATTTTATTGCAGGGATCAAAATCTACATGGCTATATATTTCGTTGAACTTTATAAAATCTGTATTTTCCCAAACCATTTATTACTTTTTATATTGAAGGGCCGGCAGGTCCGGAATGGCTAATAAGGCTGGGTTATGATTTCAAACAAAAGGGTACTCACCCCAAACAGAGGGGTATAAAAAACAATATGTCCATGCACAACGAATAAAAGGTGGGCACATGACCTGTTGGATCTGCAAAAATTGGATCCAGAAAATAGGACCTAAGTATATTGTTCCAACCCGACGATACAACCTGTCATGTATTCACCTGTGACCTCATTTTGCTTTCTGATTATTTCAGTTCCCTCTACCTCCCAACTGCATGATGTCAACCTCTGTAATGCAACGCAGTTTGAGTTTCTCCTGGAGTGAGCCACCATGCGAGAGCGGGTGGGGTCATCATAGGGTACAGTATAGCTGACTCAGTAGGTTCAGACGACAAAATAATACAACAATCAGACACTTCAGAACAATCGGGAACCATAGATGTTTGATACGTTCACCGAGTATAGCTCCCGGTCGCAGCCAACACCAGTGAAGGAACTGGGCATATACTGATGCTGTTACTATAACAACAGCAGGGAACAGGTAACCCTCATCTTATACAAACCAAAAGGTCAGCTTTCCAAAAATAATGTATTTTTTCATTATTTGTATTGCCAAGCATCAAAATCTACATAGGCCTATATATTTCGTTGAACTTTTATAAAATCTGTATTTTCAAACCATTTATTACTTTATATATTAGAAGGGCCAGGCAGGTCCCGGGAAAAGTTAAGGCGGGTTTATGATTACAAACAAGAGGTACTCACCCAAACAGAGGTATACACAACAATATGTCCATGCACAACGAATAAAAGGTGGGCACATGACCTGTTGGATCTGCAAAAATTGGATCCAGAAATAGGACCTAAGTATATTGTCCAACCTGACGATATTGCAACCTGTCATGTATTCACCTGTAAGACCTCATTTTGCTTTCTGATTATTTCAGTTCCATCTACCTCCCCAACTGCACTGATGTCAACCTCTGTAATGCAACGCAGTCTGAGTTTCTCCTGGAGTGAGCCACCATGCCGAGGCGAGGTGGTATCATCATAGGGACCAAAGTATAAGCTGACTCAAGTAGGTTCTGTAGACGACAATATAATACAACAATCAGACACTTCAGAACAATCGGTAACCATAGATGGTTTGATACCGTTCACTGAGTATAGCTTCCCGGTCCAGCCACACCAGTGAAGGAACTGGGCCATATAGTGATGCTATTACTGTGACAACAGCAGAAGCAGGTAACTCATCTGTATTTTCTCATCTTATACAAAACAATAAGTGACCAGAGTTTAAACAAAAATTCATTGCCTATATTTCGTTGAACTTTTAGCAATTTATATTTGCCCCAAACCATTTTGTTATTTTATGTTTAGACGTTCTTTATTAGTTTATTGTGCAATGACAAAAACATGACACCTGAATATACCCTTGAATAAACAATTGAAAACATTTCTTGGTCTAACCAGGGCCCAGTCACATTTTTTACAATTTTCTTGATATAACATGTACTGCATTGTTTTTAAATGGAAATATTTCAGGCATCAACATAAACATTATGATTAATAAAAAAAAGACACAGTATGAACAGAATCAACGGGATTGGTAAAGGTTTTAGTCACATTCATACATTTCTGGAAAGTGAAGAAAATGTATAATTTCTCCCAAAGGGTCAATAAGAGGCATTACTCAAAATGAACTGTCCAAAACATTTATAGAATTGATTTCTTTTGGAAAGAATTTATTGTTTTCTTAAATGACTTCTGAAAAATTTTTAATTATATTCAACAGTTGGAACGTTGACGTATTTGGATTCAATAGCTGTAAAGGAAACTTTAGATACATGATCATTTTGTCACATTTGAAGGCTTCGAAATAAATACAACAATTTCAACTTGTCCTTAGTGGTTAAGTAACTATGAACTGTTATAGTTTTGAAATAATTAAACCCATCTGTCGGTATATAATCAACCTGTCCAGTGTTATTCTCAGTTTCACCTTTAAAACCACTAAATTAAACCTTTTTAAACATTTAAAATAAAAAATTTTCCGCTGTTTTACATAATTCTTTCTTGATGCAGAATTGTCGATGATATCCCATTGAAATTTTTCTGTCTGATGTGCAATCTTTGTAGTGAAATTAATACATAATTTCAACTGATAATTCCACTTCGAAATTTCACTTCAAGTTAATATAGAACAATCTGAATTCATTTTGACAAGTGGCCTATGTTCGTTACTGACAACAGTTAAATAAGCAACCTTTTACAAGTTGGTTGTTTAAAAGTATAAATGCATTGACATACATTTAACCCCAAAATAATAATAAAAAAATAAAATAAATAAATAAATAAATAAATAAATAAAAATACTTTTACTTTTTCAAGGAAAACTTTATTTCAAATCCTTAAAAACACAGTATATACAGAAATAAAAAAATTATAATTAAATCAGTTGAAACATTTCAGTAAACTTACAGTCAATTAATTTGATCAAAATAGCAATCAGCGGTATCAGTCATAATTAAGCGGGGGAAAGGGGAGGACTCAGGAAGGGGAAAGGGAAGGGAAGGAGGGGGGCTCACTGGGGTCTGGATGTGGGCATCTCATGCCCACTGCCAGTAGGGCCCCGTTGGAAATGGTCCCGGCCACCAGGGTGGGCGGTAAGACCCCGTCCCGCCGAGGAGGGCGGGGACTACCCACCCTCGTGACCTGGGGAGGGGGGGAACATTAAATTATTACGAATTAAATCAACCATGTTATTTTGTCATTTGCATAGTAAAGAGAGTATCGTTGATGGACATTTAAGGAGGAATTTGTTGAGAGGTTGGTGAAGATATGGTAATTGTGCTCAAGAATGATTTTTTTTTTTTAATCGGTGGGTCCATACAACAAGGGGAGGAGAATTTGTGGTTCGGTAAAACCAGAAATTTGCCAGGCACAGGTCTCTGCTTGACCCTGGGCGGAGGAATCAAGGCCCAGTAAGGTCAAGTTCAGCTTGATATCAGGAAGGTACGAAAGTAGCGTGCAGAAGGTTGAGGGCGGGCTGAATGGACGGGCCAGATGATGAAGAGGTGATGGATCTGCCTTCTCTGCCGCACCAGCCGCAGGATGGGATGGCAGGGTTCAGGTGATGATGGACGGTAGAGACGGCAGGATTTATGGAAGAGTTTGAACTGGACATCTCCCTCCTTCTTGAAATTGGCAGCTGGTAGATTGCTTTGGTGTTTTGTGTGAAGGAGGAGGAAACCAAGTTCATGCCAGTGGGTAGATGAAGACGAAAAGAGCTCGTTGACTGGTGATTAAAATTTCCATAGATAGATTTGGGGGTTGCAGTGAGGCGTCCGTTTTTCCATCTAGGAAGACTGGCCGGGGGATTCAGGGCGGAGGCGATGGTGGAGAAGTGGGAAATCCCAAGAAGTCCGGTGTTGTCGAAGAGTGACGGAAAGGATGTAGTGATGGCACGGTGCAGGCGAGAGAGTTCATGATGTAGAATACGAAGTGAAGGGGGACGGAGACGAGGTTGAAAGTGAAGATCCTCAGCATTCAGCCGGTGCCGGTGTTCAGGTTGATGAGGTGTCTGACGAGCCTGACTCCCCCCCCGCGAGGAGTCGGCAGAAGAACCTCCTACTCGAGTTTCAAAAACGCTTTATATTTTCTTTGATTAGAAGTAACCTTGAATATATTGTAGTTCTGTGTGAGTCGGAACTTTAAAAACGCAACATTAGATTAAATTGAAGGTGTTCAAAGACGGGTACTACAAAATTTATCCTGCATTATCTGAGGAAAGACCTATAATTCACGATTGGGATCGTCTTGACATTTTACCGTTGTCTTTTAGAAGAAATTGGTGATCTTACATATTTTTTTAATTGTAAAAGGTACACATTTTGATATTGATCGTTATGTTAGTTTAATAGTAACTCAAGGCCGTCCTACCACTAGACTTTCTTCTAAGATCCTTATATATTAACTGTTCTGGGTGTAAAACTGAATCACATAATTTTGTTTTTCAGCGGAGTTGTTCCAATCTGGAGATCAACTTCCTTTGGCAGCAAGATCTGCACTTCCACTTTCAAATCGTTTAAATCTCAAGTGTTTCCAATTTTATAGAGAACAAAATTTGCTTCCAGTTTTCGGTAGATAATATTTGTACATGGATGTCTTTTTACCATTGCTACTCTCTGTCAGCGTAATTAATTTGTTTAGCTTAATGCTATCTTTTCCGTCAAACTTCCTTCAGCCCTCAGTGGTGTAATGGAGGCGGGAAATTGAAGTGTAACGAGAGTATATAATGTTTAAGTGGGTTTCTTGTGGTAGGATGGCCTTGTATGAGGTGCTGGTCACCTGTTCTATCTTACCACTCATCACTGAACCAACTTAACATGAATTTTGTGTATTTTTCGTTTTTAGAGGTTTGGTTTTTTATTTAATTGAGTGTTATCCTGATTGCCTGTGTAAAATGTAATAAAATAAAATAAAAATAAAATAAACACCACCTTTTCATTGAACGTATGTATTTAGGTATTAATATTGTTAATGCATGATTACCAAGCCCAGCACCTGTATGGGCCTGAACATAGGCCTACATTCGGAAATCACACACCTTTCATTAAATGTATGTATTAATAAAATACAATGACCTACCGCCTTGTCTCTGTTCAGCTTCTTGGAGACGTGATTAAGAAAGACATGTGTCATGTTAACAGTTGTGGATATGACTTTAATGAGCAATGTGACTTTATATATTAGAAGGGCCAGGCAGGTCCGGAATGGCTAATAAGGCTGGTTCATGATTACAAACAAGAGGGTACTCACCCCAAACAGAGGGGTATACACAACAATATGTCCACCACAACTTGAATAAAAAAGGGTGGAGGCACATGAGCCTGTTTGGATCTGCAAAATTGGATCAGAAAATAGGACCTAAGTATATTGTGTCCAACCTGACGATGTTGCAACCTGTCATGTATTCACCTGCGTAAGACCTCATTTTAGCTTTCTAGATTGTTCAGTTTCCATCTACCTCCCCAACTGCACTGATGTCCAGCCTCTGTAATGCAACGCAGTCTGAGGTTTCTCCTGGAGTGAGCCACCATGCCGAAGAGCGAGGGTGGAGTAACTCATCATAAGGGTACACGTATAAAGCGCTGACTCAAGTAGGTTCTGTGGCGACAAGTATAATACAACAATCAGACACTTCAAGGAACAATCGGTAACGCCATAGATGGTTTGATACCGTTCACTGAAAGTATAGCTTCAGGTCGCAGCCAGCACCAGTGAAGGAACTGGGCCATATAGTGATATATTACCTGTGACAACTGTACAGAAGCAGAGTAACTTTCATCTGTATTTTCTCATCTTATACAAAACAATAAAGTGACCAGAGTTTAAACAAAAAATTCATTTAAGCCTATATATTTCAGTTGAACTTTTTAGCAATTTATATTTGCCCCAAACCATTTTGTTATTTTATGCCTTTAGACGTTCTTTATTAGTTTATTGTGCAATGACAACAGACATGACACCTGAATAATACCCTTAGGAATAAACAATTGAAAAAATCCATACTCTCTTTCTTGGCAAGCTCTAACAGGGCCCAGTCACATTTTCTACAATTTCTTGATATTAACATGTACGTGCATTGTTTTAAATGTAGAAATATTTTCCCAGACGATCACATAAACATTATGATTAATAAAAAAGACACAGTATGAACAGAATCAACGGGATTGGTAAAGGTTTCAGCTCTACATTCTTGTTTCTGGAAATGTGAAAGAAGTAATGTATAATTTCTCACAAGGGTCAATAAGAGGCATATTACTCAAACTGAACTGTCAAAAACATTTTATAAATTGATTTTCCTTTTGGAAAGAATTGCTATTGTTTTCTTAAATGACTTCTGAAAACATTTTAATTATATTCAACAGTTGGAGCCACGTTGACGTATTTGGATTCAATAGCTGTAACAGGTAAACTTCAATGATACATGCATCATTATGTCACATTTGAAGGCTTGCTGAAATAAATACAACAATTTCAACTTGTCCTTAGTGGTTAAGTAACTATGAACTGTTATAGTTTTGAAATAATTAAACCCATCTGTCGGTATATAATCAACCTGTCCAGTGTTATTCTCAGTTTTCACCTTTAAACCACTAAATTAACCTTTTAATCATCTCAAAAAAAAAAAATTTACCGCTGTTTTACATAATTCTTTCTTGATGCAGAATTGTCGATGATATCCCATTGAAATTTTTCTGTCTGATGCAATCTTTGTAGTGAAATTAATAACATAATTTCCCAACTGATAATTCCACTTCGAAAATTTCACATTCAAGTTAATGAGAACAATCTGAATTCATTTTGACAATTGGCCTATGTTCCCGTTACTGACACAGTTAAATAAGCAACCTTTCACAAGTTGGTTGTCTTACAAGTATAAATGCATTGACATACATTTAACCCCAAAAAAATAATAATAAATAAATAAAATAAAAGTAAATAAATAAATAAATAAATAAATAAATACTTTTCTTTTCAAGGAAACTTTATTTCAAATCCTTGAAGAACACAGTATATACAGAAATAAAAGAATTATAATTAAATCAGTTGAAACATTATCAAGTAAACTTACAGTCAATTAATTTGATCAAAAATAGCAATCAGCAGGTATCAGTCATAATTAAGCGGGGAAGGTGAGGACTCAGGGAAGGGAGGAAGGGGAAGGAGGTGGGGCTCACTGGCGTCTGGATGTGGGCATCTCATGCCCACTGCCAGTAGGCCCTGTTGGGAAATGGTCAGGCCACCAGGGTGGGCGGTGAAAGGAGCACCACGTCCCGCCGAGGGCGGCAGGACTACCCACGCCTCGGTGACCTGGGGAGGAGGAACATTTAAATTATTACAGAATTAAATCAACCATGTTATTTTGTCATTTGCATAGTAAAGAGTATCGTTGATGGACCATTTAGGGAGAATTTGTTGAGAGAGTTGGTGAAGATATGGTAATTGTGCTCAAGAATGATTTTTGTTTTTAATCGTGGGTCCATACAACAAGGGGAGGAGAAATTTGTGGTTCGGTAAAGCCAGACATTTGCCAGGCACACGGTCTCCCTCTTCGACCCCGGGCGTGAGGAATCAAGGCCCAGTAAAGGTCAAAGTTCAGCTTGATATCAGGAAGAAGGTACGAAAGCTAGCTTGTGCAGAAGGTTGAGGGCGGCTGAATGGACGGACAGATGATGAAGAGGTGATGGATCGTGCCTCTCATCGCACCAGCCGCAGGATGATGGGATGGCAGGATTCAGGTGATGATGGACGGTGAGACGGCAGGATGTTATGGAAGAGTTTGAACTGGACATCTCCCTCCTTCTTGGGAAGTTGGCAGCTGGTAGATTGCTTTCCATGGGATGTTGTGTGAAGGAGGGAGGAAACCAAGTTCATGCCAGTGGGTAGATGAAGACGAAAAGAGCTCGTTGACGTGGTGATTAAAATTTCCATAGATAGATTTGGAGGTTGCAGTGGGGCCGTCCGTTTTACCATCTAGGAAGACTTGGCTGGGTGATTCAGGGCGAGAGGCGATGGTGGAGAAGTGAGGTAAGTCCTGAAGAAGTCCGGGTGTTGTCGAGTGACGGAAAGGATGTAGTGATGGCACGGTGCAGGCAGAGAGTTCATGATGTAGAATACGAAGTGAAGGAGAGAGAACTCGAGGTTGAAAAGTGAAGATCCTCAGCATTCAGCCAGGTGCCGGTGTTCAGGTTGATGAGGTGTCTGACGAGCCTGACTCACCCGCGAGGGTCGAGCAGAAGAACCGAGTGCCCAGGCAAGTCACGGATAAAGGAGGGTAGATTAGGGGGAGATTTATAACATGGTTGATTGATTTGGCGGGTGTTTCAACTCGAGCTCCAAGTGTAGAAAACAGGCAGACTGGTGAGATATTTGGAATCGATATCAGTAGAAAAAATTTGGTAATCAAGAATCAAGTGTTTGTATTGTCGAAGAAAGTAATCCATTAGACAAAAACAAGGATGGGAATTAAATTGGAGATAACGTTGAATACAGTTGAATCTGAAAGTGAGGCTGCGTGCTTGGAAACAAGCTAAACCAAGTCCACCTATATTGAAGATATCATTATTAATTTTAACTTTAACATATAAAATAGAACCACTGGCGATAAACACCGGAGGCTATTGCTTCGATATTGCAATGAATAAGTGTGGTGACTCAGATCCCGGTGCACTCCAGGAGCACAAATAGGGATGTAGTTGGGCCAATTTTCCAGCAGGGGTGATTACTTTTATCGTTATAAGTTTCCTGAAAAAGAATAATATCATTTTTGGGGCAAGAAGTTCAAATAATCTTTCAGAGAGGCATTACGGGTGATATTGCAGCAGCCTCCGGTGTTAAGGGTAATTAGTGACAGTGCCATTACAAAGGAGAGGAAAAGAATCTAACAAAGAAATCCATGGTAAGAGTGTTATTTAGCATCGAGTTTTTATGAGTTTTTATCCTCTGCTGCATAGCATTTTGAAGGAGGGCTGTTACGTAAGGGCTTGAGTTGACGAACAAGTCCAGGTATGTTATGGGTGGTGCGTGCGATTTCTATAAGTTTCCGTTGACATTTCACAGACGAGATGAATGCAACAAGGTCTTGGTGATTGAGAGGGTTATTGAGGGTTGGGAGGGAGGTAGGATAGGCTTCTTCCTCCTCCTCCCACAGAGACGAGTCCTCGCTGGTTTCATCCACGGAGAGACGGTCAGAGGTGGACATGGTGGTAAGAGTGGATGGAGCGGGGGAAGGGGTATTTGGATTGGATTAGGGATGGGGGTTTCAGGGACAACTAGGGTAGGGTCAGGGGTGGGGGAAGGGAGTGGGTTGGGAGGAAGGGAGTGGGGTGGGTTGGGAGGAAGGGAGTGGGGTGGGTTGGGAGGAAGGGAGTGGGGTGAGTTGGGATGAAGGGAAAGGTGTGGCTTGGGATGAAGGGGTGGGGTGGGTTGGGATGAAGGGGTGGGGGTGGGTTGGGATGAAGGGGTGGGGAGGATTGGGTGGAAGTATCTGGCGATGCCGTGAGTTTTCGGGTGAAGTCTAGAGCTTGGGTTAGAGTGGGGGTGCTGGGTTCTGTGGGGGCAGTCGGTTGGTTTTTTTTCCTTAGTTTTCGTTGGGAGTTAGGAGACTTCAGGGGAATCAGGCGGGGACCTTCATCAGGGGATTGGGTAGGGGAGAATTTGCGTTTAGTCACGGCATCGGAATACAATCTCGTCGGGGCAGGTGGAGTGCCCCAGATGAAATTGTTGGTGTCCATTTCGTCGGCACCGGAGGCAGAGGAGTGCCCAGCGTGGGCCCACCCACCGCCCCGGGCACTGCGGGATCAGAACCGGGGGATCCCGACAGAGATCGGGAGTCCCGGCGTCCACCGCTCACAGCTGAAGCCCCGGTAGAGGCCGGAGCAGAAGCCGGAGCAGAAGCCGGAGCGGCCGCAGCGGACCGGGCCCGAGCAGGCGTGTGCGTAGGTGCACCTGCAGAGACCCCGGGCCCCGACGCAGGTCGGGGCCCAAGGTCTCTGCCGCTCGCGACGGGTTCGGCTGCCGGAGAGCCCGCGGTCCCCGACAAAGGTCGGGGGCCGCGTTCGGGAGAGACTGGAGGAGAGGTTAAGGGTTTTGATGTTTTGGCAGGATGTTTAGGGTCGGACTTCTGATGCTTGAAAGTGGGAGGGCGGTTCAGGGGATTGTCGGGCTTACCTTGTTGATTATCACGGGTGGGGGGTTTCTTGCAAGATCTACTAATATGACCGTACTCTCCGCAGTTGAAGCAGCGGACCGTCTCCGTGGAAAGAAAGACACGATAGTTAATACCGGAGAAGGAGAAGTGTATGCTGTCAGGAGGGGTGATATTTGGCTTGAACAATACCTGGACTTGCCGACGAAAAGACATTACATGAGAGAGATCCTTGTTTTTCATTCCTATGGGTATGGGTCGGATAGGGGATACAACTTTACAAAAACTAGAGATATTTTGTAAAAGGACATAGTTTGGAATTTCGGGGTACACGTTAGAGAGGGTCAGACGAGTAGTAGGTTGAACAAGAGGGGAGAGCTCGAGAAATGAGTCGCCGTGCGTCAACCGTGGGATATGGCGTCGGCGACATCATCCCTCGAGCTCAGGTAAACAGCGATACGATTTTGGAAATTCTACTCGCTGAACAGATACGAAGATTGGGAAAAGAACGAGAAAAACTGGTGAGATAGTTATTAGAGTGACACGTTTTCTATAGCTTGAAATGCAATGCCATTGTTCCTGGTGACGCCGGAATGGTTCGGCACCAGTAACAATGGGATTGATGTATGGGCATAAATGGACACGCCTGGGCGCCCAACAGTGGAGGGACCTGCCCGCGCGGCCATGATGGCCAGCAAAGCAAAGAACCCAACATGAACCAAAAATGAGTTAAAATACAACAAAATGAACAAATATACAGGGTGGACTTGGTCTAGCAATATCTATATACAATATAATACAAAATTGGAGTGAAAACAGGGACCATACAAGGTCAGGAAAGCTAAAATGTAAGACTTACGCAGGAGCTCGAGAGAAACACGTCCGCTCACAAGATAAATAAATAAATAAATAAATAAATAAATAAATACTTTTTTTTATACTTTTTTCAAGGAAACTTTATTTCAAAATCCTTGAAGAATACAGTATATATAGAATTAAAAGAATTATAATTAAATCAGTACAATTAATGGAATTATAATTAAATCAATCAATATAATAATTGAAACATTAAATAGCAATTAGCAGGTATCAGTAATAATTAAGCGGGGAAGGTGAGGACTCAGGGAAGGGAAGGAAGGGGAAGGAGGAGTGGGGCCCACTGACGTCTGCCAGTAGGCCCCTGTTGGGAAATGGTCAGGCCACCAGGGTGGGCGGTGAAAATGACACCACGTCCCGCCGAGGAGGGGCGGCGACTACCCACGCCTCGGTGACCTGGTGAGGGAGGGAAAAATAAAAAAATTACAGAATTAAATCAACCAGGTTATTTTGTCATTTTGCATAGTAAAGAGAGTATCGTTGATGGACCATTTAAGGAGGAATTTGTTGAGAGAGTTGGTGAAGATATAGTAATTATGCTCGAGAATGATTTTTTGTTTTTAATCGGTGGGTCCATACTACAAGTGGGGAGGAGAAATTTGTGGTTCGGTAAAGCCAGTAGATGACGTTTTTGAGACTTATTATTAGGAAATTTGCCAGGCACACGGTCTCCCTGGTTCGACCCCGGGCGTGAGGAATCAAGGCCCAGTAAAGGTCAAAGTTCAGCTTGATATCAGGAAGAAGGAGCGAAAAAATAATGATAAATAAATAAATAAATAAATAAATAAATAAATAAATAAATAAATAAATAAATAAATAAATAAATAAATAAATAAATAAATAAATAAATAAATAAATAAATAAATAAATAAATAAATAAATAAATAAATAAATAAATAAATAAATATATTAGGTTATCTTTAATAATAAATATACTGTTATTGATTTAGCCAATATAAATGTGAAGGTTATCTATAATATTCTGATCAGCAGAAATCTAACCACGCCCACTGCTCAAAAAGAGTGGAGTTTTTTCTTTAAAGTTAGTAATATTAATTGGAATCAAATCTGGTTACAGAACAAATACGAATTTATGGATGTCTGTGACAAAGACATATGGTTTCAACTGAAACATAGGATACTGCCGACCAAAGACAAACTTGAAAAATGGGGAATTACTGACGATAATCTCTGTCCCTTGTGTAAAGCTAATAAAGAAACCATCGAACACCTATTTATTAATTGCACTAAACATACGAATGCCTGGTTTTTTGTTCAGAATATCATAAAGAAATATAACAAAGATATGACTTTTACCCTATCGGATATTTGCAGAATTTTGGGGGTGGGTTTGGAAAAGGATATTTGTTTATTACTTATTAGTAGACTTCACAGGACTATTTGGAAAATCAGATGTAAACTTATTGATCAAAGCAATAATTATAACCTGGATATTCTTCGCACGTACCAATGTAGTTTGCGGAAATGTATTCTTTTGGAAAAGTTGCGATTACCTGATAATGTTTTCCGTTTCATTTATAATAGAAATTCTGCCCTTTGTTTCTTCGAAGGCGATAAACTGAAATTCTGTTTCTAACTTGGATTCTGATTAAAATTTTTGCTTGCCAATATTGTTTATATTACTGGATTTCTATGATTCCTTTTGTGTGTGCTAATATTTGAATAACTGTTAATTGTTTTATTGTTAATTTAATTTAATTAATGTACTACTGCTATTGTTATTTACTATGCATGTGTCTAATTTGATTTATTGTTTTGCATTTACTTTGTATGATTTGAGAATTTATATCTCATTTCATTTGTATATATATTACCTGATGAGAGTTCGTTTCTAAATAGTTTACTTTATTATTATTATTTATATATTGATTGATTAATTGATTGATTGATTGATTTTTGCATGACTTGTTTATCACCCTGTTTGTCATTCATTTTGCATGAGCCTTTTCTATATTTATTTGTATTTTCCGACATGATTATTTGATATTTAGTGTTCATGATTTATGTTCTTTGTTGTGTATTATTTATATTTTGATTGATTTTGCATGATTTGTTTATCATCGTTTGTCATTCGGGGTGCATGAGCCTTCGTTTCCGTATCTATTTTCCGTCATGATTATTTGATATTTAGTGTTCATGATTCTGTTCCTTGTTGTATAATTGACACCATTATTTTACTACACCTTACTGTACTTAATTTTTTATTTTTGTACATATGTATATTTATTTAACGTAATATGGTGTGTTGTAATGAATGTATGTATATGATTGTTGAATAAATGGAGTTTTAAACTCCACTTTCACGAAAGAAAAAAATTAATAATAAAAAAATAAAATAAAAAATAAATAAATAAATAAATAAATAAATAAATAAATAAATAAATAAATACTTTTTTTTAAATACTTTTTTCAAGGAAAACTTTATTTCAAAATCCTTGAAGAATACAGAATTAAAAGAATTATAATTAAATCAGAACTTGACAGTCAATTTATGAGATCAATATACATGAATTATAATTAAATCAATCAGTATAATAATTGAAACATTAAATAGCAATCAGCAAGTATCAGTAATAATTAAGCGGGGAAGGTGAGGACTTAGGGAAGGGAGGGAAGGGGAAGGAGGAGTGGGGCCCACTGGCGTCTGGATGTGGGCACCTCGTGCCCACTGTCAGTAGGCCCCTGTTGGGAAAAAGTCAGGCCACCGGGGTGGGCGGTGAAAGACACCACATCCCGCCGAGGAGGGCGGCGACTACCCACGCCTCGGTGACCTGGGGAGGGAATAAATAAATAAATAAATAATAAATACTTTTTACTTTTTCAAGGACAAATTTTATTCAAAAACTCCTTGAAAGACAGTATTTACAAGTATATATATTTTTTATAATCATTAGAAAGTATCTATGTTGTAATTAAATTAACCATGTCAGTTTACCGGTAGTGTAGACAAAAAGGGTGTTATTGATTGACCACTTGTCAAGGAAAGAAGAGATAGAATTGATAAGTGTGTAGTAATTAAGTTCAAGGATAATTTTATTTTTGAGGCGGTATTGCCAGAGAGTGAGAGGGTCAGATTTACTGCACGTACGGTATAACCAATATATTATGTTTTTCAAGCTAATAATGAGAGAGTTTGCCAGGCGGACGGCCATTTTGTCTCGACTCTGAGCATAGGGAATGAGAGTCCAATAGGTGTCGAAACTGATAGCGAGGTTGGATAGGAGGCGGTCGATGAGCCGATGGAAAAGACGAAGAGCAGGTTGAATGGATGGGCAAGTGATGAACAGGTGGACAATAGTGCCTCTCTCGCCGCACCATCCACAGGTGGAGGAGATGCTGGGGTTTTCCCCTTCGTTCTTGGATGTGGGAAGCTGATAAATTGCCTTCCAAGGAACGTGGTGGGAAGGCGGAAAATAGCCAAGTCCGTGCCAGGGAGTAAGTGGAGCTGAAGGAAAGTCGTTCATTTGGTTGTAGAAACTGTACAAAGTCTTAGAGGTTGAAGAAAGGGCGTCTTTGTCGACATCGAAGAGAACCTGGCCGGGTGAAGTAGGGCGAGAGGGGACATCGCGAAGTTGAGCAGGGAGATGAAGGAATCCAGTCAAGTTGAAAAGCGTTGGGAAAGACGAAGTCAAGGACTGGTGCAGGCGAGAGAGGTCTTTACTCAGAAGACGAGATGACAAAGGACGAGAAGATGCACAAGACAATTGGGTTCCTGAGCTTGAAGCCACTTTCCAGTATTGATGTTGAGTAGGTTCTTGATGAGATAGATGTTGTTGTCCCAGAGTCGAGAGGCGAAAGCCGTGCCGCCCGGCAAGGGATCGATTAAAGGTGGGTAAATTACCGGTAAACTTAGGACATGGTTGATAGAGTCCGGAGGTGTTTCAATAGGAGCTTCGAGGGTCAACCAGGCACGCAAGACCTCACTGTAAAAAACTGGCAAGCTGGTGAAAAATTTGGGTTCTAAGTTTAGTAGGAAAAGTTGGTAATTAAAATCTAAACGTTTATATTGACGTAAGTATACGTCCATCATCAAAAAGCAAGGGTGGGTATTAAATTGAAGGTAATGTTGTAGATGTTTGAACTTGAAAGTGAGGCTGCGTGCCTGGAGACAAGCCAGACCAAGTCCACCTTTATTACAAGACTGATGAAGAAGCGCCATAAGCAAGGAAATGAGAATGTACAGTCTATCCATCATGAATTTAAGGAAATTAGGATTCGAGTTTCTTAACCAGTTTGCGAATCCTATGCTGCATGTTGTAGGGCACCAGGGAACTATTCTTTAAGGGCCTCAGTTGTTGTATGAGGCCCTGAATGTCCTTGGTGAAGGTCTGGGCGATGGACATGGGGTTTCTTTGTGACTTTACTTTTGACAGGAAATTAACGATTCGCGACTCGTTTAGGGGACCGGGCATAATAAGAAGCACTATCTGGGATGATTCATCATCAGTGGATGGTTGTGAACCATCCCAAGTGGAGGAGTCGGTGTCCGATGCTGCAACTACGGAGTTCGGAAAAGGGGTAGACGTGGAGGTGGGGGGGTTGGGGGTAGGTTTAGGGACGGATCTTGGGGCAGGGATGGGGACAGGGGTGGGGCGGGGCTTGGGCTAGGAGTGGGAGTGGAGCTAGCTGTAGGGGCGGGGCTATGGGCAGGAGTGGGGGCTATGGGCAGGAGTGGGGGCAGGGGCGGACTGAGGGGAGGGGGAAGGGGTGGGGGTGGGAGCGGGGCTAGTGACAGGGGTAGAGTAGGGGGTAGCGGAGTGATGAGGACTAGAGGGGGAGGGCTGAGTGTCAAAATCCATGTGTGTCGTGTCATCAGGTGTGTCGTTATCGAGGATCTGCGAGAGGGTCGGGGTCTGGGGTTCGGGGGCTTGGGCCTTTTTCCTTAGTTTACGTTGGGGCTGCGGGGATTTCAGGGATACCAGGTGAGGTGTGTCATCTTCAGGTTTCTGGGGCGAAAGCTTGCGCTTGGTGACAGCCTCAGTGAAGAGCCTAGTGAGGGGAGGGGGAGTGCCAAAAATAAGAATTGGGTTGTCACGAGCAGGTGACTTAAGGGCTGTTTTAACCCGTGAGGACCCGGACGAGGTCCCGGCGGCAGACTCCACCCCAGCAGGACCACTAGCCCCACCGGCCGCAGTCGCAGCCGAAGCTGCGACCGGCTTGTCGGATGAGGCCGAGGGCCCAGCAGAAGAGGCGCCCGCCCCCGAGGACCCCGCCGCAGGAGCCCCCAGGTGTGAAAGGGGGCGGGGCTTAGGGACGGGGGCAATTCTGTGTTTGAAAACCTCCTCCGACGGAGTGGGGTACAAAATGGCGGCCTTGGAGGGTCCGGCTAGTGGGGTGGTATTAGAGGGTTCTGTGGTGGGCGGGGCGGTGGAGGGGTTGGACTTCTTAGGGAGGTGTTTGGGGTCAGATTTCTTATTCTTACCGTGAACGAAAGTTGGTGGGGGGTTGAGGGGGTTGGTCGGTTCTTGTGGTTCGTCGTCGTTGTCGGGTGGGGGCGGGACTTCTTGCAGGAGCGACTGATGTGGCCAAACTCACCGCAGTTGAAGCATCGCACCGACTCCGTAGATAAAAAAAACACGATAGTTAGCACCAGAAAAGGAGAAATTAATGTGACTGGGGAGAGTGACGTTGGGTTTGACTAGGACCTGGACGTGGCGGCGAAATGACATTATGTGGGACAGCTGTTTGTTCTTAAAACCAAGGGGTATGGGCCGGATAGGGGATACAACTTTACAAAAGCTCGATATGTTTCTGAAGAAGGACAGAATTAGGGATTTCGGGATATACATTAGACAAGGTTAGGCGGGTGGTTGGTTGAACAAGGGGCTGAGTTCCAGAAAGGAGTCGCCGTGGGTGAGACCCAACGAAATAGCTTCGGCTACCTCCTCTCTAGAACCCAGGTACACGGCAATACGGTTATTAGAAATTCTACTTGCAGAGACAACATGAATGTGTGCTGGCATACAATTGTTAAATTCCTGCATATAGGATTCAATGGACACATTGTCTATGACTCTGAAAGACGCCCCATTCTTCCTGGTGACGCCCGCGAACGGTTCGTCACCAGGAACAATGGGCTTCAGGGCCAACCACGCTTGGCTGACCCACGTCTGAGGTTCCCGCCTGACTGGCCATGGCGGCCAGCCCAGCAAAAACGACTACACAAACTAAACAAAAAATACACATAAAATACACGAAAATAACAGATATTTACACGGTGGGCTTGGTCTATGGGTATCTATATACAATAAATTACACTATAATATAAATACAAGGACCTTACCAGGTCAGAAAAAGCTAAGGTTTAGGCCTTACACGGGAGCTCGAAAGAAACACGTCCGTCCTAGGCATAAATAAATAAATAAATAAATAAATAAATACAAAATACTGCATTTTAGGTTACCGGTATTGTTTAATAATTTTCACAAATAGTTAATTTTGATTATTCATCCGAATATTAATTCTGGAAGCATTTTATCTGATTTGAATATGGATATCTACATTAAACAGCTGCATTGTGTTGGTTACGATAACTTGTGATTTTAGATTTTATTATTTGTGTATTGTTTCCTGTAAATTTATTGACAAAAATATAACCTGTTCATGAAGTATGTTTGTAACATTAAATTTTTTGAATAAGCAATAATAAGCAATAATATCTCGAAAGATCCGGCTATTAACCCCCTCCCAATGAATTCGCAAACAGGATGTAATGATTTTACAATCATCTGTTTCACTCTCATGTTTTATGTGTTTTATCTTGTAGCACAAGCACCGAGTAATAAAGAGGTTACATTTATTGCTACAGTGAGCGTTCTTGTGGTAATTGTCTTAATACTTATTCCAAGTTTGATTATTGTCTGCGTAATGTGGAGAAGAAGTCGCAATAATCTACTGAGTGACACACGGGGAACCACTGAAGGACAGGTAGGCCGGGGAAACTACACAAAAACTAGAAGCCTGCTTCGTTGATTTAATGTTGTATTTGCCAACTCATTGACACAAAGTCAATGGAGGAGAAAGGTGATTGGCAAGAAGTTGGAGGTTTTACGTTTTTTACGTTTTAAATTATGCCAAAAAAATTTAAAAGATCAGTTAAATTATAAACAGAACATTTTTTATAATTAAGAAAAGAATTTATTTTCCCCAAAAACTACGCAAATGGAGGCATTTTCAGCTGATTTTTTATCCCTATAGGTGCGACAACAATATTAAAAAAAGGGATAAATTGCAAATAATTTCATTGTATTTAAAAAACAAATTAAGAACCGCTAATCAGAATATCAGCAACGTATAAAAAAAGGCAAGTGGCACAAGGCACTGTTTTATCCTTTTTACCATCCTTTAGTTTATATGCAATATATATTTTTGTCGATGAGGAAATAGTTTCTAAAAGAAAATATTATCCGAAAACCGAACTGAAGAGTTTCTCGGCCGTTAGTAGTGATCGAGTTTACCTAAAAAGTACATTGCAAATTAGAATATAACTCATCCAGAAATCATGAAAAATCCTCTGTTCGCGTGGTTTCTCTGGGAATAAAAAATGTATCTTTTCTTAATTATACAAATGTTTTGTATGTAATTTAACTAATTTTTAATAATTTCTCCATTTTGCGTAAAATACGTAAAAAAACGTCAAATTTCTGACCGACCACCTTTTTCCTCCATTGACTTTGTGCACAAACGTATGCGTTTTTCCAAAACCCAACTCCCATAATTCCTTGCGCGCACAATCCCGATAAGCCTTATTGGAGGACGGGGTGGTAACGCCCACCCCACACCCACTTCCTTTGCCGAAGAACCTGGACCCCTTTAGCCTTAGTGATGAACAAAAGTATTATAATATATAGTTTCAGACGTGTCAAATAGTCAGTTGTTATAGAAAACATACAATTCAAATGATAGCCTACCTGATTTAATAATAATAATAATAATAATAATAATAATAATAATAATAATAATAATAATAATAATAATAATAATAATAATAATAATAATAATAATAATAATAATAATAATAATAATAATAATAATAATAATAATAATAATAATAATAATAATAATAATAATAATAATAATAATAATAATAATAATAATAATAATAATAATAATAATAATAATAATAATAATAATAATAATAATAATAATAATAATAATAATAATAATAATAATAATAATAATAATAATAATAATAATAATAATAATAATAATAATAATAATAATAATAATAATAATAATAATAATAATAATAATAATAATAATAATAATAATAATAATAATAATAATAATAATAATAATAATAATAATAATAATAATAATAATAATAATAATAATAATAATAATAATAATAATAATAATAATAATAATAATAATAATAATAATAATAATGTAGACTTATATGGCGCACGTATCCACCAAACTGGTGCTCAAGGCGAATTATATTATAACCCCTGCTCATCAGGCTCATAAATCATTCCTGAAACCATCTGAGCTCCCTGGGGAGTATACAGCTCACTTGCTGCCATTACAGCGCATATAGGGCTAATCAAACACAACAACCAACTCTGCCCTCACAGGTACCCATTTATCCCCTGGGTGGAGAGAAGCAATTATGGTAAAGTGTATTGCTCAAGGACACAAGCACCATGGTCGTGGTTGGGATTCGAACCCACATTCTGACGACTCAGCTATCAGAACACAAATCTAATGCACTAAACCGCTAGCCACGTTTAAATTTCTTAAAATTTATAATGAAAGTTATGAATTTATTTTTAAATCCCACATCTTTAAATACTTGGTGTAAATTTTATCTAAAGGAAAAGTACAGCATTAATGTTGGAAAAACTCAATTCAACATTTTTTTCTATACTCAAATTGTCAGGAATAATTCAGCACATGGTTAATACAATCCAATATTTTGAAATAATGACGAGTAAACATAACACTGTAAGCCTATCCTCACTTTCTTTGAATCCAGATAAACTTATCTGTAAAAATGTCCGCCTCTGACGTTGTTGCACCAACTGTCTTAAATTACAGCACTTTCGACAAAATTATTTCTAGGAGGATTGATACCATCATCAATTTTAGAACATGCACTATAAACGTTTGAAGTTAAAACCAATTCTATATTTAACTACACATTATTTGGTAGGATGTATCAATCTCGCAAGAGATAATTATTCAGTATACTGATAAGAGATTGATACATGGTGCTCCCGCAAACATTACTCCTACTGTACTTCCACCATGTAAAGCTTCAAATCCTACTAATACATGTTTTCTGAATTTATTTTTATTAAAAAAAGGTTCTATCTGAAAATCCATTGCCACTTGTTCCTGTTGAAGAATCAGCAAGTACGGGCCACACATCCAATGATAATGACATCTACGAGGACGTTGATCTTCCACACTGGGCACTCAAATGGAAAATTAACTGGGCGAATTTGATTATTGAGGATAAGATTCTGGGCAAGGGCAACTTTGGTGAAGTACGACTAGGTGGCGTAAAAGTACGAGGCAAAGTCACTAAAGCTGCCATCAAAATGCTCAAAGGTAAAATAAACAAGATTTTATATTTTATGCATGTTCTTGGTAAACATTAATCAACCAACCTGGGAAAGTTTAACCATAATAATAATAATAATAATAATAATAATAATAATAATAATAATAATAATAATAATAATAATAATAATAATAATAATAATAATAATAATAATAATAATAATAATAATAATAATAATAATAATAATAATAATAATAATAATAATAATAATAATAATAATAATAATAATAATAATAATAATAATAATAATAATAATAATAATAATAATAATAATAATAATAATAATAATAATAATAATAATAATAATAATAATAATAATAATAATAATAATAATAATAATAATAATAATAATAATAATAATAATAATAATAATAATAATAATAATAATAATAATAATAATAATAATAATAATAATAATAATAATAATAATAATAATAATAATAATAATAATAATAATAATAATAATAATAATAATAATAATAATAATAATAATAATAATAATAATAATAATAATAATAATAATAATAATAATAATAATAATAATAATAATAATAATAATAATAATAATAATAATAATAATAATAATAATAATAATAATAATAATAATAATAATAATAATAATAATAATAATAATAATAATAATAATAATAATAATAATAATAATAATAATAATAATAATAATAATAATAATAATAAAGATTTGTAGCGCGCACATATCCACCCTGCTGGGCTCGCAAGGTGCGGAAACAAAGAAAAAACATGAATACAAACAATCTACAATGATAGCACAGGAGAAAAAAAATATGTACTGAGATACATGTACCTAATTACAAATATACATCATCATTAGTACGTTGTTTAGTAAACGAGACAATATTAAAAAATGCATTCAGATTTTTCATTCTTATGCGGAACTTTAGAAAGAGTTACTCTTTCCAGTAAACTTATTATTAAGTTTTCTAAATAATGACCTATAATTATTATCATTTTTATTTTATTAAATTTTAATTCGACAATTTTGATATGTTTTTAGTAAATTCAATACCTTATCTTAAAATTATCCAAGTTAAGCATTTTAACAAAAACATTATAATTTAATTGTTATTACTGATCCTTGTGTCCAATGGGAATAACTTAAGCCGGTGAGTCCAAGTCTGCTGCTGATGATTTTATGCAAGAATTTCAGACCACGACCAGGATTGGAGCACACCCAAATGTTGTAGCTCTGTTGGGTGCTTGTTTTAACGAAGGTAAGGATGATTTGTGTTGTCCCTAGTTTTGTTTCACCTGATAACGTGAGTCGATACCATTGGTAATTACCCGATTACAACATTATTACTTCTTGTTAAGTTGGTGATGTTACCAAACAACCTGGGAAATTATTTCGTCTAAAATAATGTAATGTTTTTAGAAAACTTGGAATGTTTTACAAATTTTGAAATTGGTCATAGCCGTGATCTACATGTATTAGAATAAATGAAATGAATATGAATGTATTTTCACCATTTTCTGGTTAATGACACAATGCAATGAGACTTTCACAAGTAGGTTTCTGTACATCTCTCTTGATTCCCACCCATATGGTTGCATTTACAGATATTTTACCAATGGTGTACAATTCCTTTAATTGGCCAAAATCAAACAAACATCATTATAGTTTACAATAATTGTTCAAAGGAACTCTATATGTTGCGCTGGAATTCCTTCCTGAAGACAACCTACGTAACTATCTGTGGAATAATCGCCCAATAAAGCTACAAGGGGCGAGCGCAGTACATTGCGTCTCCATTACTTTCTCAAACTTGCTGAAATTCGCTGTGGATGTTGCTAAAGGAATGGAACACTTATCAGACGCTGGGGTCAGTATCATTTGAACTAAATATTTTTCTTTTGATTGTCTGCATGAATCTCTTTAACGACAGGATTTATTATTAAAATAATGTGAAATTTGTCAGATTGCGTGATGTGCCGTATTTTCATAAAGCATTTATTTTGTTCAACTATTTGCAAATCAATTTTTGCTCCTGCAGATAATTCACCGTGACTTGGCTGCGAGGAACATACTTCTTGGGAAAGACTTGATCGCTAAAGTTTCTGATTTCGGACTATCCAGGGGAGAAAACATCTATGTGCAGGAATCTTCGGTAAATCGAGAGTCTAAGATTAATCATTTGAAGCAATGGACAATCATTTATTTACTTTCAAATATTGATTATTTTATTGTGTTGGTGTTATAATTTATTACACTAATAAAATGGAACTTCTCAGTTCTAGGTTATCATTTTCAAATAATCTTTAGTAACGTAGTCCTATTTTGCTTCAGAAACATATTCACGTACGCTTGATCAGTGTATATGTACTTAAAGTCTACGCAATGGATGTACCAATAATCACGTACAATACACCATTGGTATTAAAAAGTACATGCATTTCAACCATCTAGTTTTCAAGAAATAATATATAAACTAACCATTGAATGTTTCACCACAATAGAAGATCACGTTTCAAGAAAACGACGAAAACAGATTTTAGCTCAGCTTAATGTTTTTCAACAAGTAGGCAGACGACAGCTTTTTGAAATTTGACATCAATTCCTTGTTTCTCTAAGATAAAACGGAGTTATTTCTCCGGATGAATGATGATTGTACTGGCTTTTCAGCAAGTAAGCCTTTATATAATAACATGATAATCAAGTTATTACAAATAACCATTATATTCACACTTGTTTGAATCAATCTAGTCCCGGGTACCTGCTCGCTGGCTGGCCATTGAATCCTTGACACATCAGATGTATGCGTCTAAGAGTGATGTGTAAGTAAAATCCAGCTTTCTTCTTCTTCTTCTTCTTCTTCTTCTTCTTCTTCTTCTTCTTCTTCTTCTTCTTCTTCTTCTTCTTCTTCTTCTTCTTCTTCTTCTTCTTCTTCTTCTTCTTCTTCTTCTTCTTCTTCTTCTTCTTCTTCTTCTTCTTCTTCTTCTTCTTCTTCTTCTTCTTCTTCTTCTTCTTCTTCTTCTTCTTCTTCTTCTTCTTCTTCTTCTTCTTCTTCTTCTTCTTCTTCTTCTTCTTCTTCTTCTTCTTCTTCTTCTTCTTCTTCTTCTTCTTCTTCTTCTTCTTCTTCTTCTTCTTCTTCTTCTTCTTCTTCTTCTTCTTCTTCTTCTTCTTCTTCTTCTTCTTCTTCTTCTTCTTCTTCTTCTTCTTCTTCTTCTTCTTCTTCTTCTTCTTCTTCTTCTTCTTCTTCTTCTTCTTCTTCTTCTTCTTCTTCTTCTTCTTCTTCTTCTTCTTCTTCTTCTTCTTCTTCTTCTTCTTCTTCTTCTTCTTCTTCTTCTTCTTCTTCTTCTTCTTCTTCTTCTTCTTCTTCTTCTTCTTCTTCTTCTTCTTCTTCTTCTTCTTCTTCTTCTTCTTCTTCTTCTTCTTCTTCTTCTTCTTCTTCTTTTTATTTTTATTATTATTTTTTTTTTTTTTTTTTTATTTATTTTTTATTTTTTTATTTTTTTTTTTTTTGTAGTGGAGATATACGTCTCCTTTTATTTCATACAATCACACATTCCACAGTATTACAATAATATATTACAAATCAGTGAATGCGCTTAATTACGGAGTAGAACAAAAACACAGACTTTAACAAATGTTTATACAAGTAAAATTACAGATAAAAAACTAAAAGGTAAATAATACTTTTTCTCCGTTTACTTGACACAAAGCTTGATTTTTGGAATAAAAGTTAACAAAACTATCTATGGTGAGTCTCTGTTTTTCCAAAAGGATGGTTCTTTTCAGGTTGTGTTGGAACTTTCTCAATAAATTCTGATCCGACAATGGATTAATTTCACCTAAATTGAGACATCTGGAGGTCCAGATAGTTTTGTGAAGTTTGGCGATCAAGATTAAGCAAAAAGTGTCAATTTGTTTTCCGTATCCCAATATCCTATTGCTATCGTTGAGATAAAAATGTTTGTTACCCTTATATTTACGAAGGACATATTCCAAAAATATCCAGGATGCCCACGTATTTTTACAATATATAAATACATGTTCTATAGTTTCTTTCTCTTGTTTACATAACCCACATTGATTGTCTTTGGAAACTATTTTTTTCATTTTCTGTAAAACATCATTAGTTGGGAGGATACGGTGGCGTAAACGATACCAGAGATCTCTATCATCAAAATCAATACTTTGATTGTTAGCTTTTTGCCAAATCTCTTTCCAGTCAAAAATTGCTTGTGGGCTAATGTTTAGTTTAACTGGCCATATCTTTTCAACTACAGGCAGTATGAACCTTTCCCTAACCATACTTTTATAAATACTTTTAACGGTAATATTCGCAACATGAACTGTCTCATCGCCTATTTGGAGATATAAAAAACTGCTGACATGACGAGCTGGACCTTCTCTGTTTTCTTGTAACAAGTTACTATCAACATGTTTCTTTAAACCTGCCACTATTTTTCCGGCATTAATTGGCTTTATGTTACATTTCTTAGCCAGTTCTTGGTGAGATATAAGTCTGCCTTTGTTGGCAACATGTTCCAGCAATAACATTGCATGAGGTTTTAATATTTTTGTATCAAGTTTTTTGTCCGTATTAGTTATAATTGTATTGTTCCACAAGGGTATTTGGAGAGCTTCATTAATACAAGTCACATTTAGTTTTATAACACCCTTGGCCTTTTGAAAAGCTTTCACAAGGTCTCTATAAAAAACGGGTAATTTAGGTCCAATTAAATTGAGGTTGTTAAAAACAAACCACCCAGGTGTTTGGTCAGTGTTTGTTTGTTTGATCCAAAAGTCAAAGAGATACTTCCATTTTCCGTGTCTGGTACAGTATTTCTGAAGCCATTTTAACAACAAAGCATCTAATTTACAAGTTATGTTAATTAGACCGGTTCCACCTAATTCTGGCGGTCCTCTGATAGTATCTCTTAATTTTATCAGGTTTGGAGGACCAATAGAAATTGAAAATACTTCTATCTATTTCTTCTTTCAAGTACTGCGAACAAGGAATAACAACCATAATAAGCTAAACTACTACCAATAAGACTGTTAACAACCACCGCTTTCCCTTTCATAGTCAGTGACCTTTCTTTCCATCTATTAAGGACATTTTTTATTTTGTTGACTCTTTCCAGCCATATGTCTTCAGGTTTAATACCATTTCCGAAATAAATACCAAGGATCTTAATCTTTTGGTTGTTCCAATTGAAATTCCCCGGATTATCTTTCCTGTTTTTCCACGCACCGAGCCACAAGCCTTGGGTTTTTTGCTCATTTATTTTAGAACCCGACCCTTCGCCGTAGGTATGAAAAATATTTTGTAATGAAATAAATTCACTGTTATCGGTAATAAAAATACTGGTATCATCAGCATGCTGGACAATTTGATATTTAACTTTTTGGCCTGGTAGACCAACTCCTTTAACTCCATTTTACCTCCGGATAAGATTGGCTAAACCTTCTACACATATGGCATATAAAAGAGGGATAGTGGGCACCCTGTCTTATGCCTCTTGTTGCTGTGAAAAGGCTCGGTGAAAAAATTATTTACGTTAATAGTAACCGTTGGATTTTTGTAAAATATTTCAATCCACCGCCTCAAAACACAGGGTATTCCCATTTTTTTCATCATGGCGAACATATATTTCCACTCGATACGATCAAAAGCTTTTTCTTGATCAACGCTTATAATAGCAGCTTCCTTGTTATAAAAATTCACATAATCGATAACATCTCTAAGAACCATTAAATTATCTTGAATATCTCTACCTTGAACCCCGCAAGTTTGATCTTCAGCAATTAATTCAGGCAAGATGATTCTGAGGCGTTTAGTAATAAGTTTTGAAATAATCTTGTAGTCTACGTTGAGGAGACTGATCGGTCTCCAATTCTTAAGTTCGCTTCTTTCCCCTTTGTTTTTATAAATTAACCTAATTAATGCTCTGTTCATAGAGTCTGGTAACTTTCCTTTTTCGTAACAGTAATTAACCAAATCAAGAAATTCACTCTTAATAAGATGCCAAATATTTAAGTAAAATTCGACCGTAAGGCCATCTAATCCCGGCGCTTTATTTTTTGCCATATCTTTAAGCGCCAAGTAAAGTTCTTCTTCAGTGATTGTTTTCTCCATGTTTTGGACAGATTCTTCTTCAAATTCATATTTTGAGACCAAATTTAGAATTTTCTGCAGATAAAAATTATTAATTTTTTGGGTAGAAAATAAGTCTTTATAAAAAATTCTAACAGCATCCACCATTTCTGAGGGTTTATTAATTATATGATCAGTTGTGTTTTCAATTCCCCTATAAGGTTGTTGTTTTTTTGCTGTTTTTCAGTAGAAAGAAAGTATTTGCTGGGTTTCTCCATATCACACTTATGTTTAACGTGGACCCTGAGTTTGGCTCTTTCCCAGTTAGCAGTCTCATAAAGTTTAATTTTTTGTTCTATATCTCTAATTTTAAATGAAATATCTTCGGAATTATTGCTAATAAGGTTTTGGTATTCTTTTTTTAAGGTGTCTTCCTCTTTTCTTTCTTTATATCGTTTTTCTCCATCATACTCTTTAAGAATTTCTTTCAACCTGTTTTTACCCAAATCCCACCAAATAAGCGGGCATTCGTAAAAATCTTTCTGGGTTTTCCAAAAATTCCAGAACAACTCTAACCTCAAATTACATTGACTGTCTTTAAGTATTTCATTGTTACAAAACCATCTTCCTTTACCGGTAGGAACAGTTTGATTTTCTAACCTGAGTATAAGAGTACTGTGATTCTACTAGGTTTCTTGATCCCTTTGTGATAAAATGTAAAACCGGGCTCATTTCGTAATGCGGCCCACGTGTCACTGAGGTTATTTTCCTGAATAATATTTAAAAGGGAGGTTTTGCTTTGATCATAAATTCCATTAGCATTGATATCACAGTTCAGGTCACCAGAAACAATATAGTTACAGTCAGTAATAATGTTTTTAAACGACTTGCCAAATTCCACAAAGAAACGTTTGCGTAACGTTGCGTTATTTGGCGCATACATTGAAATGATACTAATCACCTCTCCACCCATTCCTATGTCGCCTTTGACCCATCTGCCATTAGAATCATGTGTAATATTAGTGATTTTTAGACCACTCTTCTCAGAAGTGAGAATAGCAACCCCACAACTGTTGTTTTTTCCATGGCTGAAAGCGATCTGCCCACACCACTGCTTGCGCCACTCCGCTTCATCTTTAACCATACTATGAGTCTCTTGGAGAAAAACAATGGCCCCTTTTTTTCTTAAAAGGTATTCAAAAACAATGTCCCTCTTTTGTGGGTTCCTAAGTCCATTAACATTTAGTGTAGCTATTGTGTATGCCATCAGAAAAAGAGTGACAAATCTAAACATCGGTTTATAATAAAAATGACACCTCACCATTAATAGTGTTGAAGTCTTGAATTTTTTTACTTCTGTTTTGCTTTTGCTTTATCTTTCGTATCTTGACGTGTTGGGCCAATCTGATATGGTCCTTTTCTGTATTGCGCGATTGCTCCACCACCGCGTTTCTTCCTAAATCGTTGGACTCCTTTTCTGACATATGGCACCAGTTCTTCTTGACTTGGGCGTTGTTCATATCCATGATGTTCTCCTCGAATCTGGGTCTCTTGTTCCATATCTTCCGTTTCTTCGCTGTTTGTTATTGTCTCTGTTGTTTGCCTGTCTTCTGACAAATTCTTTTTAACAGCTTCAGCCCATCCAATCTTCTTCTTGAGCATTTTTCCAGCCATCAAGTCTGGTAGAGCTTGACCTTTGCTTTGGGTATTAAGTTCTTGTTCAGTTTCTTGCGTGTTGTCTCGTTGATCGTCGGCTGATTTTTGGCTGGCCTTGTCGGTATTCGAATTCTCTGCTCGTTTTTGTTTGAGGACTGTTTTTTTGTTGTTGGTTTCTCTCTGCCGCTTCTTCTCTTTCAGGTCTTTGGCCACTGCCTCATCCCAGAAACCGTTCTCCTTCTTTTTTGCGGGAATCGCGTTTCGCGTTGCCTTGTCTTTTTGGGTGTTTTGGGTTTTATTTGGCTCTTTTGTTATTCCTTCCGTGGTGCCTTTGTCCTTCCTTTCTGCGTTTTCGTTTTTGGCTTCTTTCGCTTGTGGGGTTGGCGTAGTTTCTTCCGTTCGATTTTTAATCTCTGTGATCATGATGATAATTTCACTTTCTTCCCATTCTTCCTCGAGGGTTGTTGATTTGTTGTCAAAATCTTCTCCATCTTCTCCATCCTCTTGTCCTTCCTCTTCTCCTTCCTCTTCTCCTTCCTCTTCTCCTTCTTCTCCTTCCTCTTCTCCTTCCTCTTCCTCTTCCTCTTCCTCTTCCTTTTCCTCCTCCTCTTCCTTCTCCTCCTCTTCCTCCCCATCCTCTTCCATTTCCCCTTCTTCAGCGCTGTTTTCTTCAAACTGTCTTTCCTTTTCGTCGTCACTGTCTCTTGTATGTTCTAACACTTTGTCTACCGGGGGCATGTTCTTCAGATGCTCCAGTTTGTCATGGGAGTCTGATCGGTGTTCTCTAGAGCCACAGATAAAGCAACGACCCCGCCGGTTACAGTCTCTGGCCATGTGCCCTGGTTGTTGGCAGATTTTGCATGTTCTTTCTTGTCCCCGATGTCGTACCGGTAAGTTGAAACTTCCAACCCTGATAAAGCTTGGGATTGGTTTCTTGATGTGTTTGAGAAGCAAGCTCCGGACTCCATTTTCTATGTTGTTGTCGAAATAGTGATACTGCCTTCGGATATTGACCACTGTGCCATACTGCATTAAGGCATTCATGACTATGTTGTCACTCATCTCGTATGGAGCCTTCACGTACACTACAACTGAGTTGATCAATTCAACTCTTTCGCATTCTATTAACATTCCATTCAAATGAAGTCCTTTTGTTGCGATCAATTCACAGTAATGTTCGCCACTGAATGTAACATTGTACCAGTTGTTGTCCAGTTCAGCGATGCATTTGACTGCATTGTCCGTATTCAAATCCTTAGTGGCGGCGTCATACACTTGTTTGGCTGATGGTCTATTGTGCTTGATTGTGAATCTCACGGTGTTTGGTCTCTTCATGGTGTTAGAAAACATGGCGACACCTTAAGATGGCGTCGTCGGGCTGTTGCCAGCCCTGACGAAAATACTATTCCTCAAAGGTCTTCAGTCAGGACAATAATTTGTCTACAAAAACTCGGTTTAAAGATTCCTCTTCTTTGGTGGTAAAACCTATTACTCACCGATATAAAAAAGCTGTTGTTAAGACGCTGAAAAGGTGATTTTGCAGGAGCAAAGTTGACACACGTCTTGCGCCTTCGAACGCTATTATTATTATTATTATTATTATTATTATTATTATTATTATTATTATTATTATTGTTATTGTTGTTGTTGTTGTTGTTGTTGTTGTTGTTGTTGTTATTATTGTTATTATTATTGTTGTTATTGTTGTTGTTGTTGTTATTATTATTGTTGTTGTTATTGTTGTTATTGTTGTTGTTGTTGTTGTTGTTGTTATTGTTGTTATTGTTGTTGTTGTTGTTGTTGTTGTTATTGTTGTTATTGTTGTTATTGTTGTTATTGTTGTTATTGTTGTTATTGTTGTTGTTGTTGTTGTTGTTGTTGTTGTTGTTGTTGTTGTTGTTGTTGTTGTTGTTGTTGTTGTTGTTGTTGTTGTTGTTGTTGTTGTTGTTGTTGTTGTTGTTGTTGTTTATTCGGCAGTCATCAAAACAAAACAGCAATACAAACAAAAACAATTAACCAGTGGCACATGCCTGGAGTTAAAAAAGTTTACTTAAAAACTATGACCCAAAGGCCTTCAACTCCAATGCCACTGGCTTACAAACATAAAAATATATAATTAGATTTCTATTGTACAAAAATATGATAAACATTTAAAATAGTAAATGTACTGTAATTAAAATTACACTTATTGCACGGTAACATATAACATTAAAAAGGGAAAGGAAACACACGTTACACATATGTAAAAACTAAAACAATTTAGAACACCAAGAACAACGAAGTAAACCCTCCCCCCAAAATAAAAATCGCACAAAATCACAAAAATCACACACACAATAACACCCAGCACCCCTCCCCCCACACACACACACTAAGCACCCCCCCCCCCCCATACTAAGCCAGTAGTCAGATGTCTGTAAATGCACTTAAGAATAAGGAAATATGTACAGAAATATTTAGATTATTATTAAAGCGTGTCACGTTGAAACAACCCCAAAGTGCTTGGACATGATTAATAGTGAACAGGTCTAGCTCTATCAATTATATTGTTATCCCATTGTTGTTATTTGTCTTACTATTTATGTTTAACACGCAGATGGTCTTTTGGAATCTTACTCTGGGAGATACTGACATTTGGTATGTATGTATACTATTTACAAAAACACTGCTTTAGCCATATTATTGTTGCGAAAACTGTCAACTCTGTTTATGTGTACTACTTAGGCCTAAATGCAGATTTGTGCCGGTGCCATTTGCTAGCCCGGTGAGAACCCATAAATTGGTACGGGACTGGGGTACCGTAACCATGGTAAGTGCGCACTATACGACAGTCTTGGTCAAGGCTATTCAGAGCCACATTTAGCAGTGGGAGTGCGAACACATCCGCCCATCCGGTAGTATATGTATGTTTTTCTTTGTTTAGGCCCTAGTATTTACATTACAGGAAATGGTTTCCAGGGGCAGATCCACAAAAATGAGGAAAGTGAGGATTGTGTTTTTTCCTATTTAGGCCTAATTTATGGACCTACAGGAAACCACAAAGAGATTACAGTAGGCCTAATTATTTTTCATTCCAAGATTTCTAGTAGCAGGTCCAAAGGCTTCTGCTCACCCTCTCCACAAAAAGAGAGAGTGAGAAGAAGAAAAAATGCGAATGTACCGCTGAAGGACGGGGACAAAACTTAACGCTCATGGGCCAAAAAATAGTATAGACCATACAAAGTACATGTAAGTGATGGGGACGGGGCCACTTGTCCGATTTGGCCCTGTATTCGGAGATTTGGGCATTAGGAAAAAAGATTAGGAGAAATAAACAAACAATATAGGTTATTACTTTGGGAAAGCTCAATATTCCGACGGCCAATTATTATATTTTGTCGGACAAAACTTAAATGCGTCAGAAATACTCCCAACAAATTAAGGTCATACAGCCTATTGTTCTGACCGCTCATTAATCCGACAGCCATCTTTTCCGCCTGCAAATTGTTCTAACAGCTAATTTCATTATAATGTTTCAGCCGTCACGGCCAAATTTCTCGGATTCATGAGAAAAACATTGTTATTGGTAACATTTATGAACCTCCTGATATTAATAAAAATGTTCTTGATACTTTTGACAACATGGCCAATATAATAGGGAGAATAAAACGTCTTTTATCATGTGTGATTTTAATATAGATCTCTTTAAAAATAGTACTCATAATCCAATTGTGTTAATTCTATTTTAGCAATTCCCACCTGCCTCTGATAAATTCTGACAAACTCGTATTAACTCATCCACTGCTTCTTCGATTGATAATATTTTATCAAATGGTAATGACCTACTTACCAAGAGTGGTATTTTATTTAATGATCTATCACACCAAATACCAGTGTACCAACTTACTTTTTTCAATACCATTGGCGGATCCAGGGTGGCTAATGGGGCTGTAGCCCCCCCTAAAATTGTATATAAAAAAAAAATTAAAAAAGAGAGAAAAAAAAAGAGAGAGAGGGGGAGGGGAGGGGAGAACGCACTCCCATTCCCACAGTGTGCTTTGTTTTTCTCTCCCTTTTGTAGTACTGAAAAATAATTGTTTTTTTTTATTCTCAGCCCCCCACTAAAAAATGTTCTGGATCCGCCCATGAATACATCTACTGGTGACGTAAAAATTGCAATATGGGTTGATCCTACAGACTTATTAAATCTCAACATATTGAAAGGTTAGCTGGAATGTTGTTTTTCCACCAATGAGCCCAATCTTGTACTCAATACTTTCCACTCTCATTTTTTGATTTATATGAAAGTAATTTTCCAGTTAAGAAGCCTTTGCGTGTAAACTGCAGAAATTGTGGCTCTTGTTTACGCTGCCACAGGCGCAGTTCCCAAGTAGTATATATTTGTACAAACAGTACATAGCCGCTGATTTATGCACTAAGAATCACACAGTTATTAGTCTGTTACCATACCATGTATACATCCCAATGTTACAGTGCTTGGCAAATAATAAATTGTCGAAATTACGCCTATAAATCGTAGTAATAAATCGTCTCTTCCAAGCTCCAAAATCACAAGCCAACGAATAATCCTTTAATAAAAGTCACTTATCGGATTAGGCAATTAGCCTTTTGTATGACCCCAGAGCCAGAGACCGGAAGGCAACTGAGTGATACGCTTGAATAACCGAGTGCTTTCACAAGTCATTGACATCAGGCTATTATTAGACCGGGCCAACACTGGGTGTTTTATAATAATAATAATAATAATAATGTGTGGACTTATATAGCGCACGTATCCACCAACTAAGTGGTGCTCAAGGCGCATTCTTTTTATGAGACCAGGTTATATCTGCATTTAGGCCTTATCTGTAGGTTAACCTTTGAGACTGTCTTGAAGAATCAATGAGGAGTCACTACTCGATGTGATGCATGTTTGGAAATTTCATTTGTTAAGTTTATTTTACTGGTTAACTTAAATTACTTAGGTGGAACGCCATACCCAGGTATCAAGAGCTGGGAACTAGCCGATCAACTACTGCAAGGATATCGTATGCCCCAGCCAGAAAACTGCCCAGATGAAGTGTAAGTCGAATAGCTCAAAGCAATTTGTTTTACTTGCTATTGGCCAAGGCTAACCTACTGTATCAATCCCTTAATTGGTGCACATTTGGGGATTTCCTAAATTCATAACTGGAACAGTCTTTATCAATCTAGTTATTTATTGTTATTTTTTATAACATATTCTTAATTTATGCCAAATATCTAGCTATGATTTGATGATGCAGTGTTGGCAGAGAGCACCAAACAAACGTCCAACCTTCAAAGAACTCACCGAAGCTTTGGAACAAATAAATGACATTCCAGAAGACCATGTAAGTTTGTATAATCATATTGCTTTATCCAGGCGTAACTTGGCGGCTAATTATTCCGGTATACAATGTGATTCGGATTTGGTCTTCGAATAAGAATTCAAATTATGACAACGGACCAACATAGATGATAGATTAATTCAAACTGGCGCCATTAAGCCAGTATTTGTCCGCTTGAATGTTTGCCTCTTTTTTTATTTTATATATTTATCATTTTAATTTGTGTTCCATATAGGCCCAATTTCACGATTGTTATGACATTATATAAACGAATTCTTACTTTGTGTTTCTAGACTTACATGTCACCAACCATCTATGAAAACTTCAGTGTCATCAAGCCAAAGTTTGACGATAATTAGACTCCTTCATGGTAACCTGTGGTCTATGAATTGATGTTAAACAGTACTGAATGAATGAACAGTACTGATCAACAATAGCTTGCAATAATAATTTTAAAAATGGCTACACTAACGTCCTCGCACGCGTTACTTGCATGGCGCTTACTTTATGGTCCTGATTCCGATTACATAACGAACCATTTTTGGTGTTACATTAAAGTCTATACATTATAAGTCCCTTTTTATATTACGTTACCTGCCAGGTGAGAGTTACATTATGAGCCCCTTTTCTTCTTACATTATGGTGCAAGCTTCTGCCTCAGCGTTTTGTCCTATGTTTTTCACTTAGTTGTATGATTAATTTATGTACATTTCGTTAGAAAATATATAATATATATATATATTATATATAATAAAAACATTTTAAAATGTTTGATATTATCTTTGATTCCCCTTAAGGTACCCCGTCCCAATCTCCGTAGTCCCAGTCTGTTCATTGTCCCTAATAGGGTCAATGCTACCCGAAATAGTTTCATACACCGCCTGACTTCGCTGTACAATTCCATTGCCCAAACCAATCCTATAGTAGGCCTATTATCCTTCCTGTTATTGGCGCTTGCACTGTTGGATGTGTAAAATAAAATAAATAAATAAATAAATAAAATAAATAAGAAATAAATATAGTTTCCGTTTTGAATTTAATAAAGCGTCTGATCCTTCCTAAAAGAAATCAAGCCATAATTAAAGTGTAACTGTATGCATTTGTTGTCTGATAATGTTCCCACAAGGCATTTAAAATTAAGTATCTATTATTGTAATTTACACTGATTTTAGTGGTAAAGATTTATATACATCGCTATATATAATTGTTAAATTAAAGCATTTTATTATAATCTCACTACACAGTGTACCCGAGTCACTATATAGTACTTCATGTGGATTGTTAATTAAGAAATAAAGTAGTGTTTATTTTGTATAACATCCAGTCTTACGAGAAATACATTTGTAGGCTAACTAGATTAGGCAAAAAAAAGTCTCCGGTTCCTGGTCTCTCTGTGCGTCGACTTAGACCCATGCCTCGGCATTTTTAGTTTTCTTTTGTTTTTGCTATGAAACGATTCCCTCTATTAACTTGCAACCAAAATTGCTGGATCTATTGGAATTCTGCCGTGCTGTGTTTTAAACCACTTTTTCACATAAGGGTATGAACGTTTGTTCGATTTAGCCTCTGAATAGCCACCATACTTTGTGTAGGCCTATGGAAATTTTGGTCCGGTTCCAGTAACCGCGTATACTTGTATCACGTATTTCACTGGTTGCAAAATAAATAAATAAATAAATAAAGAGAAAGAAAAAGAAATAACCACGTAACCGCACCAATTTTGAAGACAACCTACGACCAGGAACCGGAGACTTTCTTTTTTTTTGCCTTAGGTATTTATGATAATCAAGTTCATTGAGCAAATGATTACATTTTAAAATTGTATTAGAAATATTTTAGTGCTTAACGAAAGTTTCGTGATTAGAAATTGATTGATGAATTAGATATATGTTAAAAATTAATAGAACTCACTCGCAACTATTTTGTTCGCTGACATCACTTCAACGTTACTTCAACGTTAGGTTGAATATGATGTACATCTTAATGTATTTTCATTATTTTTTCGAGAACGACACAACATACACATAACCTAAACCTTTCACAGGTTGGTTGTTTTATGTATAATTCTGATTCAAAGAAAGGAAACATTTAGAATCAGATTTGCCAACAATAACAATGGTGTAAATGGCTTAAATTCAAAGGTGCCCGCAGAAATTGTCAAGATGGTATATTTATATGCACTGTCTAGAACGGGGTGGTCAATGGCCAACCCACAGAGCTGGACGTTAACAGCATTTAACAGGATTTTTAAGAGAGATTTCAGGTGTCATCATATATTCAGGTACTAAGCAAACTTTAATAAATAAATCAAATTGATAACTACACGCGATTGCGTACATTGTTGATGTCTGCGGGCGCCCCTGATGACTGCAGTTATGTTATATTATTAGGTGTATTTGAATCAGCGCCAACTTGTAATTTTGAGCCTATAATCATAAGAAGATAATATTGTAACAAATTGTTAATAATAATCAAGAAATTTATTCGACGGTTGAGGCCTTTATGTTATATCATATTATAATTACCAATGGTAATGATTTATATGCATCGCTATATATAATTGTTAAATTAAAGCATTTTATTATAATCTCACTACACAGTATATACGAGCAACTATAGTACGTCATGCAGACTGTTAATTAAAAACAAATAAAGTAGTTTTGTATAACATCCAGTCTTACTTAATTTATAGGCTAACTAGATTAGGCAAAAAAAGTCTCCGGTTTCTGGTCTCCGCGCGCGTCACCTCAGACCCGCGCGTCGGCATTTTTAGTTTTCTTTTTTTGTTTTGCTATGAAACGATGTCCAATTTCAGCCAAAATTGCTGGATCAATTGCCTGCCGAGCTGTGCTTTAAACCACTTTTTCACACTGAAGGGTACGAATTGTTTGCTCAATTTGTGCGGCCTCCATTAGCCACCATACTTTGTGTGGGAAATTTGGTCTGGTTCCAATAACCGCGTATACATGTATCACGTATTTCACTGGTGGCAAAAAATAAATAAATAAATAGGCCTAACTTAAAAAAGAAAAGAAAAAACGCGTCACCGCACCGATTTTGAAGCCGACCTGTGACCAGGAACCAGAGATTTCTTTTTGGCCTCAGGCATTGATAATAGTAAGTTCATTGAGCAAATGGTTAGATTTTAAAATTGTATTGGAAACATTTTAGTGCTTAACGAAAGTTTCGTGATTAGAAATTGATTGATGAATTAGATTATGTTAATCTGAATGTTAATGCATGGTTACAATTATAATTTTGTAAAATTAATGCTGACTGTTGAAGCCCCTAATCAGTATACACTATTGGTATATTCTCGAAAAATAAAAACAGTCACAGTTTCACGTGTAACATATTACTTGGTGCAAAGTAAATGGATGATAGTATCACGTTTCACGTGTAACATATTACTTGGTGCAAAGTAAATGGATGATAGTATCACGTTTCACGTGTAACATATTACTTGGTGCAAAGTAAATGGATGATAGTATCAATAACATTCCTTGAAATATTTATGTCTGAGAAAAATTAATACAACACTTCCCCCAACTGATTTTGTTCGGTGATATCACTTTGACGTTACTTCAACGTTAGGTTGATGATGACACATCTGATGATGATTTCATATCAGTAATTCACAGAATAATTTCCAAGAAAGCTAAATTGTTAAAAGGGTTAGAAAGTTCTGGAACATTTTAACCTTTAGATGCGGGCCCGTCTAGAGTACCAAGTGCTTATTACGACAATTCCAGGCGAAATGTATTATACAGGTCTGTGATTTCTCTGGATTTTCCTGATTTCAGGATTTTTTTTTTTTTTTTTAAATTTTTTTTTTACAGATCTCCGTTTGCCTCAAAATTTTCTTGAAAGAAGAGAAGTAGTCTGTTTTGTGTTCAAACCTCTAGCTTCTTATTGTTTGTTTTTCATAATTTGTTTACATTTGTCAAATCACACCTCTGATTATAGGTGGTTTACCGACGAAAAGTTGAGATTATAGGTCTGCGAGCTGTAATTGTTAATAAAGTGAATTAAACCGTGGTTTCTGCGATATAAGGGGTTACAACTATAGCTGTATATATGCTAATGACAGTAGTGGATCAACAACATACAGTCTTAAATTTGATTTAAACTCCATTGTAATCTTGTAAGCTTAAATAAATTGTCTTAATTAAACCATTTAAATTGCTATGTTTTGGTTATGAAATTATATGAGTCGAGTGTTGATAACCGTCTTGTTTGATTTCTTTGTTGCATCCTAGAAATTCTAGAGTTCGGGTATCATGCAGATTTGGGCTTTTTCTTTTGCGTTGTTGTGCCCCTCCACATTTCCTTTAATCTTCAGCCGATATTCATAGAACTTTGTAGGGATATAGGCCTATTGAGTGCAGTGGCGCACCCAGGATTTGATTGGGGGGGGGGGGGGGGCTCAAAATATTTTTATTTGAAATCCAATATGGGGGAGAGACATTACTATAACCGCTGGCGCGGCTGCAGCCATGTCCCTAGTCGTGCTCGTCAGTGAACCTACGGCACATGTTAAATGTTTCCTGGTGGTTTCTAGTCATAAAAAGAAGACATTATGGCATGATTCGGACTCGTAGGGTTTTACCTTCCATATAATTTCCTCCTCTTGATGTAAAGAACTTGAGCTTGTTTCGTCTGCAAGATTTCTATAGTTAAATACTTTCATTGCGTGGACGTAAAGTTTGTGATCATTCCGGGCGGAGCTAATTTTTTTCAAACACGAATTTGGCGGCAAAACCAAATCCCAATATTATCCAATCGGTGTTTGCTAAAAGAGTGTCACATAATCTTTGTAAATTAAAACCCAGTCCTGGGCCATTGTGTACAAACTGGAAAGGAGTTGATTATAATGCGGGCGTGTTTAAATTTTACGAGTAACCTCAACGACAGAACGACCTCAACAAGAGAAACGGACAACAGAAAATGAAAATAAAATTAAGTAAAGCTGCTCCCTGATCAGGGTGCACCATGGCAGGGGGGGGGGGGAGAATGTGTAAAAATGCTTGTTATATATACTGGTGGCCCTTCAAGCTTACATGCACATGCATACGCAACGCCGTAAAATATAACAGTGAGTGGAATAAATGGAAAACTTTTGGAGGGGAGCTTGAGTCTTCTGAGTCCCCATCCCTTGTACCACTGCCCTATACTCCTTGCCGAACTCCTCTGTAGACAAGACTTGGGCTCAGATTTTGCTCTCTTTCCTGGCTCCTTCTTTAAAAAAATAAAATAAAACATCAGCGGGCCCTTGGGGGCTCGAGCCCCCCAAGCCCCCCCCCCCCCTTGGGTGCGCCACTGATTGAGTGGCCATTGCTTGGCCATTTATTTTTACGGTAATTAGGAAACGTAATTTCCCCATTGTCAAGTCACTTTGATTACCGCAAGAGCGTTCTATGACAAAAAAATTGTTGGTAATTTTGTACCAAAATAATGTTTCAAGCTGCGCAGCTGCCGTCATATGTGATAGTGGTGCCGTTTCCAATTTTTTTAAACTTTTAACAACAAGTTTTTTAAAAAGATTTTTTTTTCTCCAAAATTGCCCACTAGTTCGTCCTGAAAAAAATTACGCGTGCCACAGTAGTACACAGTAAGTATATATTAACCTCGTGCCCATGGTCCAGATGGGGTACACGCACTAACGTTACACACTCTGGGAAAGCACTTGTGTCAACATTGACACATGTACAAGATGGCGGAAAGTGGGACAGCCGTTGGAGCGGTGGAGCACAGTAGACTTTCTCGTGTGCTTGCTGCATTGTTCTATGGCTGTACATCATTCTCCATCGTAATGATCAATAAAAGCGTTCTGACAAATTACAAGTGAGTATCTTTGGAACAAAACTTTTCAACATGATTCTCAATGCAGACAGTGATGTCAAAACAAACCCAGCATTCCATCATCCATGTCCATGACTGAGTATTCATGTTGACTTTTAAGTTTAACGTTAAGTTAACTCGCCCCAGACAAACTAACTTTTTTTTAGCCCCTCACAAAGTCGTCTCCCGACAAAGTTGGCCCTCGGCAAACTCGCCCCCGTAATTTTTTGACGCATTTCACGCTATTGAGACTGGTTTAATAGACGAGAGTAATTAAAACAGTCATTATAGACAGGATGTACGGGGAAATAACTATTTTAATGAATCAAATTATTTTAAGTCTATACTCTGTGGTAAATTATTTGGCACTATCGAGACTGATTTAATAATTATCACATTTTATTTAACGAAAATAAACATTACAAGAAATAATTCATTTACAGTTACAAATTAAATAGAATAAATAGTAAACTAGCTAAAAACAAAATACTGAGTAAAATAAATAACTAAAATGAGTAATTACATTAAAAAAAATACAGATAAAATTAAAATGTAATTTAACAAAATACAAAGTCTCCTTTGTAAATATTCATTATTGGTCTATACATAGTAAAATAAACAGTTTTGTTTAAATGCTAACTTTCTATATATTCCATTTTAGTAGTAACCTTTGAATTATTTCATGTAATATTTATTTTTGTTAAATAAAACGCCCATTGAAATTATTTGTGGGCCCTATGTTTGATTTACTCTCTTATACTCAATCAGTCTCAATAGTGCCTAAAAAATCATTAAAAATAAAATAGTTATGTCACCGTACATCCTGCCTTTATATAAACATTTTTATTTACTCTCTTATAGCCAGTCTCAATAGCATGAGATGCATAAAAAATGTACAGGGGATGAGTTTGTCGGGGGGGATGGGGCGAGTTTGCAGGGGGGCGCGAGTTTGCCGAGGGGCGAGTTTGGCAGGGGGCAAGTTTGTAGGGGGTGAGATTGTAAGGGGCAAGTTTGCCGGGGGATGAGTTGAATGGCATGCTAACGTTACACAGTAATAACAGTCCCCACACAACTGTAACATTAATATTAACCCCATTCTGTGACCAGTAGGCAACACACACTGGACTCCGTATCCTTGGCCCTAACCCCACATGTACAATTTTTAATTTTTTAAATTTATTTTTGTTGCTGTTGAAAGAATGTCAAACCCAACCGTCACTTGTGCACAATGTCTAACCCCTAAGCATGTGTTTTTCGCAGACGACAAAATGGCCAATATCTCACTGGAGTGCAAATATTGCTCAAAATCTCCCAAAATATAATTTCCAATCCTCACTTGACTACACTTTCCTGTCATTAAGAGTGTCTTCTAACATCTTTTAAAGGAAAATCTGTGATATTTTGTCATATTTGGACAGAAAAGTGATGGTTGTGTTAGACATTCTACCCTTTTTTCCCAACTTTTGATCTGCTAGCTAATTATAAACGTTACAACCTATTTTATTTCTGAAATTTTCGAAACAATTTTGAAATTTAAAAATAAATAAGTAAAATAAAAATTTCACTAAAATTAACGATCTCACAATAGCAAACTTCTAGTTCCATGCAGTGGTGTAGTTTCATCGCACCTCCTCATACACCGCTACATCGTCTCCCCGTCCACACGTGTGGCGATGATGTCACAGTTAACTGCCATGATGACCCTGTTTGAACTAATGCACCTGAAAAACAGTGGGACATTTTGGCGAGGCATTATTTTAAATTGGAAATTAATTCATTGTATCCGTCAGGTAAGTTTTCATTATAATTTGCTAGTGTACATGGTCTTAAAACGACAGAATTTTATTGCACTTTGAAATTGTAAGAGTAAAGACCCAAAAGATTTTGGGTTTTGAGACGGTAGCAGTGTTTGAGGAGGTGCGACCTGACTTCATTAATTTCTTGCCTTTTCCATACATTGTATCTCATTGTTTTGTTTCTCATCTTCCTCAGGTTTCCTTCATTCCAGTTTCTTGGAATTGGACAGGTATAAATTCTTGACATACGTGTGTACATACATAGCACCCCATATCCTCCAAAATCCTCCAAGGGGCACTTTTTAAGAAAAATTCAGCACTGTTGGAAACTGGTACTTTCACCTCTTCAAATGGGGCAAAATTACGACCTGGCAAGAAGTACAGGCCATAAGTGCTGAATATGAAAGATCAATGAAAATGCATGGTGCATTTTGAAGATAAGGGCATGTTTCCAAAAGTGCACTGATGGATTTTGGAAGATTCAGGAAGGTTCCTAGCCAGAATGCCTAGGGGGTTAGGGTTTTTAAATGATATCGTTTTTTGTTGCAGTTTCAAACATTTTTTAATTTCACTAAATTTTGAAAATATATTTTGATTAAATTTTGTGGAATAATCAGTAGGAATTTACACGTAGATTACTGCATATTTTACCAGACTTTCCCATAAAGTTAACAGGCCTGGAATTGTTGAACTTTCTTTTTACTCATAGATGGTGGCTACTCTTGTTGTTTTGTATGTGGCCAAGAAACTACACATTGTTAATTTTCCAGATTGGAGTAGACAAATCATCAAAAAGGTATCAATGTCTGCATGTATTCATGTATTAATTTATTAATTTATTCACTTGTCATATTTGTTTATTAATTTATTCAAATGTCAATTTATTCATTTTACAATTTGTTATTGATTTATTCATCATTTATTCATATGTCAATTTGTTCATTGTAAATGAAATATCCTGACATTTTGTTGCAGATATGGCCTTTACCAGTGGTCTATATTGGCAACTTATGTTTTGGCCTCGGAAGCACAAAGAAATTAAAGTAAGTTGTGCACACGTTGGATCCCAATGTGAAACACTGCTTGTGCATGTGAGCATGTAATTATCATAGAGTAGGTTTGGCTTGCTCATGGGATAAATTTGTGTACGTAAATGACAGTGTAAGCAGTAGTACAAAGGACATGGTTTTAAGCATCTGATTGACAGTGGAAGGTAGTCTGTTCTTTCCTGTCCCTTCACTGCCACATTTATGCCACTCCCATCCCCCCTCCCCCCCCCCCACAATAAAAAAAATTGACAAATTATTCGTATTTGTCTTTTTACAGCTTACCGATGTTTACTGTGCTCAGAAGGTTCTCAATATTATTTACTATGATCGGGGAATACATCGTATTGGGGTAAGTACAAAAAGTAATTACAAAATTGCACTGTTACTGCGCCATGCGTAATCTGTTGAGGGTGCCCTTCATGGTCTTCATTTTGTTAAAGGGGAGATGGTCAGTACAGCAGGCCTGTGATTTCTCAGGATTTTTTTTACAAATCTCCCTTTGCCACAAAATGTTTTTGAAAGAAGAGAAGTAGCCACCAAGGAAAGAAAGATGTTTTACTTTTGTCAAATCACACCCCTGATAGCCTGATAGATTCTCTCTTCCCCCCCCCCCCTTTTACCCCACACTTTTTAGACCCAGTGACCATGACGGCTATTTGTTCTGTTACTCTTGCAATAAGTGGTATTTATTTCACATTTTCTTTTTATGCTGTAGACGTAAAGCATCTTTGAGAATACAAATTATTGTCATCACAATGATAGTTGGTGCCTTGATAGCAGCAAGGTGAGTTCATGTCTGTCTGTCTGTCTGTCTGTCTGTCGGTCGGTCGGTCGGTCGGTCTGTCTGTCTGTCTGTCTGTCTGTCTGTCTGTTCATTTGTTTGTCTAGTCACGACATCTTTCTGTCTGTTGAAAGTCACCTATTAGTATTCTCAAAAACATACATAATCATAGATTTACATGAAACATACTTGGTGTACAGTTGATGGTGGTCTCGCCCCCTTCCTTGAAATATTTTGTGGGAGGTGCTATCTGGTTTCATCATCATCATCATCCCATAACCGTTGTCGGTCATGTGGGTACCATTGAAGCAACATCAACCACTTCTCTCCACCAGACTCGATCTCCATCCTCCCTCATCAGCTGTTCTGTCTTCAATCCGGTCCACTCCTTTATATTGTCCATCCAACATTTCCTTGGCCTGCCTCTCTTTCTTTCTCCATCAACGGTGCTCTGCAGGTTGTGCTCTTGTCTGACCACATGACCAAACCACTGCAGTTTTCTCCTCCTGATTGTGTTTATCAAGGGCTCAAAGTCACCTATTTCTGACCAGATTCTGTCTCTGACCCAGTCATTTGTGCGATGTTTGGTGTAGTGAAGCATTTGTTTTCAAACGCAGTGATCCTTTTGTCGATGTCTTATGTGATAGTCCATGATTGGCAATGTGGGTTCGAATCCCGGCCATGACACTTGTGTCCTTGAGCAAGACAATCAGCCATAATTGCTTATAGGGGCAGAGGCAGTTTAAAAACTGTTTGCACTGTAAAGAGGCTGGTTATTAACTGGTCTTGTTTCGGTGCAAGGGGCCGGTTTCTTCAGTGTGGAGTCGTTGTAACAACTCGATGACTTCATAGACCCCACCTTGGATGGGCCATTGGCCTTTTGTGGGGTGATTTGCATTAAAAAAAAAAAACGTAGAGTGCTACTGAGACAAATGTTATTCTCATTAGATGAATCTTTGTCTTAGTCGAGATGTTTCTACTATTCTAAATGTTTTCTAGTTTTGCCATACTGGACCATGCCATTGCCAGCCTTGTTTTGACTTCCTTTCCAGATCTGGCCTCCTCATCTGTGATTGCACCAAGATATTTAAAGATTTTGACCATCTCAAGTTTCTCCCAATCATTATCTATGTCAGTCTATATCGTGTGCTCTGGTTTATTTGCTTCAAATTATTGATGGGTTTATTAACCATGTAATTAAACAAATTATCTTTGAATCAAGATAATCAATAAAGGGAAGGTACAACATTGGTGATGTTGGCAAGACTGCTTCTATGAGTATGCTTACTCTCTTTGAATCAAGATATACATTGAAGGGAAGGTACAACATTGGTAATGTTGGCAAAACTGCTTCTATGAGTATGCTTACTCTCTTTGAATCAAGATATACATTGAAGGGAAGGTACAACATTGGTAATGTTGGCCAGAATGCTTCTATGAGTATGCTTACTCTCTTTGAATCAAGATATACATTGAAGGGAAGGTACAACATTGGTAATGTTGGCCAGAATGCTTCTATGAGTATGCTTACTCTCTTTGAATCAAGATATACATTGAAGGGAAGGTACAACATTGGTAATGTTGGCAAAACTGCTTCTATGGGTATGCTTACTCTCTTTGAATCAAGATATACATTGAAGGGAAGGTACAACATTGGTAATGTTGGCCAGAATGCTTCTATGAGTATGCTTACTCTCTTTGAATCAAGATAATCAATAAAGGGAAGGTACAACATTGGTAATGTTGGCCAGAATGCTTCTATGAGTATGCTTACTCTCTTTGAATCAAGATAATCAATAAAGGGAAGGTACAACATTGGTAATGTTGGCCAGAATGCTTCTATGAGTATGCTTACTCTCTTTGAATCAAGATAATCAATAAAGGGAAGGTACAACATTGGTAATGTTGGCCAGAATGCTTCTATGAGTATGCTTACTCTCTTTGAATCAAGATAATCAATAAAGGGAAGGTACAACATTGGTAATGTTGGCCAGAATGCTTCTATGAGTATGCTTACTCTCTTTGAATCAAGATAATCAATGAAGGAAGGTACAACATTGGTAATGTTGGCCAGAATGCTTCTATGAGTATGCTTACTCTCTTTGAATCAAGATAATCAATAAAGGGAAGGTACAACATTGGTAATGTTGGCCAGAATGCTTCTATGAGTATGCTTACTCTCTTTGAATCAAGATATACATTAACCCTCCTACTATTGATGCACTTTGGTGAAAAGTTGCTGTAGAGGTCAAAACCAGTCAACTGCCTGTTTTGACTGTTGACCCAAATGTGCACACAGGGGCATTTTTGACTGGTTTTTACTGTCATTTTGACTACCCTGAACAATACCAGACAATGCGTTTACCAGTCAAAAACAGTCAACTCATTTTGACCTGTAAATGTACTTACTACGCTTGAGGTTTGACAGTAATAATAATAATAAAGATTTGTAGCACGCACATATACACCCTGCTGGGCGCTCAAGGCTTTTAAGTGCAGTAGGTATACCTTGGGAAGTATTTCAACATTTTGACTGATTTTGACCCTTGTAGTAGTAGGAAGGTTAAAGGGAAGGTACAGCATTGGTAATGTTGGCAACACTGCCTTTTCTCATGAACGACATAATGAAATAAGCTAAAACTTAGCTAAAACATATATCTTTTATTATCTTTTAAGTATGGATGCATTTACAAACATTTTACATTACATTTTTTATTTATTTTTTTTAAAATGCAAATCGCCCCACACAAGGCCAATGTCAACTCCAAGGTGGGGGCTACTAAGTCATTGAGTTGTTACAACGACTCCACACTGAAGAAACCAGCCACTCGCACTGAAACAAGACAAGTTAATAACCAGCCTCTTCACGGTGCGAATAGGACTGGGAGGGGTAACTAGTCCAGAACAAGGCAGCTGTTAAACTGCCTCTGCCCCTATAAGCAATTATGGTTAAGTGTCTTGCCCAAGGACACAAGTGTCACGGCCGGGATTCGAACCCACATTCTGCTACTAACACCAGAACTTGAGTCTGGTAAGCTAGACCGCTCGGCCACGACACTCCATGAACATAAATTGAAACAAAATTGAAAATGTTTAATTGAATTTTGTTCCGACTTTCGTTTCAATCTACAGTGATGATTTGGCATTTGATGGTTTGGGTTACTTCTACATTCTTATGAATGATTTCTTTACTGCAGCCAATGGGGTGTACACCAAAAAAAAGCTGGATTCCAAGGTAAGGATGATAAAAATATATTTAGATAGCGCCAACTCCATCATGATATGATAAAGGCATTCTTACATTATTATCCCTGTCATCAGGCTACTTTAACCAGTTCGCACCGGGAATAAAAAAGTTTTTCCGAACCCCCGTTGCTGGTTTATTTTTACCGCACAAACACGACCAATGGTGCTCACCAGAGCGTGACCGGGGAGACCGCGTCTTCCACCGTATGCTTATGGCTCATTGCCACATCGACCAGGAATCTATACAAATCCAATTCCCGAGAATCCTGTGGCGTGTTTAGTAGCTCTCCGATCCGCTGTCCAAAAAAAAATGTGCGTGTATACACGGCCTCCGACGCGAACTGGTTAAAAGAAAAATCATTCCTGGATCATTCTCAACTTCCTGGGAAGTATACAGCCCTGCCAGCCTGTTAGGTGCTCACCAAATACTTAAACACAATTACCGTCTCTGCCCTCACAGGTCCCCATGTATACTCCTGGGTGAAGAGATGCAAGTCATGGTTAAGTGACTTGCTCAAGTACTTCAACTGGCATGGCTAGGATTTAAATCCACATTCTGATGGCTCAGTCTCCAGAATGTGAGTCCGGTGCACTAGGATTCCAAACAGATGGATTATAAACTGCCATCATCATTACAAAGCCATCATATCATTAACCCTCCTACAATCAGTGCAATTTTTGAAACAACCCATTCAAGGCCACTCCAAGCCATTAGCAGTTGCCAGTGGCCTCCTATGGTTACCCTTCTGTGTACTGTCACACCACTGAGATTGCAGGGTAAGGTGGTCTCCCATTGATACACTGCAGGCCATACTATTATGTTCAAACATTTACAGTGGCCATGGGTGGCACACAGTTGATTTTGTAAGATTACTTGGAAAGGACAGCAGGCTTGTATGTACTAAAGGTTGGTGAAAAACATAGAAAATGTAGTGGATCGGAGTGACCTCCATGTGTAGGAGGGTTAACTCACATCACAAACTGCTCCTTTAAGCTTAGGCCAGTGCATTGCAAATGGCTTCTTTAAGATCAGCCAGTCCATTATAATCTTCTCCTTTAAGACGAGGCAAACACATCATATACAGCTCTTTTAAGAATTCAACTGGTAATAAACTGCTCCTTTAAGAACCAAATAATTTCTAATTACTTGGGGTTTTGTTTGGATTCAAATTATTTATGGGTTTAATAACAATGTACTTAAAAAAGAAAATCTCCACTCCAATAACATAAAATTAATTAAAGGGAAGGTACAGCATTGCCGGTAATGTTGAATCAAGATATACATTACACAACTATCCTTATTACATTTTGTAGTCTATGAGAAAATTGTGAAAAGCATAGATTTTAGTTTTCGTAGTCACGCTGTTGCGGAATTTGGGAAAATGGTCTCTTTCCAAAATACGAACTGGAAATTATTTTCCTTTTCCCGAAAGTGACATCAGCTCAGACAAAATTATATTACTAGGGAAAATTTCTAACATCAGCTTAACACCAAGTAAGTTTCATATGGCAGTTCAACAATTTTACATTCCGAAGACGATCAGAACATACTGATAAAAATGTCGAGTTGTAACCACCAGTTCTTTTCAGAACTATTTACTACTCAAAAAAGAATTTTCACATGGTGTCACCACAAACAGTCTTAAACCCTCCTACAATCAGTGCAATTTTTGAAACAACCCATTCAGGCCACTCCAAGCCATTAGCTGTTGCCAGTGGCCTCCTATGGTTACCCTTCTGTGCACTGTCACACCACTGAGATTGCAGGGTAAGGTGGTCTCCCACTGATGCATTGCAGGCCTTACTAATACGTTCAAACATTTACAGTGGCCTTGGGTGGCACACAGTTGATTTTGTAAGATTACTTGGAAAGGACAGCAGGCTTGTATGTATGTACTGAAGGTTGCTCAAGAACAGAATTTTGTGGATCGGAGTGGCCTCCATGTGTAGGAGGGTTAATTAATTAATTTTACATTGAACAATGTAATTATTTCTCAGGATTTAGGAAAGTTCGGCCTTCTGTATTACAATGCTGTCTTCATGATTGTCCCAGCAACTATCATGTGTTACTACACAGGAGATGTGGAGAAAGTCCAGCAATATGAACTCTGGGGTGATCCATCCTTCATTGTGCAATTCATAATGTCTTCTATAATGGGGTAAGTTGCAAAATGATCAATGGTGAAGACATTACTTTGGGACAATTGCATAGAGCTACTCAGCAGAAAAAGTTTGCTTAGCCGATTAATAACCAGGCAACCAGTCAAAGTCCAAATGTGACCCGCTCTGTGAAAATGAGTCACAAGTCGCAAATTTGACAAATGTGACTCGCTCTATCGTAATGAGGAATGTCCCCCAAATATGAAAAATGGAGATATGCATACATCACAACGAGCATTGAATGGGCTTTCCAATGAAGACAAACATAAATGTGTCCCTTTTTCCATTCCAAAGTTATTAAACAAAGAAGTTGAGATACTGGTGGGATTGTTACAGAAACGCTTATGAGAAAAAACGGGTTTTTAAAAAGTACGCTACTAAGTAACAAAAACAAATGTTTGAACTTACGCGCTGCGGTATTACATATGAGTGCCGCTGTACATAGTATCTGAACTTGAACGAAAATAACTTACCGTGGGGCAATAGTAATCTTCGAAAGGCTAGAATCACAAAATTTAACAGGCGTGATGGACCATGTCTTTAAGAATACTCTGTGAAAGTTTAACGCCAATGCTCAAATTACTTTAGAAGTTCTGTCTCGAATGTTTGATAAACAAACACCACAAACAACGTATCATGCGTGTACCTGAAGAACGAACGATACTACTATACAATGTATGACCGGTCGCTGTCGCGCTACGATCCCATGCCCAGTGCATGTGCCGTGCACATGTACATGTACGCTGAGGTATGCTAAAGCACACAGTACAATCAGGCCGGCAGGCTGCGCTTTAAATCACCCACTTGGCGCTTTGTCTCACGCCCATTCGAGGTAAACATCCAAACTGTGCAAGCTCAGTAACCTGCTGACGCATCTTTCGTCCAATCAGCTCGCTTGAACCCTCACGACGAGGCTTAGACTTAGCAACAAGGAGACTTTCTGTATTAGGTTTTTGGGCGCTTTATCTTATTATTCAGTATTCGACAGTGATGTCATTGTTATAGTTACAGAGGTCACATCATGACCTTTCTAATAGTACCAAACATGCATGTTACAATGATAATGCGTGGCTCGATATGGCGCTACAAAAGGAGTTCAAACTCCGTCTTTTGGAGCTAACGAGGACCGATTTGCAACAAAATGGACACAGACACGCTTGAGAAAAGGTCTTTATTTTCACTTATTGATATTTTTCTCAAAAAGTAAAATAACACACACAATCTTTGATATTTAATGTACCTTAATACAGAGCTACTAAGCAGAAAAAGTTTGCTTAGCCGATTAAAAACCAGACAACCCAGCAAAGTCCAAATGTGACCCGCTCTGTGAAAATGAGTCACAAGACGCAAATTTGACAAATATACATTTCTATGTAGCTGGAAAGAGTACATCATCGGCTTTAATTTGGTATATGTTACATGTGTGTGGCATATTGCATTGTGGAGATATGGCATTTGTAATAATCAATAATGTGCATAATTAACACAATTTACTGTTAGGAAAACAAGCATTCAAATGAAAACAAATGACATATTTGAAACAAAGTACTCACAAAAATCATTGATTTTAATATTTTATTGATTGAATTGACGTTTATGTAAAAATATTAAGAAAATTTAGATCCTAATGATGTCAAAAAACATGATAACCAAAAATCAGATCTTAAAAACAAAAAAAACCTCAACATTTCATCACCCATTACATGTAAACGCATGGTGCGACATGTGACTCAAATATTGTTTGGAAATTTGAAGTTGTAACCAGGATGTTGTGGGTTCGAATTCCTCCTGAATTGTTTGGATCCTCCCCCCCCCCCCAGCTCTCTTTTCACACGTGTCTTTTTGTCTTTGATTTTTCAGATTTATATTAATTTATTCTATAATGCTGTGCACAGCATGTAACTCAGCACTCACGACTACAATTGTTGGCTGTATAAAGGTATTTATAAACACCTTGTGTTTAAATGATTTCGTTTTGCGATAACACCATGTGTCTATCTCAACCATACACATAATTCTCTTTTGACACTTAAGTACCCTATCATTAACCCTAACCTTCCCAAATCCTCCAAAATCCTCTTTGTCAAAGTAAAGGATTTTGAAGGATTGAGGTTACATGCTACATGCTCTTTGCTAAAGTGAAGGATTTTGGAGGATTGAGGTTATTAGGCATAGGCCTACTTGCCTTTCTATGGTACATGTACATCCATGTTTGTTGTAGTGATTGCAAGGTCAGTGCTTGGGTCAGTGGACACGGTTTATTGCTCCATGCATGCAGGAATGGTCCCTGGACATGTACATGTATCACAGATTAGAAACAACATGTGTGCATACATGTCATGTGCTTGCTTTACTACTGAAGGATTTTGGAAGATTCAGGTTACATGTATGTGTAAGCAAATGGGCCTAGGGAGTTAGGGTTAAGACATGGAAGAGTTTTCAACTGTAGAGGGCCCAATGTGCACGGAACGCTTTATATGTGATTTGCAGGAGTTAACTTGATGTTTTTTTTCTCCAACAGAATATGATAATAACATATGTTGGTATGTATTTTGGAGGGGACTACATCTTCAGTTTGGTCAACTTCATGGGGCTTAACATTAGGTATGTATTCGCACCGTGCATGAGCCGTTGAGGGCACATGTTGTTAGACCACTGTGGGCGAAAGGGCACTGATAGTTCGTCGCGTTTAGCGTATTTTGCAGTTGATGCACGTGCGTGAGGAATAACTCCAGTGATCATTGACTGGCAGAAGTGCACGCGCGTTTAGTACCATAACATACGCACATAAATTGTTCTTAAATTGTCAGGCAATTTTTCAATAACTTAAAAAAAAAAAAGCTTTTCTCAAAGTAGACTTTTATACAAGTCCTCAAACCTCAAAGTTGAGTACAAGTCATCATTGTCAAGCCTGAGTCTGAATATTGTATCCATAAAGGTCGAGTCCAAGTCATGAGTCACAAAGGTTGAGTCTCATTCCGAGTCATAAGTCACAAAGGTTGAGGCTCATTCTGAGTCATGAGTCACAAAGGTTGAGTCTCATTCCGAGTCATGAGTCACAAAGGTTGAGTCTCATTCCGAGTCATGAGTCACAAAGGTTTAGTCTCATTCCGAGTCATGAGTCACAGATCTGATTTTTTGGCCGTACACAGATCGTGTACACGTGTTAAAAATACAGCAATATGATTTTACAAATTAAAAATTCCAAGATTGGCACAAAACATCCTCCAAAATTTCTGGTTGTATTAAAATTAAAAACAAATTATCAGTTGAACTTCCTGGGAATGGTGATATAATAATAGTGGGCCAACTGGTCACACTTCGTGAAATAAAAAAGACTGGCCAAATATCGTGGAAATGGAAGGTTCTGTTTTTTAAATGTAGGATTCGTTTACACATTTTATGAATTTGAAAACGTTTAGTGAATTCATTTTCATGTGTAAACATGTTAATGTCCCAACACTAATCAATTATTGCCACTCCAGATGTTATCATTTGGTTGATTTCTTGCACCCGGCCCATAGACTATGTCAGTTTTCTTTCTCTTTTGCAGTGTGGCCGGTAGCATTGTGTATTCCTACTACACCTTCATTGATAAACAACCTTCAGATGCAACAAGAAAAGTGGCTGATAAAAAGACTAACAGAAAGGGTATAGACAGTCATGTATAGTACTTAGACATTTATCATCTTTGTATCTTTATTTCTTGCCAAGAGATGATAGATTTCATAGCATGAAATAGTTGTAGACATCAGTTTTCCATTCATGAAACAGTACATCGGGGGGGGGGGGGGGGGGTATGGTGCGGAATGAGGAAATATTCCTGTGGAGTGTTCTGGTGATTATGACTAGAAATTGGTTTCTAACCAGACTTAATGACTTCTGAATTCATGGACCAGAGCTACAGAAAATGCATTTCATGACCGGAAATGAGAACATCCATAGGCAACATCAACTTTTCTCAAATACTGGGTGTTATTTAAAGTTTTTAAAAATAAATAAAATACCTACACGTACCATGTATGAACGGCTTGTAGGGATAACTATTTCCTTATACCGCTCTTAAAATGAAATGTAAGGATCATAAAACTTGGTAAAAATTCAGCCAGAACAGTCGCATAATTGCAGCACGAACAAACTTGTGGAAAAGCTCATCTAATGACCAAAGCTAAAGAAATTTGTTTTGAGTTAATGATGCCAATATGTACCCCAGATGATCTGTGTTGTGTGATGTATTAACCCTAACCACCCCAAATCCTGTAAAATCCTCCAAGGGACACTTTTTGGGGAAAATTCAGCACTGTTGGAAACTGGTACTTTCACCTCTTCAAATGAGGAAAAATTATTACCTAGCAAGAAGTACAGGCCATAAGTGCTGAATATGGAAGATCAACGAAAATGCATGGTGCATTTTAAAGACAAGGGCATGTTTCCAAAAGTGCACTGATGGATTTTGGAGAATTCAGGAAGGATCCTAGCCAGAATACCTAGGGGATTAGGGTTAAAGAAGGTTCCTAGCCATAATACCTAGGGGATTAGGGTTCAGGAAGGTTCCTAGCCAGAATACCTAGGGGATTAGGGTTCAGGAAGGTTCCTAGCCAGAATACCTATATGGGGTTAGGGTTCAGGAAGGTTCCTAGCCAGAATACCTAGGGGGTTAGGGTTAAAGAAGGTTCCTAGCCAGAATACCTATATGGGGTTAGGGTTAAGGAAGGTTCCTAGCCATAATACCTAGGGGATTAGGGTTAAGTGACAGTGGGTTTGATGAAGCCTTGATCCTCATACCCCTTCACACTACAATGTACATGTATATCCATAAACATTTTGTTGGTTTTTACATTTTCACTTCTCTTCCATTCCTTTTTCTGTTATTTTATCTTGCTAAAACTGTCAGCCATTAAAAAATCACAGTGCATATTGAATTTCTAGCATTAAATTCTAGCATTAACCTTAACTCCCTAGGCCCATTTGCTTACACATAACCTGAATCATCCAAAATCATTCAGTAGTAAAGCAAGCACATGACATGTATGCACACATGTGTTTCTAATCTGTGATACATGGCCAGGGACCCTCCCTGCACGCATGGAGCAATAAACAGTGTCCACTGACCCAAGCACTGACCTTATAATCACTACAACAAACATGGATGTACATGTACCATGGAAAGGCAAGTATGCCTAATAACCTCAATCCTCCAAAATCCTTCACTTTAGCAAAGAGCATGTAGCATGTAACCTCAATCCTTCAAAATCCTTCACTTTAGCAAAGAGGATTTTCGAGGATTTAGGAAGGTTAGGGTTAAACTATTTAGGGAACATTCTTCGATAATAGAGTATCTGTCACATCAAAGACCAGTTCATATTTCTGGTTGCAAACAAAACAAAATCTTGACATAGATTTTCATTATATGGCAATCGGTTTTCCAAAATTTTAATACATTTTCAATCTTGGTAACAAGCTCTGCTTAACCTTAAATGAGAAATTATGCAATTGTTCTAGTTTTCTTTTGTGTGTATGAGCTTGCTTTAAAGTATATGCATGTATGTACAGACGACCTTTTCTAAAACAGTTTTATTTTTGATAGGAAATTAACTTATTTTTGAAGTACATTATTTCAATATGTATGGCATCCTGTTTATTTTACCTCATTTTTTTTTTACATTTTCACTGATATGTTTACTTTATTTAAGGAGTTACATATTTTTCTAAACAAACTACAGTGCCTTATTTTTATAGAAGTCATTTTGGTAATTCTATAGTGCATGATAATACATATTGGGTATCATCAAATGTTTACCCTTTTTTGCCCCAGCACTCCGAAGTACTATTAGACATCCAATAGCATACTATCAGACATCCTATAGCATACTATCGAACATCCAATAGCATACTATCAGACATCCTATAGCATACTATCAGACATCCAATAGCATACTATCGGACATCCAATAGCATACTCTCAGACATCCAATAGCATACTATCAGACATCCTATAGCATACTATCAGACATCCTATAGCATACTATCGGACATCCAATAGCATACTCTCAGACATCCAATAGCATACTATCAGACATCCTATAGCATACTATCAGACATCCTATAGCATACTATCACACATCCAATAGCATACTCTCAGACATCCAATAGCATACTATCAGACATCCTATAGCATACTATCAGACATCCTATAGCATACTATCAGACATCCAATAGCATACTATCGGACATCCAATAGCATACTATCAGACATCCTATAGCATACTATCGGACATCCAATAGCATACTATCAGACATCCAATAGCATACTATCAGACATCCAATAGCATACTATCAGACATCCAATAGCATACTATCGGACATCCAATAGCATACTCTCAGACATCCAATAGCATACTATCAGACATCCTATAGCATACTATCGAACATCCAATAGCATACTATCAGACATCCTATAGCATACTATCAGACATCCAATAGCATACTATCGGACATCCAATAGCATACTATCAGACATCCAATAGCATACTATCGGACATCCAATAGCATACTATCGGACATCCAATAGCATACTATCAGACATCCAATAGCATACTATCGGACATCCAGTAGCATACTATCGGACATCCAATACCATACTATCAGACATCCAATACCATACTATTGGACATCCAATAGCATACTATCAGACATCCAATAGCATACTATCGGACATCCAATAGCATACTATCGGACATCTCCAATAGCATACTATCGGACATCCAATAGCATACTATCGGACATCCAATAGCATACTATCGGACATCCAATAGCATACTATCAGACATCCAATAGCATACTATCAGACATCCAACAGCGTACTATCGGACATCCAACAGCATACTATCGGACATCCAATAGCATACTATCGGACATCCAATAGCATACTATCAGACATCCAATAGCATACTATCAGACATCCAACAGCGTACTATCGGACATCCAACAGCATACTATCGGACATCCAACAGCATACTATCGGACATCCAATAGCATACTATCGGACATCCAATAGCATACTATCAGACATCCAATAGCGTACTATCGGACATCTCCAATAGCATACTATCGGACATCCAATAGCATACTATCAGACATCCAATAGCATACTATCGGACATCCAATAGCATACTATCGGACATCCAATAGCATACTATCAGACATCCAATAGCATACTATCGGACATCTCCAATAGCATACTATCGGACATCTCCAATAGCATACTATCAGACATCCAATAGCATACTATCGGACATCCAATAGCATACTATCAGACATCCAATAGCATACAATCGGACATCCAATAGCATACTGTCAGACATCCAATACCATACTATCAGACATCCAATAGCATACAATCGGACATCCAATAGCATACTATCAGACATCCAATAGCATACTATCAGACATCCAATAACATACTATCGGACATCTCCAATAGCATACTATCGGACATCCAATAGCATACTATCGGACATCCAATAGCATACTATCAGACATCCAATAGCATACTATCGGACATCCAATAGCATACTATCGGACATCCAATAGCATACTATCGGACATCCAATAGCATACTATCGGACATCCAATAGCATACTATCGGACATCCAATAGCATACTATCGGACATCCAATAGCATACTATCGGATATCTCCAATAGCATACTATCGGGCATCCCCAATAGCATACTATCAGACATATCCAATAGCATACTATCAGACATCTCCAATAGCATACTATCAGATATCCAATAGCATACTATCCCACATCCAATAGCATACTATCAGATATCCAATAGCATACTATCCCACATCCAATAGCATACTATCAGATATCCAATAGCATACTATTTGACACCCAATAGAGTACTGTCAGATATCCAATAGTGTAGTCAGATATCCAATAGTATGCTATCGGACATCAAATAGTACACTATCGGACATCCAATAACATTGGACATACAGTAGCCTGCTAGTATGTTTGTTCTGTTGGTCAGAATCTGTTTTCCCTGACTTTCCCAATGTTTAATGCCTTCAAGACAGGAGTGAATTCATTTCTCACTGATCAGATATTTTAGTTGTATTTGTGTTGTAACACTATCGCTATATCTTTTGCTTAGCTTGGGCCGCTTTTCATCAAAAGATGCTTCCACCAGGCTCCTTGTAAATTAGTTTTAAAAAAAGATAAAATCAAATTTTAAAAAAACTTTATAAAACCACCGCAGGGAACCATTGTCTAGTTTTTTAGACCATGGTTGTTCAAATGTCCTCAGATTTTCTCGAAAGAAGAGAAGTAGCCACCAGGGAATGAAAGATTTAGCCTGTATTGTGTCTTTTTTTGTGGGGATGTGGAGAGTCTGTAACTCTTCCAAAGTTAAACATCCAGGAGGTTCACACCCCTGTAAAATGCTTTAATTATACGCTCGCAAATATTTGTCTGTCCTCATCAAGTGAGCAACAATTTCAATTCTCTGTGATCACAACATTTCAAACAATTTACTTTTCAACAATTTTGTTCGGTTCCCATTAAATGAGCAACGATTTTAATTGTCATTGTTGACGCCGGCTGAAACAATTTTTAAAGTTAATTATCTATTTGAAAATAGGCGGTATGTTCATTATGAAGAACTTTGATCAGGCTTCTCTCGTCTGTTGTATAGTATACACAGCACGTGAGGCTAAAACAAGTCTAGTGTCATACAAAATATATGAATACATTTTGGTTTTATTTCTGTACATATTAATTTATTTTTTGGGAAAAATTATGGATGCGTTTGTATATTTAACCAAAGTGCAAGTTATTGTAAGTTGGGCCAATAAATGGTGGAACGCTTTCACAATTATGTAACTATATTGCTGCTGTTTACTAGTTCGTCAACATAATTGTCAGACCGGTTCATTAGCCAGCCATCAACGTGAATTCTGCTGCACACATTAGCTGGATAATGGTGTGACTGAGTGGGCGAGGATTTCTGGACAAAATTTACTAGTTCGTCAACATAATTGTCAGACCGGTTCATTAGCCAGACATCAACGTGAATTCTGCTGCACACATTAGCTGAAAAATGATGTGACTGAGTGGGCGAGGATTTTTTTTAAATTGTGTATATGCGGTTGTCTTCTTTTCAGCTTGAGGAAGCTATTTGAACTTGCCTTAGAGCAAGCCTCTTTAACTTTATGCCAGTAAACTTAACTTTAATAATGCACGTCCCTTCCACTTGACTCAGTGCAAGCTTTTCAACTTTTCTTGGTGTAAGCCTTTTAACCTGACTTAGTGCAAGTCTATTTGACTTAGCTTGGTGAAAGCCGCCTAACTTTAACTTGGTGGAAGTCGTTTTAACGTTACGTTTCACGTCGCTTCAACTTTAACTTGTGCAAGTCACTTCAACTTGACTTGGTGCAAGTCAATTCATGGCTGCTTCAAGCAACTATTACCTTCTTCAAGCTAAGCAAGCTAGCAGTGCGTTCCAAATGACATCTGATTTGGAATGTCTGGCTCTCTATTTAGAGGAAAGGTACGACATGATGGCAGGCTTTCAACGTTCAGCCTCGTACGATAACCTGCAAGTACCATCTCAAAACCATGAAGATGTCCAAGTGAAGATTGAACTAAGCCATTTCTATCAAAGGGCTTATTCTACTTGAAGCTTCTGCAAGTATAACCATACCAACTGAAATGAACTGACAATCTCAGAGTTAATTTTCTTTGATACGGGTTAAATGTTGGAAGATTGATATCATATATCCCTAACTTCCCCAAATCCTTCAAAATCCTGGTTTTGCCTGATTTTGATGGATTCATCAGTACTCCACAGTATAGCCCACCGAATAGAGCATGTAGCCATGTGTACCAAATCCATCACACTCCACCGGCTGCTTTTGTTGGATTCAGTACTCCACAGTATAGCCCAGCGAATAGAGCATGTAGCCATGTGTACCAAATCCATCAAACTCCACCGGCTGCTTTTGTTGGATTCAGTACTCCACAGTATAGCCCAGTGAATAGAGCATGTAGCCATGTGTACCAAATCCATCAAACTCCACCAGCTGCTTTTGTTGGATTCAGTACTCCACAGTATAGCCCAGTGAATAGAGCATGTAGCCATGTGTAACCAAATCCATCAAACTCCACCGGCTGCTTTTGTTGGATTCAGTACTCCACAGTATAACCCAGCGAATAGAGCATGTAGCCATGTGTACCAAATCCATCAAACTCCACCGGCTGCTTTTGTTGGATTCAGTACTCCACAGTACAACCCAGCGAATAGAGCATGTAGCCATGTGTACCAAATCCATCAAACTCCACCGGCTGCTTTTGTTGGATTTAGGACTGTGTTATAGCCAAGTCATGGATGCTTTGCATTTGGTACTGTACCAATTGCATCAAACTCCACCGGCTGCTTTTGTTGGATTCAGGACTGTGTATAGCCAAGCCATGGATGCTTTGCATTTGCTACTGTACCAATTCCATCACACTCCACCGGCTGCTTTTGTTGGATTTAGGACTGTGTATATGCATTTGCTACTGTACCAATTCCATCAAACTCCACCGGCTGCTTTTGTTGGATTCAGGACTGTGTATAGCCAAGCCATGGATGCTTTGCATTTGCCACTGTACCAATTCCATCAAACTCCACCGGCTGCTTTTGTTGGATTCAGGACTGTGTATAGCCAAGCCATGGATGCTTTGCATTTGCTACTGTACCAATTCCATCACACTCCACCGGCTGCTTTTGTTGGATTCAGGACTGTGTATAGCCAAGCCATGGATGCTTTGCATTTGCCACTGTACCAATTCCATCAAACTCCACCGGCTGCTTTTTGTTGGATTCAGGACTGTGTATAGCCAAGCCATGGATGCTTTGCATTTGCTACTGTACCAATTCCATCAAACTCCACCGGCTGCTTTTTGTTGGATTCAGGACTGTGTATAGTCAAGCCATGGATGCTTTGCATTTGCTACTGTACCAATTCCATCACACTCCTCCGGCTGCTTTTGTTGGATTTAGGACTGTGTATATGCATTTGCTACTGTACCAATTCCATCAAACTCCACCGGCTGCTTTTGTTGGATTCAGGACTGTGTATAGCCAAGCCATGGATGCTTTGCATTTGCCACTGTACCAATTCCATCAACGTCCAACAAATTGGGGTAGCTTTTTACTGCATGTTGATGGAGTTTGGAGGATTTGGGATGGTTCCTAGGAGTTAGGGTAAAGTTGTATGCCTTTTAAGTGTAGTAAGTGTACATTGACTGAATGGCAAGTTCATTTTATTTGAATTCCCTGTGTGACATTTCATTGTAACTGTAAAGACACTATAAAACAAAATCATATTGACCAATCAACAGACTTCTTCAAACCTTGAGTATGAGTCCTTGTCCAAGTCATCAAAGTCGAATCAAAGTCCAAGTCAATTAACTTTAGTAAGAATACCAAATATTGTATTCAAACGCCAATGTTTAATTTTCAATACGATTCTGCTACCGTTATGATAACGACCTAGCTTATCGTGTGTAGGGTAACTATTTTAGGAATTTCGTTCACATTGAGAAATCTTCATTTGGTTTAATAAGAATAGTTCATCTTAAACTGGCTATTTTGCTTCCAACTCCGGGTCACAAACCTTACACAAACTGAAAACAATTTCTCTGACGTCACCCTATTGTTCAAAGTAAAGATTATTTTTACGAATCCACAGTTAACTGTAGAAACTGCAGCGTGATATCTTCATATCTACACAGAAGTGTGATTTGACAAAAGTAAAAAAAATCTTAAAAATGGGTGGCGGGCCTTGGTCTCCCTTTGATCCAGAGGACAAAGCCCCCTGAACCTCCTGGATGTTTAATTTTGGAGGATTTACAGACTCTCCACATCCCCGGCCCCACAAACAAGAAAACACATGTTTGGACACAATACAGGCTACCTAGCTCTTTCTTTCCTTAGTCGCATCTTTTATTTCAAGACAATTTTGAGGCAAAGGGAGATTTGTAAGAAATCCTGAAATCAGGATAAATCCTGAAAAATCACAGGCCTATCTACAGTCGCTGTTGATTCATAGAAGAACCTTTGAAACCCTTTCCTCCCAGCATTCACAATTATATATACACATAAATAACACTGATGATATGACAGCATTAAACAACAAGTATCGAACTGTAAAATTACAGGATACACTGCAGTGTTTACAATGGTAAGTATACAAAACTACAAACTACCGGTACTGCGCATTCATTGGGAATAAGTCAAAATTGTAAACATTTTCAAAAACATATTCACATAATGATTCAAACAGTGTAAAGTTATTATTGAGCGCTCCGAAGGTGGTGAGGGCTAGTTCAGAATCTATGCATATTCAGTAAATCAGTAACTACTGAAAACCCTTTAAATAATCCTAGTTTAAGTCGGAACTCGAGGTTCATGCTAGAATGGACTCAGCCTCGCCTCATCTACTCTTAAGCACGAACCTACAATTCAGCGTCCATTCTGCTTGACATAATCAGTTAAAAAATTGTTCGTATCAATGCGATCATATCATAATTAATCGTCCATATACACCAAATATTAACCATTCTTCATTTGCATATCATTTGCATGTCATAGCAATCTGCATATTTGCATGTCGGATAGTTCGTCCCTAATTTGCCATAGTGACCAATCCCGAATTAAGTTGGCATGGTGACCAATGCGGTATTGGTCACTTTGCCAAATTACAAAAAGAGCCAGTTAGAGCATTCGTCAAACTATAAGGAATACATGCATGTGGATTAGATACAATGGTAGTTCTCTTCCTTAATGTACTAATTATAATGGGCGGGGAAACTTAAGTTTGAAAAAAGTCGGATTGGTGACTATGGCAAGTTAGGGACGAGTTCTTTTAATAGCAGTAGTTCTGTGCTTGGTTCTGTAGGTACTAAAACGAGACGCTACTAATTACCAGCAGCATCCCGTAGCTAGAACTAACCCACCGTCAAAATGTTCTTTTATTCCGATCCATTGAATGTTAACAATGATTGATCGGGTTGGCCATGTTTTCAGACGTTCGGGATATCGACGATGTCGTCAGCGCAGAAAGGGTTCCGTCGTCGGATGGCTTGGAGTCTATTGTCAGTCCCGGTCTGCTTGGGAATGTTAGCCTAAAGGTTTCAGAGAATGGTGTTGTTTGAAATCTGAATGAGAAATCTTTAGAGGGAAAGTACAACATTGGCAAAACTATTCTGAAGTTGTATGAGTAAGCTTATATGCCTATTAAACAACAATCTTGTCTAAGTCATGCAAATAGTGTGAAAAGTCTTCACAATTTTTCATATAAAAATGTTTTTATATAAAATTAGTGTATACTTGCTTGAACGATGTATCGCCCCTTTTTGGGCCGATTTCACAGTAAAAACAGATTAAAATGTTGAATTGCTATTTTCTGGGGGTTAAGAAAGCTTTCATTTGAGATATTAAATTAAACGGAAAATTCGGTAAATGATTGGTACCAGTAAATTAAAAACTCATTAATAAAAGGCACGCAGGGCCCCATGTTTTAATCCTCGGGTTACACAATGTATTGTTCGTCACGGGCAGAGGGCGTGATGATTGGCCAGCGCAGCTGTCAATCAGAACCAAGCTCGTTTGAAATATTATTGCTTTTATTTACAGTTTCCGACATCCGAATTTCATAATTTTGGTTTTTTTTTCCGTTTGACAACGATATTACCGTTCAATATTCGTTCGCTTTATAAATTCTATTTTGTGGGTCATCGAAGCCAACCACGGGTAATATTATCTTGAAGACACTGAGCCTTATTCTTGTTGTCAATGCAGAAACTCACATGAACAGACTCGCTGCACTTGACTAATGCTCTCACATATTTCCCCAAAACCTGCTGCTAACAAACAACATACTGCCTCCAAATTAACTGATTTTGTTTTAAAGCATGTTTTTTGTGTTTTATATTTTGTTTTTGTTTCTATATACATGTATGTGACCTGTTAAACGAAATGAGCGTAAAGTCGCACTGTACCATTTCACAGTATTATATTTGCAATTTGTAATCTCCATATATCGAATTCCAAATTTTCAGTTTGATCAGACAATTAAAATCCTAAATTTCAGGCCAATTTCGTTGGTAGCTTTTATCGTGTTCTGACAAACAACTTGAAACAAAGACGGAAACAAAGCCGCAAATCCCCCTCTGGTGGTCTGGGGAATCGCTGCAACCCCAAGTGTTATATATCATTGGAAAGCTCTTGTTCTACTGAATCCAGAAATACCAATAACTCAATTGTTTAAACTTTCGATTTTAAGCTCATTTTGTGGTGACAGGTCACATATGTTATCTTATGCAATTTTATTTTATATATATATATATTATTTTTGTACATAATTGTATATTTGGAGGTCCTATTAATTTTTTATTTAATTTTTTAAATAAATAAATTAATTTATTTTTTAATGTAAGGTATAGGATTGGTAATTCAAAATTAACAATAAAAATTGTTCTAATGTGTATGTTTAACTCATATGACATAAAACACAATAAAGGGGGCCACTTTGCATCCGTCACGTTAGCAGTTTTTCCAATGGTTGTTATTTATTTTTAAGTACCTGAAACCGACCAAAAAGTGTTTCAACATGTGAATGGACATGCAGGCTTATACTACAACTAATTTGAGTTGATTTATTTTATTTTATTGTGTTTTTTTTACCCTCAAATTTCCATAAAAATTGGACGGAAAAAGTTACCTCACTTTTCCGTCCATTTGTTGATGGAAATTTTAGGGTAATTAAAAAAATAATAGTAATAATCAACTCAAATTATCTTTAGGATAAGCATGCATGTCTATTCAAATGTTGAAATTCTTTTTTGGGTGGTTTCAGATATTAAAAATTACAACCATTAGAAAAACTGCTAACGTGACGGTAGGAAAGTGGCCCCCTTTATTGTGTTTTATGTCATATGTACTTACTACTTAGTGTACAACTGAGAATTAATTTTGTCTACAGTGCTGTCACTTTTTGGAAAAATGAAATATAACCAGTTCGAATTTAGGAAAGAGTACTCTTTCCTTAATTCCACTTTCGAATGAATGCAACCAATGCATTTTCACTATTTTTCTGCTGTGATTAACACCACACATTTCGCTGAAACTCTTTCACAGGTTGCTTGTTTAATGTATATCTTGATTCTAAGAAGCAGTTTTGCCTACATTACCAACGTTGTACCTTACCTTAAAGTTCAATTGAATTTTATTCTTTGATTTATTTAGTTTCTTTTTTTTTGAATTAGTTGAGTATAGTGTTTTTCATTTGATGTTATTTATATAAGCTCGGGTATTACTATTAGTTATAAGTTTCAGCACTACATTTTATGTGCTGTGCTTAATAGTTTGACCTTAAATGGAAGGTGCAACATTGTTATTTGGTAGCGTACGTTCATTTCAACCTTCTTGTTTTCAAGAAAGTTTATCCTAAGGTTAAAAAAGTCTCCGGTTTTGTTTTGGTTTTTGCTTGTTTTGTTTTGTTTTTGTTTTTGTTTGTTTCTTTTGTTTTGTTTTTGCTTGTTTTGTTTTGTTTTTGTTTGTTTGTTTGTTTTGTTTGTTTTGTTTTGTTTGTTTTGTTTTGTTTTTGTTTTTGCTTGTTTTGTTTTGTTTTGGTTTTTGTTTGTTTCCTTTGTTTTGTTTTTGTTTGTTTTGTTTTTGTTTGTTTGTTTGTTTTGTTTTGTTTTTGTTTGTTTGTTTTATTTGTTTATTTGTTTTGTTTGTTTTGTTTTGTTTTGTTTTTGTTTGTTTGTTTTATTTGTTTATTTGTTTTGTTTGTTTTGTTTTGTTTTTGTTTTTGCTTGTTTTGTTTTGTTTTTGTTTTTGCTTGTTTTTTTGTTTTGTTAGGTTTTTTTTTGGTGGGGGGTGCACAGGCCTACGTGACACATGTTTACAAAATTTCCCACCATAAACAATGTATGGTAGCTAAGTGAGGTCCTTCAGAGCAATAAAAAAATAATTTAAAAAAAATAATAAATGCCGACACGCGGGTCTGAGGCGACGCGCGCTTAGAGCAGAGACCAGAGACTTTTAATAATCTGTTAAAATTTCATCGCAGTTAATGAGGAAACAACGATGAACTGAGTTTTACAAAACAGTTCCGCCTGGCAACTTTTGTTCAATTCGGCATAACAATTCCTGATTTTTCTAAGATGAAAGCACTTGTTTCTATACATAAATATCTCTGCATGATTAATACGTGTACCAACTTTCCACCCAGTAACCTAGGTTTTTAGAGAATAATTTGTTAACTTGAAAATCTGTTCCCTTTAAATGTAATGCATGGTTTATGTAATGCATGATTTATCATTGTAATGCAGCTTGCTCAGTAATGATTTTAATAATCATTTATTTGACCCCGATATGAAACACTGCCCCTCCCCCGTTTCTTCCCGTGAATTTGTCGGTTAATTTCGTGTATATTTTATTTTTATTTATTTATTTTTTAAATCAGATCATTTTGAATTAGGGAAGAAAACCTATCTTTTGTATATAGGTGAAAAAATATATAAGAAATAAAGAGGTACCCCCTTCCCCTAAATTCAAGGTTTTAGCCTAGTAGTCTTTTCTCCAAAAGCACAAGCGGTAAACCTCACACTCTCCCCCTAACAAGTCACATATAGAGCCAAACAATTTGGGTAGTTTTCATCTAATCTCACATGGGGATAGACCTAAGCTTGGATGTTTTTTTTCCAAAGATCGCAAGGGTTACGCCTTGTGTTTCGCACATATCCTTATGTAGTTTTCCTCCACGTAAAAGAACAAGGGGTATGTTGGTCGGTTTCCCAAAAATCACAAGGGATAAACCAAGTTGAGATATGAATACCTGAATATGAGAATGGCCCCAAGTCTATATTTTGGCCAAAATGAGTTACACCCGGGAAAATATTGCTATACCATAGGGCTACCTTGTGTGTGAAAGATAGGCACAAATCCACACTCTAAGTATTACTATTGAGTGCATGTAACCAGTTTTGACTATGAATGAAAAACAAATCCGCCCGCCCCTGCCCCAGAAAAGTTGTGGAGGACAACCAACATTTTATAATTTTTTTTGGCCTGTGTCAAATTATTGTATTTGTGTTTCCTTTCAGTAAAAAAGCCACTGTAGATTGTTTATTTTAATTTGAAACAAATAAAATGTGGTACAATACATGCACAACAAACTGATGTTTTTCTATGGTGTGATTATGAGCAGGGCCCAAGTCCAACGTATTAAGTGACCCCCTGCGTTGCGACCGAAATGTGTATCATCATGCAGTATACCCTTTTACATTCACATATGCATAAATAAGTTGCCATATAAACCAAAAGACCATATCTTAAGATATCGCATAACGCGTGAAACTCGGAGTTACAACTACCAGCGTTCCACTAGTTTTACTACAAGTGTATATATATATATATATATATATATATATATATATATATATATATATATATATATATATATATATATATATATATATATATATTTTAATTTTCTCAAAATAACATCTTGTGGACTTGGGCCCTTCTCATATTCAGGTATTCATATATGAATAGAACTACACCTTGCAGTTACCTCCCTAAATCACGAGGGATTGAGATTGAGAGGTTTTGAGTTTTCCCCAAATCACAAGACGGTTTATTTCTTTATTTGTTAATTTTGCTAATGAACAACTTCCAAACAAAGAAAGGTAGTGTAAATCAATTTAATATTAACTTAATAGTTTATGGATTACAATATCCAGAAACCAGCTGTACTTATACACATTATAAATTGAAAGTAACTATACAATGAAATCATAATTTGTTGATCACATGTTGGAATGAGACCTTAGTTTAAAACAACACATGACCTTTCTTCAAATAATTATAGTAAAATGACATTTGACCTTAGTAGAATGACCTTGGATGTTTATATAAGCAATTTTATGTACATTTTAAACATGGTTCATATCAAACAAATTGTACAGTAGCTTTTCATAATTACCTTGAATTAATTGTAATTTATTTGATGTATGTATCCAACAAATTGAACTTGATATAATTGAACTTGATATAAAAAAAATACATCAACATTTGTTTATGGACGCTCTGCCTAATAAGTCAAAAGCTGTATTTATCTCCATTCTGAACTGCCAATGGGACCACCATAGCAATACATTTGGTTACAAATCACTAGGCCTAAATTAATCTTAGGCTCCCCAAAATGTATCCTGTTTCTGGTCACATGTCGGCTTCAAAATCTGTGGGGTTTTTTGTTTTTTTTGGTATTTTTTTTTTTTTTTTTTGACAACCAGTGAAATACGCGATACATGTATACGTGATTATTGGAACCTGACCAAATTCTCATACACAAAGAATGGTGCCAAAAAAAAAAAAAAAAAAAAAAAAAGGGCAAATTGTTTATACTCCTGAAAAAAAGTCGTTTAAAACACAGCGTAGCAGAGCTCCAATCGATCCAGCAAATTTGGACATTTTTTCCACAAAAAAAAGGAAACCAAAAAAAAAAGGAAACTAAAATGCCGACGCATGGGTCTGACGCCAGAAACAGGAGACTTTGTTGGCCATAACACAAAGGTCAAATTTGTAATACAAGTGACGCAAGTGAGTAAAGATCAAGCCTCAAACTTTGATTCCCATTCAAATTGTTATGCCCGTATCGATTTCGTTGTCAAAATGTTAACTAGAACAGCTGGCGAACAGCTGCTCTGATTTTGATAAGCCATGTCTTTACCACCCGTTAATACACCCCACGTGGTGACGTTTTGTCCAATCAGATCGTCTAAATCGTCTTGGGCATTTATGAATTGTACTAAAATGCACCTCAGACACTAGGGCTGTTTAACATCAACATACCACCAAGTTAGTTTCATGTAAATCCGCCGCCATTTACATTTTTTTTTCTGGAATATCAATTGTGTAGAGGAGTTTGAAGATGCCCAGATAGTAAGCTCATTGAACAAGCTTGTAGTGGCATAGAGACGGTACAACATTGGTAATTACTATATTAGTTTATCAAATACCAGCAATTATCTTAGAACTAATACTTGGTGTAAAGTTGTTTCCAATCATGAAAAAAAAAATAGTTCGTCTGGTGAGCTTTCATCTTCAAAAAAAGAAATGGTATGTCCAATTGTTTGGCAACTTCTTGTAAAACATGCGACAGTTTTTCGTCTTTTTCTGAAAAACGTGAGAATACCAATGTTGTACCTTCTCTTTAAAATTCCCCATACATCTTTGGTAAATCCCCCAAATAAAATGGGGGCTAGTCTATATTGCCATTTACATTATGGTTTGGAGATGTTAACGTGATGTCATTACTTTAGGTGGTCTATATATATATATATATATATATATATACCCGCAACCAATATATTTAGATATACACAGTGATTTATTATCTTTGAGTAATTTTGTTAAGTGTCCTGAGCTTTTAATGGTGGGATGCTGAGGCGTCAAGGTGGAGACAATAATGTAGAATTGTAAAACCTTTCAATCCCCAAATCCTTGCTTTTGATTGCTCTAACTATGACACTCCAGATCATACAATACCCTGCAACGTATACTTTAAACATTCATATGACTAAAAGTAAAATAAGAACACAAAATGAATACAAGCAACAAATAACAACCACAGGCCAATTCCATGGAACTGCTGTAAGCGTAGCATGTTGCTAGCAAATATTGTCGCTAAGCAATATATACTACTCAAAACAATTTAGGGAACACCAGATTTTTAACATCAAATAGGTTTGAAATGTTCCATGAACCGGGATTTTCATTTGCAACCCCCCTCTCTCTTTCAGTAGTCATGTCATGAAATGTGTAATCACTACATGCATCCTTTATCATCTGTTTCATGGTGCAGTTGTTTCTCATCAATTCTGTGAAACATTGTGTTTATCTGAAATAAATTATTATAAATTAAATTTGATTATAAATTATTCCGGTGTTCCCTAAATTGTTTTGAGTAGTATAAAACAGACTACCAGCCAAATTGCACTCATTTTATGTGCAAGTTTGGCTGGTAACCAAAGAAAATCTGCTAATCACATATTTCTGACAAACAATGTTTTTTATGAAATTGTCCTCTGTACTCGAGGCAGAACGCATGGAGTACAGTTGGAGGATTGTCCGATCACACCCCCACACCCCACTGCAATCGTCGTCGGAACTGGGGCCAATTTCATAGGGCTGTTAAGCAAACAGTTTTGCTTAGCAAATATTTTTGCAAAGCATTTTTTTTAAAGACTTCCTGCCACAGTGTACACATTTTGTATGAATGTTTAGCTGGTAACCACATGACTACAACTTGCTTGAATTTCTGTGTTCAGCAACTTCTGCTTAGTAGCTCTATGAAACATACCCCTGTTGGCACACTTTGACAATCAAAGATCTCACTGAGAAAATCCTCTCCCTCTGTCCAATATTTGGTGCTGTGAATTTTACTGCGATATCGCATGAGCAACTGGTTTCAAATCAACTTGTACTTCAAATTGAATGTGTGTGTATGCCAACGGGTTTGACACTTTCCCTCTCCCTATTCAATGTTGACACTTTGAATTTTGCTGGTAAACTGCGACGGGAAACTGCGCCAGCAAACGTTTCTAAATAAATTTTGCTTTGGAGTCAACATGATTGTAGTGTGTGTGTGTATGGCAACAGGTTTCGTCAAGGATTGCAGCTACAGGCCTGCTGTCCAATCTTAACTTCATCCCTAATTTGCCATAGTGGCCAATCCGACTTTTTTTCAATTGTAAGTTTTCCCGTCCATTAGTACATTTAGGAAGAGACCTACCATTGTATCTAATCCACATGCATGTATTCCTTATAGTTTTGGAGATAGAGCATGCATTCAATTGACGAATGCTCTAACTGGCTATTTTTGTAATTTGGCAAAGTGACCAATACCGCATTGGTCACTATGCCAACTTAATTCGGGATTGGTCACTATGGCAAATTTGGGACGAATTGGGCATTGTTTAAGAATTGAATGAAAATACTAATAAAGGAAAGGTACAACATCGGTAATGAGCACATTGTGTAAACTTGTTACACATATCAATCCCCCTGAGAAAACAGGGATTGGTACGTCAAATTTATAAGTTTGCTGAACATAAAAACAAAACAAAAACATGTCAAAACTTTGGGTTGTTTCCTCAAAACAATAAGCACCTATATGTATTATTAAGACATTTTCAAAGGATGTTTTTTGATTATTTCTTGAAAACAAGATGATTGAAATATGAAAGTACATTTCCTAATACCAGTGTTGTAACTTCCTCTTAACGGGACAATATCGTCACGATCAGAGACGATCAACAGGGCATGGAATCAGTATACTAGTTTACGATGAACACAGTCACTGAAAATTACTGGCCGCTGAATTATGCAGCAGCAACGGTAATATGACCTTATCATGTGGGGTATTATTTTCAGTCACTGACTTTATCTAAAACCAGCACTCAGATTCCGTGTCCTGTTGATCGTGGCGATAGTCTTTTTAACCCTCCTATGGTTTGACCTTTCAAAACCTTTCAAAATCTGCTTACGGGCCAAAATGGCTATCAATTATTATGAACCCTTTAAAACCCTCCAGAATTTGTTGCTACTGAACAACCACACCTTTCAATACCCTTTGAAAGGTATTGAAACATTTCAACACCAGTTTGTTCAGAGAGTTGTTACACCTTTCGAAACCTTTCATAGGTCCCTTTTGTCAGACAGTTTTCTCACCTTTCAAAACCCTTCAGTACAGCAAACTTGAAAGGTTTTGAAAGGTCTGACAATTCTATGGCAACTGCACTGTATATAGGAGGGCTAAAGGATATGTGTGAAGTCAATTGGAACCCGCTTTAAGGTTTTTTTTTGCATTCATTCTGATGTGGAAATGGATACATTTCAGATTTGAATTGGTACTCATGTTTTCTTATTAATGACAGTTTTTCGGTAGATAATATTTGCACATGGATGTCTTTTTGCCATTGCTCTCTCTGTCGGCGTATTTAATTTGTTGCTTAATGTTGTCTTTTTCGTTCTTTTCCGTCCTAACTTGCTTCAGCGGCCCTCCAGTGGTGTAAAGGGGCGGGGAGGGGGGTTGGGGGTGTAAAGAGGTATATAATGTTTAGTGAGTTTCTTGTGGTAGGATGGCCTTGTAGAGGTGCTGGTCACCTGTTCTATCTTACCATTCACTGGCTTTGTTTAAAATTAATTTTTGTGTATTTGTAGTTTATTAGGGTTTGGTTTTATATTTAATTGATGTAATCTGATTGCCAGTGTAAAATGTAATAAAATAAATTAAAAAAATAAAAAACAACATGTCAGACTCAATTAGTTCTCATGATGTCTGTTACCATTATTACCATCTTACAACTATTAAATAATCATCTCAGTTTCTCTTCGGGTTATTAACAATAGACACAATGTACACCCCTTATAGTACCCCCAGAAGTCTCTTACCTACATGAAGTGTGCCGGTCGTGTACTAACCTAGTCCACGGCACAGTACCAGAAGTCTATTACCTACATGAAGTGTGCCGGTCGTGTACTAACCTAGTCCACGGCACAGTACCAGAAGTCTATTACCTACATGAAGTGTGCCGGTCGTGTACTAACCTAGTCCACGGCACAGTACCAGAAGTCTCTTACCTACATGAAGTGTGCCACTCGTGTACTAACCTAGTCCACGGCATAGTATTCCAAGAACAATGGATTTGGGCCATTCATGATGTATGTGACCCGCTCTGGCAAAACCCGAAACTTCTCTGCATTTACCATAATGCGTAACAGCCATGAAAAGGTCAAAAACTGACCCCAGGGACCAGTTTGAGATTTTCATGTCAACATATAGAGCATTTTCTCTAGATTTTGATGGATAAAGAAAAATCCTGAAACGTTGTTGGGAACATTGTTAATTTTCAAGTTTAGGGTTTTGCCAGTCACGTATTGTTCTACAGACTGATGCACAAGGTCTCAAAACGTGGCTGTGTAGTCTTGAAGACTTACCCGGCGTGTGAGACAACTGTATCTCATGCACGCACTGAAGCATGTTTGCCCACTGTTCGCCATACAGAATGGTTTGTCTGCATCTAGTTTAAGATTGAGTCCAGTTCAAACTTTGTGCGTCAAGCACCTAATCTAATGATGATGCCTTAAGGCAGGGCCGGGCAGTGTAGCAAAACCTGTAACCATGCTCGTTGTGCACATGCCGTAGTATGGAGTATGATGCCATAGTATGGATTACAGCAGCGGCTGGCACACTTCATGTAGGTAATAAACTTCTGGTACACCAGAAGCTTGCTTTCCCCTTGCTCGTGCTAAAACTTTTTTAAAAATCTAAAAAAATGTATTAATATTAAGAAAACTCCAAGGTGGGTTATATGTATACAATGTTACTTAAGTAAATATAAAACAAGTACACTGTTAAATCACTAAAACACTGCTTTTGATCTAAACATTAAAATTTCTGATAAAATTAACCACATGAGTATTACTGAAAGAAGTGTATTTACAGATGCATCAAGATTCATGTGTGCCGATTTCAGGCACTCAAATTCAACAATCGTTGGAAAGTGTCCATATTAAAATATATAATACTATACATATATTAATCTGTCAAGTATACAAAAAATGTACACTATAAGATTGGGTATTTACAGTATATTGGGCAGGGTAAGTATCACATCAAGCAATTGTGAGAAACAAAGCTAAGTGACAAATACTCTACCCATTCTGTGCACATTGGAGCCCTCTAGTGGTGACAATTCACCCAGTGTCCCGAGTCTAGGGCACTTCCCCGTGCCATGTTTCACATGTATGGCATTGTGTGTATACAAAAACCTCGTTAGAACCAACTTAGAAGTACTTTATAGTCGGCAAAAAACTTCCTCAGTAACTGTTTACACTTGAATGTACATGGACTTAATCGCCCATGCTTACTAGCGATCTGTGTATCTTTATTGGCAAATTGGATTCTTTTGTTTTATAGGTAGATGGCTCAGTATGAAGCAGTCATCTCCCGGGCTTTCTTCATAAGCATTTTGTTTTTGTTCAAATTTGACGATTTATAACTTGAGGCATAGGGTGTATATACATAGATATATAATTAAGATACAAGTAACTCTGATGGGGCCAATTTCATTGAGCTGCTAAGCAGAGAGTAGTGATAACAGGGTGTGATTTGACAAAAGCAAAAAATCCTAAAAAATTACGAGCAGGCCTGGCTCTCCCTTTGGTCTAGAGGACAAAGTCACCTGAACCTCCTCGATGTTTAATTTTGGAGGATTTACAGACTCTCCACATCCCCACAAAAAAAAATTATATTTAGACACAATACAGGCTACTTCTTTATTATTATTATTATTATGTAGGTTTAGCTGGTAACTAAAACAACCAGCTTAGCAAATGTAGGTTTAGCTGGTAACCAACACAACCAGCTAAGCAAATGTAGGTTTAGCTGGTAACCAACACAACCAGCTAAGCAAATGTAGGTTTAGCTGGTAACCAAAACAACCAGCTAAGCATATGTAGGTTTAGCTGGTAACCAACACAACCAGCTAAGCAAATGTAGCAGCTCAATGCAACTGGCCCCCTGCTCTGACTAGTATGGTTATCATACACAGTGAGAGCAGGAATTGAATTTAGTTGTATTAATGCTGTATGAAGTCAGGGTGGGTGGGTAGGATAGGAAAACAAATCAATTCATACTACAATCCGTCTTTTATGTATTTTTTTTTCACATCACAATGTTCATTGTCATGTTCCTGTAGTCCATGTTAAAGATTCCTATTAAGTAGCTGATCACTGCACAGGCACCAGTCTATTTGAGACAGGAGTATCATTCTGGCTCTCATAGACTTGTGCATAGCAACAACAATAAACAATAATGATCGTCTGATCTACCGAGACATGTTTAAATAGCATTGGCAATTTAGTGTAAGGTCTTAAGGTTGTGACTTAATAGTAATGGTGGGACACAAGAACTATTTTGTACACAAGCAGGCCTGGAATTTCGTTCTTGTAAGGGCATGGCAACCTTTCCTGAGTAAATGGCACTTCCGTTAGAATATCAGAATTTCTATGAGAAAATCTGTGAGGGGCACCGAGGCCAAGACCAGGGCAACAGAGGCCACGACCTCCGGGGGGAAAGTCCAGACCTGCACCAGCCTCATCACGGCTCCCATAGACTTGTGTGTAGCAAAATAGAAAATGGTGGCCAGATCAACTGACACGGATTTTAATAGCATTGGCAACTTGGCCACTATTTCAGTGACATGTTTTGAGGTAGTTCACTCCTTCTACTCTTTTTTTAAATAAATTTTGCAAGAGCTGTTACGTGAGAGCTGTTGCGTGGCCCAAATTTGGGTACACATGTCAAGGAGCGTCAACCATGTTTGTAGAAATTTCCCGTGGCTATTGGGACTATTTTTTTCATGCGGCAAATGGACACAGATGTGCAAACAGCACTGCATATTTTTAAGTAGAAAAATGCTGGGTTTCAAAGGAGACAATAGAAAATGTATTGTTTCCTTGTGCTTGTAAGTACATCACGTAATTAAACTCTTCTCAAAAATGTTATTTTTTAAAAACTGCATCAAGGGCCATGGTTACATAATTCCCGCAGGTGGATCTTTGACTTTTAAACTACATTTTTTTAGAAAATTGCTGGTTTACAAAGGGACAAACACGTTTCCCTTCATGTTCATTGCAAGTATTAAAGTGCGATAAAATCTTCTTAAAAAAATAGCAATTACTCAAGCAATGTGTATAACAACTATGTGACGCTATCTCGATGGGTGGGTCTTTGACCTTTTCACCTGGTTGTATTTGATGAGTGACCACTGATGATGGCCTGTGAGCGGCGGTTGGAGGCTTGGCGTTGCCTGGCAAGGAATGACTGACCGGTTGAGGAATTAGATAGCCTGTCTTCTGCTGCTTTGCGATGCATGTGCATACCCTGTTATGAAAAGATGAGAGGATGTATTCAGCACGATGTACCCATTAATGCAATTTTTTTATGATTTTAGATTGCGATTGGGGGGGGGGGGGGGGGGGTTCGGTAGGGGGTCAGGACCAATGACTCTCCCCCACTCAATGGATAAATTACATTTTTTATGAAATACTTTGGAAGTCTGAAATTTGTTTTGTTTTAACTTTTAATTAATAATTGCTTGAAAATGGGTACCTGTGAGGGCAGAGTTGGTTGTTGTGTTTGATTAGCCCATATACGCCGAAATGGCAGCAATTGAGCTGTATACTCCCCAGGGAGCTGAGATGGTTTCAGGAATGATTTATGAGCCTGATGAGCAGGGGTAATAATATAATGCGCCTTGAGCAACAGTTTGGTGGATACGTGCGCTATATAAGTCCACATTATTATTATTATCAGGGATGGGAATCTTTAAAATAAAATAAAGAAATGGGCTTTAATACGCTTATTGTCATTAACCCTCCTACAATCAGTGCAATTTTTGAAACAACCCATTCAGGCCACTCCAAGCCATTAGCTGTTGCCAGTGGCCTCCTATGGTTACCCTTCCGTGCACTGTCACACCACTGAGATTACAGGGTAAGGTGGTCTCCCATTGATACATTGCAGGCCATACTAATATGTTCAAACATTTACAGTGGCCTTGGGTGGCACACATTTGATTTTGTAAGATTACTTGGAAAGGGCAGCAGGCTTGTACATGTATGTACTGAAGGTTGCTAAAGAACAGAATTTAGTGGTTGGGAGTGGCCTCCATGTGTAGGAGGGTTAATAGACAATACAATGGAACGGAGGGGAATGGAGGGGATGGGATGGGGAGCACTATTTTCTGATGTCCTTGAATGAAGTCTTACCATGTTATACCATGCTGATACTATGAGTTTCTCCTCGCTGTCTCGCATTACTTTTGACTTCTCTCGTTCATGCTATGATACAAATGAAAACATAGAATAAAATTACAATAAACACAACCATAAGGTAGTTGCCTTATATTAATTAAAACCCTAACTGCCCCAAGTCCATCAAAATCCACTGCTTGGTTTTGCCAGATGTTGGAGGATTTAGTACTCCACAGTATAGCCCAGCGATTAGAGCATGTGGCCATGTGTACCAAATCCATCAAACTCCACCAGCTGCTTTTGTTGGATTCAGGACTGTGTATAGCCAAGCCATGGATGTTTTGCATTTGCTACTGTACCAAATCCATCAAACTCCACCAGCTGGTTTTGTTGGATTCAGGACTGTGCATAGCCAAGCCATGGATGCTTTGCATTTGCTACTGTACCAAATCCATCAAACTCCACCAGCTGCTTTTGTTGGATTCAGGACTGTGTATAGCCAAGCCATGGATGTTTTGCATTTGCTACTGTACCAAATCCATCAAACTCCACCAGCTGGTTTTGTTGGATTCAGGACTGTGTATAGCCAAGCCATGGATGCTTTGCATTTGCTACTGTACCAAATCCATCAAACTCCACCAGCTGCTTTTGTTGGATTCAGGACTGTGTATAGCCAAGCCATGGATGCTTTGCATTTGCTACTGTACCAAATCCATCAAACTCCACCAGCTGCTTTTGTTGGATTCAGGACTGTGTATAGCCAAGCCATGGATGCTTTGCATTTGCTACTGTACCAAATCCATCAAACTCCACCGGCTGCTTTTGTTGGATTCAGGACTGTGTATAGCCAAGCCATGGATGCTTTGTATTTGCTACTGTACCAAATCCATCAAACTCCACCGGCTGCTTTTGTTGGATTCAGGACTGTGTATAGCCAAGCCATGGATGCTTTGTATTTGCTACTGTACCAAATCCATCAAACTCCACCAGCTGCTTTTGTTGGATTCAGGACTGTGTATAGCCAAGCCATGGATGTTTTGCATTTGCTACTGTACCAAATCCATCAAACTCCACCAGCTGCTTTTGTTGGATTCAGGACTGTGTATAGCCAAGCCATGGATGCTTTGCATTTGCTACTGTACCAAATCCATCAAACTCCACCGGCTGCTTTTGTTGGATTCAGGACTGTGTATAGCCAAGCCATGTGTACCAAATCCATCAAACTCCACCAGCTGCTTTTGTTGGATTCAGGACTGTGTATAGCCAAGCCATGGATGCTTTGCATTTGCCACTTTACCAATTCCATCAAAGTCCAACAACTGGGGTACCTTTTTACTGCATGTTGATGGATTTTGGTGGATTTGGGATAGTTCCTAGCAAAAATGCCAAGGGGGTTAGGGTTAATATTCCCCTATATTTATTTTCTTATACGTCCTCTCAAATTTTGCGTTATCTGTTATCAACTCTAGTTACATGGTGCTAGCACAAAACCTTAACTCCTACTGTCTGAAGAATTCATAAACTATAATAACAATAATAACCCCAGAAAAATTGTAAAATCATAATGGCAGATTAATCACAACAGTAAAAAAATAAATAAATTGGTGGTTAGAATCCATTCTTCTTAAAGTTTCATTTTCAAATGACCCGTGACTCAGACTGGACATTTGAACACGAGTCTGTGTGCGTGTAACTTGAATTCCCCTCACCTCTAAGTGCTCGATGATTTTCTGTTTCTCGTGAAGCTGGGCCTTGAGGAGCTGTACCTCATTCGTGCTTGACGGGCTCTGTTTGGGGTCTAGGGTTCGGATCACACTCTTGGCTTTCTCCAGATACTTCTTGTATCGTTCCTCCATAGCGTGCATGTCCTGTTCCTTTTTATTCAGAAGATCTTGAAGCTTGCTCACCTGTTCGGCTGATCACAAAAGAACATCAACTGTTATAAGCATCTCATTATTGGTTGACTAAGATCAAAAGCTCTGCCACAATTAAGCCCCAAGCCCCTGCTGACACTAATAATTGTATGAAAACATTGGATTTTTTTTTAGAAATTTGTCCAAATCTTACGGAAAAGGTAGGTTTAAAAGTATCAAATAATCAACCATTTTTACCCATCCTTGAATTTTGTAAAAGTTAAAGGGACAGTATCATTACGATCAACAGGGCATGGAATCGGAGTGCTAGTTTTAGATTAACTCAGTGACTGAACATAACAGCCCACGTGGTAATGACCCAGTAAATTTCAGTCACTATGTTAATATTAAACCAGGACATCGATTCCATGCCCTGTTGAAAGTCTACTCTGATTGTTACAATACTGCCCCTTTAACTAACAAATACTTTCCCACCTACATGGAGTGCCATGGTCGAGCGGTTTAGTGCAACAGATTTGTGTTCTGATGGCCGAGTCGTCAGAATGTGGGTTCGAATCCCAACCGCGACCATGGTGCTTTTGTCCTTGAGCAAGACACTTTACCATAATTGCTTCTCTCCACCCAGGGATAAATGGGTACCTGTGAGGGCAGAGTTGGTTGTTGTGTTTGATTAGCCCTATATGCGCTGTAATGGCAGCAATTGAGCTGTATACTCCCCAGGGAGCTGAGATGGTTTCAGGAACGATTTATGAGCCTGATGAGCAGGGGTAATAATATAATGCACCTTGAGCACCAGTTTCAACATTATTATTATTATTATTATTATTACATATCCTAATTCTTTATGTAATAAGAAACTTTTTGTTGTTGAAAATTTATAAGCACACATATTCACATAATTTGTTTTAAACTGGGATAAGTTGAGTTTTCTTGGTATTTTCAGATTGGTCTGGGGCATACCTTTTATGAAACAAAGTTCATAAGACTGACAACTGTGAATATACTTACTGCTTGATATGTATTTAGGCTCTAGATCATCTATGTAGGATCTATTGCGTTGAAGCTCTGTATCCGTCTCACGCAATTTCTCCCTGTAAAACAATTTACAAAACTTTTAACAATAATAGAATTTTGTTGCGTGTCTGGTAAAATTATGTTAGCGTGCGTATGCTGTTCTCACTTACGACCTTCTTCCGGGCACACAACATTTTGTTCTTATTCATTCGACAATAAATTACTATTTTAACTACAAACTACAAATTTGGTCCTGAATAAGAAAAAAAAAAAAATTTCAAATGGATTTATAAAAATGTGATGAAATACACTTTTTCCATGTGCACAAAGTCTACGGATGATGCAATTACATTACATTACATTACATTACATTACAACAAGTATTTATCATGCGCCATTCCCGAGAGGCTCATGGCGCTTACAAAAGTTAATGACATAATAAATACAAATCAGGATAGAATAAGACATAAATTGATGCAAAATTAATGAGGAAACAAGTGAGTTTTAAGAGCCTTCTTGAAGGCATTAACAGAAACAGATTGTCTGATATAAACAGGAAGATTGTTCCATAGCTTGGATGCACAAACAGTGAAAGATCTATCACCAGCTTGGACTCTTGTGATAGGATATTCAATGGTCATCATCTTACGAAATGTACACAAATTTGTTGTACGAAATGTACACAAATTTGTTGTTCAAAATTGTACACAAATTTGTTGTTCAAAATTTAAAGGTTTTTTAAACCTCACAGCACTGTGCCCTCACACTCACCTTTAGTTAGTTTTAAATTACACTTTACATGAAAGTCTGTGATATGAGGAAAGTGGCAACTGTATACTGCATTCTTTTCAAAGCTTGGGAATTGTCCATTTCATTCAGAAGTACTCTGATCACACAGCAGGCTTGGAATTTCACAGAGGCCATGACCTCCTTTACCCTGGTCTTGGCCTTAGTGCCCCCTCCCGCCCCCCAAAAAAAAATACCCATAGACATTCTGATGTTCTAACGGAAGTTTCTTTTAGTCAGGAAATGTGGCCTTGCCCCAATAAGAACAATCTAGCAATCAAACTAGACTCTGTAGCACAAATACCAAACTGACAATATATTCGTTGCCCATGTAGCTCGGAAAAAAACATATTTCAGTGACTCACTTGTGTTCATTCAGCTTCAGCCTTAGATCTTGATTCTAAAAGAGGAAACATAATAAAAACAATAAGTTCTTAAGCCAAACAGACAATGTCATCCTACATCCATATTTGTCCGGTTCCCAGACGCCCCCCATGTGGATATGCCCATGGTAAACATTCCATTTGGTAAGGCACCAGTCTATTTGGACACAAGCCTCACTTTCATTACATTTCACTAGTGTTATCAAACAATTCCAGATGGCCGATGTTACAGGTCAATCCAACAGTGTACCTAAGTTCATTTACATAATATGATACCTAATGAAAATCACAGTATTTATTTGATGTTTCTGCGGACTTAAAAAGAGTAGCGAAATTCTGTGATAATGACAATGAAATTGCACTAATTCCCCACTGCTGACGTCATAAAATCTTCTTCACGAGCACATTATCGTGAAGTATGAACCACCCCTAAGTACATGAAGCAACACTAGTTTAATAATGCGAAATCATGAGTAATGACGTTTCCAAATATATACCAAGTAAATCCCCATTTTTATCGACAGTCCTTTTGGGTTTGACCCAACATTTGACAACACTGAAATTGAAATTGAACTGGTGGCAATGAAAGATATGATATTGTAAACCGTAAGGAATAAATTTATATAGAAGAAGTGACTTTAATGCTCACTTTCTCTGAATGAAATCCATGTACATTGTAGATCAAGAATAGCAAAAAGTTAAACATTTAGTTGCTTAAAACCCTCCTACACATGGAGGCCACTCCGATCCACTAAATTCTGCTCTTGAGCAACCTTCAGTACATACATGTACAAGCCTGCTGTCCTTTCTAAGTAATCTTACAAAATCAACTGTGTGCCACCCAAGGCCACTGTAAATGTTAGAACATATTAGTATTGCCTGCAATGTATCAATGGGAGACCACTTTACCCTGTAATCTCGGTGGTGTGACAGTGCACAGAAGAGTAACCATAGGAGGGCACTGGCAACAGCTAATGGCTTAGAGTGGCCTGAATGGGTTGTTTCAAAAATTGCACTGATTGTAGGAGGGTTAAAAGTGGGTGAGCATATGAAGGAAAGTGCTTGTTAACCATATAAACATCCTAGGCATTCATTTGGGGTCTAGTACACTGTACTACAAAATACTACTCAATTCTCATAGACCAGTGTAGTAAAAGTACTCCATACTGCAGTTTACTCAAGTAGTATTTTGTAGTATTCAGTGAGGTTAGGGTTAATATCATAATTTGAATGCCTTATAGGTTGATTGGTGGGAGGGGGGAGGGGGGGAGGGGGCAACAAAGAGGGATAAGTTCCCCCTACACTTTGCATGTAAATATACAATTCTTTTGTATATATACATGTACGTCCCCTTTTTACTAAGCTGTGGGCTCCACTTTTTAGCCACACAGGGTCAGCCTCCTGACCATAACAACAAATTTCCCCTGTCCCTTGGATAAAAATAATAAACTGAAGAAAAAACAATCTGATTATATGGATGAACTGATGAAATATGCAATGGCAATGAAAAGAGATAATTAGGACGGTACTCACAAACTACAATGTAGTTATTTCATCCATGCAATCCAGGTAGGGGGTTAAAATGCAATACAAAGGAAAAATCATGAATTTGTAAGTATAGATGATAAGGTTAAAAAGTATAGAATGCAAATGCAAAAAATAACAAAAACAACAAAAACAAAAACAACAGCTAACCAACAGGTTCTCACTAAAAGAGAGATAATAACATGGTGTATGTAATACCAAACCATACTCTTTTTATCTTTCCACCATAAGAACCTTTTAGTCTTATTTTAAAATATTTATTTTAAATATAAAAAAAATAGATAACGACTACATGCATGGACTGTTGGTGGTGCTATTGCATCTCTGTTCTTGATCCACAGGGGTTACATGTATGTGACGTGCAATATCATCGATTGCTTTTAAACAAATAAAACGTGATCGAAAATGGACCTCAACGCTACCTGTCTAACTTACTAAATTAACTGAAACTTGGAATGGATTTGGCAATCGCAGAAAACAAAAGCCATTGTGAAAATTATGATTTTAATATCTGCCTTTGGATGACAGCAACTCATTTTAAAAAATGATTTCAATAATTTTACTAAAACGATAGCACCTGAGACGGCAATATTTCAAGGGATGTTTGATACAATCATCAACTTTGAACCAAAATTAAAACTGTGATCATTTATGTTTTTTCTGGATTATCGATAGTGAATAGTAAGTTAAGAGGGACAATGATACATGTACATTGTTGAATACCCCTTACGTAATGGAAGATATTTCAGCCATGTTATTATGTCACATACACTTTTTATAAAATGATAATAATAATAAATTAGAGTAAAAGAAACAAATACTGACAAGAAACAAACAGAAAATCAAAAGAAATTATTCCGTTCTCACAGGCAACATAAGAAAGGAAAATGTACACAATATAATTTTTTTTTTTTTTTTTAAATATCATTGCAAAAGAAATGCAAATCCTTTGGAATCACTAAATTTCAATAAAAACACCCAAGGCAAGGAGCAAATCAATCTTCATATGCACACACAAGAGGGATTATATTTTGGGGGAAAAAATGAAACAAAATAAACAGATTAAGACTGTAAAGTGTTGGTCGAAAATAGATACAAGATTTGATGCAATACCGTGTGAATGGAACCTTTTGTGAGTTGTGTGGTTGAGTGGCTGAATAAGAACTGATGATTCATAGGGAATGTAAAATATCGGTAATTATAAAATGACCGAATTATTATTCAAAAGCTGACATGATGTGAAGTTGGTAAAAGGTACCGATCATGCTGGAAAACAACAAATAGTTGTCTGAAGTGTCTTATTTCAGAAAAACACAAACATTTTCACCTTCAAGTTATCACAAAGTTGCCAGACAACACACCGTTTTGCTTGAATTGTAGGCTCACTTACTGGCTCATTTATGCAGCAGCGACGATGGTAACATGACCTCATCATGTGTGGTATTATTATATTATTTTGAATTGTTTGTTGTTTTTAAATTGTGATTGCCTCTTCTCACTTTCCAAATGACTTAGACTCCGCTTTAAGCTGAAACTTTCACAGGTTGATTGTTTAACGCATAGTTTTAAGCAGTTTTGGCAACATTCCCAATGTACCTTTCCTGTAAAACCCAAAGTCACTTTTGGTACAATGTCATTCTGTGCAGTCATACAAGTAATATCGCTAAGAAAACAACCTGTGAAATGTCTAGCTTAAAAGGACAGTATCGTCACGATCAGAGCAGACTTTCAACATGGCATGGATTTGGTGTCCCAGTTCAAGATGAACAACAGTGACTGAAAAATACTGGCTCATTTATGCAGCAGCAACGGTAATATGGCCTTATCATGTGGGGTATTGTTTTCAGTCACCGAGTTAATCTAAAACTAGCACTCAGATTCCATGCCCTGTCGATCATGACGATATTCTTCTTACAACCACTTGACTTAATTAACTTCAAATCTAATTATACAAGTACTCAACATCTGCAACAAGACTTGGAAATTAACAAACTCAACAAACAAACATAAGGAATCAACACTGGTTAGTACAACATTTTCTACGATCAGCTCAGCAAGCCATTCCAATGTTTACAGCAGGCAAGTTTCTAGGTCAAATGTTACCTCTTTGTTTTGTTTCTGGGAAGACTGGAACGTAAACAGGAATAGAAGAACAATGCAGCACAAACAATTAATTAAGACTAATTGTAGTGACACCATGTGAAATTCTCTATTGAGTGGTAATTAGTTTTGAAAAGAACTGGAGGTTACAACTCAACGTTTCGATCAGTATGTTCTGATCATTAAAACTTGTAGCTTTGCATGGTGAGGATGATAAGTAAGACTAATTGCGGTGACACCATGTGAAATTCTCTATTGAGTGGTAATTAGTTTTGAAAAGAACTGGAGGTTACAACTCAACGTTTCGATCAGTATGTTCTGATCATTAAAACTTGTAGCTTTGCATGGTGAGGATGATAAGTAAGATTAATTGCGGTGACACCATGTGGAATCTCAATTGAGTAGTAATTAGTTCTGAAAAGAACTGGAGGTTACAACTCAACGTTTCAATCAGTATGTTCTGATCGTCATCAGGAGAATGCCGGACTCTTGGAAATGCTTACTGGAGGATCACGCGATGGCTGGATGCTGGAGGGTTAGTGCGTTGAGGCATGCAGGCAGGAAACTGGAGGGACTAGGATCCTTGGAGTGGGAGGAGAGGAGTGTGTGCTCACTGAACTGAATCAGTTGTTAACAAGCACAGGAGGAGGGAGGGTGGTTGACTTAGGATGTAGGAGATCCCTCAGTTAATGTGAATTAACCCCGACAACCCCAACAAAAACAAGTCCGGCAATATCCAACCCCTTGGTTTGTGCTTGATTCTGATGTATTCAATACTGTAAATGTAACGTCCAGTGAATACAGCATGTAGCCATGTGTACCAAATCCATCAAACTCCACCGGCTGCTTTTGTTGGATTCAGGACTGTGTATAGCCAAGCCATGGATGCTTTGCATTTGCCACTGTACCAATGTGTACCAAATCCATCAAACTCCACCGGCTGCTTTTGTTGGATTCAGGACTGTGTATAGCCAAGCCATGGATGCTTTGCATTTGCCACTGTACCAATGTGTACCAAATCCATGAAACTCCACCGGCTGCTTTTGTTGGATTCATGGACTGTGTATAGCCAAGCCATGGATGCTTTGCATTTGCCACTGTACCAATGTGTACCAAATCCATGAAACTCCACCGGCTGCTTTTGTTGGATTCAGGACTGTGTATAGCCAAGCCATGGATGCTTTGCATTTGCCACTGTACCAATGTGTACCAAATCCATCAAACTCCACCGGCTGCTTTTGTTGGATTCAGGACTGTGTATAGCCAAGCCATGGATGCTTTGCATTTGCCACTGTACCAATGTGTACCAAATCCATCAAACTCCACCAGCTGCTTTTGTTGGATTCAGGACTGTGTATAGCCAAGCCATGGATGCTTTGCATTTGCCACTGTACCAATGTGTACCAAATCCATCAAACTCCACTGGCTGCTTTTGTTGGATTCAGGACTGTGTTATAGCCAAGCCGTGGATGCTTTGCATTTGCCACTGTACCAATGTGTACCAAATCCATCAAACTCCACTGGCTGCTTTTGTTGGATTCAGGACTGTGTATAGCTGCCATGGATGCTTTGCATTTGCCACTGTACCAATGTGTACCAAATCCATTAAACTCCACTGGCTGCTTTTTGTTGGATTCAGGACTGTGTTATAGCCAAGCCATGGATGCTTTGCATTTGCCACTGTACCAATGTGTACCAAATCCATCAAACTCCACCAGCTGCTTTTGTTGGATTCAAGACTGTGTATAGCCAAGCCATGGATGCTTTGCATTTGCTACTGTACCAAATCCATCAAACTCCACCGGCTGCTTTTGTTGGATTCAGGACTGTGTATAGCCAAGCCATGCATTGCATTTGCCATTGTAACAACTCCAGCAAAGCCCAACAAGTGGGTGACTGTATAAGTACATGTCGATGAATTTTGGCAGATTCAGGAATGTATCGACCCACAACGACAAGAGGGTTAGTGTTAAAAAGCACCTCGCCATAAGCCATAATGAAGTGTGGCCGACACTCTGGACATCAAATAATTGATTAACGCTCCTGTGCACATTGAGAATGGACACTCAATGGCTGCATGGATCAGCATAATTGTACACCGCCCCACTCCAAAATAGATCCAAAACACCAATGTTGTATGTAACACATACATGTACTAGGCCTGGGCGAATAGTTCGATTATACGAATATTCGCAAATAGTTGTTGCTAATCGTATTCGCAGGTTTTGAACGATTAATTGGGCTGGCGCAAATAGCTGCAACTATTCGCGAATAATCACCATTCACGAGTAATTGCGAGGAATAATGTATTGCCTTTGAACTACATAACTTGAGGTCGTGAAATGTTTGCTAACTATTCGTGACTACTACTCGTGACTACTATTCGTGACTTCTATCTAGGCACTGCTGGTAGTGGTACACATTGTAGTATTCTTGCTCACATTGTAGTGTCTTGCTGAAGGACACAAGTGTCACGGCCGGGATTCGAACCCACATTCTGCTGCTAACACCAGAACTTGAGTCCGGTAAGGTAGACCGCTCGGCCACGACACTCCACATGTAAATACATGGTACGCACATGTTTAGTCTAGCTGCATACAGCATTGGACTACATAGAGAACGAACACTTGACACAGCATAATGTACATGTGCTTCACACTCAAACGTAAATATGCAGTATGCACACATTTTGTCTAAACTGCATTTAGCATTGGTCAAAGAACACTGGAATTCATTGTTACGAACACTTGACACACCATATTGTGCGTGTGTGTGTCGCACTCAAACTTACATGCAAATACATGGTACGCTAATGTTTTGTCTAGCTGCATATAGCATTAGACTACATAAAGAATGGACACTTGACACAGCATATTAGTATCATCGTAGTCATGGCGACATTACAGGGATTATTTCTGCTTACCTCTCCAACGACAGATGACGACACACCGACTTCCCTCTGTTGTTGCTTCAGCTCTTCGATCTCGGCTTCCGTGGCTATGATGCGCTGATTGGAAATCCTGGAGTATTTAACGATAAATATTCTCAAAAGTTAAAGATGCATTGGCAGTGTTTTTTTTGCTATTTTAAAGGTAATTTTCTTTTTCATCTGAACATGGTATTTAACTTGAGGAAAGGAAAGCATGTACTTTAACCCTCCTACACATGGAGGCCACTCCGATCCACAAAATTCTGCTCTTGAGCAACCTTCAGTACATGCATGTACAAGCCTGCTGTCCTTTCCAAGTAATCTTACAAAATCAACTGTGTGCCACCCAAGGACACTGTAAATGTTTGAACATACATGTATTAGTATGGCCTGCAATGTATCAATGGGAGACCACTTTACCCTGCAATCTCAGTGGTGTGATAGTGCACAGAAGGGTAACCATAGGAGGCCACTGGCAACAGCTAATAAGGTTTATCGCAAATAGCGACTGCAAGGAATCATGGGATGTCTGTGGGCGCAATAGCACCACTGCGTGCCGCGCAAACTAACAAAATATTGTTGACGTCACACAAGCCGCTCCAAACAGTTGCCCCAAATTGTATCCCAGTATGCTTTGCAGCAGTTGCTTTAGCGCTATTTGCGATAAGGCCTATGTACAAGCCTGCTGTCCTTTCCAAGTAATCTTACAAAATCAACCGCGTGCCACCCAAGGCCACTGTAAATGTTTGAACATATTAGTATGGCCTGCAATGTATCAATGGGAGACCACTTTACCCTGTAATCTCAGTGGTGTAACAGTGCACAGAAGGGTAACCATAGGAGGCCACTGGCAACAGCTAATGGCTTGGAGTGGCCTGAATGGGTTTGTTTCAAAAATTACACTGATTGTAGGAGGGTTAAAATGACACATTTCACAAAACAATCATTGGAAGTAGAATAATCAAGATGTACTTATGATGGGTTCCATCATGAAATAATTTAGGTAATTAATTACTGTTAACGCAAGCATCCGACAATAATTGTGTGAAATATCTCACTTAAGATTAAGGCTGCGCCGGGTACCCGGATACCCGACCGATACTGTCATTACCCAGTTCCATTTTTCGGTTCCAATTACCCGTAAACGACTTTTAAAAATTCGGACTTAACATTTGAGCGGTTAAGATTACACTAGATAATGCCTTTGTAGTATTTTACGGAGAGTTTCCACACTGGCACGTTCCTCCAACTGATTCAGTGTGATACAATGTTTGCCTATTGTTTGCAGTTATTGGATTAGTGCATGCTTTATGTCTACACTGGGAGTGTGTGCCATGAGCTGTTAATAGAGGGGATATTATTATAGAAAACGTCCACATTAATTGTTGCGCTATTAATAAAAAACAGTGTTGTTGAAATTGAAAATTAAAACGGGTATCCGGGTATCCAAAGTTTCTTGATTTCGGATATCCAGTCCAAAAAATAATCAAAAACGCACAACACTACTTAAGATATCTGTTTGCCTTTCTAAACAAAAAGTAAGTTAAGTAGAGTGTTTGCCATGACACCCTGTGAAATTCCTACTCAATTGAGAATTTCACATGGTGTCACGACACACAGTCTTTACTTATCCTTTTCCACCATGCAAAGCTACAAATATTAGAAAATAAGTTGCTGAACAAATTACCAAAAACTGTTATAGTTTTTTTTTTTTAAATTGCCATCTGGAAACTTAATGATATTTCACTTCCTTTTCTCCCTAAGATGAACACACTCATAAAACTTGTACCAACTTCATACCTCACTTTATAAATAATCCAGCATCCTCACCTCCTCACCCCCAAAACCCAATATTACAGAAAAAATAGTCAAAAACACTTGTGATGCATCTTTTAGGACACAGGACGTACTTCTAATTCCACCTGGAAACTTTTCACTTCCTTTTCTCCCCGAGATGAACGCACTTATAAAACTTGTATCAACTTTACTTTATAAGTAAGCTTTTAGATAATGATTTGTTAATTTGATAACCTGGTAAATCACGAATGCTGTAACTTCCCTTTAATGACATCAGCCTCTGTCTTTCGTACCTGCTTTCCGATTCCAGTTCATTCTGTCTGCCATTTGAATCATCCAGTAGGCTCTGTAATAATTGTGTCTTCTCGTCTGATGACTCTCTCTGTTTCAGTTTCAACATCTTGTTCTCGTGCTGGAGACGAATTATCTTCTCCCTGTAAGAATGAATGCAAATTTCGTATTTTGCCGATCAAAATTTCTAATTGTGTATTCACTGTTTTCTTGTTATAATGACACAACATAATGAGCTGTATTGACATTCACAGGTCAGTTTAGGTATTTTTTTTGTAATAACTTGGGATTACGGACCAGCCACCCAATAATCTCAAATTTTAGAATGAAGAAAAAAAGGGGGATAGCGCACTCATTCAGTGGAGGTGTCCATTTTTGAGACAAAAATCTGTAATTAAGATTAAAAAGAAATTGCCTTAGTTTAGATATATCTTTATTCACATGAAGTGAAATCTACCAATGGAGTACTTTCTCTTAAAAAAAAACTGGCATGCGTTTTTGTAATTGCAAAAAAAGAGGAAATGGCGAGGCACAAACAACTTTGTACAGTGTTTTCTATAGCACTAGGATACTTTTAAAAAAGAGGAAATCAGCTGACCAGCTAAAAAGTTGCATGCCTGAAAAAAAAAAAAAAAAATCAGGTCAGGTAAGAGCCCTTTCTCTTGAACCTTGATTGGTGGGAAATATTTGTCCAATTCACAGATATACTTTCACCTACACTCTGGTCAATCATTTAGTGAAATGGTTAAAATTGTTGATTGATTTACTGTATTTCTACTAGGAAATGAGAAATATAAATAGTAAGAAACTACAAAGTGCGTCTGTTAAGTAAAGTAAGGAATTAAACAGAAACAAAAGCTAACCAGAAAATTAGCCGCTTGCAAACTGCTTACCAACCTAAAGGACCTGTCGTATAAATAGAGAATTAGCCGCTTGCAAACTGCTTACCAACCTAAAGGACCTGTCGTATAAATAGAGAATTAGCTGATTGCAAACTGCTTACCAACCTAAAGGACCTGTCGTATAAATAGAGAATTAGCTGATTGCAAACTGCTTACCAACCTAAAGGACCTGTCGTATAAATGCAAAATAGAAGTTGTTGGCCTTACGTTTCGAACCTAGCAGGTTCTTTCTCAAATGCAAAATGGACAATGTACAGACATACACACAAGCTGAACACAGGAGTGGGCAGAAGTGAGTCAGGTGTGAAAGGAACACAAAAAAAGAAAGTACAAGAAGCACAGTCATTAATTTAAAACAATTTCAAAGCACCATGTTTAGTTTCCTCACTAACCTTATTTCCGACGGTAACATATCAGGGAACCCTGATGATATCGGGCTGCCTGGACTACCCGGTGACATTCCCATGCTAACGTTACCGGCTAGCTGGTTACATGTCAACTCGTCGTTCGTCTCTCGTAGTGAGTCACGCTCTACCCTCAGCCTCTGTGAACAGTCACACCGTGACAAGAACTTTGGTCAGGAGGTATTTAATTACAAAAAAACCAGCATACACTTTATCAAAAGTGAGGCAATCCAATGTCTCGCCCCCTCCCCCCAACCCAATATTACAGAAAAACCACTTATGATGCATCTTTTAGGACACAGGACGTACTTCTAATTCCGTTTGCAACTGAGCGAATCTTTCGAATTGGCGTTTCCCTTCAAAGTCCGCTTTATCGGCTCGCCTTGTCTCTTCTGACATCTTAGCGTGTAGCTCATGAACCTGTCGTTTATAATTCTCGAGCTGAGACTTCAGAGCACTGGCTTTCTTAAGTTCCTGAAAACGCCAAAGATATTAATTCATAATTTTAAAATAAAGATGTGATTATAACCTGTGTACACTTTTGGTAATAAACTCATTATGGGCATTGAAACTCGGGCAAGTAATGAATATCAAAGTGGTGTGATATTGCGAGTGCCTACATGCATGACCTTACGAGGGCGTCCTTCACCCAAGCAGCAGCTTGTTGCCAGGCCATTATCATATCACTGGTTAGCATATACCATTCATTGCATATACTATTCATTCCATATTCAATTGTAAAATGGTTAAAAGATAAAACATTTTCACTGGATATTAAGTGCTCTAGCATACGGACTAGGGGTGGGGGGGGGGGGGGGATTTTCTAAACACAATTTCATAAAATGGCTCCATGAAGTGCCCTGGACTCGGCAGACCAGGTGCGTTTTCATTGCGAGCGGGCTGTCAGCTTTAGTTGTACATGTACATACTATGAGCATTAAACATGTAGCACGTGCTAACTACATAGCATTCTACTGTCAATGACTTGAACTGTACGTTACAAATTATGCTATAATTGGCTTCGGATGTTTCCTTTGCGCCAAAAAAGTCTCCGGTTTCTGGTCATAGGTCGGCTTCAAAATCAGTGCGGTGACGCATTTTTTATTTATTTATTTTTTTGGTAATCTTTTTTTCCGACAAGCAGTGAAAGACATGATACATGTGCATGTATATGCAGTTATTGGAACCAGTCCAAATTTCCTTTACACAAAATATGGTGACTAAGAGAGGCCTCACAAATAGGGCCAACATTCATACCCCGATATACCCCTAAAAGTCATTTAAAACACAGCACGGCAGAATTCCAACCGATCCAGCAATTTTGGCTGCAATTGGACATCGTTTCGCAGCAAAAAAAAATAAAAAATAAAAATGCTGACACGCAGGTCTAAGACAACGCGCGCGGAGACCAGAAACCAGAGACTTTTTTTGGCCTTGAGTCATTTTGGAAAGATTTGTCTATTAGACCGACAAAAAAAAAATGCCTTACAATAGTCGTCCAACACACCTCTTCTAATTCCACAGTGTTTTGCATATACATGATGTTTTTATCTTCCAGAAGCTTGACCTGTCGCTTTAGATCACTTAAGTCTTCCAGCTTCTTCTTGTATGTCTCAATCGCCGTCTCATACTTGGACACCTTGTCCGAGGTGTGTCTTAGCACGTCCATCTCATCCTTCAAAGCTCTGGCCTCTTCGGCTAAACTCGTCAGCTGTTCGTTCTGAAAAACAAATAAAAAAGAGGGGAGGGTAAAAGCAGATAAGGAACACTTGAATAGTTGTCAACATGATCGAAAGTCAGTATACACATTTGGTAAAAAAGTGTGCAAATATATCCATACTTATAATGTGACCTTGCAGGTAAAGGGGCCAGGGAAGCGATTGACGGCATGGTGAGATAAATGCAATATACTAATAATGTGCTGCATGCACATTAAGTCGAGCTGCTGTTCTGCAAGCATTTTTTTTTAAATTGTTAAAAACATTTTTACCTTGGGAATTGTGATTTTTTGTGGCCACAGCTACTTTTGTGTTACAGCCCCCCAACCATTTTTTTTTAAATTACAAGTTTTATTTTATTTTATTTTATTACATTTTACACTGGAGGGCCACAACATTAAGCAACAAATTAATTACGCCAAGTGTATACGGGCTTTAAAAAGAAGGTAAAATATTAACCCTAACTCCCTAGGCCCATTTGCTTACACATAACCTGAATCCTTCCTAACTCCCTAGGCCCATTTGCTTACACATAACCTGAATCCTTCCTAACTCCCTAGGCCCATTTGCTTACACATAACCTGAATCCTTCCTAACTCCCTAGGCCCATTTGCTTACACATAACCTGAATCCTTCCTAACTCCCTAGGCCCATTTGCTTACACATAACCTGAATCCTTCCTAACTCCCTAGGCCCATTTGCTTACACATAACCTGAATCCTTCCTAACTCCCTAGGCCCATTTGCTTACACATAACCTGAATCCTTCCTAACTCCCTAGGCCCATTTGCTTACACATAACCTGAATCCTTCCTAACTCCCTAGGCCCATTTGCTTACACATAACCTGAATCCTTCCTAATTCCCTAGGCCCATTTGCTTACACATAACCTGAATCCTTCCTAACTCCCTAGGCCCATTTGCTTACACATAACCTGAATCTTTCCTAACTCCCTAGGCCCATTTGCTTACACATAACCTGAATCCTTCCTAACTCCCTAGGCCCATTTGCTTACACATAACCTGAATCCTTCCTAACTCCCTAGGCCCATTTGCTTACACATAACCTGAATCCTTCCTAACTCCCTAGGCCCATTTGCTTACACATAACCTGAATCTTTCCTAACTCCCTAGGCCCATTTGCTTACACATAACCTGAATCCTCCAAAATCCTTCAGTAGTAAAGCAAGCATATGACATGTATGCACACGTGTTTCTAATCTGTGATACATGTACATGGCCAGGGACGCTCCCTGCATGCATTGAGCAATAAACAGTGTCCATTGACCCAAGCACTGACCTTGCAATCACTACAACAAACATGGATGTACATGTACCATGGAAAGGCAAGTATGCCTAATAACCTCAATCCTCCAAAATCCTTCACTTTAGCAAAGAGCATGTAGCATGTAACCTCAATCCTTCAAAATCCTTCACTTTGGCAAAGAGGATTTTAGAGGATTTTGGAAGGTTAGGGTTAAACTACTAGGTTGGGTATACCACTGACGGGCATCTTACTTTCTGTGATATCTCTATGACCTCCCTCTCCAACATGTCTACTCGTATATGAAGGTCATCTTTCTGGTTTTCTAGCCGGAAGTTCTCCTCCTGGAACTCCTCAACAGTTTGCTGAAGGTGTTGGTGCCGCCTACCGGCTGGAGTACTATGGATTGATCATCATGTAGGTAATGTTACAGGGAAGGTACAACATTGGTAATGTTGGCCAAACTGCTTCTATGAGTATGCTTACTCTCTTTGAATCAAGATATACATTAAAGAGAAGGTACAACATTGGTAATGTTGGCAAAATTGCTTCTATGAGTATGCTTACTCTCTTTGAATCAAGATATACATTGAAGGGAAGGTACAGCACTGGTAATGTTGGCCAAACTGCTTCTATGAGTATGCTTACTCTCTTTGAATCAAGATATACATTGAAGGGAAGGTACAGCACTGGTAATGTTGGCCAAACTGCTTCTATGAGTATGCTTACTCTCTTTGAATCAAGATATACATTGAAGGGAAGGTACAGCATTGGTAATGTTTACAAAACTGCTCCTTTGAGTAGGCTTACTTTGAATCAAGATATACGTGTACATTACATTTATAGGGAAGATTGATACCATCATCAGCTTTGCACAATTCAACAATTTGGTTATATTTCAATTACCAATCTACACACTTTATCTGTTAACATTCATAAAATAAAATACAAACCAAAAGTATAACTGAAAATTATCAAAAGAAAATTATAAAGCTTGCTTGGGGTAGAGTGAGGATAAACATTTTTTTAAATAAAAAAAACAACAATTATCTTAAAGGCAGTATACACTTTTGGTAAAATCTTTGTAAATTCATCCGTACTATATAAGAATTTAAAAAATAATGCACAAAAAAAAAAAAAAACATTTAAAAGCTTTTTCCCCTTTTCTTTTCTTATATCGTAAAGGAAAAAACAGTGAAAATCCATTCAGATCATTTTAATTCATTCTAATGTAGAAAAGGATCATAAGCCGATGATCCGTTTCAGATTTTAATTTTTACTAATTTGACATGTGAGATGGAATATCGGTGTTTAGTACCATCTCAAAACCATGCAACCTTGAAGATAGTAGTTCACTCTCGTTTCTTTTTGGCTAATTACCAATGGTGTATACCCCTTAAAATACAGTTTTAACATACTGTAAATGTAAACCGCAATTGCAAGCATTTGGGTTAGTGGATTCATGCAGTTATTTCAGGTTGATCTCACCCTCCTACACATGGAGGCCACTCCGATCCACTAAATTTTCAATATGTTCTTCACCAACCTTTAGTACATACAAGCCTGCTGTCCTTTCCAAGTAATCTTACAAAATCAACTGTGTGCCACCCAAGGCCACTGTAAATGTTTGAACATATTAGTATGGCCTGCAATGTATCAATGGGAGACAACCTTACCCTGGAATCTCAGTGGTGTGACAGTGCACATAAGGGTAACCATAGGAGGCCACTGGCAACAGCTAATGGCTTGGAGTGGCCTGAATGGGTTGTTTCCAAAATTGCACTGATTGTAGGAGGGTTAGAATTCTAAGTTAGAAATCTGTGGCTAATACTAGAAGTCTATTACCTACATGTACTAGAAGTGTGCCAGCCTGCTATAATCCTAACCCAAGGCATTGTACTCCAAATGCGGGTACACACTATACGAGCATGGTAATGAGTTTACCCTGCCTTGCGCCATCATGGGATAAGCGCAAGACGTCGCTTGTTAGTTCAAGCACAAATTGGACACAAACTTAATGCAACTTTGCTACAGCAGAGAGTCACACTAATACACATGCACATGCATGGTGCATTAACCTCGCAGTACACAATCAACTCGTGTGTGTGTTAAGTACATCTCGCGCACCCGGGGTGCACTGTTCCTTTTGGCCTTGTGCGTCAGTCTGTGGAATACGTCATGAATGGTCCAAATGTTCTTGGAATACTATGCCATGATCTAGGTTATAACACGACTGGCACACATCATGTATATAATAGACTTTTAGTATACCTACAATTATAAAAAGCACACAAGGGACAGGGACAGGGGTGAGAGAACCATTAATTTTTTTTTTAAATGTAACAAAAGTTAAAAACAAAAAACTTGTTCCATTATGCCAAAATTATAAATACCTGTTCTAAAACTGTTAGAAATTTGCTTCAAGAGATTCAATGAAGATTCATAGACAATTCTGCGCTTACTATAGAAAACAATTCTGCACTTGAAGTAAAGACAAATCATTGGTATTTGGTAACATACATTTATTTCAACCCTGTAGTTTTCAAGAAAACGTTTAAAGAAAAATGTTTTTGCAAAAAGTTGCCATGACATAAGAATTCTTGTTTTCTCTAAGATATTCGATATATTTTAGTTTGATATAATCTGGTACATGTAATTACCAATGTTTTACCTTCCCTTTACCTGTATTTCACAGGCAAGCAAGGAATTTCTGCTAGAGGATTCACTGCTTACACATAAGCAGAAAAAATTCCGAAAATACAATTTTTTAACCAAAATAAATTTTTTAACATAACTGATCACCTGGTGATCTTCACTGTTTACTTTTTATTTTTGTATATATTTTCTTTTATATATATTTTGTTAAATATATATAATTTTTTTACAGGTATGGGAGGTTACTTGGTGGATATCGTTTTCAAGAGTTGTTTTTTAATACTAGTAAAATGCTACTTAACTTTATTGAACACAAACAAGGGGAGAACACAACAGTCCCACAACCAAGGTATGTAATAATAACATTGAGTTGGGTACTGCAGGCATATTCCAGCGTGCACTGAATTATTCATGAATTATTCATGAATTAATCATGAATAATTCATGATCATGCATTATGCATGCCATACAAACAATGCCCGTTGGTGATCATCTTCCTGAGCTGTTGATTGGTGTATTTTAATTTTAACTTCCAATCCACCATGCTTTGAAGGGGTATTGGCAGGCATTGCGTGCTTCATGAATAATTAATGTCGTGCATTATTCATTAAGAAGCCACCGATTGGCCAACTACCTGATTTGGTCTTCTGGCTTTGTGCTTAATTTGCTTGAGGAAGCAGGAATAAAGGGCAGAAAAATGTTAATTTTGCTGAAGGATTCTGACTGGAATATAAGCTATTTAATGGGTTAGATCACAGTCAATATACTCCTGTCAGCATAAACAGAATTTAGGCCAAAGAAAGGCAGCTTTTTTTAGGATTGCTGAAACTGAAACTCCAGCATATGTATTAATTGTATCCTTTACAATGTGGGTAGGATTGTCACTGTTAACCAGTTCGCGTTGGGAATAAAAAAGTTTTTACTGGGCCCCTGTGGCGGGTTTATTTTTCCCACACACACGTTAATGGAAGCTTCCACAGTGGGTGGCCGGCACTTCCGAGCATGTCACCGTACACGCGTGGCTCAACCGAGCATGCATACAAATATTCCGGAGTTTCCTCTGGCGTGTTTAGATGCTCTCCGATCCGTGGTGCAAAAAAAAGATTGCGTGTATACACGGCCTCCGACGCGAACTGGTTAAAAAACAAACTTAATTATTGAATGTTTTAGAATGTACAGAAAAAAAAGTGTTGCTGGTTAGAACAGTCCTTGAAAATCCTCTGAGACAAAGACCACAATAATGCTTTTCGATTTGACATCATGGGCAGAAGACAGAATAACATTTAGAAAACATGACAACGTCCTTAAAGATGACATGCAAACTATCACCGTTTTGGGGATAATTTTTTTTAACATTGACAAACAATCATTTTCTCTGATTGAAAATATATTCCGGAGACAAATCTATTAATTTACCACGAGAAGATTTCTATTTCAGCAAACCTCTAAAATCATAAAAAATAACTAGAAAGAAATAATAAAGATAAAACAAATTAAATTGACATTTGAAGAGTTCGGCCCTAGAGCGCTTTTTTCATTTCTCTAAAAATTCTTCAGGACAAAAAAAACATTCTTTTTATGAGAGTTATACTCAGATATAAATATTTCTAACCCCGTTTATTTTCCTACAAATCAAGATTTCTTCCTTGTACCAACAAATGACCTATTGAGACCACGCCCTGTTGCTACCACAACGTCAACACCACACCCTCTTATATTAATTATAAGAATTCTGACAAAGCCAACGTGTGTCTACATAAAAGCTTGTATAAGTCGCATGTATAAGTCGTCGTCGTCGTCGTCGTCGTTGTTGTTGTTCATATATGTGACTGGCTCTGGCAAAACCCTAAACTTGGACCCAACTTTTCGGAGTGACCTCCCAAATTTATCGTGAAAATTTACAATGTCCCCAACAACATTTCAGGATTTTTCTTTTTCCATCAAAATCAAGAGAAAATGCTCTATATGGTGACATGAAAATATTAAACTGGTACATGGTCCCTGGGGTGTTTTTGACCTTTTCATGATGCTAAATGGCGAGAAGTTTGGGGTTTTGCCAGAGCGGGTCGTTCCAATGGGCAATTTCCATGGTTACGTTACATTTTTGAGGTTTTTGGGCTCACTCTTAACGCCATAATTTCTTTTTCACTCATCAGTATTTTCACAGCAGTTGCATTATACTTAGACCTTACTCAGTACAAAAAAAAACATTATTAATTTTTTTTTTATATGTGTGCTATATAAGAGAAAAAGCAACATTTTATGCATGTCAGAAAAATGTAGCAAGTGTAACCAGCATTTTTTCTCTTATACAGTATGTCCCCAAAAAAGTGTCACTCTAACTATTTCTGAAAATATACCAAAACCCCAAAATACATTTTGGAACTTTTTCAATTGCACAGATACTCCTAATCCTTGGCCTAAACACCTGTGAGTTTTATGTAATCACAGGTGTTTAGGCCAAGGATTAGGAGTATCTGTGCAATTGAAAAAGTTCCAAAATTTATTTTGTGGTTTTGGTATATTTTCAGAAATAGTTAGAGTGACACTTTTTTTGGGACATACTGTATAGCGTACATGTAACAAATTTATGGAATTTTGTTGTTGTGCTGAGTAAGGTCTTCTGAGGAAAAAAACCGATGAGTGAAATATATAATTAAACAAATTATGGCATTAACAGTGGGCCCAATACCTAAAAAGAAAGGAACGTGAGTAACCACGGAACTGCGCTTAATACTTTTGCATAATAAAACATTATTACGTCTTAAACAGGATCTATAGGAAGGAAATAACCAAATCTAGGTCCATCCAGGAAGATATAAAACTCAGAGTTAAGAACGCACCTTGGGTCGTCTACACTATCCCCTTGGTCTAGTCTCTGGTGTAATTGCTCATTCTCTATTTGCAGTGTATTCCTCTCCTCTGTCAATGTTGCTGCCTGAAAACAACAAAGTTTTAAAAAATAACAAAATTCATCATTTTTTGTGTCAGAAAAAGGAGAAAGTTAAAAGTAATGTAGCTGAGAACTGTATACTCATTGCTTTCGAGTGCTGGTGGAAGATTTAGACTATTTTCTTGTCTAATGATACAACGGAAGACAACTTTGTGTAAATTTGACATAACAATTCCTGTCTCTCTAAGAAGAAAGCACTTCAGATGAAATCATTTCTAAGATTAATTGATTCTCGTGCCAACTTCACATCAGGTAACATTTATAGATAATAACTATGTTAGTAGGACTTGTAGCTTTGCATGGATAAGTAAAGACTGTTTGTGCTGACACCATGTAAAAATTTTCTTTTGAGCAGTTAGTGGTTCTGAGGACCACTAGTAATTGGTTACAACTCGACGTTTCGATCAGTATGTTCTGATCGTCTTCAGAAAAATGCCGGGCTCTGGGAGATGCTGCTGATTAAGCAGAATGCTGGATTCTTTCAAAAGTTTCGGAATAAGAAATAAAATTGATATCTCCGACACTCCACCTGTACATCCAGTTCATGACATCGCTGCATGACCTCTTCCTTGTCCAGCAACGCATGCTCAAGATGATCCATTGTCCGCTTAAGTTGCCTCTCAATCTCTGCGTAGGCCTCGGGAGGGGGATCATTGGTTGGCATCTCTTTGGACATCAGCTCCTGGATAGCGTTCATTACAGCGTGCTGGACAGACTCCTCCATGCCCATTATGACATTGATGTACTCTGGTAACGGCCAAAAATTTAAAAAAGATTAAAGGCACAATATCGTTACGATCGGAGCAGGCTTTCAACATGGCATGGAATCGGTGTCCTAGTTTAAGATGAACACAGTGACTGAAAATTACTGGCTCATTTATGCAGCAGCAATGGTAATATGACCTTATCATGTGGGGTATTATTTTCAGTCACTGAGTTTTAAATCTGAAACTAGCACTCTGATACCATGCTGTGTTGATTGTGATGATATTGTCCATTTAAACAATTTTAGCAAATGATTTCCATTTCAACAAACCTTTAAGAGCAAGTTACAACATTGGTAATGACCAGATTAACAAATTATTATTTGAAGTTGGTACACAGGTATATCAATCATTAAGTTCTTTCATCTTTAGAGAAAACGGTAAAGTTTTTCAGTCGTTCACTCAAATTATGAGCAATTACTGTGATGAAACAGGTTAGCTTGATGATAAATTTCTAGAAAACTGGAAGGTTAAAATGAATGTATGTTAACAAATATTGTACCTGCCCTTAACCCTACAAACATTTCACAGACACCCATTAGTGCAATTTTGGAAACATGCCCTTATCTTCAAAATGCACCATGCATTTTTGTTGATCTTTCATATTCAGCACTTATGGCCTGTACTTCTTGCCAGGTAGTAATTTTGCCCCATTTGAAGAGGTGAAAGTACCAGATTCCAACAGTGCTGAATTTTTCCAAAAAGTGCCCCTTGGAGGATTTTGCAGGATATGGGGTAGTTAGGGTTAAATAATAAAATACAAATAGTTTCAATACGTGTATAAGATCATAATGGTGGCAGAATCGCTGGGAGGATTTTGGAGGGTTTGGGCTGGTTACGGTTAAGCATGGTTAGGGTTAGAAAGGATATTTATATGTAATGATTTAATACATGTATAATAAAATCTAAAAGGGAGTAAGCTTGGGCGATACTGATTTTTTTTCATCCACGATATATCAGCAAACATATATCGTGATTTTCGATAGTATCGCGATTATTTTTTCATTCACGCATGATTGCTTTAGAGCTGATAACTACAGGTACATGTATGTACCCTTCTACAAGCATCACAATAAATCGCAAATTCGTTTGGATAGTGTGTATGTGCTTTTGAAGTAGGTCGCTTTTGTTTCTCACTTCCTAAAGCTGAAAAGACTGTCCTAATTTTTGTTTCCATGGAATTTCCGACTTGACTCACAATGGCGATTTTTTTAATCGCGATATATTTTTTTAATTGATAACTTGAAAAGGTTCTCGATGTCGTAATCGAATAAAAAAAGGTATCGCGATATTCGATATTATCGTGTTATCGCCCAAGCTTAAAAGGGAATAAAACAGACAATATCTTATGCACTCACAACGTAACTCATCAGTCCAATGATTTTAAAAGGTTGTATTCGAAAAACATTTAATCGGTTACTCCCTAAACTTGCTCCTCTATTTTCATTCATTTGTCTTCACTGTACAATATACCTTCTTTATGTTCACAATTGACTGCACACCCCAGCACCAACTGTAACAATCTACCGAGCTCAGCGAGGTCGCGTCGCTCTGCTATCTTGGTGACATCCGGGTTTTTAAAATCCCGGATCTGCTGTCCCAAAACCTAAACAAATTAAATAAAAAAGCGTCATTAGAAACCATGTGGCTTTACCATCATCATGATGGTGTTGCTCTTAATTTGACACTTTCAAATCCTTTGCAAAATATTTCCACCCTATTATCAAATCTTGGCTGAAACTTTGCTCACAGAAGTTCAACACCACCAAATGTTACTTTCAAACAGAAAATTTAATCATCACCCAACATTACATTGATAAAAAATTCCACTTCATTCATCATTTTGTACAAGGTCATTTAGAAATTTAAGGAAGACATCATCTTCCTCGGTTTTATTAGTGATTTCCTCTTAATTAAATGAAAAAATACTATATTCCCTGTGGAGGAGAGGGGTGGCCATTTGAATCAACAGTGCCAAAATGAATGTAAAAGGGGCCACCCACTTTTACTTAAGGCCAAAAAAAGTTTCCGATTTCTGGTCATAGGTCGGCTTCAAAATCGGTGTGGTGTAATCTTTGTAATCTTTTATTTTTGCTAGTGTGATACATGTATACACGGTTATTGGAACCAGACCAAATTTCCCATTAAAGTATGGTGGCTGAGAGAGGCCTCACAAATCAGGCAAACATTTATACCTCAATGTGAAAACACAGCACGGCAGAATTCCAATTGATCCAGCAATTCTGGCTGCAATTGGACATCGTTTCATAGCCAAAGAAAAAAAAGAAAACTAAAAATGCTGATGTGCGGGTCTGAGGTGAGGTGAGGTGAGCAGAGATCAGAAACCGCAGACTTTTTTGTCCTAATGCTTAGACAAGCTGTGACAATAATTTGATAAAAAGTCTGATTTTGAAGTAATTTACTGCCTTGCAAATAGAAAGGAAATGACTGTTTTAAAATGAAAAACACAAGCGATAAAAGCATTTTCCTTGTGAATCCTTATATGTACTTTCCCTCAAATTGATTTGAAATCTTTACAATACTCTGTGGCTGTGCCTTATCAAAAGAAAGTAAATTACTTTCAAATCATTAGAGAATTAGCTGTTGCAAACTGCTTACCAACCTAAAGGACCTGTATTATAAATTCAAAATAAATGTTATTGGCCTTACGTTTCAAACCAAGCAGGTTCTTTCTCAAAAGCTTTTGAGAAAGAACCTGCTAGGTTCAAAACATAAGGCCAATAACATTTATTTTACCTTCAAATCATAATTTTTTCCATAAAATAATCGACTGGGGCATGGATAAAGAGTGTAGGTGAATAAATAATTTATGAAGCATCAAGATATACATGTACATCATTGCTGATCAAATAAAAGAACCTACATGTATGGACAGTTTAAAAGTGCTTTAGTCAATTGTTTTAGAATATCTCGTTTAAACATAATTTACTTCTTTTTACAAAGAAAATAGAATTGTACGCAGCGGCGTAGCCACGGGGGGGCACGTGCCCCCCCACAAATTTCCAGTGCCCCCCCAGGTGCCCCCCCCCCCCACGAAAAATCCTCATAGTGCCCCAAAAAACAGAAAAGATAAAGAAAAGGGAAAAAACCCATACCCCCTGGGCCCCCCACTGAAAAGCAATGCCCCCTGTGCCCCCCACTGAAAAAGTCCTGGCTACGCCGCTGATTGTACGTGTACCAATGAAAAACAAAATTGCTGGTGAAATGATGAAATATACCCAGATTATCTTTAAAGGGAAGGTACAACATTGGTAATCACCAGATTATCAAATTAACGATGTGTCATCTAAAAATGTACTAGATGTAAAATCTTTACATCGGTACACTTACAAATTTTAGTCGTCCTGAGAATTTGTTTTGTCTGAAGTGCTATCATCTTCGAGAAAAAAAGCAATTGTTTCGTCAAGTTCACAAAATGTTTCTGTCCAGCAATTTTGTGTAAAACATTAACAATTTTTTTTTCCAAAAACATGAGCACCTACATGTACAAAACCCCCCTACATGTATTATACTTAAAATATATTTCTAGAAAATTAGAGAATCGATTACCAAATACCATTGTTGTACCTGCCCTTTATCATACATGTATATTAAACAAAATATCCTGATAAGGCTATTTTGGATACATACATTGATACAATCTGTAAGCCAATATCCTGTAGCTCTAGTCCCATCAGAGGTCGTCGCATTTAGACTTGGACAAGTTTATAGTTTTGTTATTTGCATAAACAGGAAACGCTTTCATTGGGGGTATACATGTAAGTCTGCAGTTTGTACAGGAAGGTTTGGTTTTCGCTAGATGTTGATGTCGGAGACAGGATGGAGTAGCATATATCCCATCAGGTCAATAGCAATTCAAATTCTTGTCAACAGTTAATACTGGTTCATAATGGGGAAATATGTGTGTACTTCCTATGGCCAAAAGGAAAAAGTCTCTGGTTTCTGGCACCTGAGCAGACCCATATGTTGGCATTTTTAGTTTTCTTTTTATTTGCTATGAAACGATGTCCAACTGCAGCCAAAATTGCTGGATCGATTGGAATTCTGATGCACTGTGTATGCCCGATTTGTGAGGCCTCTCTTACTAGTCTTAGCCACATGTACGTTATGTACATGTATAGGAAATTTGGTCTGGTTCCAATAACCACGTACATGTATACCATGTATCATGTATTTCACCAGTTGACGTCGGGAATATTTATTTTTTTCCGGTCCCCCGTGCGGGTTTATTTTCAGTGAAAAATCTGAAAAAATTTCTAGCCATTAATAAAAAAAATTTGTCAATGAAACTAAGTTCGGACACCCAAATAAACACCTTTACTCATTGACATTTCAAGAATTAAATGGCTAGTTTTTTAATTATGGTTGTGTTCGTTCAGCACAATTAGACCATTGGCAAGCTCCGATGCAATGGCCTATTAGCGACCAGCGCCCGGTCGAAAAGACGGCATACCTGGAGAGATCGAATGCCTCGTAAACAATGGATATAAATCAGTCTTTACAAATTCTTGGCTGGTACGTCAAAGGAACAGGTCTTGGATAAAGGGATTACGCAAAAATCAACAAAAAGAGTGAACTCGTGACCCCATGGACTCCGAGAAACAATTGCGTGTATACAAGTCAGCCGCCACGACGGCACGCCACGTGTGGCGTGTCGACAAGTCTCCCGGTAACACAGACAAAAATCGGAATGCATATTTAGACGCTCTCCGATCCGCTGTACAAAAAAAAATTGCATGTATACATGGCCTCCGAAGCGAACTGGTTAAAAAAAAAAAAAGAAAAAAAAAATGTATCATGTATTTCACTGGTTGGTTTAAAAAAATAAATAAATAAATAAAAAATTACCCCACCCCCAAAAAAAGATTTCATGTCACCGCACCGATTTTGAAGCCAACCTATGACCAGAAACCGAAGACTTTTTTTGGCCTAATGGGTTGATAAAACCGTCAGTTCCATTACCGATGTGGTACATGTACATGTACCATCCCTTGAATTGCTTAATAAACATCATGAGGTCCACACAAAATGTTCACTATAGTGGTCGTTCTAAATACTGATCAATGGCTGCGATACTAATTTTAAAAGCAAGAGACAATTCTGTGTCAGGCCCGATATTTCACCACATGGCCTCCATTGCCCTGGGTGTTGGCTTTGGTGTCCCATAAAAATGTACCCATAGTCATTCTGATATGCTAATAAATGAGTCCTTTCTCAGGAAAAGTGGAGTTGGCCCTACAAGAGTGAAATTCTAAGCCTGTGGTATTTCACATTTTTTACTCGTTTTTTTTCCCCCAAAGTGTGGCAAAAAGTATGTTCACACAAAAAAAGTTTGAATCAGCTCTGATATATTTTCCAACTTTTATCACAGATGATTGGGGTAAGCATGATTTATATTGGGGCAAGTGATAGATTGGGGGAGTAACCAAAACATTTTCTATTGATGAGAGATGGGGAGGAAGGGCCTAGTGTAGAAATACTTGGTGTTCCATTGGCTTGTGTTCATAGTAGAACCTTGCACAACACATACTGCCAGTGTTCCCAGTAGGCTTTGGTCCCAGCCAAACGTTCAAATTTTTCCAACCTTGAAATGATCCCTTTAAACACAAAATGATTTTCAATGTCTTACATCATTGTAGAATTCTAAAATTCCTTCCAGAACTTTCTTCAGGTTGCTGACCCGGATCCTCCAGTTATTTCCAACCTCTTTCTTGATTCGCCCATACCATCCGGCATTGAAGAAAGTAGGGGCTCTGAATAAAAACAATCAAAACACGAAAAACAAATCTTTTAATCAATCAATTAAACCAATCTATTAACCCTCCTATTACGAGTATAGCTGAACTTTAGTGGCAAGTACATGTAGCTACAGAGGTCAAAACCAGTCTACTGACTGTTTTGACTGTTGACCCAAATGTGCACACAGGGGCATTTTTGACTGGTTTTTACTGTCATTTTGACCACCCTCAACAATACCAGACAATGCTTTTGACATAAAACACAATAAAGGGGGCCACTTTCCTACCATCACGTTAGCAGTTTCAGCATTTGAATAGACATGCATGCTTATCCTAAAGATAATTTGAGTTGATAATTACTATTATTTTTTTAATTACCCTAAAATTTCCATCAACAAATGGACGGAAAAGTGAGGTAACTTTTTCCGTCCAATTTTTATGAAATTTGAGGGTAAAAAAATAAATAAAAAAATTTTAAAATAAAATAAATCAACTCTAATTAGTTCTAGTATAAGCCTGCATGTCCATTCACATGTTGAAACACTTTTTGGTCGGTTTCAGGTACTTAAAAATAAATAACAACCATTGGAAAAACTGCTAACGTGACAGATGTAAAGTGGCCCCCTTTATTGTGTTTTATGTCTTTTACCAGTCAAAAATGGTGGACTCATTTTAACCTGTAAATGTTACTTACGACACATAGGTTTGACAATGTTCGACTTTTAAGCGCATTAGCCCTCCTACTGCTACAAGGGTCAAAATCAGTCAAAATTTTGATACACTTAAAAAGTCAAACACTGTCAAACCTTGCGTGTAGTAAGTACATTTACAGGTCAAAATGAGTCGACCGTTTTTGACTGGTAAAAGCATTGTCTGGTATTGTTCAGGGTGGTCAAAATGACAGCAAAAACCAGTCAAAAATGCCCCGTGTACACATTTGGGTCAACAGTCAAAACAGGCAGTTGACTGGTTTTGACCTCTGTAGCAACTTCCCACTAAGTGTAGCAATAGTAGGAGGGTTAAGTATACCTTGGCAAGTATGTGTATATCAACATTTTGACTGATTTTGACCCTTGCAGTCACAGAAGGGTTAAAAAATGTAACAATTAGTCAATAAAAGACAAGTAGGATTTGAAGCTTTGCACAATGGAAGAAAAGTAAGAGGAAGTTTGCGCTACCACATGTATTTTTAATGAGTTGTAATGCATGCAGTGTGTTGGTCCTGTGAAGAACCGGTAGTCTATCCGTCTTACAACTCGACGTTTCAATCAGTTACTGATCATCTTCAGGAGAATGATCGTCTGTTTTGCTGCAAACTTCCTTTTTCAATAGTATTTTCTCTTACTCTTACTCATACATGTACTGTCAGAGCTGCCAACTCTTCCGGATTCTGCGGAAGACTTCGCGTATTTGACGGTAATTTGCTTACTTAAAATATATGCAAGGAGGCCTCTCCTTTTGGTGCCAAAAGGAGAGGCCTCCTTGCATATATTTTAAGTAAGTAAATTACCGTCAAATACGCGAAGTCTTCCGCAGAATCCGGAAGAGTTGGCAGCTCTGTACTGTACGTATGTATTTATCCCTATACCAAATAATGCATTTATCCCTATGCAACAACAAACATTGACAAAGGCAGAGGTCATTTAGTGCATCCGATTTGTGTTCTGATGGCTTAGTTGTCAGAACGTTTGAAAAATGCCTTTATACATTTACTGATATTTGAATCATCAAATCGTAAATATTGACAGGACTGCCGTAGTTGTCTGAATCTAATATTTGGTATTCTTTAACCGAAACCACCCCAAACCAGTCAACTTGGTTTGTTGTACATGGACTCAGTACTGTATAGCCCAGACAGGAATACTTTACATGGGGTCTGGTGTCCAAATTCCAGCGAAGTCCAACAGTTGGGTGGTAGTGTTACTGCATGGTGTTGGATTTTGATGGACTCAGTACTGTCATTGAGGAAGGAAGTTCCTTCCTCCATGGTACTGTGTAGCCCAGACAGGGATACTTTACATGGGGCCAGGTGTCCCAATTCCAGCGAAGTCCAACAGTTGGGTGGTAGTGTTACTGCATGGTGTTGGATTTTGATGGACTCAGTATTGTCATGGAGGAAGGAAGTTCCTTCCTCCATGGTACTGTATAGCCCAGACAGGGATACTTTACATGGGGCCAGGTGTCCCAATTCCAGCGAAGTCCAACAGTTGGGTGGTAGTGTTACTGCATGGTGTTGGATTGTGGCGGATTCAGAAAGGATCTTAGCCAAAATATCTAGGGGGTTAGGGTTAATTAAAGGACTCATGACTGGGACTCATACATGTACTTCACAACTCGTGACTCAGACTCGACCTTTGTGACTCACACTTGACACTAAGGAATTGGAGTTAAGGTTTCAGGAATCTAATACAAGTTTGCAAACACATACTTTTATGCAAAGTTGTAAGTGAATAGCAAGGTATAATATTTTTGTTCCACATGACCAAATTTACAGTAGAGTATGAAATTTCACAGTAAATGAATAACCTGTATAGCTGTACACAGCATGCATCCTTGGTGGTGTTACCTTGCACCTAACTTTACATACACATCCTTTTCCTTAATAGTTCAGTTGTTCTGAACAATGCAACAATGCAAAGTACAGTGGACCTTGCTAAAATATAAATACTCACGCACTACTGGCATGGCATTTCAATGAAGTTACGACCTTGGTGCTCCTTACAAAGGTTCCTAAATACATTAATATCTTTATGTCTGAAACTAAAGCCGGATAATTTAAATGCCTGAAATGATCTTGGATAAGCTTTCAGACATTATTCCCAGATAGTGTTCACAAATTGTCTGGAACATGCACATGTATGTTTTTGCATTGTGTATTGGGATTTACATGTACATAAGTAACCTGCCTCTGTTCACAATATGTCGCTAGTACCTTTCTTAACCCTAACCACCCTGAATCCATCAAAATCCATCCCCCTGTATTGGAAGATTTTGGCGGATTCAGGATACCTCCACATTGAGCATGTGGCGGATTTTGATGGATTCAGGATTTCAATAGTTTTTAACTGATTGGTCATGTTGGTTGATGGATTATAGTTAAATGTACTGTACATGTATATGTTAGATTTTGATGGATTCTACATGTATGCAGCAACATACTATACAAATTTTCATGTGAGCATGGTATCCTGAATCCGCCAAAATCCACCAAAAATTTAGTGGTGGATTTTGGCGGATTCAGGATATGTCCAATATCTACACTGGCGGATTCTGATGGATTCAGGACACCAGCATTTTGTGTGTGACAAAATTGGTGGATTTTGGTGGATTCAGGATACTTTCTAGTAAAAATACCCAAGGGGTTAGGGTTAATACAAACATAATGCACAATAATTATGTTTCTCCTTTTATCAATACCATTTTGAAAACAACTGTTATTCGGTTATTTCGGTTATTTCGGGAACCGGATACCTGACATTTGTGTGAAATCTAATCCAGCTTAGATATTAACCCTAACCATGTTCAACGCAACAAGATGCAACAAATGTGTTCATCGTTTCCCTCAGCAGAGAACAAAAGAACCATTGTTCTAGCTGTAGGATCTTGTTGCATTGAGCAGGCTGTACACTTCTGTTGTTGCATTTTGTTGCATTTAGCAGGGTGTCAGTGAAATGTCTGTGAGGGGTTAGGGTTAAAACATTATCTCCATTAAACTATTTCATACATTTTTGTCCCCTTTGTACAATAGTGTTTCAGACATGTTCCTGTTCATAAAAACACAAACATACATTGGGGGGGGGGGGGGGGGGTGTTAGCATTTGATCCAAGCCAGCCTTTCATTGTCAAATACACATAAAACAGAATGGATTGAGAAAAACAAAGGATCATTGGAGGGGGAGATTCAGGGAAGAAAGCAAACAAGAAACAATAACCAATAAGAAGCAACAAAGTGTCTCCAAGTAAGACTAATTGCGGTGACACCATGTGAAATTCTCTATTGAGTAGTAATTAATTCTGAACAGAACTGAAGGTTACAACTCGACGTTTCGATCAGTATGCTCTGATCATCTTCAGGAGAATGCCGGACTCTGGGAAAGTATCATGAGCTATGGATAATTAGGATTGCTTATCTAAGATTTAAGATAAGAACAGAGTTTTGACATTTTTCAGGATTTTGTGAGGTAGAAATATTTATTTTTAGGTACCTTTTTAGACTAACTATCAGTGAAGCGTAAGAGTTAGTCTGCAATCAAACTAACCCTAAACCCCTAGCTATTTGGTTAAGAACCTTCCCGAAACTCCCGAACGCCATGCACAAACACTACCACCCAACTGTTGGACTTGGCTGGAATTGGAACACCCAACCCCATGTAAAGTATCCCTGTCAAGGCTATACAGTACCAAATCCATCAAAATCCAACAAAACCTGTTGTTGGAGTTTGTGAATGGTTTGGGGTGGTTAGGGCTAATGTACAACTCTCTTCCTTGTGATATCCTTTATTTCTGAAAAATCAAACTTACATCTGACACAGAACCTGACTGAGAGCGACCCCGTCTGTAAGCTCGTCCACTGTTTCTGGATTGGTGTCCAAATTAAACGTTTGTACCTGCAAAGAAAACGGCAGGGAGCCAGTTAAAAATCAAATGTTTGTGATTCCAGTTGAGATTCCCATGCCCAGTCTTGTTGTTTTGCCGTGTAAGTGTACATATTATTGCCATGTAATTTTTTTCTTCAGATATGTAACATTTGACAAAAATTTAACGGTGAAAGTAAATAACAACAGCATGCTTTATTCACCATACTTTCCTGACAGGAAATAATTTTTTTACAGAGCTGTTTATAAATTTACTGGGGCCCCATTCAATACCCAATTTACATGAATGATTGTCATTACATAACATCCTCCCCTTCAGAAAACAGAAGATTTCATCATGTACAATGACCGTGTTGGCCACTAATGAGGAGGTGACAAAATCAGACTGACATGACCGAAAAATTCCAGATTTTTCAGTATAGTTAAACTAATGTTATATGTCCATCATCATCCATATTAGCCCCATTCTAGGGCCAATACACTGGACTCCCTCTGTATCCTTGGCCCTAGCGCCACATGTACAAAAAAGGAGCGATTTTTCAGATCAAAAGTTGAAAATAAAGAAAAATCGCTCCTTTTTTGTACATGTGGTGCTAGGGCCAAGGATACGGAAGGGTCCAGTGTATTGGCCCTAGAATGGGGCTACATCCATACAGTGTATGTGCTCTACCTTACTGGGAAGGTAAGATTACATTATATTGGTAATAATGAATGAGAAAAGTGGCAGTTGGGTTCAACATTCTACCCAAGTAAAATCTTTCCTACTGACTGACTGGCCCTGTAACATAAATTGAAAATGTCGTATCCGACTGTCACTTTTTCTCATTCAACATAACCAATAATATAATCTTACCTACCCAGTAAGGTGGAGAACATATGGATGATGATGGACATATACTTCAAAATATTCCAGAATATTTATTTCATGAAAAATCAGGCATTTTTGGGAAAGAATGTCGTATCCGGCCGCCACTTTTTAAGGGCTTTTTTGGATTTTTTTTTGCAACCACTAACCAGTTAAAAAATCATTCTATCGATTTTTGGTGGTACAGAAAGCAAAAACTTTAGCAAAAAATCTTTAAAATCCACTTTTATGATGGTTTTCGGACTTGATTTCCCTTCTAAAAAAAATCCTCCCCTTCAGAAAATAGAAGGATCCTATCAGGCTATAGTTGCCACTATACGCATACGTACAATGACTGTGTTGGTCACTAATTGTAGAGTTGACAAGATCAGACTGACATGACTGAGGAAGTCATCGTATACCAAAAATGCCTGATTTTTCATGAAATAAATATCCTGGAATAATTTGAAGTATATGTCCATCATCATCCATATGCTCTCCACCTTACCAGGTAGGTAAGATTACATTATTGGTTATATTTAATGAAAAATAGTGGCGGCCAGATACGACATTCTACCCCATTTTTGGTATAGGTCTACGTAGCCCTGATAGGACCCTATCTACAGTGTAAAGTACACTTCCGATAGGGTCCTGACCAAGAGTTCTTCCCGTTCGTATAGGTCTGTACCTGATAGTTTGCACTGAATTTTCTCCCTTTTTTACCAGACTTTGTTGGCTGAACCGAGGAAATGCAGGCACTGTAACTTCTTAACTGCCTCTTGGAGAAACGATTTTTGTTGAAAGATGTCTAAAAAAAAGAGGATTTCTCCGACATTTCTCACTAAATTCTCAGAGCAACGGCCAATCTGTGTACAAACATTTCATGCCGTTCATCGAGCGATGACCTTGTCACCTTGGGGTCAGAACATTGATTGCGCGGCAAAACATCAATTGCGCAAGGGCGACAGGACTTTACTTACAGTACAGGCGATTTAACCCTCCTACAATCAGTGCAATTTTTGAAACAACCCATTCAGGCCACTCCAAGCCATAGGCCTTATCGCAAATAGCGCTAAAGCAACTGCTGCAAAGCATACTGGGATACAATTTGGGGCAACTGTTTGGAGCGGCTTGTGTGACGTCAACAATATTTTGTTTGTTTGCGCGGCACGCAGTGGTGCTATTGCGCCCACAGACATCCCATGATTCCTTGCAGTCGCTATTTGCGATAAACCTTACTAGCTGTTGCCAGTGGCCTCCTATGGTTACCCTTCTGTGCACTATCACATCACTGAGATTGCAGGGTAAAGTGGTCTCCCATTGATACATTGCAGGCCATACTAATATGTTCAAACATTTACAGTGTCCTTGGGTGGCACACAGTTGATTTTGTAAGATTACTTGGAAAGGACAGCAGGCTTGTACATGCATGTACTGAAGGTTGCTCAAGAGCAGAATTTTGTGGATTGGAGTAGCCTCCATGTGTAGGAGGGTTAATGAGACGTGTTCTGCCGCACAATCGATGTTCTGACCCAAAGGTCATCGCTCATGCGCATTATTCAGCATGAACGGCATGAAAAGTTTGTACACAGATTGGCCGTTGCTCTGAGAAATATCGGTGAGATACTCTTTTTTAGACACCTTTCAGCCAAAATCGTTTCTCCAAGAGGCAGTTAAGAAGCTACAGTGCATGCATTTCCTCGGTTCAGCCAACGAAGACAGGTAAAAAAGGGAGAAAATTCAGTGCAAACTTTACAGGTATACGAACGGGAAGAACTCTTGGTCAGGACCCTATTGGAAGTGTACTTTGCACTGTACTAGATCTTGTCAACTCCCCCATTAGTGACCAACACGGTCATTGTACATGCGCAGTGGCAACTATAATTGGATCCTTCTGTTTTCTGAAGGGGAGATTTTTTTTAGAAGGGAAACAAAGTCCGAAAACCATCATAAAAGTGGATTTTAAAGATAGTTTTCGTTTCCTGTACACCTAAAAATCGATAGAAACATTTTTAACTGGTTAGTGGTTGCAAAAAAATTCCAAAAAACTCCTTAAAAAGTGGCGGTCGGATACGACATTCTTTCCATTGAAACTTTCAAATGGTGTCCGGAAATTGGGCACAATGTTATCCTTCAGAAGCAAGCAATCACGGCCGTACGTATGTTGATTAACGCGCAGCCATCATCAGCGCCAGCAGTGGGCTTCCTGTGCGCCACGACGAAGACAAGTCGTGTTGACAGTTGACAAGTCGTCAAGAGACTGAAAAAGGGGAAATATTCAACAAAATTTCACTCACCCATGTTAACAGACTTTCACAAAGTTCCTCGTGCGACATGTTGACAGTGTTAGTTATAACTGAAGTAAAACTGTAGGGAAAATCTCTTCTAATTACTAATCTGCCTGACGTATTCACTTCCTACCTCATCAACAACCGGTTAAATTTCGTTGGTGTCGGTAGTTGATCGAGTCTCGAGTCTTCACCACATATAGGGGGCGTCATCAAGGACAGAACACCAGCGAAAATGCTAATTGCAATTATCAAAATTGCCGCACACACACATGCGCATTCACTTTTACGTACTGACAAAATTATGGAAATTTCTCTTTTGAAAAATTGATTAGATCATAAACAGAATACTACTTAATTATTATATCTGACCAATTTCAAAGAAAAATATCCATAATGTTGTCATAATACGCGAAATGTTCACACAAAAACTCGCCCCCTGAGTTGGCTCTACACATGGGGTACTCATTTTCCAAACCGTACCTGAAAGTAGTCATCCAAGTCACTGAAATGCGCAGGTGTGCGGCAATAGATGAAAAGAAAGTGCAAGCTTGTAGTTTTTCTCTCAAAATGTTTTTGCACTTATTTTTATTTCTAATAAAAAAACAAAGCATCGATAACTAATCGATAACCGTGAATTAATGTCAAGTAATGTTAATGTCGGTTAATATGCACTGAGATGGATTAATGTCAATTAATCAGCAAATTTATATATTAATGGATCAATTGCTAATAATTGAACATAACAATAGACTTTTTGCAGAGGTGACAAATTTTCCCAGCATTCTGCCACGCATCATCCATCATGAGTGCAACAACACATAAATCATCAAAATAAAACTGAGAATCATGACTAGACTATGACTGAATCATGCAGCGGCGTAGCCACGGGGGGCCTGGGGCACGTGTCCCCTTCCCCCACAAATTTCCAGTGCCCCCCCCCCCCCAGGTGCCCCCCTAGGAAAAATCCTCATAGTGCCCCCCAAAAAAGAAAAGAAAAGGGAAAAAACCCATACCCCCTGGGCCCCTCACTGAAAAGCTACGCCACTGGAATCATGCTAATTATAGAAATTATTTTTTAAAATTTAAATATGAAATCAATTAATCAGTAAGTCAATCAATTAGTCTATCAATCAATCATTTAATGATCTGTCAATCAATCAATAACCAATCAGTAGTGAGACAATCAATCATGCAGTTATTCAGCCAATTAATCAATCAGACAGTCTGCTACTTTGTCAATCATTCAATCAATCAACCAAAACGAACAATAATTAATTAATTATAACTCAATCAATTCATTGAACAAATAGTACCCTCAGTCACCCACTACTAGCCAATCAATCGTTCTTACACCAACTTAAACCATTCAAAATTAATCAATTATTAAATTAATTAGTTATCAAGACATCAGACAGTCAGACACTTGGTCAATTAATCAATCAATCAATCACAAAAATAATCGAAACAACCAAACATTTAATTGACAACTTAAACAGAAAAATGTAATGATTTATACACAATTGACAGCACAACCCAAGCCGCATTTACGTGGAAACAGACTAGGTGTGGTACCTGTACTTCCGATCGGTTTTGTATTATAAGCTAGGCAGCAGCAGATTAGACCCAAATTGCATCAGAACTAGTAGTAGTACGTGTTGAGTAGTACCAGTATAGTTAGTAGTAGTATGGTCTTTATAGAGCAGAGGTGATATGGTTGACAACACTCAACAGTACAGTATGATGAAAGGGAGTAAAAGCAAATTAAGTGCCAAAAAGTGATCAAAATGGATTCTTTGGAATTCCCAGAAACTGGAACAATTATCGAGGGTGTTGGAGATGAAATAGTGCATGCTGTTTTTGGTATTTTTATTGTCATTGCAATCCCTGTGTTAATTGCGTTCCTCAACAGGTGAGTAATTTAATTAAACAAAACAGTAAACTAAGTCTGTTAGTGTTACAGTGTGACATGATGATATTATTATCAGCTTAAAATTATACGCTAAAATAAGTGCAAAGAATGTCGTTACCGACCGCCACTTTTTAAGGGTTTTTGGGGAATTTTTTTGCAACCACTAATCAGTTAAAAAATGATTCTATCGATTTTTGGGGGTACAGAAAGCGGAAACAATCTTTAATTTAATTTAAAATCCACTTTTATGATGGTTTTCGGACTTTATTTCCCTTCTAAAAATCCTCCCCTTCAGAAAATAGAAGGATCCGTACAATGACCGTGTTGGTCACTTATGGGGGAGTTGACAAGATTAAACTGACATGACTGAGGAAGTGTACCCAAAATTTCTTATTTTTTATGAAATAAATATCTTGGAATAATTTGAAGTATATCATCATCATGTCCATCATCATCCATACATATGTTAGGCAGTTTCATGAAAATTTGAAGTTGCTTCAATGCTTTTAAATGTCATATCACTGGATAGAACAAAAAATTTGAAAGAAAATGAGGGGTCAATGGTCATGATAGGTTAACCCTATGCAAAGTTACGAATTTTTGTTGATTTAAATATTTGGTAATTTTTAAGATCCAGTTTCATTTGAAAAGTTGTGACCGAATTTGCCTGCAATGTATCCTTGTAGTACTAACAAAGTCTATTTTGCGCAAGTTGCACTGTTTTTGTGCCAACGTTACAGTTGGCATGGACTGATCAATTAAGATAACCACGATGTGTAGTATCCATTTATCGACACTAGAAGTGACTACATCCGTAGACTACCCTTTATATTAGAATTTTACCATGAAAGTTCGGCGGGTCACAACTTCGATAGAAAAAAAGGATATGAAAAATAGCGCCACCATCGGCGGTTTGCGGTGAATCTGCCTACATATGTTCTCCACCTTACTAGGTAGGTAAGATTATGTTATTAATAATAATAATAATAATAATAATGTGTGGACTTATATAGCGCACGTATCCACCAACTAAGTGGTGCTCAAGGCGCATTTTTTTTACGTGCATTACACAACACACGGGACCTACGGCTTTACGTCCCATCCGAAGGACGAAGCAATTATGGTTAAGTACCTTGCTCAAGGACACAAGTGTCACGACCGGGTCTCGAACTCACACGCTGCTGCTGGCAACACCAGAACTTGAGTTCGGTGCGCTAGATCGCTCGGCCACGACACTCCATTGGTTATATTTAATGGTTATATTTAATGAGAAAAAGTGGCGGTCGGATACGACATTCTACCCTATTTTTGAATTACCAATCCTTTATCTTACCTTATTATAGCCTAAATAATATTAATAATTTATTAATGATCGACTGTTGATTAATAATGATTAACAATAAATATCAGTGATGTGATGGAATTAATCTTCCCTTGACATAATTTTGACTGAGGTGCTGTTATTATTATTCACCTATTATTATTCACCTATTATTATTGCTATAACCCGCATAAGATTATTGTATGTTTACTTATATCCACAATGTATATTTTGATAAGTGTGGAAAATATTAAAGAACTGAACTGAACTGAACAGCATCAAATTAGTTTAAAGAAAAGAGAATTAACATCCAGTTTGAACGAGGAAAGATAACAGTGGGTTAACATAAACATAACATTAATATATTAATAGTAACTTTAATCACATTAACCCTCCTACTGTTTGACCATTTGAAACCATTCAAAATTTCCACTTACCAAAATGCCCATTGGTTTTGTACACACATGGTGATACCATTTGAACAGTGTTGGTAGCAAGCTTTACTACCATTCAAATCCATTCAAATGCATAGAGGGTCCATTGATTCACCACTTAGAAGTATCCAAACAAGGTTTTGTATTAGCTGTACTACCATTTGGAAAGATCCAAACAAGGTTTTGTATTAGCTGACCTACCATTCAAAACCATTTTGGGGGAATCAATACTGTACACAGTTATTTCACCATTCAAAACCACAAACGCGAATGGTTTCAAATGGTGGATCAACTTGTATGAAAAAGGTACCAGAAGTAGGAGGGTTAATATGGCATTGGGCCAATGATATGGCCAATGATAAGGTTTATCACAAATAGCGGCCACAAGGAATCATGGGATGTCTGTGGGCGCAACAGTGCCACCATGTGCTACGCGAACGAACTCGATATTATTGTCTTCACACTCATTCAGATGACCCAAATTGTATTCCAGTATGCTTTGCGGCTATTTGTGATAAACCTTAATGGCCCAAGGTTTTCCCGATTGAGACATGTTGTAAAATCCTCAATGGGAGGCTAGGGTTTCATTTAGTAGAAAAATTTCTCCCAATCGGGACGTGACTTTGACATTGACCTGTGATCAACTAAAGTAACTGCATTCTGCAATTGATTGGTCGGTACGGCAAAGGCTAACAATATTTATCACTGTTTGTTTCAGAAACCAAACCAACACGAGAATCATCCATCCGGACAATGTGCAGCGAGTTTTTGAAGCAAGGCAGAGATTAGGTCTTGATGCTGAGACAGTGAGCGATCGTCAGCATGAACAGCAGCAACAAAGCCAACATCAGCAGCAACATCAAAATGGCAACACCCAAGCCCCGCCCACGCGACGCACATACAATTTTGACCCAACTTGTCCTGTTTGTCTGGCTGAATTAGCATACGCTACAGAGACAAATTGTGGTCATGTATTTTGTGGTAGGTTTCCCCCCATTTTTTTGGTTGAATAGATGTGCCATGGCCGAGCGGTTTAGTGCATCGGATTTGTGTTCTGATGGCTGAGTCATCAGAATGTGGGTTGGAATCCCAGCCGCGACCAGGGTGCTTGTGTCCTTGAGCAAGACACTTTACCATAATTGCTTCTCTCCACCCAGGGGTAAATGGGTACCTGTGAGGGCAGAGTTGGTTGTTGTGTTTGATTAGCCCTATATGTGCTGAAATGGCAGCAATTGAGCTGTATACTCCCCAGGGAGCTGAGATGGTTTCAGGAATGATTTATGTGCCTGATGAGCAGGGGTAATAATGTAATGCGCCTTGAGCACCAGTTTGGTGGAAGTCCACATTATTATTATTATTATTATTATTATTATTATTATTATTATTATTAGTAGTAGTAGTAGTAGTAATTCTACTCTAACAGATGTTCCTATCTCCTTGAGATGTTTCTCCAACGCCTTCGGAATTGTACCCAGTGCTCCTACTACCACAGGAATAACCTTCACCTTGACTTGCCACAGCTTGCGGAGTTCTCTCGCTAAATCCTGATATTTCTGTACCTTCTCTTTCTCCTTCGAAGCTACTCTACGATCACCCGGCACAGCTATATCGATAAGATGACACATCTTCTCATGCTTATCCAAGACAACAACATCCGGCCGTCTGTGTTCTATAACATGATCTGTCTGGATGTTGAAGTCCCAGAGAATCTTGACATGGTCCGTTTCTTCTACCTTTTCCGGCACATGGTCGTACCACTTCGATTGCACCTTGATACCGTACTTCTTACACAAATCCCAATGAATCACCTTGGCCAACTTGTCGTGTCTGCCTTTGTACTCTGTCTGAGCATGCACTCTGCATTCGCTGACAATGTGAAATACAGTCTCTTCCGCCGCATTGCACATTCTGCACATAGAAGAGACATCTGACTTCTCGATCCTTGCCTTCATCACATTCGTCGGCAGAGACTGGTCTTGCGCTGCAGTAATCAGACCCTCAGTTTCTTTCTTTAGTTCTCCTCTCCTCAACCATTCCCAAGTCTTGCTACTTGCCACTTCTTCAGTACATCTCAGGAATCGGCCGTGAAGTGGTTTTTCCTGCCAATCTCGTGTTCTTTCTTCTCTTCTTTGATTCTTATACTCCTTTGGACCTAATTTGTCTGCTTTCATGTATTTCTGTGCAACCTTCAACAACTTTTCCCGAGTACTTCTTACATGACACTACAAGCTCCTTCTCTCGATGTTAACGCTGTCTGATACACTAAGTAATCCTCTTCCTCCCTCTGACCTCGGTAAATAGAGTCTGCTGACATTCGACCGTGGATGTAACATACCGTACATCGTTATTACTTTCCTCGTTTTCCTGTCAGCAACATCTAGATCTGCCTTAGTCCACTCGACAATTCCCGCACTGTATCTCATTAGTGACACAGCCCAAGTGTTGATTGATCGCCTTTATCATATTCCCTCCATTCAGCTTGGACTTCAAACACTTCTTCACTCGTCTTATATACTCTTTCTTAAGCCTCTCTTTTGATTCCTCGTGCAGTACGTGATCTGCTTCAAGCATTCGACCGAGGATGTAACATACCGTACATCGTTATCACTTTCCTCGTTTTCCTGTCAGCAACATCTAGATCTGCCTTAGTCCACTCGACAATTCCTGCACTGTATCTCATCAGCGACACAGCCCAAGTGTTGATCGCCTTTATCATATTCCCTCCATTCAGCTTGGACTTCAAACACTTCTTCACTCGTCTTATATACTCTTTCTTAAGCCTCTCTTTTGATTCCTCGTGCAGTACGTGATCTGCTTCAAGCACTCCAAGATACTTATAACTTTCTTCTTCACCCAACGCTCTCAATTGTGTGCCATCTGGGAAAGTAATTCCATCCGAATGTACCCTTTTACCCCTCTTCATGGTCATTGCAGCACATTTCTCCAGACCAAACTTCATGCCGATGTCATCGCTGAAGATCCGTACAGTCTGCACCAAGGAATCAATCTCTTTCTCGTTCTTCGCAAACAACTTCAGGTCGTCCATGAAGAGCAGATGATTAATCCTGCATCCATCCTGCATCATCTCGTATCCCGCACTAACCTTCTGCAAAATCATCGTCAAAGGGAACAGCGCCAAAACAAACAACAGTGGAGACAGAGAATCGCCCTGGAAAATACCTCGTCTGATATTTACCTTACCAAGACATTCATCACTGGCCATCAGATTTGTTCTCCATGTCTTCATGCTCTCACCCAGAAGACACTTCACCGCATCAGCTGCCCCTATCATATCCAAGCATTCCATAATCCACGAGTGTGATACCATGTCGTATGCCTTCTTGTAATCTATCCATGCCATGGCCAGATTAGTTTTCCTGTTCCTACAGTCCTTTAGCACCGTCTTATCAATGATGAGTTGGTCTTTTGTTCCTCTTGACCGCTTCTTGCAACCTTTCTGCTCATCTGGAAATAACTGCTGATCTTCTATGTGGCTATACAGATCTTCTGCAATGATACCGGTCAGAAGTTTATACATCATGGGTAGACATGTAATAGGTCGATAGTTACTTGCAACGTTACCCTTCTTAATGTCCTTCATGATGAGAACCGTTCTTGCTTCAGTCATCCACGTCGGAACGTTGCCACGCACTAAGCATTGTTGCAGCTGCTGGGCTATTCTTTCGTGAAGACTACTGAAGTTCTTTAGCCAGTATCCGTGCACTTGGTCTGGTCCCGGGGCTTTCCAATTTGGCACTTTCCTCAACTGTTTCTTCACCTTGCTCACATCAATCTGAAATCCCTCTTGTTGTTGTACATTCTTTAACTCGTCTTTCACGTCGGCTAACCATTCTGCTTGTCTGTTATGATCACCAGGCTGATCCCAAAGGCCACCCCAGAAATGCCTTGCCTCTGCTGGCTCTGGGCCCACTTGTGAGTTGTCACATTTCCCGTCCATTTCTTTGAATAATTGACGTTGATTTGTACTGAATAGGCGATTTTGATGAAACTGCCTGACTCTGTCATCGTACCTCTTTACTTTCGCAGCCTTCGCCTTAACCCTTTGCTTTATTTCCTCCTTAACTACACTCATCCCCTTTCCTTTTACTTGATACTTCTTTATTAATCTGTTCCTCATATCTGAATCTTTCATTGCACCTCTATCCATTTGCTCTATTCTACTGAGATCTTTGCGTAACTCGTTAATTTGGCCCTCGAGTCTGCATTTCCACCAAGGTTTATTATCTTTATGTTGTGATTGTGAATGTGAAGATTTTACCCCTGATTTCTCCGCTACTACAACTGCACCTGCAAAGACAAGATCGTTAATTTCAGAAAGATTAGTAGTACTTACCGTCCCAAGGATTCTACTTACCATAGCTGACACATTTGTCAGCTTTTTCCTTGGGACCTGACGCAATGCAGGAATACTCCACTTACCTGTCCCTTTACCGATACCATTACCTCTTCAATCCTCTTCCTAATCTCTAGCTCTTCCTCCATCAAGTCTTCTGTTCCCTCCTCTACTCCTCCACTGACCTCATCTGCACTCTGGGAACTTGCCAGCTCACCAGCGACCACGTTGTCCAGTTCCTCCTCCTGCACTTCTTCATCCCCAGCCTCTGTCCGTGATATTATTCTACTCATCTCTTCCACCTCAACTTTCGTTAGTCACTGATTATGTTTGATTTGTTTTACCTGGTCGGCAAGCCGCTGTTCGCTTATTTCAAACATGCCTTTATCCTGCCATATGTTAACCATTCTCCTTCTGTACCCTCTGTTCTCTGGCTTGCTCCTTATAAAACATTCCAATGCAATTCTGTTATCGTCCTTACTCCACTTTCTCCTGTTTACAGCACGAATTCTGTTATTGTTCTGAGCAGTGTGTATACGATCTGGCGGTACCTGCTCAAGCATACCGACCAGAACGGGTGATGGACTTCCTCTTTGAGAGTTCGTCGCTGATTCACCGTTGAGTCGATGCTGCATAGCATTCATTATTATCATCACAAAATTGTGAGAAAAGTTGTATTGTGTCAGGGGAAATTACATGCAAAAGCGATGTGTATTTCACCCTGCAGTAGTTCACTCAGCGTTAGTTGATATCAAGATGTTCTAAAGGACGCAGATGGAACGCGCGTCTCACTATTATTATTATTATTATTATTATTATTATTATTATTATTATTATTATTATTATTATTATTATTATTATTATTATTATTATTATTATTATTATTATTATTATTATTATTATTATTATTATTATTATTATTATTATTATTATTATTATTATTATTATTATTAGATGAATTGGTTTGCATAGCGGAATTTTCCTCACCTTTCACCTCACCTGGGTTGGAATCTCTCTGGGATCCAAGTCAACACATGGAGTGGGTTTTCAGTCCCAATGTTATTAGCATTTATCCGGTGTTTTCCTCCCACATAAAACTTAGATGGAAGTGGGACACCCGGCCCCATGTAAAGTATCCCTGTCTGGGCTATAGAGTACTGAGTCCATCAAAATACAACACAACCAGCCGTTTGTGGGTTTGGGGTTGTTAGGGTTTTAAAGTTAGGAAAAGTACAAATCTTTTTTGTCTTTCTTAATGCTGTTGAGCAAGCTAAAAAAGTATGCAATCTGAGTAACTATTTGCCTACTTATTTTTACTTTTATTTAGGAAACTGTTTAATTACCTACTGGAGGCATGGAAATTGGCTTGGAGCTATCCGATGTCCTGTTTGTAGACAACAGGTATATAGATTTAAATTAACCCTTCTGTGACTGCAAGGGTCGAAATCATTCAAAATGTTGATATACTTTCCATGGTGTATCTAGTGCACTTAAAAGTCAAACACTGTCAAACCTTACGTGTAGTAAGTACATTAACAGGTCAGTGTCAACCGTTTTTGACTGGTAAAAGCATTGTCTGGTGTTGTTCAGGGTGGTCAAATTGACAGTAAAAACCAGTCAAAAATGCCCCTTTGTGCACATTTGGGTCAATCAGTCAAAACAGGCAGTTGACTGGTTTTGACCTCTATAGCTACTTGCCACTAGTTCAGCTAAAGTAGGAGGGTTAAATGAGGAATAAGCTGTTACAAACTGCTAACCAACCCAAATAGATCTGTAAAATAAATGCAAAAATGATAGACAGTGGTCTGACGTTTCGAACCGAGCAGGATAAAACTCAAAGTCGCAGTGAGACAGATCCTGCTGGTGAGGCCACTGGCTACCTTTTTTTGCCGATTCTGAAATTGTCAAACTATTGTAGTCCTCTTCGTACCATCCTGCTCTTCTTGCCACTTTCTGAAAGAAAAATGTTGTAATGAGATGGTCCAGCAGACTTGTGTTCTGAAGATTGAGGCATGATTTTTCATCCCTTTAACCCTAACCCTTTGGGTATTTTTACTAGAAAGTATCCTGAATCCACCAAAATCCACCATTTTTGTCACACACAAAATGCTGGTGTCCTGAATCCATCAGAATCCGCCAGTGTTAGATATTGGACATATCCTGAATCCGCCAAAATCCACCACTAAATTTCTGGCGGATTTTGGCGGATTCAGGATACCATGCTCACATGAAAATTTGTATAGTATGTTGCTGCATAGAATCCATCAAAATCTAACACATACAAGTGTTGGCTGTACATGTAAGTATAATCCATCAAAATACATCAACCAACGTGACCAAGCAATTAAAAACTATTGAAATCCTGAATCCATCAAAGTCCGCCATATGCTCAATGTGGAGATATCCTGAATCCGCCGAAATCCTCCAAAACAGGGGGATGGATTTTGATGGATTCAGGGTGGTTAGGGTTAAAGAAGAAATTGAGTCATTCCACAAAACAGCCCCAGTAACTAAGGCTGTAACCATTGTCCGACTAGAGGCATCGTTCAATTAAATGCAGACAGGGCCAAAAACCACGGTGGTAGACAAACACAGTCAGTTTGTAAATGGTTTTATTCTTAGTTTTGATAGCAGGTCACATGAAGGAATTTTTTTCTAACTTTACTTTTTTTTTTTTTTTTTTTAATTTATATCCCAGGTTACTCTCTTATTTCCATGTTTTCGTGAAGTTGATCACACCACGGAAGATGCACAGACAATAACCAGTGAGATAAATAATTACAATAGAAGATTCTCAGGCGAGCCTAGACCGGTACGTGTAATGTCTCAGGATTTTCCTTGATTTGCTGATTTTTCACAAATCTCTTTTTGTCCTCTGGAGTGTGAAAGTTGCGTGAAAGTGAAAAAAATTACAACCCAATTTGTGTCAACAACCTGCTGTATGGACTGTTTAAACCCCTATACAGAACCTGTAAACACCCCAAAATATGAGCGCAAATTTATTTTGTAAGTCTGAAAATAGCGAAACCTAGCGGCTCTGCCCTTATAGCTAGGCAAAAGCCAGCCATCCGCCCTATTTTCATGATATACTTTTTCTTAAATGTCTGATCACACCCCTGATTTCAAACGCATTGTTTTTTTGCCGATATAATTGATTTTGAAACAGACTCAGTGAGACTACTCATTTATAACCCAACTTAGTTCTCACCTTGAACTTTGACCTTTACCCTCAGCTTATGGACTACATTCGTGACCTGCCTACACTCCTGCGCCACGCCATGCACGAGTTCTTCACCCTCAGTGGCTTGGTGTGGATGTTTCGCCTTCGCATCCTTGTGTGTTTCTTCGCTGCCTTGTTGTACTTTATCTCGCCGCTGGACATCATCCCCGAGGCGGTCTTTGGCATTCTCGGTTTCCTTGACGACCTTTTTATCATCCTCCTCCTTGCAATTTACATCACAATCATTTATAGGGGTTTCATCACAGCCAGAGCAGGGGCTGCGTGAACAAAGTGATGTTAACATTTTATTAGGCATTTTTCAGTATTTGAAGCTTTGCATAGTGGAAGAACCGTAAGAGGAAGTTTGTGGTTATATCTCTCATGAGTTAGAATAGCATATGGTTCTGAGAAGAACCAGTAATAATAATAATAATAATAATAATAATGTGGACTTATATAGCGCACGTAACCACCAAACTGGCGCTCAAGGCACATTATATTATTACCCCTGCTCATCAGGCTCATAAATCATTCCTGAAACCATCTCAGCTCCCTGGGGAGTATACAGCTCAATTGCTGCCATTACAGCGCATATAGGGCTAATCAAACACAACAACCAACTCTGCCCTCACAGGTACCCATTTACCCCTGGGTGGAGAGAAGCAATTATGGTCAAGTGTCTTGCTCAAGGACACAAGCACCCCGGTTGCAGCTGGGATTCGAACCCACATTCTGACGATTCAGCCATCAGAACACAAATCCGATGTACTAAACCGCTCGGCCATGGCACTACACAGTAGTATGGCAATTTCTGGTGAGGACGATCAGAGTAAACTGATTGAAACATTTATTTGGCAAACCACCAGTTCTTCGCAGATCCACACACAATTCATGAGAAATGGTGCTACTACAAACTTCCTATTAATATATTTAGGCCATTTAAACATATTACATTGATATTTTGTTAGGGCTGTGCGTTTTCGGATATTTTTGGAACCGGATACCCGAAATCAGTAAACTTCGGATACCCGAATACCCGTTTTCATTTTTGTGTTGAAAACATGCCTCCAGTGGTGTACAAATACATGTACTGTAAATGGTAACAAATTGACTTAACCCTTTAAACTCAGCCCTGTAGAATATCGGACGCCGGCGTCCGATGAAATAAATCAATTCTTACACAACATCTGTACGCCATTTTTTTCCAAAAGGTTGGTGGGGGTCAAAACTTTGATAAAAATGTAGGCCCATATGTAAGCTTTCCAATGGTATATAATGTGATAAGGTTTTTGAGAAGTAAGGCAGAATCTTTTATACAAAGAACAAAATTCACCAAAACAGGCCTGAGTTTAAAGGGTTAATACAGACGACACCATACTTAAATCAATCTTTTCTTTATTGGAGTGCAATCTCGTGAATTTAAAGATAATTGTCTGTAAAAGTGTAAGCATTACATTGTTCAAGAGTCACAGATTTCTGTTGGCACCGCTCAAATGTTAAGTCCGAATTTTAAAAAGTCGTTTATGGGTAACTGGAACCGAAAATTGGAACCGGGTAATGACCGTTTCGGATACCCAGCACAGCCCTAATATTTGTTTGGAGGGAGGTTTTGCGTTGTCCCAAAACTGCTCTCTTAAATTGTTGGTTGGTAATTTGCTGGTAGGGGGAATATTATTCAGATCCGATTTGTGGTAAAAGTGAGAGGGATGAAATAGGAAGTTCTTAGTTAACATTTTCCTATAAAGTACCAAATGTTTGAGAAATTGATTAAAAAAATTTAAATTTATAAAAAATCACGACATGTTTGGTGAGTTTTGGTGAGGATGATTCACTTATCAATTATATTTGTTTCATATTGTCTTATCTATTGCAATGAAATATTTTCCACTATGTATCTCATCACCCAAAAAAAATATAAAAAGTTTGGTTTTACAAAATTGTGACACTTTTACAGCGATGCTGTGTAATGACCAACACTTCACAAATCAGTTTATCGTTAGTTTCAAATCCGGGTTCCCTGGGTATTTGTTTTTCCATCAGCTTTATGGCCCTGATATGCTATAGCGCCCTCTGCTGAGCGGTAGCTGCCAAGGTAGTAGTGATGTCAATCAGATTAGTAGTTGAGTACGAGTTCAGAAAATCGTATGAATATGAGTATGAGTACTCAATGAAACTCATTATTAAGAAATCTTTTAATTTTATGACATGTCAGCAGCAACAAAAGTTGTAATTTAATTTAACCCTAACCTTCCCAAATCCTCCAAAATCATCTTTGCTAAAGTGAAGGATTTTGAAGGATTGAGGTTACATGCTCTTTGCTGAAGTGAAGGATTTTGGAGGATTCAGGTTATGTGTAAGAAAATGAGCCTAGGGAGTTAGGAAGGATTCAGGTTATGTGTAAGCAAATGGGCCTAGGGAGTTAGGGAGGATTCAGGTTATGTGTAAGCAAATGGGCCTAGGGAGTTAGGAAGGATTCAGGTTATGTGTAAGCAAATGGGCCTAGGGAGTTAGGGAGGATTCAGGTTATGTGTAAGCAAATGGGCCTAGGGAGTTAGGAAGGATTCAGGTTATGTGTAAGCAAATGGGCCTAGGGAGTTAGGGTTAGTTAAAACATATAGAAAAGGAAAGGCCACATGCCCTAGTGAGCTTGTCAAACTTGGCATCGTGGTATGTTCATAATTTGTATGTGGAGCGCACAGCAGCAAATTTAACTATGTGCATTCCTTTTGTGCGCCTTTGTAAAGGGAGTAGTAAAATGGCCTCACAGTGGCTTCAGTCATTTGTAAGGCACTATTGGGCAGACCCTCCATTCATTCAGTGTAATAGACATCAGTGATAATGAGTAGCAATTTGTGTCATATTTTGTTTACATTCCAATCCTGATTTCCAGTTCCTCTCTTTAAGGGAAGGTACAACATTGTGGTAACTACAACATTATCAAATTAACAGATAATTATCTAAAAGTATAAGGCTGTGTGTTTTTGGTTATTTCAGGAACCGGATACCTGAAATTGGAAATCTTCAGATACTCGGTTACCCGTAAAAACACATAAATACTCCCGGATGTATAAAATAACCAATGTGAACATCACCATTCTCCACACACATTTAGTTAGCAAACAAATTTGAAAATTCCATTTGTGTGGCTTATGTTCAGTCAGGTAATTGGAACCGAAAAATGGAATCGGGTAATGACAGTCTCCGTCGGGTATCCAGCACAGTCTTTTACAAGTATAATTGGTGCAATGTTTGCACAAGTATCAGTCGTCCTGATAGGTCCCTATTCTGTCTGAAGTGCATTCATATTAGAGAAAAAAGGTATGGTTATGTGTGGAATTTAAACCAAGTCAGTTTTAAGAAAATAAATTGTTAATTTGATCATCTCGTAATAATCAAAGTTGTACATTCTCTTTAACTGTTCAATACTGAAAAAAAATTAACCAACTGCATATTTTACAATTTTGTATTTATTGAACTAACAATTAGCGATAATAGCAACATATTTGTCACAAATTAGACACTCGCCTGCGGCAAAATCATAGAATTCAGTTCCGAATGAGACTTGCTGTGCAAATATTTTGTGTGATTTAATTTGTTGGTGTCTAGAGGTATAAAAGGAAGGGGGCCAGGCCCGAAATCGATGGTTTACACCTGCTAGGTTCGAAACGTAAGGCAAATAACAATTATTTTGCCTTGTTAAAAGACAACAAAGGACAGAAATAATGATTTTGGGAGGTGTGCGCTTAAAAATATTTCACGCCATCCTGTACATTTATTGACTTCCTGCATCCATCATGACACCTTCATAGTTTCATAAAGCTGCTTAACAGAGATGTTGACTTAGCCAATATTTTTGCTAAGCATTTTAAAACAGACTACCAAAGTACGAAGTACACACATTATTTACGGAACGTTGAATGTTAACTAACGAAACGTGTTTATACACCTTTACTGTACTAAGCATTTTGTTTTCTGACTATTAACTGCAGTAGAATGACCCGTGATATGGCATTTGACCCGTGATATGGCATTTGACCTTATGTGACCCTTAAATGGGGTCATATCAAGACATTGAACACTAAAGTTGTTATCTCATTCATGCGTTTTGTGGTATAACAGCCAGGTTTATTAGATGCCGCACAGTGACACGTGAAGGCCGATTCGTACTTGACGCGAACTGATGTCCAATTAAACACCCGAGTTTCGCGCTAATGATTGCGCGAATCATTTAATTTTATTCGCCGTGTATTTATGACGTAAATGATTTGCGTTCGCATGAAGTATGAATTGGCCATGACTCTCACTTCAAATTCGGCAAATTTCGGCATAATTCGGAAACTGGGTCAGATCAGAGGATATACCTCTGGATATACCTCTAGAGGATATACAGAGATCAGACTTAAAGTACAATATTTCTCAGTTTTACAAAACAGTTAGATGACTGTCACCAACGCCTCATAATAAAGTGCCCTTGTTCTTGTTTAAAGATGCACATTTGTTCTGCTTTTTCGTGAGCTAATAACGCCCATGTAGGCTACGCCTTTAAACATTGACCCAATGTCAAACAGTGCTGGCACGCGATCATTATTACAGGCGCACACTAACTGACCTCAACATTCTGACAGTCATAGACGTTGCGGTCAGTTAAGGAGCGCTGACGAAAAACACGACGAGAGTGCATCTTTAAGTGGTTATTAATCTGCAAAAAAATATTATATTTTCAAAAGGAATGTTTTGCAAGTAGGCCTATTGCTAAGGCATTATGTGAAAGTTTAAAAAAATGTTTTTTTTTTTAAATATACTTTTCACTTCAAAATATAACACAGAAAATGCAAAATATGAATGTATTGCTGAATTGTTTTATTTAAGTGCTTAACATGGATGAAAGGTTAAGAAGCAGCAGCTTTGAAAGGTTTCAGACACAGACACACAGTGCCTTTAAAGTGAAGGTACAACTTTCAACTTCCTGTATTTTTCAAGAAAAATCTTGAAAAAAAACCTGTGAAAGTTTCATCTCAATATAGCGAGGGCTTAAAACCAGAATTGGTTATGTCCAAAATCGGCATTCTTTGAAGAAAAAAAATAGTTTAAAAAGTTTGAATCTTTCTGAAATATCAGAAACTCCCCATAACACATTTTAGGCAAAAGTGAACATACTCAGTTCTGGCTGCACTCGACATGTATAGTTTGTAGAGTTCATGTTATTCCAAATCATTATACCCCCGCCGGCAACTTTTTTTGTTTCTCAAGGACAGCAATTAAGACGGACTAATTTCTCGGGATGATTGAGAACAACTTTATTTTTGATATTAATTCGTTGATTTGTGATTCTGGTAATTATCAATGTTGAATTGTACATTCCTTTTAAAACCTCCCACTATTATTCTGTCTCGAAAAACATAAACAATCAACGTTTTCATTGGCGGATCTGGGGGGGGGGGGCTAAGGGGGCTGTAGCCCCCCCTAAAATCGTTTTTTTTTTAAATTAAAAAAAAAGAGAGAGGGGGGGGAGGGGAGAACGCACTCCCATTCCCACAGTGTGCGGGATAAACATTAAGAAGGTGACCTACTTTCCCCCTCAATGTGCTTTGTTTTTCTCTCCCTTTGATTATTTCAATGTAATTGTTTTTGATTCTCAGCCCCCCCCCCCTAAAAAATGTTCTGGATCCGCCCATGGTTTTACTTCATCGGGACAAAAGTTAAATGATCCGCATTTGGCTGTAAGCCCCGCCTATCCTTACAATGACAACTGTATGGATGCCAAACAGCACGCCTTTCACGCCGCGCTATGAACATTGCAAAAGCGCCTTAGAACCGAGAAATTAACAGTCGTCATGGAAAATGCCTAACTATAATATATTGATTAATATAATTAAAAAAATATTGGAATCTATCTCGTGTTTTTCCCTTCGAGAAATGAGATTTTGCTGCGGCGATCTTTTAATTATTTCTTCAGCGGCGGGGGCGCGGCGGGTCCGTATTTCAAATTATCAATGTTTTTTTTGTCTGCAAAGCTAAAGCTCGACAAGCGCCCTCTTTTGTCGAAATCAAATTAGGTTAAATTACAACATGGCGACGTACAGCGCGAATAAATTTGGGGTGTTGCCGTCTTGAAAAATATCAGTTTCCAACCACTTCCCGGACGCCCTCCCCTAAGTGTTGAGAATATTGTAACGCATCAATCATCTCAACAATGGAGCCGAACGAAGATAGCCTGCAGATGCTCATCGGGATGGGGTTTTCCGACCTGACGGAGATCAAACGCGCGCTAACTCTGAGCAAAAACGACGTGAACGAAGCCGTGGCGATCCTGACCAACGAGCAACCGGGCATGTCGTATGACACCGTGGACGAGGTAGTGGAAATGAAGGAGGGAGTCGGTGGGACAGGCTCTGGCAAATCCAAAGGGGAACGGACGGAGCAGAAACTTTTCTCAGATCCAGCTCCTCCGAGTTATGATGAAGCCATCGAACCAGACGAGGTTAGACTTGTTCAGTCATGTCACTGTAGCTATGTGACAAAAAATTTCAAAATCAACGGACTTCAATACAACTGGTATCATTGTCAAGGTCTTGAACAGACGATTACAATGATATAAGAATCATCTTCCTGTGACCAAAAATAAGGAAGTTATGACATGTTGAATCCGGCAATTTTAGGCCCGTAAATGGCAATTATTTTATAAGGAAAAACAAAAGAAATGTAAATTTGACTTGTGACCCGTTTCCTAGATTTTCTCGGATTCCATATCATAACTTTCTTATTTCTTGTCCGATTTTCAAAAGGTTGGTAAATAAATAAATAAAATGCGGAAAAATACATTTAAAAAATGACTAAATAGTAAATAAAAATAACAACAACAAAGAATAATGAAAATATCCAACATCGAAAATAACATTCAAAAAACATCGCTCCGATAGTCGCGACTCTCCATACGAAGTCCACACATCGCATGCCATGCAACCAGACTGTGACGCACGACGATGCACGATCGAGTCGTGGCGGCCGGCGTCCACCGCTACACACACACTGACAATTATGCAAAATACTGTATTGACATCGACCATGGCGAGACGTATTTACCTGGTTGCGAACTGATAAAACCTCACCAAATTTACCATTTAGATGGACAAACGAACAAAGAAACGATTTACAATAGTTTTAGAGCGATTTTTAGTCACCTTCAGCAAAATTGACGACAGTTTTTTGCGACCGATCATCGAGGTACAATTTGCACTCGCTCGCTCAGGTTCGAGATTTTTCCAAAAACTTTTTTGCCAATGAGGTGAAAGGTCAATGTGTCTACGTCATCAAAACATGTGCACACGTGTACGTACGAAAACTGCGCAAAACTCATAAAAACCTGATTTCCAAGAGGGGGGTTAGATTCGCCGAGTTGCCACTTTCGACGGAACGAAAACGAGGCTGTTACCAAAAGCCGGACGAAGACGCCGTGCGTGAAACAGAGGGATATGCACATACCTAGTCACTGTCACCACTTAACTTCTTTACATAGCATTAATACGTTAGTCGTTAAGGTTTATCACAAATAGCAGCCACAATCGTGGGATGTCTGTGGGGCGCAACAGCACCACCGCGTGCCACGTGAATGAACTCATTATTATTGTCTTTACACTTGACGTCTGATGCCGCGCCAATTCAGATGACCCAAGTTGTATGGTCCCAGTGCTTTGGCGGCAGGCAGTTCCTTCAGAGCAAATAGACCTAGTTATAAGTTATAAATGCATATGACATCACAAACTGAATATCGCCCTCTATCAGAGGCTAGAGAAGGTCACTCATTGGTTCATGTATGCGCGCTGTGCGTATACGCACGCACAGCGTGCATACATGAACCAATGAGTGACCTTCTCTAGCGTCTGATAGAGGGCGACCTTCCGTTTGCGACGTCATATGCATTTATAAGGTCTATTTGCGATAAACCATATGTTTAATGTTAGATTTCATTTGGGAAAGATTTGACTAACGTTAATACTATCAATACATCATATGTAACCATTACTTCATAGCCTACCTGCATTTGATCCAAAAAAAAAGAAGAAAAAAGTTAACCATTTTAACAAACAAAATTCACGTATTGCATGTATTATGGAAGACTGGGGTAAAATGTTGAATACAACTGCCACTTTTCTATCCAAATCGGACTAGGGTTTTCAGGTGAAAAATTATTCCTAAACCAATATGCTCAATATCTTCTCAAGAACCTGCCGATTCCAGCATTAAAACACTGGAGAAATGTATTAAAGAGATTCGAAGTTGGATGAGACAAAACTTCCTGAAATTGAACGATGAAAAAACAGAATTTGTTCTATTTGGATCACGTCAGCAATTGTCTAAAGTTTCTCTTCCATTCATTACAATTGGTGACTCGCAGATAACCCCCTCATTACATGCACGTAATTTGGGTGTTATATTTGACTCGACAATGACTTTAAAACCACATATCTCCAACATTGTTCGCATATCATCATTTCATATCAGAAATATAAGCCGAAGTAGGAAATACTTGAATAAAAGTGCTGCTGAACAAATTATACATGCGTTTGTCACATCACGGCTCGATAACGTGAATGCTCTCCTTTACGGTCTCCCGCAGAATCAAATATCTCGTCTTCAGCACATACAAAACACAGCAGCTCGTGTTGTGACTTTGTCCAGAAAGTCATGCCATATCACGCCAATCTTGAAAGAACTGCACTGGCTTCCTGTTTCACAGAGAATTGTTTTTAAACTTATGCTAATTGTTCACAAATCTTTTAATAACATTGCTCCAATTTATATTTCTGAACTGCTTAAAGTCTACACTCCATCACACAATTTGCGCTCCAGCAACATGTCACTCCTAAAGGAACCAACTTCAAAACGGAACTGGGGTGATAGGTCGTTTTCTGTCGCAGCTCCGAGACTCTGGAATCATCTTCCAACTAAACTCAAATCTTGTCATAGTATAACCAGATTTAAGTCGATGCTTAAAACTCATCTTATGTCACAACTCTTCAAAGATGATGCATATTTGTAATTGCATTGTAGGTACATGTATCTCGGTACATAATTTGTTTTCCCCTATGCTATCATTGTATATTGTTTGTATTCATGTTTTTACTTTGTTTCCGCGCCTTGAGCGCCCAGCAGGGTGGATATGTGCGCGCTAAAAATCTTTATTATTATTATTATTATATTTATATCAAATTAAAGGTCTTGATGAAAGAAATACAATGGTTTTTAAATCAAGAAAATCGGACAAGTAGTTTTTGAGGAACCCTGTTTTATTTAATCAAGTATACAGCATTCGATGAAACCTGACTGTCCATACACTGTGTACATCCCTAATGACACCAAAACCGTTGAATCAGCCTACACACACCGTGATACACACGCACAGCGTTCGTGCTCGTTTCCCTCATAAGAGCTTTTGAAAGGGTGTAAAAAATACACTCTCCGCTCAAAACTAAACACAATTACGGCTCAAAACTTTCACATATGATAGAAAAGAGGGGTAAAATTCATTCAGACACCGCTCTTACCTTTCAACTTGAAGATTTCACCTCGAAAAACGGTGTTTAATTTTTTATCTCTTCGTAACTCCGGTTGTAGAGTAGCTACATGTATGGAGATTGAGCAAGCATGGGTATGTAAAGGAGCCCTTTGACTCAATCGGGGAACCCGTTTTCATGTCAATCACAATTTTCAGAACCTGTATCTCAGCTTCACGTTAGTTGAGATAAACACATGGTGTTACCGCAAACCGAAACGATATCGATATTCCACCATGCAAAGCCTCAAAACTTAAATCACAATGTACTCGGGCGCGAAGACAGCTCCGAAGTGGATGCCCTCAGCAGAGCGCGGCAAATTTTACGGGCTGAATGCGCCCGATCTCGGAAAACACTTCGCGAAAGGCTGGGCGGGACGAGAGTGGTTCATTCATAAAAACCTAGGCTTTCGCACGTACTTCCGATTGCTATTTTATGTACATTGTTGGATACCTGAAACTATAAGCTTTCCAATGAGCTATTACATGTAAGATTTCACAGGTACCCATTTACCCCTGGGTGGAGAGAAGCAATTATGGTAAAGTGTCTCAAGGACACAAGCACCATGGTCGCGGTCTGGATTCGAACCCACATTCTGACGAATACAAGTTCGATGCACTAAACTGCTCGACCATGGTGTGCCATGACGTGTACCTCCAAAATCGCTTCTCAGATTTATGTTGTTTTGGGCCAATTTGTGCTGAGGCTCAATCTCTTTTCCATCCAGGTCGAATATCGTATCCGACCGCCACGTTTTCTCATTCAATATAACCAATAATAATCTTACTACCTAGTAAGGTGGAGAACATATGGATGATGCTGGACATATACTTCAAATTATTCCAGGATATTTATTTCATGAAAAATTGGGCATTTTTGGTATACGATGACTTCCTCAGCCATGTCAGTCTGATCTTGTCAACTCCCCCGTTAGTGACCAACACAGTCATTGTACATGCGCAGTGGCAACTGTGTTTTAGGATTCTTCTCTTTTCTGAAGGGGAGGATTTTTTTAGAAGGGAAATAAAGTCCGAAAACCATCATAAAAGTGGATTTTAACCCTAACCCTCCAGGGTATTTTGGCTAGAAACCCTGCCAGACGCATCAGATTGCATCGTTTGTCAAAGTGACTTGGCTGCCCAGTGCAGCAATATCCATCAGGTCACAAATCTCAAGGCCGAACTGCCTCAGAGTCTGTGGTCACCAAACGCAGCAGTATACAACTCTGGCATTGTTCAATGGGACCAGCTCTCAATAGCCTCAGACTTGGCTGCTTATGCACTGGTGTTGACAGCTGAATGCATCAAAGTGCATCAGACTTTTCCACCTGATGCACTGTGCTGCGTCTGGCAGGGTTAGGGTTAAAGATAGTTTTCGCTTTCTGTACCCCCAAAAATCGATAGAATCATTTTTTTAACTGGTTAGTGGTTGCAAACAAATTCTATAAAAAAACTTAAAAAGTGGTGGTCGGATACGACATTTTTTGCTTCCATCCAATTATCAGTGCTTTCGGACATGAAGAAACGAGATGAAATAACTGAAATTCGACAGCAAATGGTTCAGGAAATCATCTGTGACTGCAGAAGGGTCAAAGTCAGTCAAAATGTTGATATACTTGCCAAGGTATATCTAGTGTACTTCAAACGCGAACACTGTCAAACCTTACGTGTAGTACATGTAAGTGCATTTACAGGTCAAAATGAGTCGACCGTTTTTGACTGGTAAAAGCATTGTTCAGAGTGGTCAAAACGACAGTAAAAACCAGTCAAAAATGCCCATATGCACATTTGGGTCAACAGTCAAAACAGTAAGTTGACTGATTTTGACCACTATAGCTACTTGCCACTAACTCTCCTACACATAGAGGCCACTCCGATCCACTAAATTCTGTTCTTTAGCAACCTTCAGTACATACATGTACTTAAGCCTGCTGTCCTTTCCAAGTAATCTTACAAAATCAACTGTGTGCCACCCAAGGCCACTGTAAATGTTTGAACATATTAGTATGGCCTGCAATGTATCGATGGGAGACCACCTTACCCTGCATTCTCAGTGGTGTGACAGTGCACAGAAGGGTAACCATAGGAGGCCACTGATTGTAGGAGGGCTAATGTTTAGCTATAGTGAGGGGGGGTGGGGGTAATTAAGTATTGTTTTATGTATGTTTTATTTTCTTGTGTTACATTTCTGTACAGGAAGCTAAGCTTAGCCAAGAGCAGTCTGGCATGGATACAGGTGAAGATGTCGCCATGGAAATATCCAAGGAGTTCCCAGCAACCAACCTGTATGAGTTGGAGGGACGGGTGTTCACCGATCAGTGGTCGATTCCTTACAAGAAAGAGGAGTCACTTGGGAAGTGTCTTATCGCCTCTGCTAGATTCGCTGAGGAAAGTAAGTTGAATGCAATTGGTTTGATTTGTACCAATGTAGCCATCTTATGTCTTATTCCCTGAATACAAGAGGTTGTGTACCTGTTGACACTCATTATAGTAACCCGCCTCATTTTGTCTTTTTACAGGGGCAAGCTTGCTTTCAAATTATCATTGAATTTTAAGTAAATTATAGAGATCAAAATAAATCAACTGCCTGTTTTGACTGTTGACCTAAATGTGCACACAGGGAAATTTTTGACTGGTTTTTACTGACATTTTGACCACCCTCAACAATACAAGATGATGCTTTTACCAGTCAAAAACAGTGGACTCATTTTGACCTGTAAATGTACTTACTACATGTAAGGTTCGACAGCGTTTGACCGTGGCAAGTATATCAGTATTTGACTGATTTTGACCCTTGTAGTAGTAGGAGGGTTAATAATAGCTACATCCATTTATTTATTCCTTATGTCAGGAATGAACTTTTCTTTGGAACTATCTGATTATCGGGCCTTCTCGCTGGTGCATTCAGTATGTAAGCTACAGAGTGTGGTTGTGAGAATTACAGACTCACTTTGGTATAATTTATCATGAATAAGGCAAATACCCGGTGTCAGTGAAAACAAACAAATGTAATTTATACACGTAGGTGGAGGAAGACTTAAACCCACGACTTCCTGACTAGTGCAGATGTTCAATACAGTAATTTGATGTAATTCGTATTCATAGTTGTACAATGTACACTGAAATGCATTCAACCTTGTGTAGGATTGTACACTAGTACAGTGTACACATGTACAAATTGTACATATTTAAATATATTCAGCACATGCACAGATCAATTACATACATATTATAGTTAGTGCAGGTGGGCAGGTGGGGTCACTTACACTTTTATATAAGTATACAAGTGGTTGTATGTAGCCGATTACATGTAGCCAAAAAAACATTTTGGGCGGTCATGAATAAACTACTCTCTCAATACTCGGGGGAGGGGGAGTGGAAGGGGGAGTGGAAGGGAGGGGGAGGGGAAGGGAGGGGAGGGAGGAAGGGGAGGAGAGGGGAGGAGAGGGAGGGGAGGGGAGGGAGGGGAGGAGGGAGGGAGGAGGAGGGAGGGAGGGAGGGGAGGGAGGGAGGGAGGGAGGGAGGGGAGGGAGGGGAGGGAGGGAGGGAGGGAGGGAGGGAGGGAGGGAGGGAGGGAGGAGAGGAGATATCCAGTATATAAATGCTTCAGTTTTTACTGGTAAAGACAAAATCTGTAATTTTTTTATTGATAATCTGTGAAAGGAAATAGGCAAGTTTACTTGAAAAGTTGAAAAATGAGTAGTGGTCGGGGGAAAACAAATCCAGTGGTGGTTACAGGATCCCGAGTGCCGGTCAGGGTTTCCGGCAGAACCCTGATATTATATGTATGTATTAAAAATATATTCACAAAGTATTCATTGAATATATTTTTAAAATGATATCAAAAACACATGTACACATACATGTACATGTACATTAAACATGTTAAAAGTATTCAGTAGATTTCATGAATAAACAATTTTGTAAAAACTCATAAATACTCCTGAATGTATAAAATAACCAGTACGAACACAAGTTTCAAACGTGATGTATCTAGGGGCAGTATACACTGTATGTACAAAAAATGTAGGACGAAAATGTCAACATTGTGGGCAGCCATGAAATGAATACAATTGTAAATAAGAGTCCTGGGTGTTCCCAAAATAGTAGAGTCCACATTGCAAACATGCTATTATCAAATGACTTCAAAGAACCAGAGTGTTTTTTCCCATGTGCACTGTGGTTATGCCTCCTAGTACAATGTGCACAGGTGTGTACTGTACATGTACAAAAAATGTAGGATGAAAATTTCAACATTGTGGGCAGCCATGAAATGAATACAATTGTAAAGAAAATAGCCCCGGGTGTTCCCAAAATAGTACAGAGTTCACATTGCAAACATGCCATTATCAAATGACTTCAAAGAACCAGAGGTTTTTTTTTCTCCCATGTGCACTGTGGTTATGCCTCCTGGTACAATGTGCACAGGTGTGAACTTTGTTTACACTGAACATGAAAACATCATGTTTAAAAATGTATTGCCTGTGTTTTTTTTTCTTCTGTTTTCAGAAATTGAATTTTTCATTATAACATTGTTATTTTATTTGAGGAAGGGAAAACAAATGCTTCAGAATTACACATTTCTCAAAATAATCATAAGAATCATGGTTTTATATTTACATGCACATGTACATACCGAGATGAATTTATGGTTGTTACTGTTATAAATTCGTTTTTGAACTTTATACTGTTAACTCAAACCCTGAAACTTCCTCTCGAGAAGGAAATTATCAATATTCCAATGAAAACCAAAAGAAAACTCGGATCGGTAAAACAAGGGCAATAATTAGCTTGGGCGATATCGATTTTTTTTTCATCCGTCACATATCGGCAAACATATATCGCAATTTTCAATAGTATTGCGATTATTATGTTTCATTCATGCATGATTGCTTTAGAGCCGATAACCACAGGTATGTACCCCTCTACAAGCGTCACAGTAAATCGCAAACTCGTTTGCATAGCATGTATGTACTTCTGAAGTAGTTCGCTTTTGTTTGTCACTTCCGAAAGCTGAAAAGACTGTCCTAATTTGTTTTCCATGGAATTTCTTACTTGACTCACAATGGCAATTTTTTTTATCACGATATATTTCATTAATCGCGATTTGCCAATATCTTGATAATATTGTAATCGAATAAAAAAAGGTATCACGATATTCGGTATTATTGTGTTATCGCCCAAGTTTAGGCAATACATAGATTTTAAATGTTAATTTTTTTTGACTGATCATATATGACTGAGCAAAATCTCTATAATCCAGATCTGATCGACTCCGATGAGAACTGCAAACGGTTCATAACTCGCTGCATGCCCGAAGCTATCAAGAAGCTGATGGTATCCAATGCAGTGCACCGGTGGACAGCGGAGATACAAGAGGGCATTTATAACATGCTGGAGCTGAGTGTTGATGTGATTGCTGCTGCACTCAGACACAAGCCAGTGCCCCTCGAACTGCTTAGTGTTCTCACTATGGTAAGGAATTACTCTAAGTTTAGTAAGTAATTCTGAAAAGAACTGGAGGTTACAACTCGACGTTTCGATCAGTATGCTCTGATCGTCCTCAGGAGAACGCACTAATCTTCCAGCCATTGCATGATCCTCCAGCAGCCTACTTAAGCAGCAGCATTTTCCAGAGTCTGGCATTCCCCTGAGGACGATCAGAGCATACTGATCGAAACGTCGAGTTGTAACCTCCAGTTCTTTTCAGAACTAATTTCTACTCAATAGAGAATTTCACATGGTGTCACCGCAATTAGTCTTATTTATCCTCTTCACCATGCAAAGCTACAAGTTTTACTCTAATTTTACTTAATTTCTTTGAAAGGGTGTACCACACTAATTTACTTCCCATTGACAACAAGAGTAAACATAAGTAAGACTAATTGCGGTGACACCATGTGAAATTCTCAATTGAGTAGTAATTAGTTCTGAAAAGAACTGGAGGTACAACTCGACGTTTCGATCAGTGTGCTCTGATCGTCCTCAGGAGAATGCCAGACTCTGGGAAATGCTGCTGCTTAAGTAGGCTGCAGGATTACGCGATGACAGGATGCTGGAGGATTAGTGCGTTGAGGCGTGCAGGCGGGAACTGTTGGGACTGGGATCCTAGGAGTTGGGGGAGAGGAGTGTGTGCTCACTGAACCGAATCAGTTGTTAACAAGCACAGGGGGAAGGAGGGTGGTTGACTTAGGATATAAAAGATCCCTCAAGGGTAAACATCGCAACAGTTAAGTGTCACTTAAAAGCATATTGGTGAATCTGTCAGTTGTTACTCACATAGTGAATATTAAGCCCCCAAAAAGTCTCCGGTGTCTGGTCATAAGCGGTGCAAACCAGTGAAATACTGACTGACTGATATAAGTAGACTGTTTCTGTCCATCTGTGTGTGTGTCTTTATGTAGATTCTGAACCCAGAAACAGAATTTCACTACAAGAATCGCTCCAAGCACTGGGATAAACTACACTGGGAGGACACATTTGGCATCGGCCAAACCTACGCCGTTAGTCCACTGTTCAGTACCTACAAGGACCCATGTGGATGGCTCGTCAATCTAGTGAACAGGGTTAGTGTATTAGTCTCAGATCAAGATATCTGTGGATGCATTGTTCGAACCGCACGTTTTCACTATTCACAATGTGGAGGACATTCACAAACATCTTGGGCATCTTGTAATTTCTTAACTTTTTTCGTTGTTTCAAGCATCGCTTTTCCGATGAAATCAATCGGCGATCAAGTTTTTATGCATGTTGTGTTCACATGCCCACCATTAATAATAATAATAATAATAATAATAATAATAATAATAATAATAATAATAATAATAATAATAATAATAATAAAGATTTTTAGCATGTATGAACATCAAGCCATATATGGCATACACATTTGGCATGCAATTTTCGTACTGTCGCACATGCGCCTGAAGGTAAAAATACGAGATACCCAAGACATTTTTGTGAAATGGAACATGCTTAACCCTCCTATGCCCAGGCTGAAATTTGGCCCAGTCAGCACGGCACTCACAGACAGTCACTTGAGTATTTTTTGGTTGCATTGCCAATTGGTAGGTCAAACCACAGAGTCACACAGAGCTGTGTATGAGTGCACTGCACAAAGTCAATGGGTTGGGAGTTACATACAAATTGAGTGTCTTTGGGTTTGACTTCCTATCACAGCCACATATGTTTGCATGTATTTTAGTGCACTGCACAAATTCAATGGGTTAAGAGAGACATACAAATTTTGAGTGTCTTTGAGTGTTAAACCAATAGGAGGGTTAAAATATATTCAACTTAAGTGCACACAGCGAGGCTGTCAAACACATTTTCAAGCATACATTTGTACGTCTCTGCCTCATGTAAGTGTGTATGTTACATATAGATCTCTCTGATGATCATTATAGAAAAGAACTTTATACACTGAAGTTAACAGACACAATTTCAAGTAGAGTGTGTATACTCAGTGCTAAGCATGGGCGATAACACGATAATATCGATTATCGCGATACCTTTTTTATTCGATTACGATATCGAAAACCTTTTTAAGTTATCGAGATATCGGCAAATCGCGATTTAAAAAAAATATCGCGATTAAAAAAAAATCGTCATTGTGAGTCAAGTCAGAAATTCCATGGAAACAAAATTAGAACATACACTCTGCAAACGAATTTGTGATTTATTGTGAACTTGCAATTTATTGCTTGTAGAGGGGTACACCTGTGGTTATCGGCTCTAAAGCAATCATGCATGAAATGAAAAATAATAACGATATTATCGAAAATCGCGATATATGTTTGCCGATATATCGTGGATGAAATAAATCGATATCGCCCAAGCTTACTCAGTGGATGAGTGAACCCCATATTTAGCGGGGGAAACATGTGAATGGCACCTAACATCACTGATCAGTGCTTTCCCTTTACTTTTTTTTTAACTCGCCAGGTGGACTACCCAGGCAGATTTTTGGGTAGTCCGCCAGATTTTTAACTCGCCCACATGTTTAACACTAATTTTTCAATCAATTAAAATACATCAGTCGCTTATACCGTTTCCACAAACAAGAGGGTTAACTCACTGCTTCACACAACAGAGCTTATTTTCAGTTGAATCAACTGAATCCTGCCGAATTGTTTGATAAAATGTAGACAGAAGAAAGAAACACAATCACAAAAACAAAGATGCTTTGGAAAACATATATAGAACTATATCTACTTTGTTTTATTTCTTGATAAAACAAATACACGAACATTAACTCAAAACAATATCTCTGGATGCCATGATGGTCATGGATAGCCCCCAAAATAAAACAAGTTATTTCTCAACAAAATCGTACTTTTGGTTTTCTAGTAGACCAGATTTTGTTTCATGACTTTGATGTATTAAATTTTGTTACGGCAAACTACCATTACATATCTTTAAAAAGGGTTCAGGTAATGATCAATTGAGTTCTAGTTAGTATTTTGAAGAGAGTTCTAAATGTCATATTTGTTGTAGGGCCTGGTTTAATCTATTATTATGGTTTAATCTGATTCTTCGATCTCCATCAACTCCTCGTCTTCCATGTCCTCCTCGTCAGTCTCAGTGGCTCCTTCCCTAAACCAATGATGCTGAACATAAATTAAACCGAAAACAAAAAATATGATTGAAAAACTTGAAAAAAAAATACAAATAATAAACTGTTTTGTTAATAAACTTAAAATAAAGTGTTTAAAAAGTTTACAAAACTTTTCATTTGGGGGTTTATTTAGTTATCGATCTCTTTGGACATTGTTTTTTCTTCATTCAAAACAAGAAGAAAAGAAAAGAAAAAATAAGGGACCCAGTGTCTGACTGCTGGTGATAAAAATGCGGTGATTAGCGGCTGCGAAACTTATTAAGTTTTTCACTTATTTTGTACATTTACATTCAACGGCATCAAAACCTTAGACGGCTTTTAATAGTGATCAGTGATCGCTTGTGGCGTGACTCATACACACTGGTTGGCTTTAGTGATCGGCATGGCGTCTCATACATATGTAAACGCTGAATGGCTGCCGTAGCGGTGATTGGCCGCGACGTGTTCTTACATATGTATACACTGGTTGGCTGCGACGCTGCCGTAGCGGTGATTAACGCCGGCGTATCTCATACATATGTAACCGCTGGTTGGCTGCCGTAGCGTGATTGGCATAGCGTGTCTCATACATATGTATACACCGGTTGGCTGCCGTCAGTGAGAGCCGCCGCTGCACGCAGCCGCGGTGATCATTGGATCAGGGCTCTTCAAATGAATATGCATTGCCCCCAAATTCACAACATGTGGTTCTTGGCCAGCGGTTGGCTTGCTTGCGGCCAAAAAACGTTGGCTCTGAACAAAATATTGCCCTCTCAATCTTAATTTCTTATGGCGCACAATAATAGGAACTCAAGCACATTTTTAAGCAACTTTTTTTTTATAAATACAAGCCCAAATGCAACATTACAGTTGTCATAATTAGAATACAAAAAAATCTTGTGGAAAAATTTGACTTACCTCTGCTATAAAATGGACGAACTTGCGTGCCGATTTGTCGGTCCGATACACGGTCCCGACATCAAGACCCTTGGCGCTGTCAAGTTCGGTCATCCATCTATAGTCCGTGTACGGTCGGCAGTTACGGGCAAGAGCGTGGGCATTTCGAAACAGAAGTTTCAGTCGGTTTAGGGCCGCAAGGTTCATTCCCTTCAGCATTCTCTCCGCCTGGCTTGTCCCTGGTGCGGCTTTCCTCGCCTTCTCCCGGTCGACGGCAAGCTGGTGATTTTTGCTGGCACCGTGCGTTTTGAGGGTTTCTACTTTGAAGGTATTGCTGCCCTTATACAGAGAATTTTGTCCTCTGCCGCCGCGTTCGCCAGTGACATTACTGTCCCGGCATGTCTTGCAGAACATCACCCCTTCTTCCTCGTCGTGGCGAGCCATTTATACTGCAATTCCCATTCTTTTCTGTACGATCTCCGTCTTTTATTTTTATCGTACCTGGGTCTCGATCTCGTTTGTTGGTCGATTTAGTCGATGTCTTATTAGCGTCGGGGTTGAAACATTGGGAGAAATCGCCACATTTTCCGAATTCACTTACGTCTTTCTCGGTCAAACAACTTGAAACAACTACGAATGTTAAGCCTTATAGTACAACAAATTATTACACAACAAATTAATACAACTGCTTAACTGTTTAACTGCTATGAGACAAGACTAGACAATGCCACTGGCGCGCGTCTTGGGCAACCAAACTTGCGGTCAGGACAATTTGTTTGATTTACACGGCCGTCAAGCATGTCAAGAGGGCTTGAAGACGGGTTAAAAAAAAAACTTCTCCGACGGCAAGAATATAACACTGTAATTGTTTAAAATGCACGTTCCTAATTATTAGGGAACATTTTTTCTACAGTTTATGTCACAACAAAATTTTTGGCTCGCCCGCCGGACTACTCAGGGAAGTTTTGGGGTCGCCCGCCGATGTTTTGGCTCGCATTTGGCGACCGGGCGACCGCTAAGGTCGAGCTCTGCTGATAAGAACTGAACCATTATACATGTTCAGAACTATCTGGCTAAGATATTTCTGTAGAATCTACACTGTTGTTGAGAAATCCCAAACATATTCATGTTTTCGTTTGGCAGTTTGCTGAAAAAGGAGGTCTGGAAGAACTCAAAACCAGAGCACTTGACCCATTTGAAGAACTTGATCCAACGGTAAGTTAGCAATAAAAATTTAAGATTTCATCAAATTTATTTAGACAGTAGTTTTTCCTCTGATTATTAATAATTGAAATTTTCAAAGTCATGATAAAGAGCATTTGTTTAGTTTTTACTTTAGTTGTTGGATTCTAGGGAACCTAGGATTCCAGGGACTTTAGGATTCCAGGGACCCTAGGATTCCAGAGACCCTAGGATTCCAGAGACCCTAGGATTCCAGAGACCCTAGGATTCCAGGTACCCTAGGATACCAGGGACACTTGGATTCTAGGTACCATAGATTCCAGGTACCCTAGGATTACAGGGACCCTAGGATTTCAGGGATTGTTTTAGGAATTCAGGGACTCAAGAATCATGGTGGCTAGGATTCCGGAGCCATATGATTCCAGGAACTTGACAATCCCAGGGACCCTACATTCCCAGGTACCTTAACCCTAACTCCCTAGACAACAAAGCCAGTTGGAGGATTTTGAAGGATTTTTATTGTTTTAATACAATGCCTAGGGAGTTAGGGTTAAGATTTCAGGGATGGTCTTAGGAATTCCCTCATATTTCAAGGAATTCAGAGATGGTCCTCACAATTTACAGGTGGTGTTTGGAAATCAGGGTTGGTCCTAGGAATTTAGGGATCGAATATCAGATAAAGCTATAGGAATTTAATTGCTTCATTGTTATTTTGTTTGACAGATAATGGCGGCTCTCCTGCAACCTATAGGGGTGTGTTCAGAGTACCTTAACCCACTGAGAGTGACATCATTCCTTGGCCCTGTATCAAAGCGCACACTGACATATGTCAAGGAGCTAGCAGACAGTGACCTTAAACAAAAGGTAACTATTAAGATCTGGAAAGTTGCTGATTCGTTCATTTCAACACTCGAATGTTCATCATGAAACAAAAAAATATGTCATGAAACTAAACCTGTGAAAATCTGTTACATGTTTTTTTAATGTTTTTATGCTATGCGTTTTATGCCAGACAGCAACTTTTGTAAATTCGTCAAAGCATTTCCTGTTTTCTCTAACCCTCCTACTATTACAAGGGTCAAAGTCAGTCAAAATGTTGATATACTTGCCAAGGTATATCTAGTGCACTTAAAAACTCGAACACTGTCAAACCTTACGTGTAGTAAGTACATTTATAGGTCAAAATGAGTCGACCGTTTTTGACTGGTAAAAGCATTGTCTGGTCTTGTTCAGGGTCGTCAAAATGACAGTAAAGACTAGTCAAAAAAGTACCCCTGTGTGCACATTTGGGTCAACAGTCAAAACGGGCAGTTGACTAATTTTCACCTCTGTTGCAACTTCCCACTAAAGTGCAGCTAGAGTAGGATGGTTAAGATGAAAAAAGCTTTAGACAAAGTAATTTCTCAGGATGATTGATTCATGTAACAATTGTAAGTTTACTGTTAATTTGATAATCTTGTAATTACCATTTAAATGTATGATGGAGTAATTGTTTCCTCTTTTGTAACATTATCATGCTTATTTGTGTCCACAAATATAGACAAAATCCACATACCAATTTTAAGAATGTTGACATCTGCTTTTTGAAGCTGAGCTCTGAACAACTGGAGACAATTTTACGACTAGTAATACTTTGTTTTTGGTCGATATTACAAGAAGAATGGATGAAGCTTGTACAATTTCACTGTATCCTTTTTACTTTTGTTCTTGCAGAAAGCGGGCAGTGTGTCGGACCTACTCTCCACCATGAAGCTGCTGTGTCTCAACTTCTGGGTGGAGGATGTCAAAGAGGTCGACGACTTGAGGCTGGACATCGCTCTGAGGATGCTGAAGTCACCGCACTTCAACGCCAAGATGAACAGCCTGAAAGAGGTACAAAGTTTATTTGGTTATGGGGTTGAGGTCGGAAGTTTTTAAAAAGTGCATTTCATAACCGTAAGAAATCTCAGTGCACTTTGTATTTTAAAGGGTTCAACATTGGTAATTACCCGATTACAAAATTTCCAAATTATTGTAATCTATGTAAATGTCTACAGTTAACTAATGTTCAGTGTGGTTGACTAGTAACTAATGTTCAGTGTGGTTGACTAGTAACTAATGTTCAGTGTGGTCGACTAGTAACTAATGTTCAGTGTGGTCGACTAGTAACTAATGTTCAGTGTGGTTGACTAGTAACTAATGTTCAGTGTGGTCGACTAGTAACTAATGTTCAGTGTGGTCGACTAGTAACTAATGTTCAGTGTGGTTGACTAGTAACTAATGTTCAGTGTGGTCGACTAGTAACTAATGTTCAGTGTGGTCGACTAGTAACTAATGTTCAGTGTGGTCGACTAGTAACTAATGTTCAGTGTGGTCGACTAGTAACTAATGTTCAGTGTGGTCGACTAGTAACTAATGTTCAGTGTGGTCGACTAGTAACTAATGTTCAGTGTGGTCGACTAGTAACTAATGTTCAGTGTGGTTGACTAGTAACTATGTTCAGGGTGGTCGACTAGTAACTAATGTTCAGTGTGGTTGACTAGTAACTAATGTTCAGTGTGGTTGACTAGTAACTAATGTTCAGTGTGGTCGACTAGTAACTAATGTTCAGTGTGGTTGACTAGTAACTAATGTTCAGTGTGGTCGACTAGTAACTAATGTTCAGTGTGGTCGACTAGTAACTAATGTTCAGTGTGGTTGACTAGTAACTAATGTTCAGTGTGGTTGACTAGTAACTAATGTTCAGTGTGGTCAACTGATAACTAATGTTCAGTGTGGTCAACTGATAACTAATGGTCAGTGTGGTTGACTAGTAACTAATGTTCAGTGTGGTTGACTAGTAACTAATGTTCAGTGTGGTTGACTAGTAACTAATGTTCAGTGTGGTCAACTGATAACTAATGTTCAGTGTGGTCAACTGATAACTAATGGTCAGTGTGGTCAACTGATAACTAATGTTCAGTGTGGTCAACTGATAACTAATGTTCAGTGTGGTCAACTGATAACTAATGTTCAGTGTGGTCAACTGATAACTAATGTTCAGTGTGGTCAACTGATAACTAATGTTCAGTGTGGTCAACTGATAACTAATGTTCAGTGTGGTCAACTAGTAACTAATGTTCAGTGTGGTCAACTGATAACTAATGTTCAGTGTGGTCAACTGATAACTAATGTTCAGTGTGGTCAACTGATAACTAATGTTCAGTGTGGTCAACTGATAACTAATGTTCAGTGTGGTCAACTAGTAACTAATGTTCAGTGTGGTTGACTAGTAACTAATGTTCAGTGTGGTCAACTGATAACTAATGTTCAGTGTGGTCAACTGATAACTAATGTTCAGTGTGGTCAACTGATAACTAATGTTCAGTGTGGTCAACTGATAACTAATGTTCAGTGTGGTCAACTGATAACTAATGTTCAGTGTGGTCAACTGATAACTAATGTTCAGTGTGGTCAACTAATAACTAATGTTCAGTGTGGTCAACTGGTAACTAATGTTCAGTGTGGTCGACTGGTAACTAATGTTCAGTGTGGTTGACTAGTAACTAATGTTCAGTGTGGTTGACTAGTAACTAATGTTCAGTGTGGTTGACTAGTAACTAATGTTCAGTGTGGTCAACTGATAACTAATGTTCAGTGTGGTCAACTGATAACTAATGTTCAGTGTGGTTGACTAGTAACTAATGTTCAGTGTGGTCAACTGATAACTAATGTTCAGTGTGGTCAACTGATAACTAATGTTCAGTGTGGTCAACTGATAACTAATGTTCAGTGTGGTCAACTGATAACTAATGTTCAGTGTGGTCAACTGATAACTAATGTTCAGTGTGGTCAACTGATAACTAATGTTCAGTGTGGTCAACTGATAACTAATGTTCAGTGTGGTCAACTGATAACTAATGTTCAGTGTGGTCAACTGATAACTAATGTTCAGTGTGGTCAACTAATAACTAATGTTCAGTGTGGTTGACTAGTAACTAATGTTCAGTGTGGTTGACTAGTAACTAATGTTCAGTGTGGTCAACTGATAACTAATGTTCAGTGTGGTTGACTAGTAACTAATGTTCAGTGTGGTCAACTGATAACTAATGTTCAGTGTGGTCAACTGATAACTAATGTTCAGTGTGGTCAACTGATAACTAATGTTCAGTGTGGTCAACTAATAACTAATGTTCAGTGTGGTCAACTGATAACTAATGTTCAGTGTGGTCAACTAATAACTAATGTTCAGTGTGGTCAACTAATAACTAATGTTCAGTGTGGTCAACTGATAACTAATGTTCAGGGTGGTCAACTAATAACTAATGTTCAGTGTGGTTGTAACATTGATAGACAATATCTGGGGAAGTAATATCAGTTTTTGCAATATTTTCATATTAATAGATGAACCACTGTGCGCTTTCATATTTTCTAAGTCGTATTTGTATGCCTTCACTTTGATCCATACATTTCTCATTTGGACAGATCACTAAACTGATTGAAGACTCCTCGGCGAGAAGCAATCGCAATGCCATCCAAGAAGATGTCATCCTCAATTGGCTGGTTGAAAAGAAGGTTCTTTCTATAGCGTTGGAAGGTACATCAATTCTGTGCTTGGTTATGTTGTGTTCATGCTCTGCTTTTTGTAAAGCCAGTGTTACACTTTTGGTTAAAATGTCTGTAGATGCATCCATAATTTATAAGAATCAAGATGTACGTGGATGTAAAAAAAAAACGTGTGAAAGTTTCAACTTATTTAACCCTCCTATGGGTTTAACAATCAAAGATACTCAAAATTTGTATGTAACTCCCAACCCATTGACTTTGTGCAGTGCACTCAAATAAATGCAAGGACATGTGGTTATGGTAGGAGGTCAAACCAAAACCACTCAACTGTATGAGTCTGCTGCTATAACTTATGCAGTACATACACAGCTCTGTGTGACTCTGCATATAACTTATGTAGGACATACACAAGTGTGTTTGACTTTGCCACTAACTCCAGCACAAAAATACACATGTGTGAACAATTGGCAATGCAACCAAAAATACTCAAGTGACTGTCTGTGGGTGCGGTGCTTACTGGGCCAAATTTCAGCCTGGGCATAGGAGGGTTAATATTGTTATTGATGAGAAAATAGTGGAAATGTGTTTGATTATTTGTGCTTAACCTTAACTACCCCGAATCCTCAAAAATCCTTCTGGTTTTGCCTGATTTTGATGGATTCAGTATTCCACAGTATAGCCCAGCGAATAGAGCATGTAGCTGTGTGTACCAAATCCATCAAACTCCACCGGCTGCTTTTGTTGGATTCAGGACTGTATATAGCCAAGCCATAGATGCTTTGCATTTGCTGCTGTACCAATTCCATCAAACTCCACCGGCTGCTTTTGTTGGATTCAGGACTGTATAGCCAAGCCATGGTTGCTTTGCATTTGCTACTGTACCAAATCCATCAAACTCCACCAGCTGCTTTTGTTGGATTCAGGACTGTGTATAGCCAAGCCATGGATGCTTTGCATTTGCTGCTGTACCAATGCCATCAAACTCCACCGGCTGCTTTTGTTGGATTCAGGACTGTGTGTCTAGTCCAGCCATGGCTGCTTTGCATTTTCTACTCTACCAATTTCATCAAAGTCCATGTATGTTGATGGATTTTGGCAGATTTGGGATGGTTTCCAGCCAAAATGCCAAGGGGGTTAGAGGTAAATGATGGCAGCACAGACAGACATTGTTCAAGGAATGTTTGATATCATCATCAACTTACCACCAATCATTAGTTTCATCTAAGTCCAGGATCATGTGGGGTTTTTTTTTGCGAAAACATTAGTGTCTAGGGGCTTCTGCAGCCCTAACCCCCTTCAGTCTTGACTGACTAGTGCAGGTTAACACAAATGTGTACAATCTTCTTGTTCTTTGGAATGATGCAGGTAACATTGACCAGTCCCAGTACTGCGATAGACTGAAGGGTATCGTGGTGTTCCTAGGGACAAAGCTGTCCCTTGATGAGCTCACCTGGATGTGGAACATGCAAGTAAGGAACCATGGACATAATATTGTATATCTAATTGATTAAAGTTTTAGGTTTTTTGCCCTTACACCGACATATGTATGAAGGGGGAAGCACTGTGTGCTTTCCGAGTGTCTGCGGAAAAACTCCACAGGTGACTTGGACAGGATTCAAACCCACGACTTTCTGTGTGTATCGTTTGATTTTGGTGGACTCGGGAAGATTTCTAGCCAAAATGAAGAGGGTTTAGTTAGCCTGAAGATCTGACGTCATGCTTTGATGCTTGTGAAAGACGCCAGATAACGGCCTCTCAGTTTCACGGAGATTCAACTTTGACCTTGGTTGGTAGCTAGCTCGTGAGCCTCAAAGCATGACGTTAGATCTTCAGCACAACGTATCCCTTGAATGGTATGCCCGGAGCCTGTCCCTATCCTCGATAGGATAAAGACAGGGCACCAGTGTAGGGTTTAGTGGACGCAATTGTCTTGGCAAGTTGGGTATCGATGCAAAGCAAATGAACACCCAAACTAAATTATTATTATCATTATTGAACAGTTCTTATATAGCACATGATACCTTCGTATAAAATTCTCTATGCGCAAATATCTAAATATTTGTATACAAACCGGGAGCCAATTCCATAGAGCTGTTTAGCAGATAAAATTGCTTACCAGAAAAAATTGCTTAGCGGATTTCTTTGATTACCAGCCAAGCTTTCATACAAAATGTACGCATTGTGGCTGGTAGTCTGTTTCTATGTTGCTTAGCAAAATTCTCTGCTTAGCATCTCTGTGAAAATGGCCACAAGACATTGAAGGCAACTGGTGCATTATTCGCTATGCACGTTTTTAAAGATGCGTTTAACCGTTTTTTGCTATTTAACCAGTAAATTTTCTGAAATTGTCTTTTTTTTAAATCAGAATACTGCGGTTTTAATTGAGAAAAGAAAAACAAATGCAAGAAAAAAAATGACACATTTGTCAAAATAGTCATGAGAAGCATGGTTTTTACATTTTGTTGTTGGTCCCTTCATAAATTAATTTAGGCACATATTACTTCTAAAACCGAGATTTATTTTGTGAAATAAAGGATGTAATAAATCTTACGATTTAAAAAAAAAAAAAATAATAATAACAATTTTGGTTGAATTCCGAGAAAAAGGGGGCAGTGTGTATTTAACTGTAATACAACTATGTATTTTGGTTTTCTTTACAGAACGACCAACCGTTGACTGTGGTGGAGAACATGCATTCTATTATGGCTGCTGGTGCCGTCAAGTTCAGCTCAGAACAGCTGGAACATCTATTGTGTCTCATCCAAAAAGTGAGTAGGAATGGACTTATCTCAGCAGAAATTGAAACAATGTCCAAATCCCATCATTTTAACTGGAAGTTATTTCACTTTTCTTTATAAAAATAATAGTTTAACATTTAACAAGTTTAACATTATTAACCCCATCTGTATTCTGGCTAGGAACCTTCCTGAATCCTCCAACATCCATCAGTGCACTTTTGGAAACATGCCGTTATCTTCAAAATGCACTATGCATTTTTGTTGATCTTTCATATTCAGCACTTGTGGCCTGTACTTCTTGCCAGGTAGTAATTTTGCCCCATTTGAAGAGGTGAAAGTACCAGTTTCCAACAGTGCTGAATTTTTCCCAAAAAGTGCACTTTAGAGGATTTGTGGTGGTTATGGTTATTCAAAAATTATTTGTTAGTTTTAATTACTAACCCTAATACATTTAAAAAAATAAATAAATAAAAAATGGGCAAATATATTTGTTTTCCCCCTGATTGACAATTTAAATTCCTGATTATTTGGGATCTCCTCCATACCAGTCCTGGACAGGTGAGAACGACCGCATCCAAGAGAAACTCCTCAGCTTGATTGGCCGCATCGGCCGGGAGGCCCGCAATGCCAAGGCCACCTGCAAGGTGCTGGAACTGCTGTGGGACTTGGCGCACCTGCCGGGTATCGCTACACCTCATCTGCAGCATGCGCTGGACGAGCAGCTGGTGATTCTCAGCGATTCCTTCACGGTGAACATGACGGTGAAACAGAAGTACATCAGTAAGTGCGTGGGAGATATCAAGAAGGTAAGAGTCGATCCGGTTGAGACATGCGACTGCCATTAGGGACAGCATGTCCACCTGTCAACCCTTTGACTGAAACGGGATTCGAACCTGCTACCTCCTAATTACTGGACCATTGCTCTAGCAACTGAGCTATTTATTGACACCAGCATGCTTGTGACATGGTTGTTTATGTGATCAAGCCTACTGCTTGACTGTATAAACATTATTACATACTTATTCAAAGCGTCAACATTTATTCCCATTAACCCTCATACAATCAGTGCAATTTTTGAAACAACCCATTCAGGCCACTCCAAGCCATTCGTTTGCATACATACTTCTGAAGTAGTTCCCTTTATTTCTCATTCCCAAAAGCTGAAAAGACTGTCCTAATTTTGTTTCCATGGAATTTCTGACTTGACTCACAATGGCGATTTTTTTTTAATTTTTGTTATCGCAATATATTTTTTTCTCCTGAAGACAATCAGAGCATACTGATCGAAACGTCGAGTTGTAACCTCCAGTTCTTTTCAGAAATAATTACCACTCAATAGAGAATTTCACATGGTGTCACCGCAATTAGTCTTACTTATATTTTTTTAATCGCGATTTGCCGATATCTCGATAACTTAAAAAGGTTCTCGATCTCGTAATCAAATAAAATTAAAAAAAGGTATCGAGATATTCGATATTATCATCGCCCAAGCTTACTACAAGCGATATCGTTCACTATCAAAGTGTGCCTACCCTGACAGTTGTGGAATATTTATTGATTTTGAGCCTCATCACTTGGCAGGGTTTATTGGCCGTCCCAGCTTTGAGGCAGCTCCACTCAATCACCAAGGGAATCACTAAGCAGAGCTACACCAAAGACAAGGTGAGTGGTTCTAGAGAGTGTCTCAAAATCCTGGTACGTTCCCGTTCCATTTGAAATGGGGGAATTACTTAACAGAAGGGAATTACCAAACTAAATCAAGGGAGTAACTTAACAGAGCTACACCCCAAGACAAGGTGAGTGGCTCTAGAGAGTCTGAAAATCTTTGAACGTTCCCATTTCATTCTATATTTAAATAACTAATATCATAACAAATAAGTTACCTAATGCATTAATAATTATCTGCCAAATCAGTAGAGAAATATATATATTTTTTTAAATAAAAATATAGAGGAATCTTAAAAACATAAGACCACAGAATGGACTGGAACAGGCACGAGTGGACTAATGCGTGATCTTTTTTCAGGCGTGGTGTTCTGGGTTGCCCCGTGCACCTTCAAAAGGCTACCTCAAAATGGCCACACCTACAGCAAGAGCCATTGACACATTTCAGGAAAACTTTAAAAATTTAACCCTCCTACGATCAGTGCAATTTTTGAAATGGCCCATTCAGGCCACTCCAAGCTGTTGCAGTTGTTGCCAGTGGCCTCATATGGTTACCCTTCTGTGCACTGTCACACCACTGAGATTGCAGGGTAAAGTGGTCTCCCATTGATACATTGCAGGCCATACTAACCCTCCTACAATCGGTGAAATTTTTGAAACAACCCATTCAGGCCACTCCAAGCCATTAGCTGTTGCCAGTGGCCTCCTATGGTTACCCTTCTGTGCACTGTCACACCACTGAGATTGCAGGGTAAAGTGGTCTTCCATTGATACATTGTAGGCCATACTAATATATTCAAACATTTACAGTGGCCTTGGGTGGCACACGGTTGATTTTGTAAGATTACTTGGAAAGGACAGCAGGCTTGTACATGTATGTATGTACTGAAGGTTGCTCAAGAGCAGAAGTTTGTGGATCGGAGTGGCCTCCATGTGTAGGAGGGTTAATGGGGATACATGTACATGAATGAGGTATTGTTATTCCAAAAAGGAATCGAGCTGCTAAGCAGATAATTTTGCTAAGCAAATATTTTTGCTAAGCAATATAAAACAGACTAAATGCATACATTTTGTATGAAAGTTTGGCTGGTAACCAAAGAAATCTACTAAGCAAATCTTTCTGGTAAGCAATATTTTCTTCTTAACAGCTCTGTGATACTGGCCCCCAGATGAAACACTCATTCATTTCAGGCACATGACGGCTCTGCCAAAGTGGGACCAACCATTTCTTCTGTAATTTCAAAATGTTCAAAAATATGCTAGGGGGAAATAGCGAAAAGGATGAGGTGCAGTTAGTGAGGGTATGAGGGACTGGTCTTCCAAAGAGGTGATACTAAAAAAAAGCCTCTGCTGAGTCACTCATTTCAACAGCTTTGTTACTTTGTTTTCTGGGATGATATCTTTGTATTAAGGAAACGACATAGACAAGAATAATTTAACTAGTAATTACCCCACGCATTAGTACCAATGGGTTTGTACTAACACAGATCATTTCACTGAAGAATATTGTCATCTTCGTAAGCCTAATTTGAATATTTATCATATGGCTTACAATAAAAATGTTTGTCAAAAGTGTTAGGTAAAAATGGCGGCACATTGTTGTGTCTTTGACCTTGTTTTTCATCCTGGTAAATGACCAATTTAACGCATATTAGCAACATTGGCCTCAAAGTGGTTTTTTCCCCAAAAAAAATATGACAATCTCCGATGTTACTTTATATGTTGGCTTTGGGTGACACACAGTTGATTTTGTAAGATTACTTGGAAAGGACAGCAGACTTGTACATGTATGTACTGAAGGTTGCTTAAGAACAGAATTTTGTGGTTCGGAGTGTCCTCCATGTGTAGGAGGGCTAATGTTCAAACAACCAGCTACGACCAGCTGACCATGTCTTTTGACTGTAAACACACCTATATACAAAACCACTAAAGACTGTGGTTTGTAATGGCCTTCAGTGTGTGTTGAGTATGTAATCAGAGATGGTCTTATTTACAGTGGCCTTGGGTGGCACTGGGTTGATTTTGTAAGATTACTTGGAAAGGACAGCAGTGGCTTGTATGTTTTAAAGGTTGGTGAAGAACATATTGGAAATTTAGTGGATAGGAGTGGCCTCCATGTGAAGTAGGGTTAAGGTTAGTTTTGCACACAAAAAAACTAACTTTTAACCTATATATCATGTTTATCATAGGGCTTGCCCCAGGAGCTGAACAGAACCTATGACATCATTAAGCTGACAACACAGAGCCTTCTGAAATACCACAAGATGGCTGTCGCCTCGTTGGAGGGACAACGGCTAGGCCCTTATACAATGGTGGATGGGCGGTACACACATGAAGAGGTCTGTAGTGAAATGTTGTGACTCTACCATAGGTGTCACTGGGAAATGGGTTGGGGGAAGTTGAGGGCTTAGGTATGTAAATTTTATGCAAAGATATCCAGAAAACCTTCTTCAAAGGAGTGATAAAAAATAATGCTACAAAACACACCTAATCACTGATTTTCTATGGAAATCTGACTGTTGAATTTTGTTTTTAACTTGAGTCTCTATTGCTGATTGGAAACATGACATCACATGTTTATTTCAACAGCTCCCTCTACTGATCGGTGAAAGAATTAGTGTTGTAAATGGAAGTCCTCTTTGACTTTTGTCAGAAACTGACGATGCACTTTTTTTTTCACAATTTTCTTTGATAATCAAAATCAAATTTACCTGATACAGGGATCAATATCTGCATATAACTTGATTCTCACAAAGTTTGCATGCAGTTTAGTATGTACACACATGCATATATGACCGTTAGCTCTTGTTATTTTTGTGTCGCAGTATTTAGATGTCCATCTGAGATTCCTAGCCTTTATTCTCCAAGAGGGGGCGCTCTATCTTCATTGGCATCGGGCCAGAGATATATGGGACTGTCTGGTGGCCAATCCTGATGCCTGTGAATTAGATAAAGAGGTATTAACCCTAACTCCTAAGGCCCATTTGCTTACACATAACCTGAATCCTTCCTAACTCCCTAGGCCCATTTGCTTACACATAACCTGAATCCTCCCTAACTCCCTAGGCCCATTTGCTTACACATAACCTGAATCCTTCCTAACTCCCTAGGCCCATTTGCTTACACATAACCTGAATCCTTCCTAACTCCCTAGGCCCATTTGCTTACACATAACCTGAATCCTTCCTAACTCCCTAGGCCCATTTGCTTACACATAACCTGAATCCTTCCTAACTCCCTAGGCCCATTTGCTTACACATAACCTGAATCCTTCCTAACTCCCTAGGCCCATTTGCTTACCCTGAATCCTTCCTAACTCCCTAGGCCCATTTGCTTACACATAACCTGAATCCTTCCTAACTCCCTAGGCCCATTTGCTTACACATAACCTGAATCCTTCCTAACTCCCTAGGCCCATTTGCTTACACATAACCTGAATCCTTCCTAACTCCCTAGGCCCATTTGCTTACACATAACCTGAATCCTTCCTAACTCCCTAGGCCCATTTGCTTACACATAACCTGAATCCTTCCTAACTCCCTAGGCCCATTTGCTTACACATAACCTGAATCCTTCCTAACTCCCTACTAGGCCCATTTGCTTACACATAACCTGAATCCTTCCTAACTCCCTAGGCCCATTTGCTTACACATAACCTGAATCCTCCAAAATCCTTCAGTAGTAAAGCAAGCACATGACATGTATGCACACATGTGTTTCTAATCTGTGATACATGTACATGGCCAGGGACGCTCCCTGCATGCATGGAGCAATAAACAGTGTCCACTGACCCAAGCACTGACCTTGCAATCACTACAACAAACATGGATGTACATGTACCATGGAAATGCCTAATAACCTCAATCCTCCAAAATCCTTCACTTTAGCAAAGAGCATGTAGCATGTAACCTCAATCCTTGAAAATCCTTCACTTTAGCAAAGAGGATTTTGAAGGAATTGGGAAGGTTAGGGTTAATCAATTGGGATTATCAGCGGCCATGTTGTCTCTGTTCATATGGAATGTCTCAATTGTTCATGTTGTGTTTTGAACGTTCCTTTTGGGAACACGGAACATTCCCAAAAGGAACAATCATTATTCCCATGTTCCAAATTGGAATTAAGTACATCAACCCACCCATCAACCCACAAGGGTCAAAATCAGTCAAAATGTTGATGTACTTGCCAAGGTATATCTAGTGCACTTAACAGTCAAACACTGTCAAACCTTACGTGTAGTAAGTACATTAACCCTCCTACTACTACAAGGGTCAAAATCAGTCAAAATGTTGATATACTTGCCAAGGTATATCTAGTGCACATAAAAGTCAAATACTGTCAAAACTTACGTGTAGTAAGTACATTAACCATCCTACTACTACAAGGGTCAAAATGTTGATGTACTTGCCAAGGTATATCTAGTGCACATAAAAGTCAAACACTGTCAAACCTCACGTGTAGTAAGTACATTTACAGGTCAAAATGAGTGGACCATTTTCGACTGGTAAAAGCATTGTCTGGTATTGTTCAGGGTAGTAAAAATGACAGTAAAAACATTTGGGTCAACAGTCACAACAGGCAGTTGACTGATTTTGACCTCTTCCCACTAAAGTGCAGCTATAGTAGGAGTGTTAAGTATTCCCAAATAGAACGCCACTGCCCTGTTACCCAGAGAGAACAGCATGTGTTCTTGATGGGAACAGTCATTATTCCCTATGGAAAGTTCCAAGCGTTTTGAGACTCTAGTTAAAGGGCAGATCTGTGAATGAAAATACTTAAAATTTGTTTAGTTCTACTCAAAATTATTGCATGATACATTAAAATTTACCTCGATAAAATATATCAACAGTTTCCATGGAAATGAATTTTTTTTCCAACTGCTAGGTCAATTTCATTGAGCTGCTTAGCAGATAAAACAATTTGCGGATTTCTTTGGTTACCAGCCAAACTTTCATACAAAATGTATGCATTTTTGCTGGTAGTCTGTAATATAGTGCTTAGCAGTTGCTCAGCAAAATTCTCTGCTTAGCATCTCTGAAATTGGCCCCAAGCTCTGAAGCTAACGTTTATCATGTTCCGTTACTCAGACGTGCTTTGAGTGGTTCCGTGTCGGCCTGACCGACCTCGAGCCCGACCCCCAAATGCAGCTTTTCAAGGAGAAACTCCTCAAACTGGACCCCACGACGCTCTCGCCGAAGGGCTTTGAGTGTGTCAAACCGTTCTTTGAATGCATCAACATCAACAACCACTCCCTGAAGAAAACCTCCACGGGTCTGGTAAGGCTGAGATTAGTTTTTGTGGTTGTTTAAAGAGGTACTTCTATTTAAATATTAATAGTTGACCTTTCTCCATTTTTCTCCAGAGAGGTTATGTCATAAGGAATCTTTTACAATATCAGTTTAATAATGATAATGATAATGATAATGATAATAATGATAATGATAATGATAATGATAATGATAATGATAATGATAATGATAATGATGGACACTTATATTGCACTGGTATCCACCAAGTTTGACGCTCATAGCGCATGAATATTATTACCCCTGTCATTGGGCCAGTTATATCATTCCTAGAACCATCTCAACTCCCTGGGGAGTATGCAGCCCATGCTGCCAAATGTGTAGCACAACGAGCTTAATTAAACACGATTACCATCTCTGCCCTCAATTGTCCCCATTTATACTCCTGGGTGAAGAGAAGCAATTATATTTAAGTGTCTTGCTCAGGGACACAAAGCACCACAGTCGCAGCCAGGATTCGAACCCACACTCTGACGACCCGGCCATCAGAACACAAATCCGATGCACTAAACATGGCCACGGCACCCCATCAAAACCCACAGTCAAAAACATTGTAAAAAGTCATTTTTTCCTTAATAACCACTTTTTGTCTCGAATTCAGAAAATGTTTCAAAATTGCCTTCCTGATGTAGCCCTTGCAAAGTCACCTCTTAGTGGCCACGATCACTCCCAGTATTGCCACAAAAGTTCTTTAAATAACAACAAAACTATATGTGCTGCTTGTATGTGTAAAAGAGACCATTTGTTTTTCCCAAGTGTAAACTAGGCTTTTCTGAATTTGAGTTAAAAGGGTTCGTACAAAATGTCTTTTTGCAATATTTAATAATAATAATAATAAATAATAATAATAACAATAACGCGCGCATATCCACCAAGAAGTGCTCAAGGCGCTTTACAGTAAACAAGAAATCATACGATAGCATAACAATACAATAGCAAATGAAATATAATACTAAACAAAAGATATAAAATACATATATGAATGTCAGTAGTCCTTATAGGCAGTAGTCCTTAACCTTAGGTTTAGGTAATAAAACCTATGTCATGTAGTTTCCATATGACATAACCTCTCTCAAAATGAGGATGGGTAAATGATTGATATTTGCATATCCTGTGTGTTTGATTATTACACCAGCTATTTTTTATTTTATTTATTTATTTTTTCGATACACCTTTTTTTCCCCCCTGTAAATCACGTACAAATGAAAGCATTGTTAAACCTTCGATATGTCACATTATTTGACCAAAAATGAATTTATATATATTTTTTTTCAAGGTTGTGGAAAAGCTGGATCTGTACGGCCTGGATTTCATGTGGCAGATCGCCCTGGAAACACCCTCGGAAGAGATTGCTGACCAGGCTATCAAACACCTGATGAAGATGTGCTATACCAACCTGTCACCAAGACTGAAGAAGGTAGGAGGCTGTCAGGGGGATTCTAACAGACCAAAAAGAACAAAAAGAAGACAATTTATTTATTTATTTATTTATTTTTTTTTGTTTAAATAATTTTTTTTTTAATTTTTATAAAGTGTTAAGGTGAACAATAGCCGCAATTAGGTATGACCAGGTCATGCACAGACATAGGTAATATAGAACTATATCAGTAACCCTAATGGGCCAATCAGTGGTTCACAGTAGCTTAGGAAAATGGCAAAGAACTCTCTGCTACTTCAAGAATCTAACAGAAGATGTTGATGCAGGCGACTCTTGAAGGACTGAATACCGTTATTGCTGATCTCTCCACACTATGTTGTCTGCGAGTCTGTTCCAGATATGGACCGCAGTGTGGATGAAAGTCCTGCCGGTGGAGTAGGTTCTATAGACTGGTACAGTGAGTGCATGGCTTGGTATTGACAGACTACTGCGGGTTGCTCTTCTAATCACATAAGGCTGAGGAAACATCACCTTAAGGTCTGGCGGGCACAAACTGGTGTACATCTTGTAGAGCACAATTGTAGCCGCCACCTGACGTCTGTGAATTACGTGCTTATTTTACACACAGCACATGTGGTTTTTAACAAATTGTCATATCAGTGCAAAAACTTATCCCAAAAACATTTTTCTCGCTCCATGATTTTGCTGTGAGTTGAAAACAATAATTCTCTCTGTTGTTGATCCCCCCGACCTCCCCCTCAGGACCCTGTGGCCCTTCACAAATCCTTCATTGCAGAGTGCTACCGGCGATTAGAGTTGGCGACCATCACCATAGGAGGCACAGCCATAGCATTCGCAATATCCCAAGCGACAAAGACGTTGACTGCTGCCACCGTACCAGAGGTTGCCGGGTTACCGAGCCCTTCCAGGTAAGAGATCAATTTGTATTTGCCCTTGAAAAGCTTTTTTTTTTCCTTCTTTTTTTTCCCTTTTTTTTACGTGCTAAACAGTCTTGTCAATTGTGGTTGGGAATTCCTTTATAAAAGTCAAATACCAGTTTTACTTTTCAGATGATTTCCTCGTACATGACAGGCTCAAACTAAAATAGGTTGTAAAAGATGAATTTTTGAGTTTTCCATATCGCTGGAAATTGGTGGATATCTGCTTCAGTTCAGTTTTATGTCCCACCTCTGTTGCATTTTCATTCTTGATTTATTTTATTTTGAATTTCATATTTTCAACTGATATATCCTGTGGTTTTTTTGGGGGGGGGTTATTTTACCGTCAATTTTCTTTTCCATCACAGCGATACTATTTTACTTAACCCTTTCACCATTGGCACTCCAAAAAGGAAGTTATGTATGTTCCAATGGGAAAAAATGCAAACAAAACATATCAGACGTTATACATGTAGCTTCACATGATGTTTGGTACCATTACCATCTGCCATGTAATGCTAATTCTCTATAGTTAAATGAAACCAGCCTTATACTCCAGCAATCTTCTTGTGATCTTGTGTGGAAAGAAAAAGAAGATGGCTGCAGTTTGGCTTTTATTGGATCTCTCCCGTTTTAACGATCGCCTTCGTTTCCTCCATTATTTACTTGTCCCAAGAGATGAACCAGTGTGTGTGTTAACCGATCCTTATGCCAGGTAAGACCAGTTTATATGGCAGAAAAATGATATTGAACACCCCTCCCCTCCCCGTTGCTTTTCTAACCCAGGTCATTCTAAGTCATCTAATTCACAGACAGTTTAGATAATCAGATTGGTCGAGAGGTGATGGGAGGGGGGTGGGGTATTAGAAATGACCGATATAGACAAGTCTTTATCTCAAAAGGTATAGCATTGGTCAATTAACCCTCCTACAATCAGTGCAATCTTTGAAACAACCCATTCAGGCCACTCCAAGCCATTAGCTGTTGCCAGTGGCCTCCTATGGTTACCCTTCTGTGCACTGTCACACCACTGAGATTGCAGGGTAAGGTGGTCTCCCATTAACCCTCCTACAATCAGTGCAATTTTTGAAACAACCCATTCAGGCCACTCCAAGCCATTAGCTGTTGCCAGTGGCCTCCTATGGTTACCCTTCTGTGCACTGTCACACCACTGAGATTGCAGGGTAAGGTGGTCTCCCATTAACCCTCCTACAATCAGTGCAATTTTTGAAACAACCCATTCAGGCCACTCCAAGCCATTAGCTGTTGCCAGTGGCCTCCTATGGTTACCCCTCTGTGCACTGTCACACCACTGAGATTGCAGGGTAAGGTGGTCTTCCATTGATACATTGCAGGCCATACTAATATGTTCAAACATTTACAGTGGCCTTGGGTGGCACACAGTTGATTTTGTAAGATTACTTGGAAAGGACAGCAGTCTTGTGCATGTATTTACTGAAGGTTGCTCAAGAGCAGAATTTTGTGGACTAGAGTGGCCTCCATGTGTAGGAGGGTTTATACATGTAGAGTCAGTTATCTTAAAAGGTCAGAGGTTAATTTTGTAGGAGTGCTTACTGATGTATTGGGCAGTTCTTACTCAGCTTAGCAAGAATACAAGTTGGTAGAATGTTAGCATATGAACGCTTCACCATGCTTAAATCATTGCATGAACCATCACCATAAACGTGTGTTGTGACATAACTTGTTTTGTTAAATTACAACATCTGGTAAAACTGTCATGTTTGCAAATAAAAAAACTTTAAAAAAAAGCACATTCAATCTGGCATGAAACTTTTTTGCGGATCTGAGGATTTCCACAAATTTAACATATTTTTTGGTTCAACATTGGTTATTACCTTATTAAAGAAATTAGTAAATTATTTTTCGGAAGCAAACTTGTTTTGAAGTTTGTAAAGGTGTCAATCATCATGAAAAATTCTGTCTGAAGTGTTCTCATTTCAGAGAAAACACACATCAAAAAATTCACAAATTTTATGTAAAATGTGAACGCTTCTTCACATTTTTCTTATTTCTTAGACATTTCTCCTTTTTGGCACTTTTCTCATGTATGAAACTTTCAAAGTTGGTTATTAATTGTACATCTGGATTCAAAGAGAGTAGGCATACTCACAGAAGCAGTTTGGCCAACATGACCAATGTTGTACCTTCCCTTCAATATATATCTTGATTCAAAGAGAGTAAGCATACTCATAGAAGCAGTTTTGCCAACATTACCAATGTTGTACCTTACCTTCAATGTATATCTTGATTCAAAGAGAGTAAGCATACTCATAGAAGCAGTTTTGCCAACATTACCAATGTTGTACCTTCCCTTCAATGTATATCTTGATTCAAAGAGAGCAAGCATACTCATAGAAGCAGTTTGGCCGACATCACCAATGTTGTACCTTCCCTTCAATGTATATCTTGATTCAAAGAGATTAAGCATACTCACAGAAGCAGTTTGGCCAACATGACCAATGCTGTACCTTCCCTTCAATGTACATCTTGATTCAAAGAAAGTAGGCATACTCACAGAAGCAGTTTGGCCAACATGACCAATGTTGTACCTTCCCTTCAATGTATATCTTGATTCAAAGAGAGTAAGCATACTCATAGAAGCAGTTTTGCCAACATGACCAATGTTGTACCTTCCCTTCAATGTATATCTTGATTCAAAGAGATTAAGCATACTCACAGAAGCAGTTTGGCCAACATTACCAATGTTGTACCTTCCCTTCAATGTATATCTTGATTCAAAGAGATTAAGCATACTCACAGAAGCAGTTTGGCCAACATGACCAATGCTGTACCTTCCCTTCAATGTATATCTTGATTCAAAGAGAGTAGGCGTACTCACAGAAGCAGTTTGGCCAACATGACCAATGCTGTACCTTCCCTTCAATATACATCTTGATTCAAAGAAAGTAGGCATACTCACAGAAGCAGTTTGGCCAACATGACCAATGCTGTACCTTCCCTTCAATGTACATCTTGATTCAAAGAAAGTAGGCGTACTCACAGAAGCAGTTTTGCCAACATGACCAATGTTGTACCTTCCCTTCAATGTATATCTTGATTCAAAGAGAGTAAGCATACTCACAGAAGCAGTTTTGCCAACATTACCAATGTTGTACCTTCCCTTCAATGTATATCTTGATTCAAAGAGATTAAGCATACTCACAGAAGCAGTTTGGCCAATATGACCAATGTTGTACCTTCCTTTCAATGTATATCTTGATTCAAAGAGAGTAAGCATACTCACAGAAGCAGTTTGGCCAACATGACCAATGTTGTACCTTCCCTTCAATGTATATCTTGATTCAAAGAGATTAAGCATACTCATAGAAGCAGTTTGGCCAACATTACCAATGTTGTACCTTCCCTTCAATATATATCTTGATTCAAAGAGAGTAAGCATACTCATAGAAGCAGTTTTGCCAACATTACCAATGTTGTACCTTCCCTTCAATGTACATCTTCATTCAAAGAAAGTAGGCATACTCACAGAAGCAGTTTGGCCAACATGACCAATGCTGTACCTTCCCTTCAATGTACATCTTGATTCAAAGAAAGTAGGCATACTCACAGAAGCAGTTTGGCCAACATGACCAATGCTGTACCTTCCCTTCAATGTACATCTTGATTCAAAGAAAGTAGGCGTACTCACAGAAGCAGTTTTGCCAACATTACCAATCTTGTACCTTCCCTTTAGAACATGCTCAGAATTCAACCACAGAGTATCAAGAATGCAGACATATCCAGGACACTCCCACACTGAATGCTGTATGGGGCTTGGTGCTTCTAACCCGCAGTCTGAATCCGAATATTTATTATTATTTTAATTAGTCAGTTGCATGTCTGTTCATTATATCATCATGTTAATAATGACATGAATGGTGAAATTGTGAAAACAGCATTTAACCCTTTAAACTCAGGCCCGTTTTGGTGAATTTTGTATAAAAAATTATGCCTTCTCGAAATCCTTATCACATTATATACCATTGGAAAGCTTACATATGGGGCTACATTTTTATCAAAGTTTTGACTCGCACCAACCTTTTGGAAAAAAATGGCGGCCATTTTTAATCTCATATTTTAATTTTCAAATTCCATATTTTTCATATTTTATGTAAATTTCATAAATTTCAAAAAGTGCTGAGAAAGTTTTGATGATATTTTTGCAATCTACAACATCAGATCTCCCTATCCAAGCGAAAAAATTAAGAAAAAATATGAATTTTATTCCCCCAAAATGATGTTATACATTGCCATAAATAAAAGATAATTGGCGGCCATTTTGATTTTTCCAGGTTTTGTCAGTGATCATGTCATTTGCATGACAACTGTGGGAACAATGCAAATATGTACTTGAATGTACATGTACTTCAAATTGTCAGAAACTAAGCACAACAATAACAACTGAAAAAATATGTATAAAACACTAAATTATTGAAAGAAATAGGTCTTATTTTTTCCTTCGTTCAACATTTCTTCCTCACCACTATCAAGATCGCCGTTTTCGTCGCTCTCAACAAAACTCAACAAATCTAAAATTTCTTCTCTAAATATCTTCCTGGAACTTTGGACAACATTTGTCTTCTTTTCAGGCTTCTTTTTGGGCATTTTGAAGCTAAAATATAGCGTAGTGTATGAGATAAAGCGAACGGAAATTGCACACATGAGTCAAAACTGGTGACGCGTGAGAGGTTTTTTGTGAATGGCAGACAAAAGAATGGTATGGTTTCTCTTTCGCTTTGTATAGATTTTTCTGTAGTTCTTACAAAGGGAACCATACTATGGTTAGAAAGCTTATGTTTTCAGCTTTCTAGTGGTGCCTGACTTGCCAACAGAGGGCGTATAGATGTTGTGTAAGAATTGATTTATTTCATCGGATGCCGGCGTCCGATATTCTACAGGGCTGAGTTTAAAGGGTTAATGTTTTCTTTTATGGAAAACTTAATCGGTGTGGAGAACTTAAAATGTGAAATTCTTGTAGAGAATTATGGTAGATGTTTATTAAAAAGCATCACCGTACAACATCCGTTCTCAATATTTCATCCTGTCAGAACAACAAGGTCGTATGTAAAAAATGCAATAGTTCATAAATTTGCACACATTAAAACAATTGAGTGCAACAAGGTCATGTCTTCTTCCATAGGTTTTGCGTGATCACCCTGCAACTCTGTAAAAAGATACGACCTTCTTGATCTGAGCAAAATCCATGTCTGCAACAAGGTCGTAACTACATGTATGATATAATAAATTTAAAAACAAAAACCCATCATCTCAGACAAATATGTGGAGTAATGGAACATTTCATACACAATTTTGTTTCCGAAATGCACCCAGCTACATGTAAAATGGAAACATTTGAACCCAAATGCAGTATAATTTGTAATATACAGTTAAATTAAATGACTGTACAATGTTACGCAAGAAGCGTGTACTATTCGTACAGTGTCCTTAGTAGATCAAACAAAACTCAAATTGGTTTCTGTCATTTTGGGCGAAGGAAACATTTCAAAGCCACATATAAAGTAACATCGGAGATTGTCATATTTTTTTGGGGAAAAACCACTTTGAGGCCAATGTTGCTAATATGCGTTAAATTGGTCATTTACCAGGATGAAAAACAACGTCAAAGACACAACAATGTGCCGCCATTTTTACCTAACACTTTTGACAAACATTTTTATTGTAAGCCATATGATAAATATTCAAATTAGGCTTACGAAGATGACAATATTCTTCAGTGAAATGATCTGTGTTAGTACAAACCCATTGGTACTAATGCGTGGGGTAATTACTAGTTAAATTATTCTTGTCTATGTCGTTTCCTTAATACAAAGACATCATCCCAGAAAACAAAGTAACAAAGCTGTTGAAATGAGTGACTCAGCAGAGGCTTTTTTTTAGTATCACCTCTTTGGAAGACCAGTCCCTCATACCCTCACTAACTGCACCTCATCCTTTTCCCCTATTTCCCCCTAGCATATTTTTGAACATTTTGAAATTACAGAAGAAATGGTTGGTCCCACTTTGGCAGAGCCGTCATGTGCCTGAAATGAATGAGTGATTCATCTGGGGGCCAGTATCACAGAGCCGTTAAGAAGAAAATATTGCTTACCAGAAAGATTTGCTTAGTAGATTTCTTTGGTTACCAGCCAAACTTTCATACAAAATGTATGCATTTAGTCTGTTTTATATTGCTTAGCAAAATTATCTGCTTAGCAGCTCGATTCCTTTTTGGAATAACAATACCTCATTCATGTACATGTATCCCCATTAACCCTCCTACACATGGAGGCCACTCCGATCCACAAACTTCTGCTCTTGAGCAACCTTCAGTACATACATACATGTACAAGCCTGCTGTCCTTTCCAAGTAATCTTACAAAATCAACTGTGTGCCACCCAAGGCCACTGTAAATGTTTGAATATATTAGTATGGCCTACAATGTATCAATGGAAGACCACCTTACCCTGCAATCTCAGTGGTGTGACAGTGCACAGAAGGGTAACCATAGGAGGCCACTGGCAACAGCTAATGGCTCGGAGTGGCCTGAATGGGTTGTTTCAAAAATTGCACTGATTGTAGGAGGGTTAACTGCACATGTCTCTTCCTTTTATCTTTCACCAAGAAGATTTGTGTATGTTTTCAAATTACAGAGGGTAAAATGGTGGTTCCTTTTGCAGAGCAGTTATGTGCCTCAAATGAGTGTCTCATCTGTTGAGTAGAGGCTAATCTGTATCACCTCTTTGGATGACCAGTACCTCAAGCCTCCCCTAACTGCACTTCATCTTACCATTTGCATTTTACCTAATATTAATTCAAACATTTTCTCCACTTTGGATGTGACTAATAACACTGACCAGGAACAGCTTTTTTTTTTAGTCATTGAGGTAGTGGATGTTCATACGTGTACATCCAGACTGGAGAGGATTGTACCTTGCACCTCCTATTTCCCTCGCAGTATCTGTTGTGATGGAGTTATGAAAAGAATATTTGTTCTTCGTTCTTAACTCTAAGGCGATACTGACAGCCTTATTTTGAGTGTTAACACAGCAACTTAACTTCAGGTGATGGTGACTTTTCAAACCTGTGGAATCCTACAGGACATGGTAGTGGACCTACACCTTATATAACCTCATAACCTCGCCTATATACCTCACTTGTGCCTCACATGTACTATCGGTTTAACAGTTGTTATAAAGTTAATGGCAAGTCTCTGGGACTTTTTCTTATCAACAGGTCAGCAAAGTTGTTGATAATTGAGCGACTCCTTAAACTAGCAGAGACCTACATCACAAGTGTTGAGGATCAGCACCTCTCACCTCGTACCATCTTACCCCACGGTGCCTCCTATCAGGGACATCCCATTACCATGCAAGTTGTCTGCGACTCACCGAAATATGACTTTGTCCTTGTGGTGAGTTCATTAACTGATAAGTACTTCTTAGGGGTCTTTATTTGACCACTTCTTGAAAAATAAAAACCTTACCAGTGGTGGTGGTGATGGAGAGTGTTTGGGGAGGCATGGGGAGTGGATTTGGTAGAAGGAGAATCACTCTGCTGCCTACCTTGGATTCAACTTCAAGTCTCACTTTATCTCTTGAATGTTTACTTCTTTTCAATACAGGGTCATGGGAATGAGACGTTACAAAGTGTCCGTCAACGGATCGCCAACCGGATGAGAACACCGGTGGAAAACATTCAGATAGCTGCTAACGACAGAATGGTAAGGAAATTCAAATAGACAATGGAAAAGTTAAAAGACAAACAAACAGGGGATGGTGTTTGTGTTTCTTGGTTCATTAATTGTGAACTTGTATTGTGACATTATGACACTGATTTTAATGATTTGATCACAAACATTTTTGATTAAATTGAATAAATTTATATAAATGGAATAAATTATTCAATTGTTGGAACTTAAAATGTTTGCAGCTAGGCTATGTTGTGTCTGAAACCTTGGCAACTGGTTAACCATGGGCTGAATTGTTGACTTATTTAGTCTATTTCATCACACACGACTGGGTGGTTGAGATCATACAAAAGTCATGCAGAATGAATAGTTCTGTCCTCTATATTGCAGCTGACGTCAGGCAAATACCCCAAGCTACTGAGGCAACTGGAATTTGAAGACCAGCAATTGCTGACGGTGAAGCAGCAAGGAGCAACAGTGTCAAGAATAGATGAGGTAAGGGGGAGGGGGTAGATGGGGAGAGGGAGACCAGACTTGAGTAGTTGAGTAGTGTTTCATGAGTACCGGCAGAATGTACTCGAGTACAGAGAAATGTACTCGAGTATGAGTACAAGTATGAGTACTCCAACTCTGTAGTTGTATTCAAGTACTTTTTCATCAGTACTCTGACGGATTCAGATACATTCCTCCCACATATACGTGTATGCACGCATATTTGTGTACCCAGGGAATCGGAGAACCTCCTATTGTTCTCCCATTGATGTTGGACATTAACTTTTTAGCGACGTCCCATTGTTCTTTTTTGTTACATGTATATGTCATTAGTTTTTGTGGGTAATACAAGTACAATACAATGGCAATACATGTACACCTACAGCCACAGCCACACCCACAGCCACACCCACAGCCACAGCCACACCCACAGCCACACCCACAGCCACAGCAACACCCACAGCCACAGCAACACCCACAGCCACACCCACAGCCACACCCACAGCCACACCCACAGCCACACCCACATACACACCCACATACACACCCACAGCCACACCCACAGCCACACCCACAGCCACAGCCATAGCCACAGCCACACCCACAGCCACTCCCACACCCACAGCCACTCCCATTTTGGTTTCACTATACTACTGATGACCCAAGTGGACCTCCTATTGTTTGCTGCTATTGCTCCCATTGTAGTTGGACTTGAACTACGGTACCTTGAGCATGCCCCTTAGGATTTGTACATGGAGGACCATGAGGCATTTAATAGGGGGACTATTGTTCCTATTGTTCCGCATATTGAAAACCATGGACTATGTCGGTGATCCATACCAAAAAAAAATTCTGGTAACAAAAGGGTTAAATGACTCAAAACTAAAAAGGAATTTTAAAAATGTGTTGTTTTTGTTTTTCTGAACTGTTCTCGACCTTTGATTATCTAGAGCATACCGTTTGCTGGCAGACAAACCTATATGGCAGAGATGGAGAGGTCATTACCAGGCGTTGTCATGGCAACAGGGGGTCAAGTCTTTGAGATGCTGTATCAGCTCGCCGAGGTGGAGGGGTCAAGGTTCGCATTTCATTTCAACCAATAGATAGTTCTTTAAGGGCAGTTTGGATTTGACTTTGAGTTGTGTCAATCATTCATATTTGTATATTATATTATGAAATTGCCTGCATCCCTGTGATTTCTCGGGATTTTTTCCTGATTTTAGGATTTTTAACAGATCTCCCTTTGCCTCAATAAAAAGAGAAGTAGCCACCAAGGAAAGAAAGAAGTAGCCTGTATTGTGTCCAAACCTCTGGTTTCTTGTTTGTGGGGATGTGGAAAGTCTGTAAATCCTCCAAAATTAAACATCCAGGAGGTTCAGGGGGGCTTTGTCCTCTAGACCAAAGAGAGAACCCAGGCCCGCTACCCATTTTTCAGGAATTTTTACTTTTGTCAAATCACACCTCCTGTGTTGGGAATTCATTTAGATATTTGTCAAACTAATTTTACTGAAATAATAAGATTTCAAGGAATATTTGATACAATCATCGGCTTTACACCAAATAAGTTTGATGTAAAACTGGGATCAACAATGTTTTTATTAGATTACCAATAGTAGTGTGTAGTGTTAAAAACAAATCAACAAATTATCCTGGATAAATATCAGTCCTGTTTTCTCTTCTTTGTAGGTTAACAGAACGAGTACGGAATCTTTTAATGCTCATACCAACTGATCCCTCTGTCCAGGAAGCATTGGATTCTATCTGCAGACAGGTAAGGCCATGAAGAAATATAATTATGTTTTATGGGCAGAAAGGTCTGTCATAGAGCTTCTGTCAGTAATTTGTTTTATTTCTGAAATCACAATTTATTTTTGTACAAACATTATTGTCATAATTGATTTAATTTTGCCCTACACCGACGTGTGTATGGCACTGCATACTCAGTGCTTTCCGAGTGTCTGTGAAAAAGGCGACTGGGGTGGGATTCGAACCCATGACCTCCTGCTTATTAGTGCAGACGTCTTAACCTCTCGACCACCGAGCAGATAATTGTAATAAGACAAATTTGAATGTTGTTTATTTTCGTGACAAGAAAGGTGTAACATAACTTTTCCAGAATTGCTCACTGTCAATTATTTTGTTATTCTGCTCTAGACTGAAGGAACATCAGTGGACAGAGGGGATGAATTAAGCTCTCCCAAAGATACAACAAAAGCAACGCTAGAATCACTATTCAAGACAAACTCACAAAGCATGTCAGCATTCAGGCTTCTTTATAACCTAGAGGTAAACGAGACTGACCCATAACCGACTCATCTTTTTCAAGCCTGGAATTTTTGCTCTTGACGGGGGAAATGCAATTTTTGTCCTTGGTGATTGGCACTTCTTTTAGAAAATCACAGTGTCTCTGGGAACATAGACATTGTGATTTTGAGACTTCTTTATAACTTAGAGGTAAACTAGACTGACCAACAACCGACTCATCTTTTTCAAGCCTGGAATTTTTTATTCTTGAAGAGGCAAGGCAATTTTTTCTCCAGAAAATCACAATGAAAATATGCTCCCCGTGGAACATTCCATGGGGGGCATAAAGGCAAGTACTAGGGCCATTGAGGCAGTGGTTTCTGTGTAATTAAATGTTTGTTTTTGGATGGACACCAGGTGCAAAGCAAGGGGAGCCGGAGGAGGTATTCACCTCTCCCTTCAAAACTGCTTGTCTTTCTTCGTGATGAATACACATATACGATTTGCACTATACAATTACCACTCATGCACTGCCGTTGTATTTATGTGCATGCATGCTCATTTAACCATATAAGTGACAAACGGATGTATCATGGCTTAGGGATTTCTTTAATGTCATATCTGTGATTTATGTCACAAAATAACCTGTGAAAATGCATTTTGAAATTCAAATGTGAGTGTTCTGTTCGTGTAAGGTTTTGAAAACCCGCAAACTGATGATCTCAAAACATGCGCCCTCAATAACAGAGCGGATCATTTTACAATTTTTTTTTCACTTAAGGTCCTGAGCAGTCGACTAGTACCTTCACTCCAGGAGGACAAAGCCACCCAGGCCAGCGCACAGATGTTCAGAGAGAACTTCCTGAACGCTGGTGGGCTGAGCTCGGTGATCAGTGTGCTACAAAGAGAATCCATCCCCCAGGATATGGACGAAGAGACACGGAGGGGCTGCTACATCATATGTCTGCATCTAGCCCGGTGAGTGGTAGAACCTATCATTTAAAATGTGGTCAGATGGCCGTGGCAGATGATGCAATGGCAGAACCCATCCTTCCAAAGTGGTCAAAACCAATTGTTCGCAAATGCGCCTGAAAATAGCAGAAACCATTCTTTAAACCTAATTTGTAACTGGTTAAAAAAGCACAAATTATTAGTTTTATATGAATTTTACGTGTATTAAAAGTTGATGATGGTATCAAGCATCCCTTCATATATTTTGCTCGAGTATTAGTTTCAATGAAAGTTTCAGTTCAATGTGGTCATAAGAAAAGTGCAAAAAATAAGTATTCACAATTTGTACAGAAAACAGTCATTTTTTTTCTTTTGCAAAATATTTTCTTGTGGTTTTTCTGAAATAAGAGCACTTCAGGTGGAAACATTTTTCAGGATAATTGTACAATCCTGTGATTTCTCAGGATTTTTTACAAATCTTCCTTTGCCTCAAAATGTTCTTGAAAGAAGAGAAGTAGCCACCAAGGAAAGAAAGAAGTAGCCTGTATTGTGTCCAAACCTCTAGTTTCTTGTTTGTGGGGATGTGGAGAGTCTGTAAATCCTCCAAAATTAAACATCCTGGAGGTTCAGGGGGCTTTGTCCTCTAGACCAAAGGGAGACCCAGGCCCGCTACCCATTTTTCAGGATTTTTTACTTTTGTCAAATCACACCCCTGTTGGTACCATTACCATCTTCACATCATGTAAGCTTTTGAATAATAATTTGGTAATATTATAATCAGTACTATTGTTTATTCTCTTTGGGCATAAACAAAGCCTCCAAAAAACTTTTTTGTAAGTAAGCATTTTAATTTGGCCATTAGGTTTCTACTATGCGGCGAGACCACCACTGACGTCATGGAGAGTGACCTGTCCCTGACCGAGAGCCAAGCCGAGATTTCGGCCGACAGCTCCTCGGGGATCCTCTCGTCAAGCTACGGGATGTCGCCTCGTAAGATGAGTCTTGTGGAGAGGATGTCTAGCGTTGAAGCCAGCGGGGATGTCGCCTACAGGGAAGGAACGTCAAAGGCCATAGCTGTTATACAGGTAACTCGAGGATGAGTTTTTGCATTTTCCAGGAAAAAAAGTTCCATTTATTTACATTTGGTATTTCTTTAAGCGCTACTGCCAGCTCTGTACCGTAAAGACAAGAATAAATAAAACTGAGGCATTCTGCTCAAAGACAAAACGGACTTTGCACAGTGGTTTAAGACCAAGACATCGGGTCCGATTTTTTTTCTGAGATAAATTAAAATAATTGTTTACTTGATTATATGAAGATCCAGTTTTAAGAACCAAAATTGCTTTTTTTGAAATTTATTACCCTGTTTTTAAGAAATTTTAGTTAGCTTGTATAGAATGACATGAGTTAAACAGACAAAAAACACACATCCTAATATTTTAAAAAGCATCTGCTAAGGCATATTTCAAATGGTTTGAGAAAAAAAATACTGCTTGTTAATTTTGCTTATTAAATAGTCTTTCGAACTGTAAAAGTATAATGCGGACCGATAATTGTATGATAGTGCAATTATGCTTTGAAATCTCTAACTAAAATGGCCCAAAAATATTATTTTACAAATTTAGGGTCACACATTTTCAAAATAAGCCAGAAAAGGCCTGGATGGAATGCCATAACTTTGTTATATATTGATAGAGTAACTATCCGTTGTGACTAGAAATTTACGGCAAATTAGCGCAAATGAAATTTTACACCCCAAAATACGATTTTTCAGGACGCTGTTTTCAACAAAAAACGTTGTTTTACGCAACGGGTTTACGTGAAATGTAATTCATCGTAGCGAGAGGGCGCACTACAATTTTCAATTGAATTGTGCCTTCTCTTGAAAGTGAACTTATTTTTATACAAAATTATCGGCAAAATTTCATGAATGAAGTTTCTGCTGACGTTAAAATACATTTCCTTAGTCCAGAAGAGGTATGTGCAAATTCTTGGTAATTTTTATAAATGTTTTGACCGTTTTTTGTACTGAAGTGTACTGATGTCTGGGTCATGTAGGGTTTTAAACCACTGTGCTTTGGCCATTCATGATGTTCTATTCCACAGACTGACTGGTTTCGAAAAAGAAACGGTGCATCCTAGATGAATTAACACATTTGCGAGATGTACTAAACTAAATGTTTAATGCATGCTGCACTGCTATTCGCAGCATGTGATCATTGGCTGCTCGAAGTACACGCTCGCTTAGTACCATAACATACGCGCATAAAGTGTACGCACAACGCTCACACGACACCAAAGTGGTTATCGTCAAGACACTGGGTGCAAATTCACCGCTAGAGGGCTACGATGTGCCATGAGCGGATAGCCAAGTTGCATCTAGTTTGCATCCTGTTTTGTTCTGGAACTAGCAAGCAGCATCAAGCGCTTAATATCGCATGATACTCTCAAGCAGGATAGCCAAATTCGTAACCATCAGTCCTGTGATTTCTCAGGATTTTTTCTGATTTCAGGATTTTTTTTTTTACAAATCTCCCTTTGCCTCAAAATTTTCTTGTGAGAGGAGAAGTAGCCACGAAGGAAAGAAAGAAGTAGCCTGTATTATGTCCAAACCTCAAGTTTCTTGTTTGTGGGGATGTGGAGAGTCTGTAAATCCTCCAAAATTAAACACCCAGGAGGTTCAGGGGGCTTTGTCCTGGAGAGACCAAAGGGAGACCCAGGCCGGCTACCTATTTTTCAGGATTTTTTTAATTTTGTCAAATCATACCCTTGTACCAAGCTAATTGTGTGAGTGCGCATTTTGAATACAATGTCATGGACTGGGTTATAGCAGACTGGCACTCTTTGTGTAGGTATTTTCTGCTTTTTCCTGATCAGTAATTTCTTTTGCTTTATTTCAAACATTTTCTTGCAGACCATGAATACGGCCGAGTTCTCATCCATGATTGGCTGTCTAATGCGGGTATGTTGGGCAGCAGCTGCCGGTCAGCTGCGTCTGGCCAGCTTGGCCAATCAAATCAAAGAGAACTCTCTGGGTGGGTTCGCCATGGGGATCAACAGACGGAGCAGACATAGCAGTGCCGGTAAATACCATTCCGCCATTTTGCTTTGTTGCCATAATAAGGAACCTGTGCATGTTCTCTTAGTTTTTTTCTTGTTTAAGACGCAATGAAATAAGTTGAGATTTTCACTGGTTGGTTTCTATGCATATCTCTTGATTCTTATAAAGTATGGATGCATTTATTGACATTGGTTGGTTTCTATACATATCTCTTGATTCTTATAAAGTATGGATGCATTTACAGACATTGGTTGGTTTCTATGCATATTTCTTGATTCTTATAAAGTATGGATGCATTTACAGACATTGGTTGGTTTCTGTACATATCTCTTGATTCTTATCAAGTATGGATGCATTTACAGACATTGGTTGGTTTCTATACATATCTCTTGATTCTTATAAAGTATGGATGCATTTACAGACATTGGTTGGTTTCTATACATATCTCTTGATTCTTATATAAAAAGTATGGATGCATTTACAGACATTGGTTGGTTTCTATGCATATCTCTTGATTCTTATAAAGTATGGATGCATTTACAGACATTGGTTGGTTTCTATGCATATTTCTTGATTCTTATAAAGTATGGATGCATTTACAGACATTTGTTGGTTTCTATACATATCTCTTGATTCTTATAAAGTATGGATGCATTTACAGACATTGGTTGGTTTCTATACATATCTCTTGATTCTTATATAAAAAGTATGGATGCATTTACAGACATTGGTTGGTTTCTATGCATATCTCTTGATTCTTATAAAGTATGGATGCATTTACAGACATTGGTTGGTTTCTATGCATATTTCTTGATTATTATAAAGTATGGATGCATTTACAGACATTTGTTGGTTTCTATACATATCTCTTGATTCTTATATAAAAAGTATGGATGCATTTACAGACATTGGTTGGTTTCTATACATATCTCTTGATTCTTATAAAGTATGGATGCATTTACAGACATTGGTTGGTTTCTATACATATCTCTTGATTCTTATAAAATATGGATGCATTTACAGACATTGGTTGGTTTCTATACATATCTCTTGATTCTTATATAAAAAGTATGGATGCATTTACAGACATTGGTTGGTTTCTATGCATATCTCTTGATTCTTATAAAGTATGGATGCATTTACAGACATTGGTTGGTTTCTATGCATATTTCTTGATTCTTATGGATGCATTTCAATCAAACTATATGGATGCATTTACTGACATTTAAGACATAGTGTTAATCGGCTTTTATACATATATCTTACTTTCCGTCTTATTTCTCCTGCAGGGAGTTCATGCAGCGATGCTGACATTCAGAACCTTCATGCCGGGGTGTGTCTCCTAGCAACCCAAGTGTCTACCAAAGACGCCATGATCGCCAGAGAAGCCCTAGAGCTGTTGATAGCTTGCTTGCAACTCAGAAGCCATAACCTCTGTAAGTAATAAATAACTTGACTATATTTTAATGGCTTAGATGGCCCGTCTTCATTGGACAAGCTCGGTGGTTGAGATTTTTTTTACAGACACTCGGAAAGCACTGACTATGCAGTGCTTCATAGATATGTCTGTGCAAGGGTAAAATCAAATTATAATAGGTTATTGGTACGTGTTCTGTCTAAGTCATATGTGGATTTCATCCATGGACACATTTGAAAGCACTTAGTACACATCGTCGTGTGCCAGGAAGAAGGACGTAACGAAAGTGTGACCGGCAAAAGGTTGTAAGCAATTAAGTGCAAAAATTGTGTTTCAAGAAAACTGACTGTGAAAGTTTGGTCGTTTTTCTGCCATTTATAAGTCATTGTAGGAAAGTTAAATTCCGAATGGCAATGGAAAAACATGTCTTGGGAGTAATTCTAGCAACAAATATATAACAGTTATGCAGTACTTTTTTTCAAAAGAGCCATTTTATTGCTTACGACCTTCTGCTGGGACAAAAAGTTGTACTTTGTGTGCCCGGAAGAAGGTCATAGAGCCTTACAACCTTCTTCCGGGCACACAACGACATATCAGGTGAATGTGACATTTCAGCTTACGGCAGGATTGTTCCACCACATTAAGTGGGCGTTAAGTGGAGTGTCGTGGAGTGTCGTGGCCGAGCGGTCTAGCTTACCGGACTCAAGTTCTGGTGTTAGCAGCAGAATGTGGGTTCGAATCCCAGCCATGACACTTGTGTCCTTGAGCAAGACACTTAACCATAATTGCTTCTCTCCACCCAGGGGTTAAATGGGTACCTGTGAGGGCAGAGTTGGTTGATTAGCCCTATATGCGCTGTAATGGCAGCAATTGAGCTGTATACTCCCCAGGGAGCTGAGATGGTTTCAGGAATGATTTATGAGCCTTATGAGCAGGGGTAATGATATAATGCGCCTTGAGCACCACTTAGTTGGTGGATACGTGCGCTATATAAGTCCACACATTATTATTATTATTATTATTATTATTAAGTTTCGTGAAACAAAAAGGGGGTAAAATGTTAGTGTTGAGCTGTGGATCATCATACACATACCCAGTATCATTAAAATAATACCGAAAATGACAACTTTGATATTTTAATTTTTAGCATCATTCTACAACATGGCGGCCATGAGTGACTTTGTCATCGACATACTCCTAGCATGTCCACACGGTGAGGTGCGGTCCACCGCCATGGAACAGTTCTTCACGCTGAGCATGACGAGCGTCAATTCTGAGAGTATACGCATGCTGCATCCACGCCACTTCCTTCTCCAGGTGAAGTTTTTGCATAGCGATAGCGACATTTTTTATTAAAAGAGAGTTCTGTACACCTGTTGTAATTATCAGAGATAAATTTTGTTTAGTCCATTTCGTATTAGGCCAAAAAAAAAAAGTCTCTGGTTTCTAGTCATCTGTCGGCTTCAAAATTTGTGCAGTGACGGACTTTTATTTTTTTGGCCAACAGCGAAATACGTGATACATGTATACGCTGGACCAAATTTCGCATATACGCTAAGAGAGGCCGCACAAATCTAGCAAACGTTCATACCCCTATGTGAAAAAGTCATTTAAAACATCACGGTAGAATTCCATTTGATCCAGCAATTTTGGCTGCAATTGGACATCGTTTCATAGCACAAAAAAAATTAAATTAAAAATGACGCACATAGGTGACACGCTTGGAGACCAGAAAACGGAGTTTTTTTTTATGTTTCCATAAAGTTTGTATGTTTTTCAAAAATTCTTAAGCTCTACTGTAAACGATAGATGATGTCATCTATTAAATGAGGTTATTATAAATTGCTGCCGAGGTCATCTGAATTGAGAAAACTGCATTTTTAATCTTTCTTTGTTGCTTGTATTGCAGATTTTATTAAGGGCACCAGTTCCATTGTGGACATCTAGTTGCCTCGTCAGGGGAACCAACCAAAGGTATGACTGACTTCACAAAGACAGACAAATATGTATCCAATATCTGTATCCAATACTGGATTCAGATTAGCTCAAAATATGGCATTGTCCATGTTGAAAACAGCGGCGAAAGCCGTTATGTTCGACTCTCAACAAACTTTTCAGAAGTGGGCCATGTGATCGAAATGGTAATTAGGCTTATGAAGATTACCAAAGAGCCGTTTGAAATGGACATTTCATGAACTCGTAAAATATCATTCATACGTTCATCGGTTATCGTTATTTTTGTATTATTCTGCAGGATACTTGCACAGTGTTCACAGTACTTTGAGCTAAGATGTCGTCTTCTAGAACATTTAACAGGTGAGAAATCAATACTTTGCTTGTTTCATGAGTTCCTTTTTCACATATTATTAAGCTCAGTTTAGAAATTTGTTGTCATTTCTCCCAAATTAACTGATGGAAATACTTTGGATTTCATTAGCTTTATTTTAAGGACTTGCAAGTTTACTAAACACAGACTGAAATGACATGTTGTCCAGTCATTAAAATTTATTCTAGTGAAGAAAGCAACTGTTATCAGATTTAATTGCAAACTTTTTATATGTTGATCAAAATTGTTCTACTCACATGCACTTTTCTTGTGTATTGGACTTCATGAACATGGGCTGTGCATAAACTGTTTAATGTTTCATGAACTTGCCAAATAGATTAGGCTTTGGTGCAGTAAACACCTAGGGACAACAGAATTTCTCTTGATCAGGTAACATTATAACCGATACATCTCGTTTTCCCAGCTGAGGACCAGCGATTTGTCAACATCAACCCCATGTCCATGATCCAGGATGAGATTGACTGGCTGAACAACTTTGAGCCGTGCGACATGGAGGAGTCGAGCCTCTCGCAGACCGACAACATCATCATCGCCGGACATCTCCAGCTGGCAAAGACGCTGCTCACGTGCGAAGGGGTCGACAAGAGAAAAATAGGTGAGAATTTTGATGTAACACAAACTGACTACTAATTAACTGTGCTTATTGTGTGCCATTGATTTGTGTCAACCATTGTGGGAACCATTGACATAATCTGAATTGTAGCCATAGTCATCCAAGCGCAATTTTATTGTGAGTGTGCATCGTTTGATAGTTATCGACTTTTAGTCAATCACAAGTCGTCACCCAAACTTGCCCATAGGGGGATGTCTTGTCTTATAAAACAAAACTCTTTTCACAAAAGGGGCACTCACGACTGATGGAAAGATTTCAGCCAATATCAAGCTGAATACATTTGAACATGGTCATACTTCAAATATTTAGATGGAACAAACACAAATTGACTGAAAAGAGACTTGAACCTGCGTTTGGATTTAAAACCCTACCGGCTCTCTACCAACTGAGATATCCAGCCCTATTTTTACAGTTCAGATATTTTTTCTTTGTTTACTTATTGTTTAACCCTAACCACCACATATCCTCCAAAATCCTCAAAGGGGCACTTTTTTTGGAAAAATTCAGCACTGTTGGAAACTGGTACTTTCACCTCTTCAAATGGAACAAAATTACTACCTGGCAAGAAGTACAGGCCATAAGTGCTGAATATGAAAGATCAACGAAAATGCATGGTGCATTTTGAAGATAAGGGCATGTTTCCAAAAGTGCACTGATGGATACCTAGGGGGGTTAGGGTTAAAGAAAAGGTACTTCATTTGTATTTGGTAAAATACATTCATTTTAAAACTCTATTTTACAAGAAATATATCATAAAACTAACCCTTGAACATTTCATCACATATTTGAGAAAAATGTTGCAAAGTAACTTTTTGTAAATTCAGCAATTCTTGATTTTTTTATTTTAATTTTGCCCTACACCGAGGTGTGTATAGCACTGTATACTCAGTGCTTTCCGAGTGTCTGTGGAAAAAACTTCACAGGCGACTCAGGCAGGATTCGAACCCACGACCTCCTGCTTACTAGTGCAGACGTCTTAACCTCTCGACCACCGAGCTTGCCGATGTCAATTGGCTGGCTAGAATCCTATATAGCAGCGGGTGCCGCGATATTTATAGTTTGATGAAATTCTTGCATCAGGTGATAAACAATTGATTTAATTTTGCCCTACACCGACATGTGTGTAGCACTGTATACTCAGTGCTTTCCGAGTGTCTGTGGAAAAAACTTCACAGGCGACTCGGGCGGGATACGAACCCACGGCAATTCTTGTTTTCTCTAAAGATGAAAGTACCTCTGACTGAATCATTTCTCAGGGTAATTGATACGTTTGCCAACTTTACAACAAATATGTTTTGTTAATTTGATAATCTGAAAATAACTAATGTTGTATCTTCCCTTTATTAATAAATCCATATATGTGACCATCCACCACAAAGGGGCTGTAAAGTCGAAAATTTCACATTTGGAGGTTCATATATTTTTGGAAAGAGTATATCATAAGGTTTAAAATGATACCAAACACAAGTCATTCCTACATTCCTACTTGAAGTTATGGTGTATCAAAGTCATTACTAATTACTTACACTTTCATATAAACTTCATATAAACTTCATATAAACTTACATTTTGTACAAATCTATGAACTCATTGCCCGAAAGAAAACGTGGTTTTCATGATTTTTGAAATTGAATTTAATTCTGAAATTTTCAGAAGTAAAGGAGAATATTTCAAACTTCATTTCTAAAAAAATACCATAATGGCCAACCGACTGATTTTTCATGCAGTTCAAGCCGTACTGCTAAATCAACGTGTGCGACTTTACAGCCCGTTCATGGTGGACGGTCACATATTTGTATGTTTTTTTTTCTCTCTGATTACCAGGGAAGCAACTGATTGACACATTGTTGAATGAGTACCTGTTCCCAGCCTCCAAGCTGATTCTAGATAGCTCCAGCAATCCAGACAAGCTCAATCCTCAGGCAGAGTACAATCCAAAGTAGGTCATCCAGTGTGATGCAGGCCTGTCATTTCTCAGCATTTTTCCTGATTTCAGGATTTTTAAAAATCTCCCTATGCCTAAACAATTTTCTTGAAAGAAGAGAAGTAGCTACCAAGGAAAGAAAGAAGCAGCCTGTGTCCAAACCTCTAGTTGCTTGTTTGTGGTTTCTTGGGATATGGAGAGTCTGTAAATCCTTCAAAACTAAACATCCTTTGTCCTCTAGACCAAAAGGAGACTTGGTCTCGCTATCCATATTTCAGGATTTTTTTTATTTTTGTCAAATCACACCCGTGGTGATGTCATCCAATGAGATATATGGACAGATGACATACCATTAGGCCGATAAAATAAGTTAGTAATCGGTCCTTCATAAACAACAACAATTTGGAGTGGAGAAAAATCCCAGTACACATCGGAGACTCAATCCACAATTTCAAACAATTTCTCATTTCCTCTTCAGATTCCGCTTCTGCTCAGGACTAGACCTTTCTTTTTGTTGATTGTACATAATATTCCTTTGATAAAAGTGCTTTATTAATATCCAATTTATTGTTATTTTTTCTTATTGGGCATGAAGCTTACATTTATCACAGGTGTAACTTTTTCTCCCTATATTCAACACAGAAAACATCTCACACAGCCAATCTCGTGCTTGTATAAATATGTATATATATATATATATATATATTTCAAAATAATGGTTATTAGAAGAAAATTTGTTTTATTTTATTTTATTTTTTTCATCCATTTTGCCTTTGAGAAAGAACCTGCTAGGTTCAAAACGTAAGGTCCCTAAAGCATTATTTTGCATTTGTACTACAAGTCCTTTAGGTTGGTAAGCAGTTTGCAACAGCTAATTCTCTATTTATTATATACTACTCAAAACAATTTAGGGAACACCAGATTTTTAACATCAAATAGGTTTGAAATGTTCCATGAACCGGGATTTTCATTTGCAACCCCCTCTCTCTTTCAGTAGTCCGGTGTAGTATATATACTACTCAAAACAATTTAGGGAACACCGGAATGATCTCAGTTAAAGCAAGATAATTTATTTCAGATAAACACAATGTTTCACAATGAACTGCACAATGAAACAGATGATAAAGGATGCATGTAGTGATTACACATTTCATGACATGACTACTGAAAGAGAGAGGGGGTTGCAAATGAAAATCCCGGTTCATGGAATATTTCAAACCTATTTGATGTTAAAAATCCGGTGTTCCCTAAATTGTTTTGAGTAGTATATATATTTTTTATTAGCAATTTTATTCTCCATGTTTTTTTTGTTTTTTTGTAACAGAATCTCTGGCAGAGAGAGTCGCATTGCGGCCTTTGACCTCCTGGTCACTCTGTGCGAGGTCTGTCCAGAGAATCTACAACAGATCAGTAGTCAGCTCATAAATATGCATCACCAGCCCGACCTGACAATTCTCAAAGAGTGGGACGTGAGTTCAGCCGTTTCATTAATTTAATCTTAACAGTGATGTTATCAACTTTCTCTAGTGGTAAAAAACAGTTCATCAGTAATGACAATTTCACAGACCTGTGATAACACTGCACTTGAAGCATTATTACAAAAATATGTTTTGAGGACCGCTGTGCATTTATATGATACTGCGGCATGACGCGTAATGCTCAGACCACATTTACCAAATTTTTGCAGAATTTTAAAACCGAGCTTGAGAATAATTGCTTTTGTTATTCAGTTGTGGCCAATAATTCACAATTTCTGTCCCTAAACCAATAAATATGAATCGGAAAGTAAAATATCACGAATAATCTCCTAAAAAAGGAAGCAAGTTCATAGCTTGAAGATCTGACGTCACACTTTGAGGCTCGTGAATTACGCCAGATATTGGCCACGGCCGCCATGTTTTCCCTGAAATTCAACTTTGTCCTTGGTTTGGTAGCTAGCGTGCGGGCCTTGAAGCGTGACGTCAGATCTTCGACACAACGTATCCAATGAAACCCCTTGAATGGTACACCAGGAGCCTGTCTATATCCTTGATAGGATAAAGACAGGGGATCAATCTAGCAAGTTCATATCTACTTTTACTGTCTTATTATGTTCATAGTATCTGCCCCCAGTGGATGGTCGGTCACCCAGCAAGTACGTAGGCTTGAAGAATGGCGGTGCTACTTGCTACATGAATTCTGTTATACAGCAGTTGTACATGACACCAGGAATTAGAGAGGTAATTATTGATCACGTCAGAGTGCTCAAGAAACTTTTATATTTTGATATTCATAGGTGAGTGGCATGGTATTTCATATTCACACCCAAACTCTATATGCTGAATCTTGTTATTTATTTATCCATATTCCAGGGCCCTCATAGAGGATTTATGTGCTGAATCTTGTTATTTATTTATCCATATTCCAGGGCCCTCATAGAGGATTTATGTGCTGAATCTTGTTATTTATTTATCCATATTCCAGGGCCCTCATAGAGGATTTATGTGCTGAATCTTGTTATTTATTTATCCATATTCCAGGGCCCTCATAGAGGATTTATGTGCTGAATCTTGTCATTTATTTATCCATATTCCAGGGCCCTCGTAAAGGATTTATGTGCTGAATCTTGTCATTTATTTATCCATATTCCAGGGCCCTCATAGAGGATTTATGTGCTGAATCTTTGTATCTAATCTATCCATATTCCAGGGCCCTCGTAAAGTACTGAATCTTGGTATCTAATTTATCCATAATCCAGGGCCCTCGTAGAGGTTTAAAGTACTGAATCTTGGTATCTAATTTATCCATATTCCAGGGCCCTCGTAGAGGTTTAAAGTACTGAATCTTGGTATCTAATTTATCCATATTCCAGGGCCCTCGTAGAGGTTTAAAGTACTCAATCTTGGTATCTAATCTATCCATATTCCAGGGCCTCTTGAAGGACATCAATCTAGAGACAGATGAGGATAGAGTCTTCTACCAGATGCAGTCTGTCTTTGGTCATCTCATGGAGAGCAGACTACAGTACTACGAGCCGGAGCAGTTCTGGAAGGTCTTCAAGTTATGGGGCCAGCCCGTTAACATCAGGGAGCAGCAAGACGCCTTTGAGTTCTTCACGAATCTCACCGATCAGCTGGACGAGTACCTCAAGGTATGATTTCTTTGGTCCTCTTTGTTATAAAGCTTTGGTGCAGGGTAGCACCAGGCATAAACAGCCTCATGTACTTTGTAGTCTTCCAGTGGTGAATGGACTTCAGCTCTGTGTTTGGGGCATCTTGGGGACAAGTGGTAAATCCTTTGAAAACTACGGACAGCCTAAGCAATTGGCAAATTTCTTAGGTTAGTTTAAGCGTGCTGCAAAGCGAACCCAGATCTTTCTGGACTCGATAATGAGGTTGCTCGGTTTAATAATAAGTGCTTTTTATTATGTGTTTTTCTTTCAACAGAAGAATAAACGGAAGGAAGTTTTTAAGCCCAAGTTCCAAGGATTCTTCTTGGATCAAAAGATATGCGAGGACTGCCCACACAGGTTGGTTTGTAACATAAATATGGATAAAAAAAAAAACCTGAAAATCCTATGAAACTTTGCTCTTTGATGGCACAAAGCAAATATTCAGATTGGATCTGTCTGAAAGGTTACCACTCTACAATATTTAGATCAATCTGCTTCTTTAAAATAATATTTTTTTAAAAGTTGAATTAATTTATTTTAATTAGCTTTTTGTGTTTTGAAGCTGGGAGTAACATTATAGTAAAGTTTGTGGTAACGTTTCTCACAACCGGTTCTTCTCAGAATCAACAAGATTGTTTTCATGGTGCTACCGTAATCCCTTACTGCTACATTTCACCAGAGTTGACCTTTCCAACTTTGACCTGCCATATTTCAGGTATGAGAGAGAGGAGGAGTTCTTTGCACTGAATCTGACCGTCAAGAGCCACAGTCTGGAGTCATCTTTGGATCAGTTTGTCCGAGGGGAGATGCTGGACGGTGACAATGCGTACTTCTGTGAGAAATGCAATGAGAAGGTAATACCGCCCTCGCCAGATCAGACTTCACAAACCTCGTCTGATCTTACGACTCATCAAGTCCCAATACACGTCTGATAAAAGGAGTGTAAATGCATCCATACTATAAAGTGAGAATCATGAGATATGTACCAAATATAACCTGTGAAAGTTTGAGCTCAGTCGGTGCACAAGTTTCCAAGAAATTTTTTAAAAGTTCAATTTGGGAATTTCTGAGAAAAATTGCATATTGTTATTTCGATCACAGTGATTGATATTTTTCTGTTAACAGTGTATGCTTTTTAACTTAAAAAAAGAGTGATTCAGAGATAATGTTTGTGTAGTCTATTTCATATTATAGATTTTTTATGATTTTCAAAAATTTGATTTCTTTCTCTAAGAGAAAAGCACTGATGATTGATACTTGTACACCAAGTAAATTTAATAATCTGTTTATTTGTTAATCTGGTCGTTACCACTGTTGTACCTTCCCTTTAAATTACTGAATTATAATTTAAAAACTTACTTCATTTGCAGTTTGTGATGGTACTAAACATCCTGTGAAATTATTCTGTCATTTGTGAGAAAATCCGAAACGTGTTACAAATTTGAAATATGTCACCACCATATTGTATATGTATTTCCACATATGAATACATACAAATAAATATGAAGGTATCATCTCTGTTTTCTAGAAACTAAAACTTGGTTGGTTTCTTTGCATATCTCTTCATTCTTTTTAAGTGTGGCTGCATTTATAGACATTTTTCCAGTGATGTACTCTCACTCTAAGGTCCATTCCTGGAAGGGCACTGTAGGAATAGGTAAATTATTAATCACCCGTCATCAACAACCATTCTCCAATCATATCCGTCTGTCTGTCACAGAGGAATACCATCAAGAGGACATGTATCAAGACGTTACCGCCGGTACTCGTTATCCAGCTCAAGAGGTTTGACTACGACTGGGAGGCAGGACGAGCACTCAAGTTTGACGACTACTTCAAGGTAAAGATATATGGGGAATTTGTGAATGATGTCACAAGCCCATAGGGTACCCTCGCTGAGGTTAAAAGAAATTCTCTTATTGGTTCACATGCATACTCTGCGCGTACACATAAGTGCGTTCCTATTGTTTGACCTTGACCTATGGGTGGGGTTAGTCTTAACAAGAGGCAAAATATACTACTCAAAACAATTTAGGGATCACCGGATTTTTAACATCAAATAGGTTTGAAATGTTCCATGAACCGGGATTTTCATTTGCAACCCCCTCTCTCTTTCAGTAGTCATGTCATGAAATGTGTAATCACTACATGCATCCTTTATCATCTGTTTCATTGTGCAGTTGTTTCTCATCAATTCTGTGAAACATTGTGTTTATCTGAAATAAATGATCTTGCTTTAACTGAGATTATTCCGGTGTTCCCTAAATTGTTTTGAGTAGTATATTAAGTTGCTCAGTAGAACTTTCTAATAATAATAATAATAATGTGTGGACTTAAATAGCGCACGTATCCACCAACTGAGTGGTGCTCAAGGCGCATTATATCATTACCCCTGCTCGTAAGGCTCATAAATCATTCCTGAAACCATCTCAGCTCCCTGGGGAATATACAGCTCAATTGCTGCCATTACAGCGCATATAGGGCTAATCAACCAACTCTGCCCTCAGAGGTACCCATTTAACCCCTGGGTGGAGAGAAGCAATTATGGTTAAGTGTCTTGCTCAAGGACACAAGTTGTGAACAATTTACAAATGTCTTGAATGATGTCCGTGTTTTTTTTTTTCTTGGAATTTTAATCTCATTAATGTTAAAAACCAAAATTGCGATTGGCTATTTTAGTTCAAATTTGTGTTCAAATGATTAAATTCACAAAAATATTCATTATAATGTGGAATTTAGGAAAGAAATCTCTTTCCGATAAACTTAATGGCAATATTTTCAATTATTTTTTAAATGGCAGCACCTCAGAAAAATGTTTTCTAGGGAAGATTGATACCATCCAGAGCTTTACACCAAGTAATCTTAAAATTAATCTTGCAATTTGGTTATTTTTCAATTTCCAATCCAATACCTAATCGTTAACAGATATTCCATATTTAAAATAAAAACAAGCAATTTGGAAATATTATTTCAACAAAATATCTTTGTGCAGTTTCCCTGGGTCCTTGACATGGAGCCGTACACCGTCAGAGGCACGTCAAGGCGGGAGAGTCAGGAACCAGGCGAGACGCAAAGCGATGCCCCAGACAGTAGCAAAGAGAAGATGTCAATGCAGAGTTCATCGGAGGATTGGTATCATCTCGTTGGCGTGATTGTCCACAGTGGCCAGGCTAATGCCGGTCACTATTACTCCTTCATTAAGGACAGATGGTACGTCTACAAAATGACCAATTATCTTTGGTTTTGGTTACAATCTTCACGCCTAAAACTCCTGCTCTCCCTGGTACCTGTATCTATCTATTCATGTTTCATCCCTTTTTTGTCCGGTCCCAGGACTAGTACATGACTCTGCTTCTTGTACCATAAACTCCCACTCTCCCTGTACCTTCATCTAATCATGTTTTATCCTTCCTTTGTCCGGTCCCAGGACTAGTACATGACTCTGCTTCTTGTACCATAAACTCCCACTCTCCCTGTACCTTCATCTAATCTTGTTTTATCCTTCCTTTGTCTGGGCCCAGGACCAGTACGTGACTCTGCTTCTTGTACCATAAACTCCCACTCTCCCTGTACCTTCATCTAATCTTGTTTTATCCTTCCTTTGTCTGGTCCCAGGACTAGTACATGACTCTGCTTCTTGTACCATAAACTCCCACTCTACCTGTACCTTCATCTAATCATGTTTTATTCCTCCTTTGTCTGGTCCCAGGACTAGTACATGACTCTGCTTCTTGTACCATAAACTCCCACTCTACCTGTACCTTCATCTAATCTTGTTTTATCCTTCCTTTGTCTGGTCCCAGGACCAGTACATGATTCTGCTTCTTGTACCATAAACTCCCACTCTCCCTGTACCTTCATCTAATCTTGTTTTATCCTTCCTTTGTCTGGTCCCAGGACGAGTACATGACTCTGCTTCTTGTACCATAAACTCCCACTCTCCCTGTACCTTCATCTAATCTTGTTTTATCCTTCCTTTGTCCGGTCCCAGGACCAGTACATGACTCTGCTTCTTGTACCATAAACTCCCACTCTCCCTGTACCTTCATCTAATCTTGTTTTATCCTTCCTTTGTCCGGTCCCAGGACCAGTACATGACTCTGCTTCTTGTACCATAAACTCCCACTGTCCCTGTACCTTCATCTAATCTTGTTTTATCCTTCCTTTGTCCAGTCCCAGGACCAGTACATGACTCTGCTTCTTGTACCATAAACTCCCACTCTCCCTGTACCTTCATCTAATCTTGTTTTATCCTTCCTTTGTCTGGTCCCAGGACCAGTACATGACTCTGCTTCTTGTACCATAAACTCCCACTCTCCCTGTACCTTCATCTAATCTTGTTTTATCCTTCCTTTGTCTGGTCCCAGGACCAGTACATGACTCTGCTTCTTGTACCATAAACTCCCACTCGCCACGTACCTTCATCTATTCTTTTTTTATCCTTCCTTTGTCCAGTCCCAGGACCAGTACATGACTCTGCTTCTTGTACCATAAACTCCCACTCTCCTGTACCTTCATCTAATCTTGTTTTATCCTTCCTTTGTCCAGTCCCAGGACCAGTACATGACTCTGCTTCTTGTACCATAAACTCCCACTCTCCCTGTACCTTCATCTAATCTTGTTTTATCCTTCCTTTGTCCAGTCCCAGGACCAGTACATGACTCTGCTTCTTGTACCATAAACTCCCACTCTCCCTGTACCTTCATCTAATCTTGTTTTATCCTTCCTTTGTCCAGTCCCAGGACCAGTACATGACTCTGCTTCTTGTACCATAAACTCCCACTCTCCCTGTACCTTCATCTAATCTTGTTTTATCCTTCCTTTGTCCAGTCCCAGGACCAGTACATGACTCTGCTTCTTGTACCATAAACTCCCACTCTCCCTGTACCTTCATCTAATCTTGTTTTATCCTTCCTTTGTCCAGTCCCAGGACTAGTACATGACTCTGCTTCTTGTACCTTCTTCTGTTGTGTTCATTTCACACCTGACTAACTTCTGCTCATTCTTGTGTTATAATAATAATAATAATAATAATAATAATAATAATAATGTGGACTTATACAGCGCACGTATCCACCAAACTGGTGCTCAAGGCACATTATATTATTACCCCTGCTCATCAGGCTCATAAATCATTCCTGAAACCATCTCAGCTCCCTGGGGAGTATACAGCTCAATTGTAGCCATTACAGCGCATATATGGCTAATCAAACACAACAACCAACTCTGTTTGGTGGATATGTGCATATTATTATTATTATTCTTATTTATCCTGGCTGGCCTGATAAGTGATTATCATTGGTCTCCCTCAGGTCCCAGCTTTGAACTGTTAGAGACTGCTAGGTGAACCAGAAACAGCAGGTTAAATCCCTACTCTTTGTAATTTTGTAATCGGGTAAATTTTGTTGGGCAGATGTTTTACAGATTTGATGATTTAATTGTTCGGACTTTCTTTCTATGGTCATCAGGGGTACAACTATGAGTAACAGCACCAAGGGAAAATGGTTCAAGTTCAACGACACCGTGGTGGAGGAATTTAACATGTCCGAAGCTGCTTTAGAAGCAGAGTGTTTTGGTGGCAACTACAAACCAAAGATTTATGAGCCCAGTGGCAGTAAGTACTCATTTCATAAAAGTTCATTTTTTCCTTTAACCCTTAGCTTCCCAAATCCTCCAAAATCCTCTTTGCTAAAGTGAAGCATTTTGAAGGATTGACATTACATGCTACATGCTCTTTGCTAAAGTGAAGGATTTTGGAGGAATGAGGTTATTAGGCATACTTGCCTTTCCATGGTACATGTACATCCATGTTTGTTGTAGTGATTGCAAGGTGAGTGCTTGGGTCAGTGGACACTGTTTATTGCTCCATGCATGCAGGGAGGGTCACTGGCCATGTACATTTATCACAGATTAGAAACATGTGTGCAGAGTTTTGTTTTGAGTTTTCTCATATGTTGACAGCCGTAAACAATTATGTCAGAGAAACTTATTGATGAATTACGTTTGTTGTTTTCTAGGTTCTTATTCATCGGAGACCAGGCTTCGTTACTGGAATGGCTACATGCTGTTCTATGAGCGACTGGAAGGTGCCAGTACGCCCTTAGGACCAATGGGCCAAGTACCATCGGCCATCAATAGGGTGACGATACTCAAACAAGACAGCGAAGGGGAGATACACATGTGAGTAGCACATCTTGAGTATAGTGCCATCTGGGACCAGTGTCACGGGATGCTAAACTGGTTTTACATTTGTAATTCATGCGTCAAAAAAATTTACCTAAGCATAGCGTTGCATAAATGTGACCAGCTTCATTGAAATGTGGAATGTCCCCCAAATTTCACATTTTGAGATATGGATATCAACTAAAAGAGAATTTAATGGGCTTTCTGATGATGCCAAACATTCATTTTCGGTTCATTTCATTCCTGTGTTAGGATGTGATAAATTGATAATGTAATAATGCAATCATGCACGTTTTGTGAACTTTGGAAGTCCATTACACGGAAACATGTGTTGGGGGACATTACTCATTTCGATGGAGCGGGTCACAAATATGTAACCAGTAATTCATAATTTTTAAAGAAAACACTTGGAGCGAACAGTTTTGGCAACTTTTTAGAAGTGTGCATACATTTTGTTTTATATAATGTTTAAAGGTACACTATCATCATGATCAGAGCAGATTTTCAACAGGGCATGGAATCAGTGTCCTAGTTAAAGATGAACACAGTGACTGAAATTTACTGGCTCATTTATGCAGCAGCAACGGTAATATGACCTTATCATGTGCGTATTATTTTCAGTCACTGGGTTTATTTAAAAGTACCATTCTGATTCAATGCCCTGTTGATCGTGATGATATTGTCCCTTGAAGAGCTTTTCAGACGGAATAATTTTACATGGTAATTGGTACCTTGACCAACTTCACATCTACATGTAATTAGCTTTCAGATAATAATTTTGTAATTTTGTAATCGGTAAATATACAGCCTGGAACCGGTTAGCTCTCCTGAACTCTCTCCACACCATGACGGCGATCGCTTGAGCGAGCTCACGGCGCTGGTACGCAAGGGAGAACACCGTGGGATGTTTATGGATCGTATGCCCCCGGGGATCCAGCGAGTTATACGGGACAACAACCTTCAGTTCCTACGCAACCGGGCCATCTACGATCCCGATTACTTCACTTTTATACATGCCCTTGCCTCGTGCAATATGGTAGGTAATAAACTGTCTGCCTACCCTGTCTGCCTACCCTGTCTGCCTACCCCGTCTGCCTACCCCGTCTGCCTACCCCGTCTGCCTACCCCGTCTGCCTACCCCGTCTGCCTACCCCGTCTGCCTACCCCGTCTGCCTACCCCGTCTGCCTACCCCGTCTGCCTACCCCGTCTGCCTACCCCGTCTGCCTACCCCGCCTGCCTACCCCGCCTAACTACCAAACACATGGCCAAAGACTGGAAATTAATTGAATGACTTAGAATATTCTCAGTAATGTACAACCCAGTTGAGCTTTAATTACTTTCACAGGTTGATTTCTGATCTTTGATCTTCATGAATGCATTAAAACCCTCCTACTATTGCTGTACTTTAGTGGGAAGTTGTTGTAGAGGTCAAAACCAGTCAACTGCCCGTTTTGACTGTTGACCCAAATGTGCACACAGGGGCATTTTTGACTGGTTTTGACTTGTCATTTTGACCACCCTGAACAATACCAGACAATGCTTTTACCAGTCAAAAACAGTCGACTCATTTTGACTTGTAAATGTACTTACTACACATAAGGTTTGACAGTGTTTGATTTTCAAGTGCAGTAGATATACCTTGGGAAGTATATCAAAATTTTGACTGATTTTGACCCTTGTAATAGTTGGAGGGTTAAAAAGACATTTGACCAAACTACCTGTGTTTTTATTTTTATTTTATATATACTCGATCAGTCTTTCACATTGAGCAGTCACTATGACTCCTTGGCAGTAATGAGCCTTCAACTTGCCTTCCAGTATCTATTCAATACTTACTTCAGAACTAAGAAGAAGTTAAGGTGAGTACCAGAGATTAATGCTAAACTGTGCTGACAATTTGGGACAAATTTCATTGAGACATCCCAGGGGGAAAAAAAGGAACAAATGTGTGCCTCCAACGTTGCCAACACGGACGCATCGTTGTTGTTTTTAAAAAAACGCTTATTTTTATATGACAGAAAAATTGTGTATGCATGTACTGTTGGGGTTCGTGAGTCATGATGTGATTCAGGTCTGTATCTAATGTGGAATTTAGGACAGATTACTCTTTCATAGGTCGCCTTCAAAATCGGTGCAGTGACGGTTTTTTTTTGGTTTTTTTGCTAACCAGTGAAATATGTGCTAAATCTATACACGGTTATTGGAACCAGAATAAATTTCACACGTTCGTACCCCTATGTATAAAAAAGTCGATGCAGGAGTTTTGGCTGCAATTGGACATGGTTTCATAGCCCTAAAAAAAGAAAACTAAAAATGCCGATCTGACACCAGAAACAGGATATATATTTTTTTTTGGCCTTAATGTGACGGCACCTCAGACAAAATTATTTCTAGGAAGAATTGATAATGTCATCCACTTTACACCAAGTAATTTTAACATTACCTCCAGTTCTTTTCAGAACTAATTACTACTCAATTTCACATGGTGTCACTGCAATTAGTCTTATTTAACATTACAGTTTGATAAGTGAGACTAATTGCGGTGACACCATGTGAAATGCTCAATTTGAGTAGTAATTAGTTCTGAAAAGAACTGGAGGTTACAACTCGACGTTTCGATCAGTATGCTCTGATCATCCTCAGGACGATCGTCCTCCTGATCGTCCTCAGTGAGGACGATCAGAGCATACTGATCGAAACGTCGAGTTGTACCTCCAGTTCTTTTCAGAACTAATTACTACTCAAATTGAGCATTTCACATGGTGTCACCGCAATTAGTCTCACTTATCCTCCTCACCATGCAAAGCTACAAGTTTGACCTATTACAGTTTGAAGTATGTTATCAGTTCTATACTGTAAGTGGGAAATAGTTACAATGACATTAACTTTGAGCAGGGACACATTATTCCATTCAAATAATTACTTGTCTTTTCCCCACTAGGTGTGACATTGCAGAGTGGTGTGCATGCGTAGAGACACTTGTTAGTAACAGCAAAGAAGCTTGTCTATGTGCCCTGAACTTTATGGCTAGTCCTCATGGACAGGCATATATCAAGTGAGTAGATATATCTTTCACTGGATGCCATCTCTATCAGCAACTTGGCTTCTAGCTACGTAAAGCGTTCTTATTTTTCTGTGCAGAAAAACAATTAAAATTAGAACAAATTTAATAACAATTCCAGCCAGCCAATCGACATCGGGCCAGCTACAATCCCGGTCAAATCTCGCTGGGCCCCGGCCCCCTGACAATGTTGGCTCTCATTCCAAGGTCTGTGCTCCGGCTGGAGATAACAACTTTGGTGGGGGGAGCGGGGGACAGAGGAGGGTATGTTTATTGTCACGTGTCCCAACTATTTTGGCCGGGATTGTAGGTGGTTGAGAGATTAAAACGTCTGCACTAGGTCGTGGATTCGAATCCCGCCCGAGTCGCCTGTGAAGTTTTTTCCACAGACACTCGGAAAGCACTGAGTATACAGTGCTATATACACACATCGGTGTAGGGCAAAATTAAATCAATAAATTTAATATCAAGTTAAGAATGTTATTTAGTAATGCATTTCTAAAAAATATACAGGAAAGTCATCTTCCTGGTGATTATTGTTATTATTGTTATTTATTATTTACATTTCTGGTAATGAAACCGAGGATTCCTGAAAAGCAATAAAAAAAATTGTGTGTGCACCCCCATGATGTTCAATATATTAGGCCGTATTCATAAAAATAAGTAATTACTTACTAGTAAATGCTATAAGTAAAAGCAACAGCTAGGTAAGTAAAAGGTCTAGTCTAAGCAATTGCTAAAAATCTTATTCATAACCATTTGCTAAATGATTACAGTTGTTACTTGCCACGGCTAGTAAGTTCTCAAGTAGTTGCTATTGTACTACAGTACCATCCACGAGTCTCGGTATTTGGTGGTATGAAGGTGTTTGCAAGCCATTCCACATTTTCTTTGTCAAACCTAAATAAAGTTCTGTAAGTGGTAGGGTTGACTTCATCACGATTAAGCCTGATGTTATACACCTTAGGTTGTGGTCTTGGGACGTAAAACATGGCAGAAAATGTGATATGTCTGTATTGGCTAAACAGCAAGCCAAAAATTAGGTGCTTGTACAATCACTAGTAAATGCTAGTCGAAGGTCATTTTTATGAATACAAATTGAAGTAGGTGCTAATTTCTCTAGCATTTACTTATAAGTAAAAAGCAATTACTAATGCTTAAAATTTGTATCTTTTACTTGAAAGTCATTGCTTATTTCTATGAATACACATTTAAGTAAAAGGTTAGTAAAAGGGGGTTGTTACTTTAGTAAAAGCAATTACTTATTTTTATGAATACGGCCTATTGGCATTTCAATGTAACACTATTAAAATAAACCATTTTCTAAGTCGATTTTGAAGCTTTGTGTGATGGAAGTGAGTAGGAGTAAGGTTTGCGGTAGCACTATGTATAGCAGTTATCTTTCAGAATCAACAATTATTACAATTCTTAAAGAGATTGTTAGACAGTGCTACCGCAAGCCTTACTCCTAAAACCATAGCACTGTGCCTTGAGTGGCTTTTAGCCTTGTTCAAAGTGAATATACATAAAAAAAAAAACACTTGTTCTGCAGGCAATTTTTGCTGGAGTGCGTGATGCGTGAGGTTCGTATGGCCTTCTGTCGCATCATGCAGTACGTCCTAGAGCGTTTTGTCCACTTCACGAGGTCGACGGACTGGTCTCAGCTGGACTGCACCATCGAGTACCTACTCTCACTTCTTGACAAGGAGGTACCAGACCACTGCAAGACCTGTCAGCAGTACTTTATGCTCCTCCGTGCCTACTTAGATGCTGTAAGTGAATTTGACTTTTTAAAACTTTTTTTTAAACATTTTTTTTTTTAATCTTTGACTTTTTTAAAATCTGTCTGTTAGCTCAGTAATTGTACTTCGACTCTAACCTCTGTAGGCTTCTGTGCTAGTCACCATCTTCAATCCATCAATTTCCATTAATACCTCTCAGTAACACAGCCACCCACCTGATGTACTTCATTGGAATTGGTACACCAGGCCTTGGTACCTTCCTCAGTCTATCAAATTCCATCACCATGTAGAAACGCACCCAACCAGCTGTTGAACTTTGTTGGAATTAGTATAATTGCCTGTATTTTATTTATCAATTTATAAATTATAAATTATGTGACCTCATTTTCCCTACGTGTCACCCACAGGATATAATCTGTTGTCAGCATCTATTCAATAAATCAGCCGTCTGTCATCTGATCACATTTCTCTTAGGAAAACACAATCAACAGAATGAAGAGGTTGGTATTATAACTATACAGTGTTAAATATGAATTATTGGTGAGTGACTCCACGGTGTGCTTGCATTCGCCGACCATAATCGAGGTCAAACAATGGGAACGTACTTATGTGTACGCTGGGTGCCTGTATCTCACAGAGGGTGCCCTTTGGGAATGTGACATCAGTCGTCAGTAAATTTTACATTTAAACAAAATATTAAACAAAATATTAAACAAAATTGGCTTGTAATACCCTGACAACCAGCCCAAAGGAATGTATTTCATCAGAATATTTAGTTAGCAACTTCAGCCATGACAACCAGCCAAAAATCAATATTTTAATCAACTGGTACCCTGATAACATTGCTAACACAGCACAAGAGTTCTTAGATCCAATGCTCAAGCCTCTTTAACTGTTCCTTTTTACAATACTGAGAGATATAGAAATTCCACCATACCCGCCATAATTAGACTCCTCAATGCCAATGTTGGAACCTCTTAGTTGTTTTAATTTTTTTTTTTTAATTTTTTTTAATTTATTTATTTTTTTTTTTTTTTTACCCCTTCTTAACTTGTGCAATTTGTATATTTATTTTTAGTATTTTTAGTATTTTTTAACTGTGTGTTTTTATATAATTTGGTGTGAATTTTAATGTTTTGGTGTAATGTTTTAACTCCATTGTACATTGAAGCGCTTTGGGCCTTTGGGCCATATGCTTAATTTGATGTGAAATAAACCAGAAATAAAAGCTGTGTAATAATATTTGGTTAGCGACTGGTATCCTGACATCCTGTCAAAAGCAATATACAAATATACATTATATTTTACTTTTTGAATGTAAATTTGTAGCAATTTAGCATTTGGCAACAAGATGCTTTTTTAATAATAGTAGGTACAGCACTAAAAAAATAAGCATACATTACACATGTTTAATTTTGATTCTGTATGAAAGACCTCACTGAATGCTTTATTTTGTTACTAACATTTTCAACATCGGGTAAGCGGTTCTTGAGAAATAAATTTTTAAAGATTGTTTATTCGCCGGAATATCTGCCATGTAAAAATGACTTTATTCCAATTTTACATGTTTTTTTAAAAGAAAATAAGTATTGCAGAGCCAAAATGTTTACATTTTCTGAGAGAAGGCTATGGTATTTTAATGTAAAGTCGATGTCAATTGCCAGATTTGTTGTATTTTGACACAAAACAGTGTATATTAAAAAAATATTTAAAAATACTTCCCTGTGACCTACGCTTTCATGTACTAGGCTGAAAGTATTAACTTATTATGTGCGAAAAAACTACACCCATAACTGCTTTCAAAGTTTCTAATTCTTAAGTGTGTAAGTCGTATTTTTTTCAAGTTTTACCAGTTTGGCAGTGTACACAGTACGTTGCAGACAAGCTGTTCGTGCACTGTTACCTGCCTAATAATAGGCATGACATTTATTAAGTAACTAGCACCCCCCGTGACCATCATCCAAAAACAGCTAGCTAACCTGCTATCCTGACATACTGCCAAAACATACACCAAAACACCGTAACTCTGGTGGACTTTTCTCTGAGACTAACTTTCACTTTGCAAATTGCCTCCTAAGGATGTTCAAACAAGACGGTGGACCTCACTGCAGAGCAGAGAGTTTGGTTTCTTGCACACGATGTTAGCCGTCATGATCCTATACTGTGATGTCTCTGCATTCAGAACAATCGGTATGTTATTCCTCGTTTCCAATCAATATTGTACGCTTTTGCCACAAAACACTTCCAGACTGATGATTGGTGATTTATTTTCTGTATGTTGGTGAAAATTATGAAAATTTACGTTTACAGAAACCAACCAATGTCTGTAAATGCATCCATACTTTATAAGAATCAAGAGATATGTACAGAAACCAACCAATATCTGTAAATGCATCCATACTTTATAAGAATCAAGAGATATGTACAGAAACCAACCAATGTCTGTAAATGCATCCGTACTTTATAAGAATCAAGAGAGATGGATAGAAACCAACCAATGTCTGTAAATGCATCCATACTTTATAAGAATCAAGAAATATGCACAGAAACCAACCAATGTCTGTAAATGCATCCATACTTTATAAGAATCAAGAGATATACATAGAAACCAACCAATGTCTGTAAATGCATCCATACTTTATAAGAATCAAGAGAGATGGATAGAAACCAACCAATGTCTGTAAATGCATCCATACTTTATAAGAATCAAGAGATATGTATAGAAACCAACCAATGTCTGTAAATGGATCCGTACTTTATAAGAATCAAGAGAGATGGATAGAAACCAACCAATGTCTGTAAATGGATCCGTACTTTATAAGAATCAAGAGATATGTATAGAAACCAACCAATGTCTGTAAATGCATCCATACTTTATAAGAATCAAGAGAGATGGATAGAAACCAACCAATGTCTGTAAATGCATCCATACTTTATAAGAATCAAGAGATATACATAGAAACCAACCAATGTCTGTAAATGCATCCATACTTTATAAGAATCAAGAGATATACATAGAAACCAACCAATGTCTGTAAATGCATCCATACTTTATAAGAATCAAGAGATATGTACAGAAACCAACCAATGTCCGTAAATGCATCCATACTTTATAAGAATCAAGAGAGATGTACAGAAACCAACCAATGTCTGTAAATGCATCCATACTTTATAAGAATCAAGAGAGATGGATAGAAACCAACCAATGTCTGTAAATGCATCCATACTTTATAAGAATCAAGAGAGATATGCATAGAAACCAACCAATGTCTGTAAATGCATCCATACTTTATAAGAATCAAGAGATATGCATAGAAACCTACCAATGTCTGTAAATGCATCCATACTTTATAAGAATCAAGAGGGATGGATAGAAACCAACCAATGTCTGTAAATGCATCCATACTTTATAAGAATCAAGAGATATGTACAGAAACCAACCAATGTCTGTAAATGCATCCATACTTTATAAGAATCAAGAGAGATGTACAGAAACCAACCAATGTCTGTAAATGCATCCATACTTTATAAGAATCAAGAGAGATGTACAGAAACCAACCAATGTCTGTAAATGCATCCATACTTTATAAGAATCAAGAGATATGTACAGAATCCAACCAATGTCTGTAAATGCATCCATACTTTATAAGAATCAAGAGAGATGGATAGAAACCAACCAATGTCTGTAAATGCATCCATACTTTATAAGAATCAAGAGAGATGGATAGAAACCAACCAATGTCTGTAAATGCATCCATACTTTATAAGAATCAAGAGAGATGTACAGAAACCAACCAATGTCTGTAAATGCATCCATACTTTATAAGAATCAAGAGAGATGGATAGAAACCAACCAATGTCTGTAAATGCATCCATACTTTATAAGAATCAAGAGAGATGGATAGAAACCAACCAATGTCTGTAAATGCATCCATACTTTATAAGAATCAAGAGATATGCATAGAAACCTACCAATGTCTGTAAATGCATCCATACTTTATAAGAATCAAGAGGGATGGATAGAAACCAACCAATGTCTGTAAATGCATCCATACTTTATAAGAATCAAGAGATATGTACAGAAACCAACCAATGTCTGTAAATGCATCCATACTTTATAAGAATCAAGAGAGATGTACAGAAACCAACCAATGTCTGTAAATGCATCCATACTTTATAAGAATCAAGAGATGTACAGAAACCAACCAATGTCTGTAAATGCATCCATACTTTATAAGAATCAAGAGATATGTACAGAATCCAACCAATGTCTGTAAATGCATCCATACTTTATAAGAATCAAGAGAGATGGATAGAAACCAACCAATGTCTGTAAATGCATCCATACTTTATAAGAATCAAGAGAGATGGATAGAAACCAACCAATGTCTGTAAATGCATCCATACTTTATAAGAATCAAGAGAGATGTACAGAAACCAACCAATGTCTGTAAATGCATCCATACTTTATAAGAATCAAGAGAGATGGATAGAAACCAACCAATGTCTGTAAATGCATCCATACTTTATAAGAATCAAGAGAGATGGATAGAAACCAACCTGTGAAAGTTTCAGCTTAATTATTTCATTGTCATTTTAACAAGAAAACAGAGCTGTAGTACTAATTCTTGTACTGGACTACAATGCATTAAGATTTTTTGTTTTCATTTTCGTATTCATTTACACAAATTTTATTAAAACGATAGCACCTTGGACATAAATATTTCAAGGGATGTTTGATACAATCACATCAAGCAAGTTCCATGTAAATCTGTGATAATTAAAATACCGAGAATACCAGTAGCGTATAGAGGTTTTCCAGCAATTTAGTTAAGTAATTTCTATCTCCCTTTCTCTCTCCCTCCCACTGTCTCGCTCTCTTTAATCAGAGCAAGGAGACTATCCTTCAAGACAATGCACATTGATCATCCCTACTGATAAACCACTACCGATGCCCAGGGATATGCAGGAGATCTTGTTTGGCACGCAGGGTATCAAATACATCAGAGAGGTGAGTCGTGGTTCGAATCCCTTATACACTTTGAGATTGCCATTTCAGTGCATCGCACTTGTGTTCCGATGGTCGAGTTGTCAAATTGCATCATACGCTTTAATAGGAGAGCCATTGCAGAGTGTTTTGGTGTATCGGACTTGTGTCCTAATAGCAGAGCCATCAGTGGGTTTGAATCTCTCTATATAAACTGAGCATCAAAAGAAACTTATCAAATCTTTGGAAGGACACTCATTAAAATTCTCCACGGAAAAATGAAAAATATTTGAACACAGGTAAACTTCAGTAATTTTTACTAAGCATTTGCTTTTTTTGTGATTGAGACAACCTCTCGTTTATTGACATGTGCTTAGTAAAGATTACTGAAGTTTTACCTGTGTTCAAATATTTTTCATTTTTCCGTGGAGGATTTTAATGAGTGTCCTTCCAAAGATTTGATAAGTTTCTTTTGATGCGCAGTATACAGAGCTGCCAACCAGTACGATTTTTGTTGTATTTCGTACGATAAAACAATTAAAATACGACACTACGATATACATGTAAAAAATACAATTTCTTAAAAAAAAATACCAACTAAAAAATTATATTGCCTGGTTACTACTTCTTTCCGTCCGCGCACAAACCTTACGGTATTTTTCTGCAGGAGAAAACAATTAAGCTCCAAAAGCCGGAGAAAGGCGCGAGTTAAGTTTCTTGTAGTCGTTACCGATCGCACCCACTGTTGATGAAACAAAGTACTGGCTGAATTCCTACTTGGCAGCCTAACGAATTTTCCTATTGGCTGAATTCAGACATTATGTAGGAATTCAGCCAATAAACAAATTAAATGTAGTACATATGCCGCGTAACAAATTTTCCTATTGGCTGTCTGCTTTCGAACCTAATTACCATCCACGCAAGCGATTTTAATGTGGGTTTCCCAGTACTGCTTGGGTACCAATTGATACACGTGTTTACTACACGTTTTGGTTTTATGGGCACCAGCGGTAAGCCAATTTTGCCGTCTTTTTACGTCAACTGGAATAGCTTTTTAACGTTTGTTTGCATTTTTAACAACAGCAAAAAGATCGGGTTTTTTTCTCGTCTGATGTTGGCATTTGTTATGCAAGATATAATGAAGGGCACGGAAATTTATTGCCGTGAAATGTCACGGTGATTTTGGGGGCATCGCAGCAATGGCACAGACCGACGGCAATTTCGAGGCCTGCATGTGTGCTGAGTGTACGTTATCGCTCGCATGCGTGCACCACGTGTTGTGTTAAGTACGTGTGTGTGTACTGTACTGGCTGTGCATGCAGCGTATGTGATCAACATGGCGACCTCCATGAGGTGATTTTTGTCGTGCGAGGTGCAAGAGTTTTTTGTCTTTCATCAACATCGGCATTGTTTTTATTAAGAATACGATTTTTGTGTTAAAAATAGTATTTTTGGGGATTGTGAATACGATTTTTTTTTTGTCTGCTGGGGTTGGCAGCTCTGAGTATACAGTGCCACACATAGTCGTGTTGTTTAGTGCGTGGGACTAATGTTCTGATTGCCGAGTTATCAGTGGCTTCGAATCCCTCATGTATATTTGGTGCCATGGTCATGTTGTGAGTGTTCAGACTTGTGTTCTGATTCTGTGGGTTCAAATCCTGACCATCGGCTTGTGTTTTTGAGTAATACACTTCATCCGACCCAGTTATATTTACCAATTGTTTTTTTTTTAAATAAATTTTCCCGCACACGTATCTGTTCTCAATGACACAATCTGCATCCCTAAAAATCCTAACGAAGCTCAATCTGTTGTTCAGTACTGTCCTTGTCTTCTTGCCGCCAGGTGATACTCATGCTCCGTGATGTTCCTAATGTGACTACCGCATTGCTGGACATGTTGCTGCATTGCTGCTACTGTAATGACAACTTCACGTTGTCAGTGATGATGATGGTCCATGTAAGTATTTCTCCTCTCCCCCGCCCCCACTCCCGCCCTAAATAAGGGCTCAATTTTATGGCCCTGTTTTACTGTTAGAGAAAAGAAAATTAATATCTCAAATCTGATTGGTCATAGGTCATGACCTACGAATTTGCATACATTAATTCCCCTTTTTCTGATTGGTCACGACAGGGTCAGGTGTCAGCCGCTCCAACCAATGAGCTGAAGCATATCTTCATTCTGTTGCTGGAGTTGTTGATGATGGAAGATCCTCTGCAGGGCACGAGACTCAAGCTTGCCGTTGAGGGCAGCACTAACAATGGTCTCTTAGGTAAGTGCCCTTCCCATTACTTTGATTTCTGACCATTGGGGTGTGGCCAGGGGGCGAGGTCCACTCTCGTGACCACACCCCTCTTAAATGACATTTAATACCAAGGCAGCAATTTTTTTTTCTAATTCATAAATGTCTTTGTATTGTCAAAATATCAAAATTAAGGTATGAATTGAACTTAAAGGGGCAGTATTGTCACGATCAGAGCAGACTTTTGACAAGACACGGCATCGATGTCCTAGTTTAATATTAACACAGTGACTGAAACTTACTGGCTCATTTATGCAGCAGCAATGGTAATATGACCTTATCATGTGGGGTATTATGGCAGTCACTGAGTTAATCTAAAACTAGCATTCAAATTCCATGTTCTGTTGATTGTGACAGTACTTTTCCTTTAAGGAGGATGTTTGTTTACAGACAAAAAAGGGGTTGCCTGTCGCGTTTTCCGCAAGTCAGATGTGTTGTCCAACAAGATGTTTTTGTTGTGTCGATTTCACAAGCCTGGATTATAATAATTTTGTCTTTTTTGCTTTTTACATGCAGAGATAATACGGAATTGCACATCAACAGACAGTCGTCGTTCTTACCAATGCATTAAGTTCCTCGTCCACTTATCAAACAAGTGTCCAAAGGCCAAGGATTACCTAATGACCATCTCTGGCCGCTGGCAATGGGCAGTCAACTGGCTCAAGAAAAAGGTACGGTCAATTGGAAAAACTAAAATATGTTTGAGTAACAGAGTCAGTGTCTTGAAAAACTAATTTCTAATTTCTAACTAAAACTAATTTCAGCAAGAAGTCAGTTACCAATAAGAAGTGTGCCAGTTGTCTCTGGAAGATTGGTAGGCCAATCATGACGTTGTATTTCATTTTAGAATAAATACGAGGTTCATGTTTGCTGATCAAATGTTTGCATGCTTTTTTCCGTCTTTGTGATCCTCACCACCGTACAAGCTGAACATTTTACGGGTTGGTTTTAAATAAATATCTTCATTCACAGAGAGAAAGCATACCTACTCACCCATAGAAGCAGTTTTGTCGACAAATATATATCTTCATTCACAGAGAGAGAGCATACCTACTCACCCATAGAAGCAGTTTTGTCAACATTACCAATGTTTATTGATTGATGAAATTCATGCGTCTGGTGATTTGATTTGATTTTTCCCTTACACCAATGTAATGCATGAAGCATTGTATACCCAGTGCTTTCTGAGTGTCTGTGAAAACAAACCTCCACAGGCGATTGATTTAAGTATGGTATCCTCTGTATTATAAAGATCAATTTTGTTACCATTTACAGTACATGTATTTGTACACCACCGGAGGCATGTTTTCAACAAAAATGAAAACGGGTATTCGGGTATCCGAAGTTTCCTGATTTCAGGTATCCGGTTCCAAAAATATCCGAAAACGCACAGCCCTAATCTTAACCTCTTGACCACCGAGCTTGCCCGATGACGATTGGCCGGCTAGAATCCTGTTATAGCAGTGGGTGTAAGGGCAAAATCAGTTGATTACCAAAGTTGTTTGTGCCTCTTAGAGAGCATCGGACAATTGTTTTAGTTCTGCCAGCTTTAAGCTTGGGCGATAATATCGAATATCGCGATACATTTTTTATTCGATTACGATATCGAGAAGCTTCTTAAGTTAGCGAGATATCGGCAAATCGCCATTAAAAAAATATATCGCGATTAAAAAAAAAAATCGCCATTGTGAGTCAAGTCAGAAATTCCATTGAAACAAAATTATGACAGTCTTTTCAGCTTTTGAATGTGAGAAACAAATGTGAACTACTTCAGAAGTACATACACGCTATGCAAACGAATTTGCGATTTATTGTGATGCTTGTAGAGGGGTACATACCTGTGGTTATCGGCTCTAAAGCAATCATGCATGAATGAAAAAAAAACTCCATACTATCGGAAATTGCGATATATGTTTGCCGATATATCGTGGATGAAAAAAATAAGCCCAAGCTTAGCCAGCTCTTATCACAGTGTCATTGTCTGTTTCCATTCTGTACAGATGAGCGAGCACTATTGGACACCTCAGAACATCTCCAACGAATCCTCAGCCGGCCGTTCGTTCCAGCGCACCATCAGCGCCCAGGACACCCTGGCCGAGGCCACTGCCCTTCTGGATGAGCTCAACACACGGGACGGCGAGGATGATGATGAGGACGATATGGAGGAGGACTCCAACAACAAGATGGAGGTCAACGGGTCATCGGAGGGGTCAGAGGTCAATGGGAACGAAGACAGCTCTGAGTCTTCCAAAACTCTTGTGCAGGATGACGTAGGAGATTTGGACGATATAGATACATAGTAGACACTGTATTGTTAAGAGTACACTCCCCTGGGGACAATCAGGTCAATGTTGAGGTCAGGAGGTCAAAGGTCATCTTGTGTGATATTTGTAGCCTCAGAGTCTTGTTTTTGATGATGCTTCAGGTTAGGATGACATCAGTGCATAATATAAGGGTACACAACCCAAGGAATAATCATGTCAACTTTGTTGTCAAAAGGTGTGTTCTTTATCCTAAAAAAAATCAGAAAATAGCCATTGTAGAATCACAGAATTCCTTGTTTAGCAGCGCCTTGAGATTGGCCCCTCTCACGTCCCTTCTCATCATGGCTTACATGGTTCAAATTTGGACAAGAAAAAGGCTTTTTAAAAATTATTGATTGGTGATTGTACTCATCCTTTCTTGATTTTGTTTTTCATATTTCTAATAATAAGTGTAGACAAAATATTTCTTACAAAAAAAAAGTTAACTGCGCAGTTCCTGTCTCCTCTACCTCACATATTTAGCAAATATGACAGCGTCCAATTATTCCCAATTCAATATTACAATGATTCAATGCACAGAAAATGCACAAGGCACTATTTTTCAGAATATTTTATAAAAAACAAACGGGTCATACTTAGATTCTCAATTTTGAGTGAAAAACAAAATGGAAATAAATATGAAAAATAAATAAATAGGACTGCATAGCAACCATCTGAAACAATTCTAAAGTTTACTAAATGAGATAATGAAAGCTCAGAACTTTTTCTACAATTTTGGGGAACAGAAAATTACAAAGACAGGGAGCTATTTTTCTGCAGCTGGTTGAGTTGTAAACAATCTGTGTATGACATGGTCTGTTACAAAACCCCCAAAAAACGTGTACAACCATTGCAGTTCTTTTTTTCAGGTTGACGAAAAACAGCCAAAAAGAATCACAACTTCTCCTTTTGCACTGTGTAATGGATATTCATTATTATATGCATTATTCATATGCACCTTTGACCCCAAGAATTTGCCGAGAGCCAATTGAATTGTTCTAGTAATGAATATTAACTTCTCAGATTTGTGTTACATAGTAATAATATGCAGATTTCTTAAATAGCTTCCATGTATATATATATTTTTTAGACGGTTAATGTCTACATTAACCCTACCTCCCTAGACAACAAAGGCAGTTGGAGGATTTTGAAGGATTTTTATTGTTCAGTAACAATGCTTAGGGAGTTAGGGTTAACCAAATACCTATTTGCAATCTTATAAATGCAACTTTTCACCAAGTACAAATATATTTATTTTAACCAGTTCGCGTCGGAGGCCGTGTATACACGCAATTTTTTTTTGCACCACGGATCGGAGAGCGTCTATACACGCCAGAGGAAATTCCGGAATATTTGTATGCATGCTCGGTTGACGTGGCAACGAGCCGAGTGTACAGTGACATGCTCGGTAGACGTGGCCACGCGCTGTGGAAGCTTCCATTAACGTGTTTGTGTGGGGAAAAGAAACCCGCACAGGGGCCCAGAAAAACTTTTTCATTCCCGACGCGAACTGGTTAAAGGGAAGGTACAACTTTGGAAATTACAACATTGACAAATTATTGTCAACAAAAACTTACTTGGTGTAACGTTGGTACACGTATCAATCGTCCTGAGCTGAAGTGCGCTCCGCTAAAAGATAACAAATTTACAAACAGGGTTGCTGGAAGGCAACAAAACATTTTTTTTTTAAACATGTAACAATATTTCATTGTTTTCTCAAAAGCGTGAATACCTGTTGTGATGAGACTTTCACAGGTTACTTGTATGACATATTTCTTGAAAGCTAGAAAGTTTAAATGAACGTACATTACCAAATATTGTTGTACCTTCCCTTTAAGTTAAAAAAATATATATATTTTCCTTTGGATTTTGTCTCCTGTAATTTGATTGAAAGATAAGAGAAGAATTGACATTTCCTATTTTATACACGTTTATTCTGACAGCGTACTGCAGTCCCTGTGTACAGTTCTGTCACAGATCACCTGCATGCTTGTAACATGACCATTTTTTATGATCACCTCCTTAAAAGAAAAGCAAACCGCCTGATGACTGTATAACTTTAATGCAACCACAGTAAGGGCACCAACTTTCTCATCGCTTCTGAAAAGTGCAAACTTTTATTCCAGTTAATAAATGCCCTTGGGCCAAAAGAACATATCTCTGGTTTTTTAGTCCCTGCATGCGTCGCCACAGTCACATGTCAACATTATTAGGTGTCTTTTTTTTATTTTGCAGCCAAAATTGCTGGATCGATTGGAATTCTGCCACGCTGTGTTTTAAAATGAGTTTTTCTCATAGGGGTTACCTTTGCCCAATTTGTGCGGCTTCACTTAGCCACCATACATGTACATTGCATGGGAAATTTGGTCCGGTTCCAGTAACTGCATATGACATAAAACACAATAAAGGGGGCCACTTTGCATCCGTCACGTTAGCAGTTTTTCCAATGGTTGTTATTTATTTTTAAGTACCTGAAACCGACCAAAAAGTGTTTCAACATGTGAATGGACGTGCAGGCTTATACTAGAACTAATTTGAGTTGATTTATTTGATTTATTTTTTTACCCTCAAATTTCCATAAAAATTGGACGGAAAAAGTTACCGCACTTTTCCGTCCATTTGTTGATAGAAATTTTAGGGTAATTAAAAAAATAATAGTAATAATCAACTCAAATTATCTTTAGGATAAGCATGCATGTCTATTCAAATGTTGAAATTCTTTTTTGGTGGTTTCAGATATTAAAAAGAAAATTACAACCATTAGAAAAACTGCTAACGTGACGGTAGGGAAATGGCCCCCTTTATTGTGTTTTATGTCATATACAACAACAAAAAGATTGTCAAAAAAAAGCATCACTGCTCTGATTTTGAAGCTGTCCTAGGACCAGAAACCGTAGACTTTTTGTTGCCCTTATCCAGTATTTGTTTTTTTCCTTCATTTCAAATTTACAGTGGGTGAAAAGAGAAACGCATGCCCAGTATGTTTCCAAAACTTGGAACATTGTAAATAGCAATACCTGTAAACTAAAAATTAATCGAACGTAGAGAAATCTTTTGGGATTATATTTTTGGCATCAAAATTGAAGATAATCTTGTAGATTTAAATTGATATATCCAAATCACAAATGGGGAAATATTTTGAGCACTCTGTCACATCAGACAATAGTATTACTGTCATATGTGTATATTATGTACATAAAAAAACTACTTTAATTTGTTAATTTTTAATTGCCAATATTGTATTTGTTTCCTAACAAAACAAGTTAAAAGGAAAAAAATACTATTTTTGATGTATGGAATGGGGGTGGGGGAGTTGGGTTCTAAAGTAATCTATTCTGTGAATATACCAAAGTCGTGTTGGGTTCCCAGAAGGTGTTGGCAATAAGCATTGTGAAGTTAGTGATGTCATTGTTACCATTCTTTTTCATTTTTAAAATAATGTTCTCTCAGTCTCTAAGATTTGTTTGCGAGACAAATGCTTTTTGGAATTCTGAAGTAAATGTTTCAAGTTTTGGCAAGAAATTTTTTATAATTTCATTTAAAGAATCAATTTGAATTTCTAAAAATCTTAAATTTTGATTTACATCATGTGACAGATATTATCAGTTGTATAAGATATTTGCAACCTTGTTAACCCTAACTCCCTAGACAACAAAAGCAGTTGGAGGATTTTTATTGTTCAGTAACAATGCTTAGGGAGTTAGGTTTAAGGTCCATTGTACCTGAAATACATGTACTTGAAATTGAGCCCAAGAATGGTAGTCAGTATCAACCATCTAGCATGAGCCTCATACCAGCCTAAATTGGGCGAAATTTGTACTTTTATGGTGACTATGTAGTCCAATGTATCCGGCATGAGTTTGCAACCTGTTTGAAATATATTATGATCCAGTCCATCATTGTGTGGTTACTATGTAGTAGACCTGCAACTGGCAAGGGTTTGTGACCAGTTTGTCTAGTATTTGGTAAGTCAGTCCAATGCATCAGTCATAGCTTTTACAACTGGATTGAACTGGTTGTGCTTGAAATATGATCCAGTTTGTCACTGTATAGTTACTGTGTAGTCCAACCATATTGGTTGCAGCCAGTTTGTCATTTTATGTAAACTGTTTTCATCAATACAATGCATAAAAACCGGTTTGAACTGGTATGATCCAGTTTGTCTAGTATTTGGTTAAGTCAGTCCAATGCATCAGTCATAGCTTGGTTGTGCTTGAAATATGATCCAGTTTGTCACTGTATGGTTTCTGTGTAGTCCAACCGTATTGGTTGCAGCCAGTTTGTCATTTTATGTAAACTGTTTTCATCAATACAACGCATAAAAACCGGTTTGAACTGGATCCGACTTGAGCTCAAATATGAAAAAAAATGTTAACCAAATTTTAAGTTTGATTTCTGTTAAGTTAATAAGGCTGGTTGTAACATACATTTTTAATTAAATGCCTTTTAATTTTAAATTTTCTGTGAACATGAAATTTAAGAAAATGGATTTGAATAAAAGTTAAACAGTTGGTCATGATTACATGGGTGTATAAATTATTGTATTTGTCATGTGTCACTAAGTTAACGATAGGTTCAAACTTGAAATATCGATTTCTCGGCAGCAGAACTGGGGTTAGTTCAGTGGTAGGAGGGGACATCTTTATAAAAAAAAAACATAACTGGAGGACTGCGTATTGAAGGACAACTAAGAGTAGAGTGTCATTTGACAAAAGTAAAAAAAAATCCTGAAAAATGGGTAACAGGCCTAGATCTCCCTTTGGTCTAGAGGACAAAGCCCCCTGAACCTCCTGGATGTTTAGTATTTGAGGATTGACAGACTGTCCCCCATCTCCACAAACAAGAAATTGGAGGTTTGGACACAATACAGGCTACTTCTCTTCTTTCAAGAACATTTTGCGGCAAAGGGAGATTAGTAAAAAAAATACTGAGAAATCACAGGTCTGAAGAGTGCATGAGTGTAGACAAAATAATGATCCACAAACTATAAGACCGATTTAATATACCCACTTGACTAGCTCACAACCAATAAGAATGTCAAAACTGCATTTATGAATATTGGTTTAATGTGTGCCATTGTAGGGTTGGGATCTTAACACACACAAAAAAGAAATCACTAAATGTTTTCTAATTCGTGTAAATGAATGCTACATTTGGCCGGTCTTTTTTTATTTCACGAAGTGCGAAAAACAGTGGTTCCGCTATTATTATATCAAGATTCCCAGTAAGTTCAACTGATATATATTTTATTTAAAATGTTAATACAACCAGAAATATCGGGAGATGTTTTGTGCCAGGCTTAGAATGGATATGAGCCTAAATGTCATCGGCACCTCAGTGAGTAATTCCAAATTTTGTGTAATCGTACTAACAGAAAATACATCTGCATGTCCCATTTATTGTTGAAACAATAGTCGTTTACACGGTCTGTGTCAAAATGTGGACACATTTTGTAAATTAAATGGAAAATGCCAAGCCTAGTACCATGTACATTACAATCTTACAAAGAGAATGTTGAGGACGCATCTTAGTCATACCGGTGTTTGTTTTTTTAATACCTCAATGCATTTAACACTTGTAATAGGGAAAATACTTAGTACTCTGTTAAATAATTTGGTGTGTACATGATCTGTTTTAATTAACACAAATATTCAATATTTTACAATATACAATATTTTCATTTACATCTAAAACCTTAAAGCATACTCGGTGTCTGAATACAAATGTTTAATTCAGGGGTAACTTTTAAGGGACATTATAAAAATCTTCAAATTCAATGCAATATTTTTTTCAGTGCTGTTGTCAAATAATGTTACATGTAGGTTATTATTTTCAAATGGTTTCAGAAAATAAAATAACCCGGTTGTCTTGTGGTGTGTTTGTTTCACTCCTGATTGCGGATCATGATCGTGTGATATTGCACAGTGCAAAAACAGAAACGGTTTTGGTTTTAGCTCAGCCGCTAGATAATGCCTGTTGTGTATGGTGAGTACCGGACTACAGCTGAACCGTGCCCGCTGGCAGAATCCATCCGGTAAATGTAGATTTTTGTTTTGACAAACTGTTTCATATATCATTTGATAGCAATGATAATTTATTTTGGCCTTCAAATAAATAATTCAAAAAGTTTTTAAGCTTATTCATGATGATTTAATGAATTCTGTAATGATTTTCGTCTTGTTATTTTCGTTTGCGCCATCTTGGATCTAGCACGTATCCACTGTGCGAGCAGGATCAGCAAATACAGGATCCGAATCAGTAAACTGTCTAAACCGTACGGACTGTCTGGTGATCGAGATCCGGATCTCTGCGAAACAAACAGACCCTTGTAATTGGCGAGAAATGATCAGCAACAACATCATTACATTCCGACTGGTTCCACGTATTGTATGCATGCTGTACATCAATATTCAAACATTATTGTGGGAAATATGAAATATATTGCGCTGGTATCCGTTTGACGCTTATGGCACATGAACATTATTACCCCTGTCATCGGGCCAGTTATATCATTCCTAGAACCATCTCAACTCCCTGGGGAGTAAACAACGACCTCTCGATCACATGAGTGTAGCAGATGTTTTGTACAATCAATCACATGCCTTTGGAATTACTGGAAAATTACTGGAAAATTACTGGAAAATTACTGGAAAATGAAACATTTCTCAGGGATATTTTTTATAGAACTTTATATTCTACTTTTGGAAGACCTTAGTCAGCTAAACCTTGTGACATTACATGTCAACCAGTCCAAGACATAATGTACCTTTTAAAGGGACGTCATCACAATCAGAGCAGACGTTCGACAGGGCATGGAAACGGTATCCTAGTTTTAGATGAACTCGGTGACTGAAAATAATTCCTCATGAGCACGTGCTGGCCTACATGTGTGATTTAACAAAAGTAAAAAATCCTGAAAAATGACTAGCTGGCCTGGGTCTCCCTTTGGTCTGGAGGACAAAGCCCCCTGAACCTCCTGGATGTTAATTTTGGAGGATTTACAGACTCTCCACATCCCCACAAACAATAAACTAGAGGTTTGGACACAATACAGGCTACTTCTTTCTTTCCTTGATGGCTACTTAATAATTATCTTCTTTCAAGAAGATTTTGATTTTTTGTAAAAAAAATCCTGAAATCGTGAACAATTCTGAAAAATCACAGACCTGTAGATAACAGGGAACGATAAAACAATATTACCTATTGGCTATTATTTTCAGTCACTGAGTTCACCTAAAACTAGGACACTGATTCCATGCCCTGATCATTGTCCCTTGAAGTACAGATGCACAAAATAATGACAAACAAAAATTCAATAATCATTGGATAGACCCCCCTCCCTCCTCCCTCCCCCCTCCCTCCCTCCCCTCCCCTCCCTCCTCCCTCCCCTCCTCCCCTCCCCTCCCCTCCCCTCCCCTCCCTCCCCTCCCTCCTCCCCTCCCCTCCCCTCCCCTCCCCTCCCCTTTCGAAAAAGAAACCTATTATTTTGTACTAAACAACACCACCACAATCTGCATGAAATGTTCCAAAGAGGAGGGGAGGAATAAATAAATAATTCAGTAAAAAATAAATGAGGGAAAAACAGAAAATAAAACTTATAAAAATTGATAGGAAAAATTATTAATTTTTTTTTACAATTTCACATCTCTTACCGGCATTATTGCTATTTCATTACAAACTTGGCTTATTTCAGGAAAGCTTTCACAATAAGTGGACACCACATAAAAATACCAAAATTAACTCTTTTTTTTTTTTTTTTTGGGGGGGGGGAGGGAGCATCTCCAAACTTAGCAGCTGAGCATTGTACACTGTATTCACTGTCAACATAAGCAGAGGCTCAAATCCTGGAAAGATATATACTACTCAAAACAATTTAGGGAACACCGGATTTTAACATCAAATAGGTTTGAAATGTTCCATGAACCGGGATTTTCATTTGCAACCCCCTCTCTCTTTCAGTAGTCATGTCATGAAATGTGTAATCACGACATGCATCCTTTATCATCTGTTTCATTGTGCAGTTGTTTCTCATCAATTCTGTGAAACATTGTGTTTATCTGAAATAAATGATCTTGCTTTAACTGAGATTATTCCGGTGTTCCCTAAATTGTTTTGAGTAGTATATATTGAAGATAACCACAAATAATTTCAGAGATGGGATGACCAATGAATATTTTCCACACTTGTAATTCTTCATGACTTATGCTCAAAAATATGCCGCAGATTGCATCGTATGAAGCATCTTGAACCTTAAAGCTTCAGGTGTCCTTGGGCAGGCTGTCAAACGACTGGTTCCACTCAGCGATGAGTTTTTTGTTTTTTTTACTTTCCAGGGACGAAGGCCTGAAGACCTGTGATGCCACGGCCTAGAATGAGGGCATGGATGTCATGTGTACCTGTAATGGACATACAATCGTTACTTTTGTTAACCCTCCTACTCTAGCTGCACTTCAGTGGAAAGTTGCTATATAGAGGTCAAAATCAGTCAACTGCCTGTTTTGACTGTTGACCCAAATATGCACACAGGGGCATTTTTGACTAGTTTTTACTGTCATTTTGACCACCCTGAACAATACCAGACAATGCCTTTACAAGTCAAAATGGTCGACTCATTTTGACCTGTAAATGTACTTACTACACATTTGACAGTGTTTGACTTTTAAGTGCACTAGATATACCTTGGCAAGTATATCAACATTTTGACTGACTTTGACCCTTGTAGTAGTAGGAGGGTTAATAGAAATTGTGAGCTTATTGGAGCAGCAATCAAGCAAGTGTATTGCAGTTTGGCAAATATGTGGATTTAACACTACTGGTAGCATAGCTGATTCTATGTTACCCACCCCATGTATCCCAAGTTTACATACCAAAGAATACTAATTCCTCAATTCAAACTGGAAGTTACTTAACCTTTCTTGAAAATACGAGCCCTCTAGACAAAATTAGTTCTAGGTAAGATTGATACCATCATCAGCTTTACACCAAGTATGTCTTAAATTATAATTTTGACCGTTTTGTAATTTTTGGATTATAAATTCTATACCTTAGGCCAAAAAAAAAAAGATTTTGGTTTCTGGTCATAGGTCAGCTTCAAAATCGGTGCAGTGACGCGTTTTTTTTTTTGGTAATTTTTTTTGCCAATGTGATACATGTATACGCGGTTATTGGAACCAGACCAAATTTCCCATACACAAAGTATGGTGGCTAAGGGAGGCCTCACAAATCGGGCATACGTTCATACCCCTATGTGAAAAAGTCGTTTAAAACACAGCACGGCAGAATTCATAGCCAAAAAAAAAAAATTAAAAAAAAAAAAAATGCCAATGCGCAGGTCTGAGGGAGCGCATGTGAAGACCAAAAACCAGAGATTTTTTTGGGGGGGCCATACATGTACCTTCATTTATAATGAATATTTCTTAATATACTACTCAAAACAATTTAGGGAACACCGGATTTTTAACATCAAATAGGTTTGAAATGTTCCATGAACCGGGATTTTCATTTGCAACCCCCTCTCTCTTTCAGTAGTCATGTTATGAAATGTGTAATCACGACATGCATCCTTTATCATCTGTTTCACTGTGCAGTTGTTTCTCATCAATTCTGTGAAACATTGTGTTTATCTGAAATAAATGATCTTGCTTTAACTGAGATTATTCCGGTGTTCCCTAAATTGTTTTGAGGAGTATAGATTGTGCTTCCAAGGTGCTTCATTTTATTAACATAACAGTGAAATTATGACTTCCCCGTTTCACTCAAATCAATCTTTGAAGAATGGTGTATACACAATTGTTTCCCTCTTACCTTCGTACGTGTTCACTGACTCAAGGTTCATCACATGTCTGATCACGTGATACTCATCACAGATGCCGTTACCACCCAGCATGTCCCGCGCCATCCTGGCAATGTCCAACGCCTTGCCGCAAGAATTCCGCTTGATCATTGAAATCATCTCCGGGGCAACCCTGCAAGAATATCATTTGAATATTTAGAATATGAATCATATAAATAATTTGAATAATATATATAATTTAATTAACACGAATAATTTGAATAACATTAATAACTTGAAGAACATGAATTTGAATAAGGTAAATAATATGAATAATTTTTAACAACATGAATAATTTGAATAATTTGAATAAAATGAATAATTTGAATAAAATAAATAATTTGAATAACATGAATTATTAGTCTGGATATTACACATACTTGTTCTCGTCCTTCAATCTTCCTACTTGTACACAGGACTGCAGACCTAGTGATATCTCCGTCAACATGTCAGCCATTTTCTTCTGCATCAGTTGATTCTTGGCCAAAGGTGCTCCAAACTGAATCCTAAAATAATAATTAATTCAACTGATCAATTGTTTTAATGATGAAACCAAGGCTTCTTCAAAAGCACTTAACTCAGTGGTACATAGAGTAGACAAATGGCAGCTAGATGTTTGTGCTTTCACTGCTGTATCCAACATGATAAATGTCCGATTTTTAACTTATTTTATTGAATCAATCCTGCATGGGTAACTATATAGCTACAAAGTGGAGGTTTTCCATTGCAATCGATAATTATATGTACTGTCATTGACTTAAAATGTCTTTTACAATTGTGCTATAAGTGACTACCAACAATGTTGGATGTCTTCGTGGGATCTTGTCTGGTTTGAAAAAAAAAAAGTGTTTGAAATAGTCTAGTTTTTTAAATGTAAAAGAAACTTAGATTTAGGACCAAAATAACTCGGACAAGAAGGTCAAAGTAAATAAATTAGGACAATCTTGACTTGGATTTATACCTGTCTAATGTGTACTGCCTGGCTGTTTCTAAGCAGAACTCTGCCGCACCGAGGGCACCCCATGCTATTCCATATCTGGCGTTGTTCAGACATCCAAAAGGACCCTGGAGAGACATAACATTGATTACTGCATACAGAAAGTCTGTTACCAACAAGAATAATAATAATAATAATAAAGATTTTTAGTATTAAAGATAAATTGCCCATTTTTTATTTTTATTTTTTATTTTTTATTTTTTTTTGGTTTTTATCAGAACATTGATAATTTACTGTAGAAAGGACATCAAATACTTGGAAATGAGATATTTCACATAATTATTTTTTTCTTCAAATTTTGGTTCAATTGTAAATAACTGCCTGAATAACTTTTTCAGCACACATATTAACTGTAAACCATGCGTTTCAAAAACATTTTGAAAAGCAATGTGTCATTTTATTTAAAATATTGTTTTCCATTCTGAAAGTATTTTCCGAAGAAAACAAACACGAGAAATTAGAGATTATTTAAAATTTAAAAAGATTTACAGAGTATACTAACAAACTTGATAAAATCTTTCAAAAAACTTTTCTCCCCTACCCCTAGTCCCTTGGCATTGGGAAGCATATTCTCCTCAGGGATTTCTACGTCTTCCATGACGATCTGACCCGTCGTCGACGCACGCAGAGAGAATTTGCCTTCGATGGTCGGCGTTGACAGCCCCTTCATGCCTTTCTCCAAGATGAAACCACATATCTTACCTCCCTCGGACTCATTCTTGCCCCACACTACAAATACATCTGCGATGGGGGAGTTTGTAATCCTACACAAAAATAATGAAAGAGTTAGCTGTTGCAAACCGCTTAGCAACTTGGAATTATTAAGGTTGCTGTCTACTTGCTGTAAGACTCTAGACTAAATGTACTCAAATGAGGTAGAGTTAATAACACATTGCGTCGTGCATCGCTTAACCCTCCTACTATTGCTGCACTTTAGTGGGAAGCTGCTGTAAGGGTCAAAACCAGTCAACTGCCCGTTTTGACTGTTGACCCAAATGTGCACACACATTTTCGACTGGATTTTACTGTCATTTTGACCACCCTGAACAATAAATACCAGACAATGCTTTTTGACCTGTAAATGTACTTACTACACATAATGTTTGACAGTGTTTGACTTTTAAGCGCACTAGATATACCTTGGGAAGTATATCAACATTTTGACTGATTTTGACCCTTGTAGTAGTAGGGTTTAATTGTAACAGCAGTAGTGAATGACTTTGCATGTATCGTCTGTCCCTTAGGTGTCCACTATAAACAGGTTTCACTGTACATATGCTATATACCTGGCCACTGTGGACACCTATCTAATGTGGGCGTGTTTCATTAGTCTCTTGGGTGTCCACTATACACAGGTTTGACTGTATACATTATTAATCCGTCTCGCTATCAGCACTTAAGGTCTATAATTGCAAGGTAAAGTACGTGTATTTGAAATGTCTTACCATGATTTTGTTCCATTGAGAGTGAAGCTTTTCCCCGAGGGATTATACCGTGCTTTTGTTTCCATTCCGGAGGGATCGCTTCCATGGTCTGGTTCTGTCAAACCAAAAGCTCCCACTAGTTCGCCAGTCGCTAGACACAGAAAAGAAAGAAACAAAATCAATAAAAAAAATAGACCATCTTTTTAAGAGTTATACGAACTTGATCGAGTCAATGACTCGAGTTAAATATTTGATATTTATAATAGATCTTGTCTTAAATTAATCTGGGCACTTAAAAACGATTAAATCATCTTCTGACAATTATTTTGTGAAATATCCCAAATTATTTGCTTTTCTTTGTCTATTTTGCTTTTCTTTCTCTTTTTTGCTTTTCTTTCTCAAAGAAAGTGAACAATGTTCTGTATAATATAAAATTTAAAAAAATTGCCAGTAAAATAAAGAAAAACAAAGACGATACATCTCTAAATCATTGATTTTATAATTTACTATTACTCTGACATGGTACTATTTGAGCAATATTTTAGAAACATAAGTATTATCAGTTTTATGGAATTATACATAAATGTAATTATTTTTATTAATTTACTAAAACCAAATAAATTCTTACCCAATTTCGGAAGGTATTTCTGTCGCTGTTCTTCAGTTCCGTATTCAAAGATTGGATGCATCACAAGTGACGACTGCACACTCATTGCCGAGCGGTAGGCCGAGTCAACTCTCTCTACCTCCCGCGCGATCAAGCCGTAAGCGACAGACGACACGCCGGCACACCCGTAGCCTTTAATGGTAGGGCCCAGGACACCAAGCTCGCCCATTTCATTCATGATCTCTCGGTGGAACACTACATATAGAAAAGGGATCGAGTTCATGAACATCTCAAGTACCCTGGAAACTAGACGGTCCTCACAATCGTTTTTAATCCTTTGGCAGGAATGGAACAGATAACTATTCCTCCCTACACGTATGTGCCATGCCCAATAGTAACTTTTTTTCTGTGACCGCAATGGTCAAAATCAGTCAAAATGTCGATATACTTGCCTAGGTATATCTCGTGCACTTAAATGTCAAATACTGTCAAACCTTACATGTAGTAAGTACATTTACAGGTCAAAATGAGTCGACCGTTTTTGACTGGTAATTTAAGCGTTGTCTTGTATTGTTGAGGGTGGCCAAAATGACAGTAAAAACCAGTCAAAAATGCCCTCGTGTGCACATTTGGGTCAACAGTCAAAACAGGCAGTTGACTGGTTTTGACCACGATAGCCACTAAAATACAGCTAAAGTAGGAGGTTAGGACAGCACGACGAGTGTGAACTAGCCATGCATTAAAGCCATCCTCTCCTAACAAACACACCCAATACAACCACATGATCTCCTCCTACCAACCACGCCCAATACCCACCTTCATTCTGTTGACCATGACAACACAGCAGGTATAAAACAGCCATTACACTCATCCCCTCCTACAAGACATGCCCAAGCAACATCCATAATAACCATCCCCTCTTATCAGCCACGCCCAAGCAACAGCCATAACAACCATCCCCTCCTACAAGCCATGCCCAAGCAACATCCATAATAACCATCCCCTCCTACAAGCCATGCCCAAGCAACAGCCATAATAGCCATCCCCTCCTATCAGCCACGCCCAAGCAACATCCATAATAACATCCCCTCCTTTCAGCCACGCCCAAGCAACATCCATAATAACCATCCCCTCTTATCAGCCACGCCCAAGCAACAGCCATAACAACCATCCCCTCCTTCAAGCCACGCCCAAGCAACATCCATAATAACCATCCCCTCCTACAAGCCATGCCCAAGCAACAGCCATAATAACCATCCCCTCCTATCAGCCACGCCCAAGCAACATCCATAATAACTATCCCCTCCTACCAGCCACTCCCAATACCCATTTCTGCTGGCCATGAGGACAATACAGCAGGTACAAACTAACCATTTGACCATTACAGCAATGCCCTCGTAATAACCCCACCCGATACACACCTTCATTTCTGTTAGCCATGAGTACCCGTGGCATGAGTTTCTCCTGGCAATAAGCGTGCATCTGATCCCTGACCATCACCTCCTCCTCGGTCAGATGTCTCTCTAGATTCAATGCATCCTTCCAATCAAATACAACATTGTTCGCCAATGAGGGCGCTCTCTGACCACCCGACGACGTCTCTGCTTTGGGAATATTAGGTCAAGGGAGAATATGAGTCATCCAGACTCTATGAAAAAGCTTGAAGGATAAGTTTGATGATGGTATATCAAAAACCTAAATATGTATCCCTGGTGCTATCATATATTACAATTAATCAAATGATTTCGCAAAATCAAGGAAATATTTTCCGGTATTGTTCATTTGAAAACAATTTTTCTAGCCAACTGGCAACATTTTGTAAATTTGACATTCTGTTTTCTCCGAGATGAAAGCACTCCAGACAAAGGATGTTCGATATAATGTGTTCCAACTTTACGCCAACGGGTTTTTAGATAACAATTTGTTAATGTGATGTTCCAATCATCACCAATGACTTGTACCTTTTCTTTAACCCTAACCCTCTAGGTATTCTGGCTAGGAACCTTACTGAATCCTCCAAAATCCATCAGTGCACTTTTGGAAACATGCCCTTATCTTCAAAATGCACCATGCATTTTTGGGGACCGTACTCAAGTTCCTTCAGCCTTATGTTCCCTCAGCCCTATGTTCTCTCAGCCCTAAATAGACCCTATGTTCCCTCAGCCCTATGTTCCCTCATCCAGTCTTAACACTCCATGAGGGAACATAGGGTTGAGGGAACATAGGGTTGAGGGAACATAGGGCCTAATTTGGATTTTAAAAAAATGTTAGGCATTGAGGGAACATAGGGCTGAGGGAACATAGGGCTGAGGGAACATAGGCATGACCCACATTTTTGTTGATCTTTCATATTCAGCACTTGTGGCCTGTACTTCTTGCCAGGTAGTAATTTTGCCCCATTTGAAGAAGTGAAAGTACCAGTTTCTGAAAGTGCAGAATTTTACCAAAAAACCGCTCCTTGGAGGATTTTGATGGATTTGGGGTGGTTAGGGTTAAGATACACTTTGATGCACAGTTACATGTAACGTTATACATGTAAGTTGTGCAGGTAAGTTGAGATTTTCATGGTAATGTGCCATCTTGTAGACCAAGTAAACCTTCCCGAATGCACAAGCACCTACAATGCAAGATTTACATGTAACTACATGTACAGTACAGGCCACAACTAATTCATAAACCCTCCGAGTGCGTGGCGAGTACCCCCGTGTAAACTGCGTGGCGTGTACAGGGCTACTCGATGCCCCGCGGGGATTTTGCGGGGGCACAAAGGGGCCTTTGCGTGCCGGGTATGTGCCGTGAGCAAACTTTGCGGGGGCACACGAAGCCCTGCAACAAAACCAAGCACATCTTTACGCTCGGATGAACATGAATACCTGATATGTTAACAGCATAGTGTGCCTACTTGTGCTATAGCCGAACACTGTATGATCATGGTTGGCGGTGTGGTTTTTCTACCATGTTTGTTATGGTCGTCCGCCTTATTTTGCGTATGAATTTTCCTTATAAAATAATTCTAAATACATGTTGGTTCGGCCAAATTTCGATGTACATGCACTCTTGCCATTATGAATACTATAACTGTTATTTTGTGGCACAGTCGTTTTCCCGGTTCCGGATTTTTCCAGTTCCATAAACTGCAAATTACAAAATCTGGCTAATCCATATCAACCCGACAAAAAGAATTGATACTTTACCGAGGCAAGAAGTAACTAATACACAATCTAATGTGTAATTTTCATCCACGAAACTGCTACCGTTTTGAAGATATCGATCATTCACTGACGCAAACTCGGTGCAGCAAGTGTAAAACATCAAAACACGAAGGTCGCAAAAGAAGTGCAGTTGATGTTTTTTGCCGTCGATAGGAAAATCTAGTCATGATTATCAACGTCCAATTTATCTAAAACTTTAATTTTTTTTAAAGTCCATGGTGTATTTTCATATAAGGAGTTGGAAAAGTCTTGAAAATTGACATAAAAAGAGTGGTAGTCATTGTCCCCGTTCCGGCAAAAAACGGCCGCGAATTGAGAAATATTGCGTGATTTTTTTTACTGGCTGAACTACTGCCGCTCACGGCCGTTCTGCGCATGCACCAAATACAGCTGAAGCCGGGACGCAATTTTTTTTCTACACACGAAAATTGCCACTGTCGTAATGATTTTAAATTGGAAATTTGTTTTGCTTGAATTTGACACAAAAAAGGGAATCCGGGAGAAAAAAAAATTGGAAAATTGCAGCCGGGACAAACGTTACGGTCCCAACCAACAAGCCAGTGGAAAATACATTATAAGCAATCTATTAAAGTTTAAACTGACTTTTGGTGAGCCGTTCAGTTGTTAAACTGAAGGAAACAGGGTAATATTTGTCGTTTGTGAGCTTTCTAATTCACTTTGCGCTTGACAAAATGTCGCCGCTTGTGCCTCACTACAAAATGTCATGATTTTAAAAACAAACATCGAATACAGGAGGATATTACGATTTAATTGGTTTCTGTAAAAATCGGCTGTCCTGAGTAAGAGAACGGCTGAAATCGATGACGGTTCCCCGAAGACACTCGCAAAGAGACCCCATAAAAAAAGGTTAAAAAAACAAACAAAAAAACTAAAACAAAGTAGCTTTTTTTTTCAAAAACAGTTTTTAGACTGCAAAATATCAACTGTTTGACCATGTAGGAATTACCATTGTTTGGCGTAGGCCTACGATCACAAAGGAAAACGTGAAGTTGCATATCGGGCCCAATTTACGCCGCTACTGGCCAGGTGGGAAAAACCTAAATCCAATAAATTGAAATGATGAAATTATACAGTCCCTGTGTTTCACTTTGATGAGACGCTTTTGGAACCCGAGCGGATACTTAAAAAAGTATACTAAAACTCGACTACTATATCAATAAACAAGGGGTGGGGGGGGGGGTGGGGACACGAAACAAAACAAACGTGTTTGCTTATTTTATTCTGAAAACTGATTTAATAAATTATTGTAGGCTGAGCATATGCAGTACTTGTAACTCCAGCAACTGCCGATGCCTAACGGCTGCTGATTTAAAGCACTCCAGATTTCGGCGGCGTAAAAAAGTGGAAAGCGTACCCTATAACAAGATAAAGGGATTGAAAGATAAGTTGGCACTTAAAATGATGGTAATTGTTCTACCTGGGCAGTGGCATTATTTTTTGTGTTTTTGTTTTTCTGATAGGTAGACTAGTGTAGAAAGTGACCAAAAACCCTTATAACATCTCTTGTAACTGCTTCCCTATCTATCCCTTTATTTTTTATACATTTACATTATTACGACATTCTTGTTGCGTGCATATTTAATTAAAACAAGGCTTCAAGATGCAGCTTGCTTACATTTGGAAACTATAGAGGTTGGAATATGCATGAAATTAACGGGTGTATATGTTTTAGAAGACTTTTTTATTACTTGTTCAGTTTGGACCTGGCATAACTTGAGAATGCATTGTGCAGTTACATCTTTTTGACAATGCAGTTTTGCAGATTTTTTTTGTTCCTTTTATACATCTTCCGTGCATGATTCGTTTGTTTACTGTTTGGTTGGCAAAGCGACTGTACATTGGGGGTAGGCACAGGGCGTGATGTATCGATAGCGCTTTGATGTCGCCGACATTTCGCGGGCGGGTTGTGTGGGTGTGTGTGTGGGGGGGGGGGGGTCAGCGTTTGCAACTCTACCACAGACTTAAGTCAAAGGTGACAGGTTGCTTTGTTTAGAATGCGCCCGTGTGGCTTCAGAGCTCGCGTGGGTACTATTTCTCTTGACCATTCCGTTCCGCCAGCTCTCTCGCTATACACGTACTTGTATTCCTTCTAAAATGGGCCGTCGTCTCCCAACTTACGCAAAACATCGTATCGCTGTGTTAAGTCAGAAGGGAAAGACTGCTTCAGAAATTCGTCGATTGCTTTTAGAGGACGACATAACAACGTCAAACAGGACTATTCGTCGGTTTCTTGAGCGTTATGCTGAAACTGGGCGTTTTGTTGACAGACATAGATCGGGTCGGCCATCAGGCTTTTTGCCTGAACATCTTAGATTCATTGACAACCTCCTTGAAAATGATGACGAGTTAACGGCTCCTGATCTTCAACGTTGCCTTGGTGAAGCCGCTGGTCTTCATGTCTCACTTACGGCTGTGAAGCGCATTCGTCGGAAGTTACAGTGGGTCTGTACTGGAGCAAAGTATTGCCAACTCATCAAAATCGCAAACCGCCAGAAGCGTCTTGATTTTTGTAGACTCGCCCTGCAAACTCATGACACTTTTGACAATGTGATTTTTTCTGATGAGTGCAGTATTCAGCTGGAAAGTCACAGTCGAATAACATTCCGGAAGAAAGGTTGTCCCCGCAAGCTGAAATCAAAAGTGAAGCACCCAATTAAAGTTCATGTTTGGGCTGGTATATCCAAACGCCTCAACACAACTTTTGACGATTTTGAAGATGATGTAAGTTTGTTATCAATGCATCAGCATTTTTACTTATGTGCTTGAGGGATGACAACTTGCGGTTCGGAACAATTTGAAATAAACTTGCAAATTATGTTAGTCGTTGGTCATTACATTCAAGGATGTTAATACTGGCAGTGTCACATTAGCATGTACACTTGCCAGAAATGCATGTAGGCCATAGTGAGACTGTTTTGTTTGTGTTTTATTTGCTGCTACACACTAGAAAAAAATACTGTATATTTTCCAATTGCAGGAGTATCCACATGAGGAGGGGCAGTCTCCAGCAAAACGCCTCCACACAACTTCTGACATTTTTGAGGATGTAAGTTTATTTAAGTTACCATGGACCCTATCACAGCGTGCAACAATTGTATAATGTACACATGCCAGAAATTCATGTGGGCCATAGTCAGACTGTTTTGTTAAAGTTCACTGGCTGTTAATGACTGGAAGAATGGCTAACAGATAACTTTAAAATACTGTATATCTTTCATTTGTAGGAGCTGCCACAAGGGGGGACTGAGCAAACGGAAGGAAGGAATGCCACTTTGATGCCGCAATTAAACACAACTTTTGAGGTGCTGGACATTGAATGGGAAGATGTGAGTACTGTACATTGTACTAATTTTTTTTTTCTAATCTAAATTTCTGGTGATTTTTATCACTTTTTATTGGGGGGGGGGGATTTTTAGACAACATTGTACCTTTCTAATTTTTGCAGTCCATCCATTCCACACAAATTTTCCAAATGATTTAATATTCAAAAGCTGGGCAAGCAGTTTCATTCATATCTTTCATTTTCAGATTCTGATTATTTTTCTCTTACACAGGGTGATATATCTGCATATTCAGAGACCGTCCAACCCACTGTCAAGCAAAGTGTACCGAAGGTGAGTTTGGTGTTTGTAGTAATTCTTCTCTGCTGAGAAATGTAATATATATCTTGGAAAGCATTCTTGAAACCCTTTCAGTTGTATCCTTGTGATACATCAATGAGCAAAACCAATCCTGATTTTTTTTAAAGAATTGCTGTTTTGTGAACAGGAATTATATCAATGCTTTTAAGAATCCAGCAACTACACTTTGTTTGAATACCTATAATTGTCTTTGAACTTCAGGATTCTTGCAAGTGTGTTGAAATTGCAAAGGAGACACAGCAGATTTGCCTCGGCAACCAGAAATTGCTGAGGAGCATCCTTGGTCTACTTCAAGGATCGGAACAAAATTTGGAGACCAGTAAAGGTGACGAGGGAGGAATTCTTCCGGTTGATGTAGCAACACCCCAACAAGATGTAGACCAGCATAGCTACATGTCACCGACAAAGGTTCTAGCACTAAACAAGATGAGTTCTTCTACGCCAAATCTGGCATTGATGTTAGTACGGCACCTCTTCACGGAAGAAGAAATGTGTTCGTCTAATTGCCGGGGTGTGAAGGGAAAGAGCAAGTTAGATGTTAGTCGCCTCACCTTTATAAAAAATTCAGTCAGTGCTTATGCTACTGTGGCGCCTGATGCATTTGAAGGTTACTGGAAAAAGCAGTGCATACCTGCCATTGATGAAGGCTGTAGGAGACTCAAACGAACAAAACTTAGACTCGACATGAGCGATTAATTGAACATATTATGTCATGAGTTTGCTCTCTGTGCAAACGGTGACGATGTGGCATCATTAGCCTACCCTTTCATTTGTGTATCAATTTGTGTTCTTGACTTTTTTATATATTCTTTTTATCCGTTTTTATTTATTTATTTTTTTTATCTTGTTAATTTATTTATTGTTTGATTTATCTATTTCTTAATGCATGAATTTTAGAATTTATTTAGTGAATTACATTTTTCTAATTATTACCATCTTGTCATTAGCTTACCCTAAATGTTTGATTTTATTTGTATATCGATTTGTGTTCTTGACTTATTTATAATATCTTTTTATCCATTTGTATTTATTAATTTACATACATATTTTACTTGACTATTTATCAATTTTTTTATTGCTTGATTTATTTATTTGTTATTGCATGGATTTATTTAGTGAATTACATTTTTCTAACTACTGTATTACTATCTTCTTGTCATTAGAAGCGGTCTAGCTTACCGGATTCAAGTTCTGGTGTTAGCAACATAATGTGGGTTCGAATCACGGCCGTGACACTTGTGTCCTTGAGCAAGACCCTTAATCATAATTGCTTCTCTCCACCCAGGGGTTAAATGGGTACCTGTGAAGGCAGAGTTGGTTTGCTCTATATGCGCTAGAAATGGCAGCAATTGAGCTGTATACTCCCCAGGGAGCTGAGATGGTTTCAGGAATGATTTATGAGCCTTATGAGCAGGGATAATAATATAATGCGCCTTGAGCACCACTTAGTTGGTGGATACGTGCGCTATATAAATCCACACATTATTATTATTATTATTATCTTACCCTAAATGTTTGATTTATTTGTGTATCCATTTGCGTTTTGAGTATTTGCGTCTACATGAACTGTACATATACTATTTTTCTTTAAATGTATTTAAATGCATATTACCTTTTTGTTTTGAGGAGCGCTAGCAATAATGAATAAGTATATCTTTTGATTAGGATAATACAACAATCTATATAATAATTAGTTTGGGAGATTCTTGATTTATTATTATTGTTATTTTTTTCATCAAAAATTGTTCCTCATGCAACAAGTTTTAAAGTAAAAATACACACATTAAAAACAATTAATTGTATACATAGGGTCCTATTTCACTTCCGAATGCATTAAATAATTTATTTACATATACATGTAAAATATTAAATTTATTATGTTTATTACTTTATTTCTTTGCTGATTATTTATTAGTTTACATTCTAATTCAACTGAGTTTCACTTAAATTCCCTAACCTTGACTGCTGTCAATACAAAAATAAGTTTAGATTTGTATTTATAATATAAATATTTATATTTCATTGCATAAAAGTTTCTATAAATAAACAGCCGTGTGTCAGATCATATGTACATATTTCATCCCTTTACCCCAGATACTGAAAACAGTATTGAAAAATATCCAGTCTGCCTGTAATAAAGATACTGCCTAATGGATCCTTGAGTTACCATCGGTCTGATAAAGCACTTCATAATTCAGTTGAAGTTTCCTTCAGACGCTGTTAAGTGTCTGTAAAAAAAAAAAAGACTTATTAAATATTCATTTAATTAAACATGTGTTTTCTAATTAACTGATTAGTAAACACTATATTTTAAATTAACTGAAGATCTTTGGTAAGTCAAGCCAGGAATTCAAATGCATATAAAATAATAATAAAAGTTACTCCTACTTCAACCACAATGCAGTGTCAATGCACAATCTACAATTTTAATGGCGTTTCTCATCGATCTGCGCCGTTAATACAACAAAATCAAAGTCATTTATTTCACATTGCACATCATTGCACACACGTGAAATTTGATTCAACAGAAAGAAACAAATTACCTCTTCAAAATAACACTTTTTTGGTGTTCGGAAAAGTGAGGAAAGGCTAATAAATGATTCCGAAAAAATGTAACTTTTTAGGGAATTTATGAATTGCAAACTAACAAACAAACCACAACGCGCCTTCACGTTGGTCGATTTTGACGATGAAAACATCAGAACGTTCGGAAAAAATTCTCTATTCACTGCGAAACAACGTGCATACATGAAAACAACTGCGCATGCGAAAAGCACATTTGTTCATTTGTTGATAATTCATTACTTCAATGAATAACGTATAAATCAGCTTCGTTAGGTAACGTTCAGCGGCAGAAGAGATCGGCATAGGGGGATTAACGCGGTCGTAAAACAGACGAGCGCTGTGGGAGACCCATGTGATTTTCTTATGGGGCTGGTGAAGGTGCTAATTGGTCACAAGATATCAAAGTGGCCGTTGTAACTCCTTCTGTTTTCCTTCCTCCATGGTTAGGTGAGTCAAAAATTGCCTCTTGGCGTCAATACTGTTGGATCGATGTCTTTTTTTCACAAAACATTGCCTGTTTATACAAAATACGATTTGTTTTACTCTTTGGAGTACTATTTTTTGTGGGCAAAGGTTGGCATCTCATTACACAGAATGCGCCAACGCATGTTCGCCCCCCCCCCTTTCAACCCCTCGTGGTACTTTTGAAAGTGCACCACGGTAGGACGGGCAGTTTTGGAAATTTTGGAAATCCTACATGAAACCCATGTAACTTATGTTTTATTTTATAATATTTTCAGACGAAAACAAAAATGTATGTACATTTAAATAATGATATTCTATAAAAAGGGCACTACGGCCAACGGTGAAAAAGGGCACAGTATTTATGGCCGTGAAATGGGAATTTTTTCGAGGGGCACGACGGTCAGTTTCGAAGGCATCGACAGCCCGTCGTGGCCGCCGTGTAAATCCAGGCCTGCGTCCTTTATGCTTTGATGTTTTTCACTTGTTACACCGAGTTTGCGTCAGTGAATGATCGATATCTTCAAAACGGTACCTGTTTGGGAAATGAAAATTACACATTGGATAGTTTATTACTAATTAGTTACTTCTTGCCTTGGTATGGGTATACGACACTTCCCTGATCACTTGAACCCACGCAACAACCAAGTTTCACGCGTCAATGATTGACAACAAAGCCCCCCCCCCTATCAGTCCATGAAGCAAAGTGCAGACTGTGCGGGCCATCTGCGTGGCCCCGCATTTCTTCTCACCCGGCACGGTACTTTTTGCGGGGGTACCCGCATGCACGCGGGGATTTTGCGGGGATCCACGGCACCTACATGTACACGGAAGCCCACGCGGGTTACTCGAAGGGATTTGTAATTACTTGCGGCCGGTACTGTAGCTAGGATGATCCTATCGTTATGTTTCCACATAAGTGTCTGTAAAAAAAAAAAAGACTTATTAAATATTCATTTAATTAAACATGTGTTTTCTAATTAACTGATTAGTAAACACTATATTTTAAATTAACTGAAGATCTTTGGTAAGTCAAGCCAGGAATTCAAATGCATATAAAATAATAATAAAAGTTACTCCTACTTCAACCACAATGCAGTGTCAATGCACAATCTACAATTTTAATGGCGTTTCTCATCGATCTGCGCCGTTAATACAACAAAATCAAAGTCATTTATTTCACATTGCACATCATTGCACACACGTGAAATTTGATTCAACAGAAAGAAACAAATTACCTCTTCAAAATAACACTTTTTTGGTGTTCGGAAAAGTGAGGAAAGGCTAATAAATGATTCCGAAAAAATGTAACTTTTAGGAATTTATGAATTGCAAACTAACAAACAAACCACAACGCGCCTTCACGTTGGTCGATTTTGACGATGAAAACATCAGAACGTTCGGAAAAAATTCTCTATTCACTGCGAAACAACGTGCATACATGAAAACAACTGCGCATGCGAAAAGCACATTTGTTCATTTGTTGATAATTCATTACTTCAATGAATAACGTATAAATCAGCTTCGTTAGGTAACGTTCAGCGGCAGAAGAGATCGGCATAGGGGGATTAACGCGGTCGTAAAACAGACGAGCGCTGTGGGAGACCCATGTGATTTTCTTATGGGGCTGGTGAAGGTGCTAATTGGTCACAAGATATCAAAGTGGCCGTTGTAACTCCTTCTGTTTTCCTTCCTCCATGGTTAGGTGAGTCAAAAATTGCCTCTTGGCGTCGATACTGTTGGATCGATAAGTCTTTTTTTCACAAAACATTGCCTGTTTATACAAAATACGATTTGTTTTACTCTTTGGAGTACTATTTTTTGTGGGCAAAGGTTGGCATCTCATTACACAGAATGCGCCAACGCATGTTCGCCCCCCCCCCCTTTCAACCCCTACGACGGGTACTTTTGAAAGTGCACCACGGTAGGACGGGCAGTTTTGGAAATTTTGGAAATCCTACATGAAACCCATGTAACTTATGTTTTATTTTATAATATTTTCAGACGAAAACAAAAATGTATGTACATTTAAATAATGATATTCTATAAAAAGGGCACTACGGCCAACGGTGAAAAAGGGCACAGTATTTATGGCCGTGAAATGGGAATTTTTTCGAGGGGCACGACGGTCAGTTTCGAAGGCATCGACAGCCCGTCGTGTAAATCCAGGCCTGCGTCCTTTATGCTTTGATGTTTTTCACTTGTTACACCGAGTTTGCGTCAGTGAATGATCGATATCTTCAAAACGGTACCTGTTTGGGAAATGAAAATTACACATTGGATAGTTTATTACTAATTAGTTACTTCTTGCCTTGGTATGGGTATACGACACTTCCCTGATCACTTGAACCCACGCAACAACCAAGTTTCACGCGTCAATGATTGACAACAAAGCCCCCCCCCTATCAGTCCATGAAGCAAAGTGCAGACTGTGCGGGCCATCTGCGTGGCCCCGCATTTCTTCTCACCCGGCACGGTACTTTTTGCGGGGGTACCCGCATGCACGCGGGGATTTTGCGGGGATCCACGGCACCTACATGTACACGGAAGCCCACGCGGGTTACTCGAAGGGATTTGTAATTACTTGCGGCCGGTAGCTAGGATGATCCTATCGTTATGTTTCCACATAAGCGCTAGGATAAAGAATGTACAAAAAAACATAGATGCATGTTTACGTGCATGTTTTACGAAGAAATAAACACATTGCACTGTAATACCTTAAATCTATGAATCTACTATGTCATGAATCTATACTGTATTGTTATTATGTGTATGCCTTTGATCATAAAAAATATTGTAACTTATTTTACACTGTGTTTTTGACCAATTCTTGCTTTATGTGGAAACATAACGATAGGATCATCCTAGCTAAGATTTAACATGCAGCACTAAATCTAAAGTTAAAACTAAACAACCTCATATTCAAGATACTGAACACATTATTTAAATTCAAATTGTAAAGACCTTTTTCATTGGAGTTAAATGGAAGTTGGACAATAATGAGACCGTGTGTTTGTAGTGATACCCACTCTTCGTGATTATCCTCAAATGATTATTAATTTCATAAGCACAACATTTAGGCCTCGCCTATGCTATGCTATTTAAAACGTTGGCCTAAAATAAAACACAGTCCTGACAGTAGGTCTACGTGTTACCGGTGGTAAGGATACGATTTTTTGTTGCACTTGTCTCCACAGCAGCAGTGGTACCTTGATATCGCAGTGACGAAGACAGCGCAGCTAGCGGCTGCCAAATTCTTCTCGATGCAATTCTGTTCAAAGCCATTATTTAATTTCACTCATCTGCAACATGAAAAGTTCAACTCTTATTCGAGATACTGTATTTCTTTGGCGTAATCACTGTGAAAAGTAATGTTTTCTAGCCGGCATTAAGTGTCCTCGTCGTTTTCTGAAACCGAATCGTCGTTTTGTAACAAGTACAGGCTGGTACCTTGGGGACAAGGTTGCTTCTTGCACAGCATTAAGTCGTGTACCCAGACGTTACGTCGAATAATACACGTTTGACACGAGGATCGTGTTCCTCGACGTCGTAAACTAAATCACACGTAAATAAAACGTTTTTTACTATACTCAGACTAGGGAAATGAATATTCATGATGGTTATAATGATAATATTTTGAAGACATGTCAAAAATCACAGAATTTTAAATGAGCTTTTAATATTTTATTATGTGAATGACAGTGTACATGTACGGTGGGAAAGTGAGGACGAGTGCTGATGGTCAGCGTTGGATTGGAGCCGAAATTTCTGGGTAATTTTTCTTTTCTTCTTGAATGATATTTTGTGAATTTTCTTTTCTCAAAATTCAGCTAGCTGCAGTTGACGAACTTCAAGCATGACTGTCCGACGCGTCCGTAGACCGAACAAGACTTGACACTGACAGTGTAGACTACCGTCTGTCGTCACGACGCGTCAGGCGCGGGCTGACACCCCTGAGACTGAGTGCTACAATTCACCACAAAAAACAACAATAACAAAAAACACAATTTGCAAGTGAGACAGACCACAAATTCTGCTATTAAATGTTCACTTTTTGAAGGTTGAATGTTCATTTTGATTGCAGATTTACATGTAGTTTATGTACTTTGCCACTGCTTCTGCCTTTGGAAAAAATTAACTGCCACTTTTCAATCCAAATATTAACAAATTAACGTTATATTATATGTATCATATGATTTTCCGTTAAAAGATCATATGGAAAGAATGTCGTATCCGGCCGCCACTTTTTAAGGGCTTTTTTGGATTTTTTTTGCAACCACTAACAAGTTAAAAAATCATTCTATCGATTTTTGGTGGTACAGAAAGCGAAAACTTTCTTTAAAATCGACTTTTATGATGGTTTTCGGACTTGATTTCCCTTCTAAAAAAATCCTCCCCTTCAGAAAATAGAAGGATCCTATTATAGTTGCCACTGCGCATGTACAATGACTGTGTTGGTCACTAACTGTGGAGTTTACAAGATCACACTGATATGACTGAGGAAGTCATCGTATACCAAAAATGCTTGATTTTTCATGAAATAAATATCCTGGAATAATTTGAAGTATATGTCCATCATCATCCATATGTTCTCCACCTTACTAGTGAGTAGTGGTGGTTGGCTTCGACATTCTTTCCTCGCCTTTTTGTTCAGATAGTGGATATTTAGCCGGCACCGGCTTTCTTTTAGTAAACGATATTAAGCCGACAGATCATATAGCGCCCTCTTTGACGCTACACGAGTAGCTGACATTATATAACGTATTAAATTACCGAGTCAATCGTCCACATCCTCGTAGCCGAGTCACCGCTGTTCAAAATGCTCTGCAGGCGACATGTGGTTTGGGCGCATGCGCGAGAATTTTGAAGGGTCATACAAAAATGCATATTCATAACGTGACGTTTACTTTTTTTTCCGTCGCGGAGTTCATTGATAAAAACGCCTGTTACATACTGAAAATTAATTTCAAAGAGAATTTTTAACCAATAGGATTAGAAAGAATATGTCGTCTGCAAATATTGAACTAACATTACAGCAATATGGGCAAACGCTAATTTCCTTGAAGTTTTTTTGTGCACAACTCTGGCCCTTGACAAGAGCGCGCACGCTGAAAAAGGTAATATTTCAAAGCGGATTTTCTTCCTGAAGGTGAATTTTCCTTGAGACATAAAAAGTATGGTAGGTGAAAGAACTCTTATTTTAACTAATTATTACTTTGTTATTTCAGCAAACCCAGTAGCTAACTTTTAAACGGTGGGATTCCCCTGCGGCTTTAGCGTTGTTAAACAAACGATTTCTGGGGAACCCGTTACGTTTTTTGGGATGACATCATTGTGTATGCGTGTGCATATACACACACGGATTAGATTGTGGGCGTTTTCATTGTAAGGGGGGTTACATAATTTTTTAATAACGTTAGAATATAAAACAAACGGGGAATGATTTGAGTTTATAAGCCAATATGAACCAATATTTAATACATATGTTCTCTTCACTCTTCCATTTTAAATTAATTTAAGGATTTTTTTCCTTTCTATGCACTCCAAATCCATTATTTAAACAGCGAAGATGTAATCAATAGCAATATTTCACCTTTTTTGAATTGCTGCCCAGAGGACGTTACTTGGGTTTGTTAAGGTATAATCACCATGAAACTGTTCTTCGTGAGTTTAACTACCCTCCTATGCTTGATTTTTCAAGAAAATAATTCACAAAAGACGTATAATAACGTCAAAAATGGACCAATAATTAGCTTCTCGCGATCTGTAATATTTAACAGATGCTCAATATTTGATGCACATTGAAGACGCTTTTTACACTTCGCGGGTTTCGATGAATTCACCCAGAAACGTGTCATCTTGTAAAGCCATGACTGTAGATTGATGTGTGATCTTTGTTCATTGAGGTCATTTGGCATTTGCACTCACTTTGATCGTACACCTCCAGTCGATTTGCCAAATTTCAAAAGACGCGACCTTGTTTAAAGTTGGTGAAACAACACCAATAGAGGGCGCTATACAGAGCAGAAAAAAGGCGCATGCGCACAAACCTCTTGTCACTCTGCAAGCAGCGGTGGAGTGGAAACGATCCCGCATCGCTATCAACACGCTGCGCGTTCGATACCTCGTGACGCTTTTTTCGAAATTTTTTTTCATCCCAAAAAATAAGAATATTCTTCTTTTATTACTAAAAATTTACTCCTACATTTAAATGGATAGTACTACCTTTTTTTCTGATTTGTGGCTCTCAAGGATTTTTTTTTTAAAGGGAAATAAAGTCCGAAATTGTAAATGGTCTGATTCCCATCTCGTGAATACGAAGTCACAACGACAATGTTGGCGTGGAACCAGACTAACATTTGTCACGGTAAAAAGTCCCCAAAAACAGTCACTGCGCATGTTCAGTTCCGTTTCGGCTTTATATCATTTACTGAAAGAAAGCCGGTGCCGGCTAAATATCCACTGCCTTTTGTTCAAGTTGTTAAATTTGTCGTAATATTCTTTTTAATTTTTTATCGTCATGTTGTATTTGATGTCTTGATGATTCTTATAATTATATTGAACTGACTGAATTTTATTATTTTTTGGTAAAATTGCTTTAAAAAACATATCGTGATTTTAAAAATCTCCATTGTCAGTTTGAATCACCATTGAAACAAAATTAAAAGTCTTTCAGCTTTTGGAAGTGAGAAACAAAAGCGAACATACCCACTATGCAAACGAATTTGGGTTTTATGGTGACGCTTGTAGAGGGGTACATACCTGTGGTTATCGACTCTAAAGCAATCATGCATGAATGAAAAAATAATCGCGATACTATCGAAAATCGTGATATATGTTTGCCGCTATATCGTGGATGAAAAAAATCGGTATCGCCCAAGCTTAATTATTGTTAATGTTGAATTAACATCTTTTGTCAAACATTTAAAACATAAAAATACGTACATTACTGAAGAAGAGCTTCACTGGTCATCAGTGGAAAATTATCCCTAGAGGCCTACGAACATTCTGAATTCTTACAGAAAGACTTTACACATGTACTTCAATCTACACATGTATGTTCTCAACATCTTTCAACCCATCTTACAAATTAAAGTCTGATTATATCATGATTAAAGATGATACATTGAGGTGTCAAATTCTACATTATATGCAACTGCTAGTAGGACCTGCTACTTTGAGAAAAAGTTCAAGAGCCATGATTATCTGTTTTTCCATGATACGTGTACATTTTGTAAAGTGACCTTAGACAGAAAACCTTGGTGCATTCCTTCCTCAGTAATCAACAGATAATATGGCACTTCCTGGCCTTGACCTACAAGTACAATCTTATAATGTACATGTAGTGTAGATGGTTTTGTGGGGCACTTCCCATTATTTTTAGAAAATCAAAATAACTTATAAATCTTAAATATAACATGAATTCAGGGGCACAGGCAAACATCAGGGACATTGCCTCTGTTGCAGGTGATGCAATGTACAATTATGTACGACGTGAATGATTATAGCATTTTGAATAAGCCAAATTTGTCCAACATCAATTTCTGACCAAAATATGTGCACGCTTTAATGGCAGCTGCGTGCAGATTCAGTGTTTGTGACATCATCACTAATATGCTACATACGTGCACATTGTACCACATGTGGATGTCTAACCACAGAGGGATTCCTTCCTCATGATCTCACAGACAGTTTGGCGGATATTTTCAGGGAAAATCACCTGACCATACTCTGTTGGGTCCCTACACTGATCTCTATTATCTGATGCAATCCATTGCATGTCTTATGGATCAATCTGGTTGGCAAAATGCCCGTGGATAGCTTGACTTCCAAATAGTAATCTATGTGCTACATGTACATGTATAGAGGCTATGGAGGACTAATGCTATATTAATAGTGTTGGGTGCCAAGCTACATGTATACTTTGTTGTGGTCTGTTTATGCTTTGTATCCAGTCATGTGATGGTATGACAGTGTGTTTGTGTACAACTGCAACTTGTGTATGTGTACACTTTCAAGTGCCATATCTGTACTGGCATGTTGACCTGCTTTTAATATTTGGCACAGTCCATTATGTTTAGAGGTGATATTTTGAATCACTGCTTGGTTATAGAGCACAATAAAGTTTGGCTGCTGTGTACATGTACGTAGCACATTTTTATGTAAAATACCAAAATGTCTGTAAAGTTTCAGTATAGATGATGTATTTTTTATTAATTATCGAATAAATAAAATAATAATTTAATATTAAGAAATTGTTTTTCATGTTTATAAAAGTCAACAAAAACTGTCGATCAGTGACAGTAATTCCTTTTTCTAAATCAAAAAAGCACCAACATTAACCCTAACCTTCCCAAATCCTCCAATATCCTCTTTGCATGTATACTGAAGGATATTGGAGGATTGAGGTTGTGTGTGGGCATGGGCTTAGGGAGTTAGGGTTAAAAACAGGGTTTTGTACATACTATTTTTTGAAACAACCCATTCAGGCCACTCCAAGCCATTAGCTGTTGCCAGTGGCCTCCTATGGTGACCCTTCTGTGCACTGTCACACCACTGAGATTACAGGGTAAAGTGGTCTCCCATTGATACATTGCAGGCCATACTATTATGTTCAAACATTTACAGTGGCCTTGGGTGGCACACAGTTGATTTTGTAAGATTTCTTGGAAAGGACAGCAGGCTTGTACATTAGGCTTGGGCGGTTCCAGCGGGTACCCGGTTCTACCCGATTCCAAATTAAGAATCGGAACCGCGGTTCCACTCTTTTAAAGAACCGAATACTCGCAAGAGTCGGTTCCAGAACCGAGTCCTTCAAATGCCCGGTTCCCAGAGCCGAGTCCCAGTCAGAGCCGGCTCCAGCAAAATACCCGACTCTGAGGACCAACCCGGCCGGCTCCAATTGAAATACGCAGTTTTCTGAGCTCCAACTCTAGAGCCGAGAACCGGCTCCAGTCAAAATACCCGATTCTCTTTGCTGAGTGACCGACAAAATGTAACTCTAGACTACGGCAAACTTGTGAAGGCGCCACACATACAACTGAAGCAAACCGCAATGTCTGTGCGTTAGTAGTATCATTGTGCGTCACTGAGTTGTGGCCCCATGTGGCCCCATAACATGGATACTTTGGTTATAATGGAGATGTTGTTACAAATGTTGACAGCACGTGTCTTGTGAAGTGGAATGATCAAGGTGGCCCCGTAATATGGATAATCTTGTGACGAAGTTAGTCATGTTGCTAGTGTTCTTAATGTAATTTCAATAGGCATGGACGGTAGTACGGTACCTTGTGCATAGGGGGTGGTATAATTGCTTAATTGCTCCAACACCCCTGAAGCATGTGCATGCAAAGCCATGGCATGTACTCGCACGGCTTGTAACGTTGTTTGCTAACGGTAGGATAATGGAAACAAATCTCTAACTTAGCTTAACGTTTCCAAAAAGTTTCTTTAAAGTTTCTGAAACATATTTTAAATTAAACAACATTATCATCACTGCATTTGCGGTTGAAAATTGAAACTTCTTCGTTTCGTATTAGGGACACAACGAAGTTTGAATAGACCGTAGGGCCTATGTTTTATTATTTTCTGTAATCCTTATGTTTTTCTTTGAATCTCTTGGAACCGGTTCCGACTCGGAACCGAGTCTTTTTTTTTTAACCGAACCGGTTCCAGAAATTGTGGAACCGCCCAAGCCTATTGTACATGTATGTATTGAAGGTTGCTGAAGAACAGAAATTAGTGGATCGGAGTGGAGTGGCCTCATGTGTAGAAGGGTTCAATTTGTTTGTATTCATGTAAGCATAAAATTTCAGTTCATTATGTTTTGTTACAGTTTTTGTTTTTCTTGACCAATGTTTTTTTTAGTTTGTGTGTGTTTTAACCCTAACGTCCTAGGCATTCATTTGGGGTCTAGTACACTGTACTACAAAATACTACTCAATTCTCATAGACCAGTGTAGTAAAAGTACTCCATACTGCAGTTTACTCAAGTAGTATTTTGTAGTATTCAGTGAGGTTAGGGTTAACATAAATTTACATGTAGCATACATGTTGTCTTTATTCACTTAAATGTTTGTATTTAGTTTACCAAGTCAGTTTCCCTTGAAGATGTGGTTTATTTGATTAATCGTACCTCCATGATTGAAATTAACCTCATTTCTGAAACCTAAAATGGAGCAAATTTTCACTTAATATACACTTATTTCAAAATGCTCAATGATGACAACATGTCATAAATTTTCTGATAAAGTAAAGTCTGGACAACAATAATCTGCAAAAAAGTGTTGTATCCCTCAGTGCAAGGTATCCCTCAGTACATGTACATTGTACAGTAGAAAATCAAGGTTTACCTTCCAGACTACAGTGTATATGTACATGTATGTACACATATTATCTGTTTTCCTTCCTCCATATATGCACCCATACCCTCCTCACTCAAGGAAGTCATTGCCCTATAGATGTGTGATTTGACCTTCCAGTGGAGGAAAAAAGCACCAAAGGATATTAGCTCCAGCCAGCAAGTCTCCTCCTCCCACATGTTTCTTGGAAAACTATCTATAGGATTTATCATAATACATGCATGTAGCTGACTTCATTTCTCACTACCCTCCCAATGCATGGGTCAGTCCATAACTGAAGTAAACAAAGTAAACTTGACTTGCCCAAGTCCACCATTGTTGATTCCCTGTCCCTATCCTTTTAAAACAATTGCCACAGACCAAAGTTCCCCTTTATTCAAGACCAGTATGATGTCACTCACTAGCATCATGTGACTGGTTATATCCCTAGAACATTCAGACTGTATGGAATGTATTTCGATTCATGACGACTGTGAATTTAGGACAATATTTATTTGAGGAAGGGACTTGGTTAAGTTGTTTTGACTGACCTTACCTAAACAAGGGACCTCCTAGGACGCCAGGCCAGCTTTCCTATATGCATGATGTGTTGATCAACAACAGGGAGAATGCAGAATACATGTACAGGTGAAATTTGGGTCCTTGCTCTACGTAATCTGATGATCAGTGTTTATGTTGAGATTGAGAGGAGGGGAGTGTTGGGTGAAAGGTGGTCCGGTCCTGCTTGTGGGTTTAGGGTAGATATCTGATGACTGTGTATGGTCATAGGTATGGTCTAGACACTAGAAAGTCAAGTGTTTCATCATCATCATCAGCTTGTGTTGAAATCATCCATGTACATGTACATGTACTCAACTACTTGAATTGATTCTGTAATCACCGCTTATCAGTGTAGACACAAACTAAGAAGCTGTACAGTGAAATCCCAATTGCTCTTGAGTCTGAACTTTGTGGGTAAGTGCCTTTTGTCTTGAAACGTGAAAACTTGATTCTTGGTTTAATAAACCCATAGCTCCGAGTGAGCTGCATGTAAACTGTTATGTACAATATATGGATTAAACAACTGTGATAAAAGAGAAGAAAAGAAAAAGCAATGGGTGCACTGTTTACAAGTGCATTTGTTTAATCCGTATACTTCATGGAGTGCCATTGTCGAGCGGTTTAGTGCATCGGATTTGTGTTCTGATGACTGAGTCATCAGAATGTGGGTTTGAATCCCAGCCGCGACCGGGGTGCTTGTGTCCTTGAGCAAGACACTTTACCACAATTGCTTCTCTCCACCCAGGGGTAAATGGGTACCTGTGTGGGCAGAGTTGTTTGTTGTGTTTGATTAGCCCATATGCACTGAAATGGCAGCAATTGAGCTGTATACTCCCCAGGGAGCTGAGATGGTTTCAGGAATGATTTATGTGCCTGATGAGCAGGGGTAATAATGTAATGCGCCTTGAGCACCAGTTTGATGGATACGTGCGCTATATAAGTCCACATATAATAATTAAGGGCTTCCTCCATACATGAACATGTAAGAAGTGACTACAGTATGTACGTAATTGCCTTCAGAGGTGGGCTGGCGTTAATCTAGTTAATCTAGAAAACCTACATGTTTGTTATCTTTTGCCTCAGGACCATCTTCATTATTATTGTAGTCATTGTCGGTGCCAGTCAGTCAGTACATGTACATCTACTGTAGTATGTTGTGTATACAATAATGCATCATGCATCACACAAATATTGGGGAGTACCTATAGAATGCAGGGCCAATTTTTTCCCTTTTTCTGAATCTGACCTAGGAACCGCAGTTTTTAAGTCAGATTACGTAAATTTATAAGAAGTAACCTTCAGTGTGGCCCTGAATTGTTTAGTTGTACCAATATGGGAAATGACAAAACTGCTTCTAAAAAGCCCCAGTGTACATGTACAAGACACGTTTCTGAAAATTTCGGTGTACATATCGAGCCACTCGAAATGGCTTGATTATCGAGCTGCTCGAAGCTGCTCAGTTTGTATGCTCGATCTCTGCTCGATGCGCACTCCCACTCCTCGATGCGTGCTCCCACTCCTCGATGCGCGCTCCCACTCCTCGATGCGCGCTCCCACTCCTTGATGCGCGATCCCCCTTGAGCATGTTGAGGAAGGTTTTTATTTATTTATTTATTTTTTTTGGGGGGGTGGGGGGTTATCGTAATGGCTCGTATGTACATTTACAGTGTACCTATCTAGGATATTTTTGGATAGTGTAGAGAAAAGTATTTGAATAGAGATAACAAACCTACATTGTATTTAAACATGTACAATAGATTAAACAACAAACATACAATCCATGGATAATAATAAATAATCAAATTGTACCAGAATTGTACCAGACCATTTTCAGTGAACATGCACTGTATGAACGGCCTTGAGTTTCACGCATCAACAGGAATATATTTGGGTATGGCGGGGAACACCCAGAAATTCTGTATAAAAATTGATTTTATTGCAATCAATACTTTCCATAGTGGTTCTTCTGTGTCATAGAATAACCATGGTACATGTAATTCTCACATGATTACCCATGGATGTACTACAGGGTGTAAAGTTATTAAAAGAAAATCATTAAACAACAAGAGGTGTTTCGGACACATACCCAAACACCTAATAATCCGGGGACAAATTGGCACTAAAAAGTTAAATCATTTCTTAAAGGGGCAGTATCGTCATGATCAACAGGGCATGGAATCGTAGTGCTATTTTTGGATTAACTGAGTGACTGCCATAATACCCCACATGATAAGGTCATATTATCGTTGCTACTGCATAAATGAGCCAGTAATTTTCGGTCACTGTGTTCATCTTAAACTAGGACACCGATTCCATACCCTGTTGAAAGTATGCTTTGGTCGTGACAATACTGCCCCTTTAACAAGGTCTTGCTTCAAGACATGTACAGTATGTACAATGCATGTTTTCATTTCATTATGTAATGTACATGTAGGTACATCTACATACATGTATGTTACAAAAATAGCAAAATTACTTAATTGGCTTATTGCCAACTCACTGTAGATTTTGATTCCCTCTCTTTATACAAATGTTGCAACCATTATTGTGAAAGGTTATGTATTTTTTTACCCTGATGGAAAAGAGAAATCCCCAAATGTGTTGCAATCAGTATATGTACACTGTATGTGGGACACAACAAGCATATTGTGAAAGGTTATCTTTACCCTGATGGAATAGAGAAATCCCCTAATGTGTTGCAATCAGTAATGGTACAAAACATTTTGTTCGTCAGTATGCTTCTACTGATGATGCAGGAAGTCAAATCCTCAGTGAATTCCCATTGTAAGTTACACATTTAACATAGACACAATAAAGGGACAATATCATCACGATCAACAGGACACGGAATCGGAGTGCTAGTTTTACTAGCACTCAGTGATTAACTCGGTGATTTAACCCTCCAACTTCTGGTACCTTTTTCATACAAGTTGATCCACAATTTGAAACCATTCGCTTTTGTGGTTTTGAATGGTGAAATAACTGTGTACAGTATTGATTCCCCCAAATGGTTTTGAATGGTAGGTCAGCTAATACAAAACCTTGTTTGGATCTTTCCAAATGGTAGTACAGCTAATATGAAACCTTGTGTGGACACTTCTAAGTGGTGAATCAATAGACCCTCTATGCATTTGAATGGATTTGAATGGTAGTAAAGCTTGCTACCAACACTGTTCAAATGGTATCACCATGTGTGTACAAAACCAATGGGCATTTTGGTAAGTGGAAATTTTGAATGGTTTCAAATGGTCAAACAGTAGGAGGGTTAACTCAGTGATTGAAAATAATAGCCCATGTGATAAGGTTACCGTTGCTGCTGCATAAATGAGCCAGTAATTTTCAGTCACTGTATTCATCTTAAACTAGGACACCGATTCCATGCCCTGTTGAAAGTCTACTCCGATCATCACGATATTGTCCCTTTAAAGGCGATTTTTTTAAATTTAGTTCCTTGGATTGCAAAATTTCAGCTTCTGCGTAGGTCTATGCAACGCACGTAAAGTAAAACTACAGCCCATGCCACTGTGCATGCAATTTCATTTTTAATTTTGTTTACCCTCAGGAACTGAGGATTTATTATTGTAATTCTCAAAAATTTGATATTTTCAGCCACATGTCCATAATCCAAGTCATAAAAAAGCCAATAATGTACTTTTCTGTACATAATAAATAAATAAATATGTATATTTGTAAATAAACATGTAAAACATTGGTGACATGACCAGCAAAAGAAACTAGAAGGACAATGAACAGGAACTGTGGCATTTAAGCAAGGGTGATAACACAATAATATCGAATATCGCGATACCTTTTTTTATTCGATTACGATATCGAGAACCTTAAATTCAATTTATCGAGATAACGGCAAATCGTGATTAAAAAATATATATCGTGATAAAAAAGTTGTCGTTGTGAGTCAAGTAAGAAATTCTATGGAAACAAAATTAGGACAGTCTTTTCAGCTTTCGGAAGTGACAAACGAAAGCAAACTACTTCAGAAGTACATACATGCTATGCAAACGACTTTGCGACTTATTGTGATGCTTGTAGAGGGGTACGTACATATCTGTATCGGCTCTAAAGCAATCATGCATGAATGAAAAATAATAATGGCGATACTATTGAAAATTGCGATATATGTTTGCCGATATATCGTGGATGAAAAAAAAATCGATATCGCCCAAGCTTAGTTTTAAATGTCTCTGCAAGTTGGCTTTTGTCAAATTGTGTAAACCTTTTGAAACCTGGACTGCATTAACACATGCATGTACATGTACATGTGTACGTATGCAGAATTTAAAATAGCAATTGTGTTTTCTTGGGGCTAGAGGACTACAATGGATACAGTGTAAAGTGTGACATCACTAATGTTCAATACCATTGCAGAGTGATAGTACACTGTACATACAGGAATGTTTTGATTGTGATAATGTAGACAATGCTTCCATTATTTTGATTGTGATAATGTACACAATGCTTCCATTGTGATCATTTATACAATGACTGCCTCACAATGGTTGTCCCCAGGGGTGTACTTTTATTGGCTTTTTTATGACTTGGATGATGGACCTGTTGCTGAAAATATCCAATTTTGGAGAATTACAAAAAATAAAGCCTCTGTTCCAGAGGGTAAACAAAATTAAAAATTAAATTGCAGCACAATGGCATGGGCTGTCATTTTACATAAATCACAATACAAGGGCCAATTCCAAAGCAAATATCAAAGTTTGCCTGGTAAACAAAGAAAAAGTCCACTAAGAAAGATTTTCTTTTTTAAGATTTTCTTTTTTTTCTGCTTCGCAGCTCGATGAAACTAATCCCTGGTCTTATCTAGGGACGGGTATTGGTATACGATGTAGCTTTGCATCATGGAAGAATAATAAGCCCAAGTATGAGAGGAAGTTTGCAGTAGTACCATAACCTGTACATGTCTACATGTACTTGTAATCACAAATGAGTTTTAATGTATCCTCTTACTTAGGGTACTTTAGATTGTGTGAAAGATAGTGCAGTTATAAAAGTAAGTACTCTTGACCAATGATGTACATGTATAAGCCACGATTTGGAAACAGAGCATCCAAATTTGTTATTCTCTGAAAAACAGCAAGTGTCCAAATATTTCATTTACAATACTTATTAACAATATATTATTAAGACTAATTGCGGTGAGGACGATCAGAGCATCCTGATCGAAACGTCGAGTTGTAACCTCCAGTTCTTTTCAGAACTAATTACTACTCAGTAGAGAATTTCACATGGTGTCACCGCAATTAGTCTTACTTAGCCTCTTCACCATGCAAAGCTATAAGTTTTACCAATATGTGTATATTACAAACAAACAGGGCATCCTAAAGACACCCAAAGGTACATGTACATGTATTTATTGCTGGCTAGAACACTATGGAGAGATGCGTCAATATATAATAATTGATGGAGGTATTGTACATGTTATATGTACATACATGTATAAAGTCATCACAACTGGGGTGATACATATGCGTGTACACACAGTCGTGAATCTCAAGACGTCTTAGGACCTCTATTGTTCTTCTATTGTTTGGACTCTAACTTTTTGAAGCAATCTCCATTGGTTTTGTAGACGCCGTTTTCCGAGGACAACAAAGAACCGCCGTCCGACCTATTGTTCCCTTTCTTATGTCCTCGGACGGTTTGCAGTGCAAGCCCATGTGTTTCGCCACATGACCCATTCTCGACCAATGAAAATCCACTACACGTACAGTATCCTTAAACAATTTAATGTGTCATAGCTATATTGATTCTCACAGTCAACCTGTCATTATTGATTCTCACAGTCACACTTGTCATTCTAATAAACTGTAAAATAATCTCTGATGACTTTGCCCCTTAAGAATGCAAACATTTATAACAATGTGCATTGTATGGTAATCAGTACATGTATACATGTAACCATTCCTCCATGATGTAGCTGGCTGGTCAATGATACAGGTGGTCAATCATGCCAGTGTGTAGAGGATTTCTGCTAAAACTTTAAAGGGAAAGGTACAAAGGTAAAACTTGTAGCTTTGCATGGTGAGGATGATAAGTAAGGAAAGGTACAACGTTGGTATTTGGTAATTGTACTGTCATTTGAACCCTCTAGTTTTTAAGATACATGTACATGCACATTAACCCTCCTGCACATGAAGCCACTCCCAACCACTAAATTCTGTTCTTTAGCAACCTTCAGTACATACATGTACAAGCCTGCTGTCCTTTCCAAGTAATCTTACAAAATCAACTGCATGTGTGCCAGCCACCCAAGGCCACTGTAAATGTTTGAACATATTTGTATGGCATACAGTGCATCAATGGGAGACCACTTTACCCTGCAATCTCAGTGGTGTGACAGTGCACAGAAGGGTAACCATAGGAGGCCACTGGCAACAGCTAATGGCTTGGAGTGGCCTGAATGGGTTATTTCAAAAATTGCACTGATTGTTGGAGGGTTAAAAAAAACTTCACATTATGCTCATGTTTTTGAGAAAACACCAACGAAATTTTTTCTGTTTTAAATGTTGCTCAAAAAGGTTGCCTTCTGGCTTTTTTGTTTTAATTTTTGATTCCGAAATAACATTACCTGTTTTCTCTAACTTCAAAGAGCTATATTTTCTCAGTATGAGGGCAAATGGTTTACATACATGTATCTTGTACCTTTCCTTTCAAATACACTTGGGTGCATTTTTTTAGACTACTCTTTTTATTTTTAGGAACAACATCCCGTTAGAAATTTTTCCATATTGTTTCCTTCCCTCTAGGATAAAGAAAAAACTGGTTTCACTTTATGTTTTGTACATGTCTACATGTACATTGTTTGTCAGTAATTAAAAGGAAACCGTTAAACATTTTAATCTCACTAATAAATTTTGTTTGTGCATTTTTGTAAATGAAGGAAAAGTGATACTAGAAAGTTACATACTGTGTACAAAAGCTAAATGTTGTACATGTATGACATTAGAGAATTGAGACTTTGCACTTATTATTTAGAAACAACATCCCAATTATTCCTTTCGCTTTTGTTTTCTTATTCTGCGCCATGAGCATCGTTTTTATGATGGATACCGGCGCATTACAAATGTTCATTATTATTATTATTATTCTTCAGGATGAAGAAATGAGAACTGATGCTTTGGGAGTTGTACACACGTGATACCCGTACCTAAGGAATCAAACAAAAATTAGTTTCACTTATTTACATTTTGTGCATGAAATAAGGGATGAAATTATTAGATGAGTGTAATTATTGGCAATTACACCGTGTACATTCAGATTGGAAATGGCTACATGTAAATCAGTGCAAATCTTGCAGGCACATGCATAAATATGTACAAACTGTGCAGTAAAAGTTCAGGGCAAGCTATTTTATGTTTTGCCATTATTAATCTGCATTCAATAGTGGCAGAGTGGGGGTATATATATTACACTGTGATTGACAACAAATTGCCTCGTAGGCATCATTAGTACATCACTGTACTTTGCCACCGCCATATGTCCCAAGAACCCACATGTAAACGGGCTTAAAATTCAAGAAATCTTGCCTCTTTAATCAAATTATATTTCTTCACATTTAGGTCACAGATCCCATCTGATTATTTCCCACATCCCACCGAGATCCTTTTTTTCCCCCCCACAACCTTCTATAGCATATTTGACATTTGCTCACATCCTGATGCAATACTTTCTAGAACCTTCTGGTTTACCCAATGAAAGCAGTGCAGGATACACAAAGATCAATTTAGAGTACAATACAGGTTGGTGAATATAAAGAATTGGAAAATTGCCCATACTTGTACATGAACGTATTCATTTATTTCGAAAATCACAGTGTTTTAGCCTCACTGTAAAATCATTTAAATCTTGTACATATCTAGACATATATCTGGTCAGGTACTGATTGCTTTGCAAATAACAAAGGCTACATACGGATATTCAAATGTCAAATGCTGCACCACCCCCATAAAAAGAGTTCTAGTTCCCTGATTTAATTATAAGTGGGTGATAACATTTACAACCGAGGGGGATGTTCAGTTACCAGGATCCAGTGTTGTGATGTGGTCCCAAAAGGAAAGATGAGTCATTGCCTCATGCCCAAGTTAGACTTGCCCAAGTTGTTTCTGCACAATTTGTATGCAGATTGCATAAATGTTGGATTACGAGTCGCGGGTGCAGGCTTGCCATGTATGTATTTGCCAATCATAAGACCGAATATTATGGATACAATTTACTCAATCTATGAAGTGATTTATTCCATTCTTTTGTAAACAAGGATGTCAGTCTGTTGTGCTACATGTATCTGTTTGTTTGTTTTTCGTTTTTAAAACTCCTGTACTCTGTTACTATTTTCTTCATATTCACGGTTCTTTTTGTGTTTATAATCATTGTAAATTTTCTGCAGTTTGATCAGTGATGGCTAACCACTGTGGAAGGTTTTAAATAATAATGAATTTATAAATGGAAAGAAAAAAAATACACAAAAGTACTTAAAAAAATTAATAATAAATAAATTAAATTAAAAATTAAATAAATCATCTGTTAAACTGTCTGATGATTTGTTAAATTATTTGTGCACTAGTGCCTAACAGTCTCAATTTACTCCCTAAACCCACATGTTTGGGGGTATGCTTTGACCTTATATGACGACCCCTTTATCCCCAAAATGAACACTGAACACCATGGACAAGTCTAGTGCCACTGTTATGATTTTCCCTGCCACTATTTATGTGATGACGTGTGTGCACAATGATGCAATCTATTTTTGTATGGGTTGATTGAGTGTGGGTTCAGTTCATCCTTGGACACCAACAGAAGAAGACAGACCCAGAATGTGCTTGTGTGATTGTAAAAGGATTTCAGTGGAATTGGAAGGTAATGAAAACATCATGGTTCAATTTGCAGTTTAGAGAACTTAACAATATTTACAGGACGGGTAATATTCAATCAATTGAATATTTAATATCATTTTTGAATTTAACATAAAAAATGTGACTGATTGGATTTGGTTTTGCCATTTTGCAATGATTGAGGTTTCCACTATATTGCATCATTAACATGAAACAATAATATTAGATCAACTTTGTTGAGATTATATACGGAAGGGTACAAGATTGGTTATTATTATTAATGTACTACACATGTACCTGATGAAAAAATTGTTACCTAAAACTAAAGCTAACTAGCCTGATATAAGAAGTTAACTTGATTTGAAGTCTGTAAAAGTGAGCGCCAATCATTCCAATAAATTATTCTGTCTGAAGTGCTGTCTTATTTCAGAGAAAACACACACAAAGACATTAAGTCATCATCAAAACAAATTCAGACTGTAACATTTTGCTCCTTGAAGTACACGTATTTTCTCGTGATTTACACTACATTTTTAGTTTTAACTAGTCATTTATGTACCAGGCCTTCATTTGAATAAATACGAGAGGAGCTACAGATCGCTCTCCTTAAATCACCAAAGTGATTTAAGGAGAGCGATTTGCTGTCACTAAAAAAACAATAAACAAGTTGAATGTACAGTTATACATTGTAAATGCAACACTGGTTTATTTACACATATGGATTAGAAAATGGACACATAATCACCGACTCAACTGTCTAACTGAACTCATTCCCATTATAATTAGTTTGTCTTAACTTTATGTAGCAATGAAAACATCTTCTGGAATGAATTTAGAAAGGCAGGTCATAATAAAAGGTTACAAGTCTCACTTTAGACAACATGTGGTGTAATGGACTAGAGGGTTATATTGTGAAGATCTTGTATTTCCATAATTCAGTTGTGGCATCTAGGCATAATGTTCATCAAATTCTGATTTATTATGAAGTGAATTATGACAATTGGATAAACATGCAGTTGCATGGATGTAGTAGTTCCTCTAACCTACTACAAATTTATATGAATTTCTTTTGAAAAGAATAGATCTTCACTAAAACTAAAACGCTTGACATTTTGTTTTCTGTCAAGTTTCTGCTGCAGTAGTGCTACTTGCTTTAAAAAAATGCTCAAATATTAAATCAGGCAGGGCATTTTCGTACAGAACACCATGCACGATCGGCATGCGTGATGTTTTCTGTACGCCACATGTGTGTGTCCGCTATCTAGCACAGTCTATACGAGTAACGTTCTCGATGTCGTTATCAATACATGTCCATGTACAATGTACGTACGTGTACATTTTTGCCAAGGACGGTTTTAGTGCCGAGTCTGCCAATGCGCGCTCAGAATCAAGTGGCTTATTTTGACCGCACTGATTACGGTTTTAACAAAATAATGTAAGTACACTCACGAAATTTTTAAGGAGCGCTGTGTTTTGCTCTCCTTGGAAAATATTAGGAGCGCTAAGGAGCGCGAGCGCGATCGCGCTCCTTAAAAATGAAGGCCTGATGTACATCTACGTGTGTACCTTGTTTTGATTTTTACTTGAGCTTTTGATCAAATATCTTCACAGTACTCTTTGTGCATTTTTGTGTTCATGCATGTGGGCAATTCTTTGGTAACGGAATTACGCCCATTTGTCACTTTGTCAAGGATTATTCTTTCCCAAGAAAATATGTTCTATGCTAGGCAACTCATCTAAACATGGAAAGGGAGCCAAGACCCAATAGAATTGATTGACCGCTAAAAAAAAAAAATCCCACAAGATTACCCTTTAAGGGGCGGAGCTTAATATCGGTAACGGAATTACGGACGGAGGACAAGCATATTTGAGTTCTCGCATAAATTAATAAAACTCTCTGAAGTTTTGAAATTTTAAAATTGGACACTACCTGTTATTTGTAGAGTTCAGGGTTGTTGTTAACTACAATGCAGAACAAAGTTGAAAAAATAATCACTCTTTTCATAATTTGCATTTTAATCACGGTAACGGAATTACGCCTGGGCGGTAACGGAATTACGCCATAGGTTTAATAGGTAAATGCAATACATTAACATTGAATTCAACATAAACTCATCACAATACAAATTTTAGAAGTTTATAAAATGGCACAAGGGGAAAGCTAGGTGAAAATTAGCAGATCAAAATGTAAATGTAGGCCTAAACATGTCTGGGCTTCATTTTTTTAGGTCAAAGGTCAAGGTCAAATGAAAGTAGTCTGGTGATGGCTGCATTGCTGGTTAGCAGATTTTAGAATTTGTTTAATTAATTAGACCAATCCATTAAGCCCCACCCCTTTACATATTGACCAATCACAGGATTGCCTACATCACCACTGTACTTGAGGATTTTACCGTGGCTGGCTTTTGGTGGCATACATGTAGCAAAGGCTGTGATTGGTCAACACGTTAAGGGCGAGCTTAATGGATTGATCTATTGTAATCTTCCTAAAGGTAAAAATGGTCAAATAATATATAATGTGTCCTGGTTAAAACAAGGGCATGTACATGTACTTTAAATCCATTTAACATGTTTAAGAGGGAAATCTTTAATAGAAATATTTAACACATACATGATGAACTGCAGCAACAATAACAAATGTTCAATATTTGCTTCCTCAAATTCTTTTTTTTTTTTACATGTTAAAAAACGTATTATAGATTTGGTAATTAATAACCATGCAAATGGAAACATTAGTACATTTCAAGTTTAGTATTTTCCTGAAAATGCGACCAAAGTGACTGAAGCGGCTGAATTGAGAAAGAAAATTGTCCTTGGAATATTTTTACGCATATGTTTATGGGTTTTAAATGCTCAACTGTGCAATTTAGAGCATTTTAAATGGTTTTACATGTATTTATGTTTGTTTGTTTTTACCGAAAATCGAATTTTACTATGAAAAATTGTCATGTACATAATCTGGAGGAAATGTGCATACTTTGTGCATGCGTAATTCCGTTACCGTAATTCCGTTACCGTTTCGTAATTCCGTTACCACTTGGAAAAATGCCAAGAAATTACTATTTTAAAGTTTTTATTTTTCATTTATGTTTATAGTAGGGTCTTTTCTCAACATACACGATTTGAAGAAAAAAAACAAGAAAATTTGTGAAATAAGTAACTTTTGCCATTTTTTCGGTAACGGAATTACGTGCTAATTTTGAAATTTTTAAATGAAGGCCTACACTATATATATATATATATTTATATATATAGATTTTTTTTTAATGACCCTGAGTAATGTTAGTAACTTGTAACATTATAAAATAAATCAAACCTTTTCCCTGTAATTCAGAAAGTAATACATACACAAAATTTTATTTTTTTACCAAATCTGAACGTTTTTAATCATAAATTGCAAAAATCACTGTTTTTACCAGAAATATGTATTTTTTTTCAATTTCGTTTTTTGAACTGAATTCCCCATTTAATTGAGGTCTGGAAAAAGTACAAAAAAGGTTTAATATGTAAATATTTATTTTTGACATTTTTTCCTCTCCCATGGAGAATTGCCCATGTAATTCACTGAAAAGGAAAACACATTCTCTGCTCAATTGTTTAATTCCTTCTTCCACGGTTATCCCTAACCACCCCAAATCCTGCAAAATCCTCCAAGGGACACTTTTTTGGAAAAATTCAGCACTGTTGGAAACTGGTACTTTCACCTCTTCAAATGGGGCAAAATTACTACCTGGCAAGAAGTACAGGCCATAAGTGCCGAATATGAAAGATCAACGAAAATGCATGGTGCATTTTGAAGATAAGGGCATGTTTCCAAAAGTGCACTGATGGATTTTGGAGGATTCAGGAAGGTTCCGAGCCAGAATACCTAGGGGGATAGGGTTATTGTAAATGAATGACCTCTTTCTTCAAGCATGTGTACATATGGTATATCAGTGGCTTATTGTATGCAAATTACTCCTGAAAACACTTGCCCATGATCACCTGAGATAGTGCAAGCTACAACAAGAGAGTTTGATCCTAGACAATTCCTGATCCTGTTGAAAAGCCTTGTGGTTTCAATCAGTAATCCACAATGCACCTTGTCCTTGCTTCCTGACCATTGTGTCTTGTTGAAAGGACAGTGGCTATAAATAACATGCAGATCTTTATTTACATTGTTCACACTTGTGTGAAGGCGCAGGCCCTGGGGGTGCTGGTGGTGCAGTTGTTAATGTTGTTATCAGAATGAATATTGGCATGGTCAGAGGCAGTGGTCATTTCTGATGTTCTTCATTGGGGGTAAATCAACTCTTGTTGATTCTGCAGATCTGTATTTTTTTTTCTTCTAATAATACCATATTGTACAGATCTACATGTAAATTCGTCCGGTGAGTTTGACATATGATGCTCGATATGCAACAGAGTGCACCCCCCTCCCATTGTGTCTTCATTGTGTTCCAGGAATCTTAGGAATTATTTAGAGGATTTCGGGGGGTGGGGGGGAGGGGAGAGAGGGGAGAGGTCCGTTAACAATAGAACAACAGTGTGTTAGTGTACAGGGAATTTCTTTTAGGGGGGAGGGGGAGTACTCTGCCGCATATTGAGCATGGTATATAGTTTGAAGGTTTGATGTTGAATGCAGTTGTCATGTTTGTTTAATTATATTTTTCGATACTGTGTTTACAAGTTGTTGACATTTTTTGACATTAGGTGTAGCACATTATATTAACCCTCTTATGGTTTGACCTTTCAAAACCTTTCAAAATCTGCTTACTGGCAAAATGGCTATCAATAATGTATGAACCTTTTAAAACACTTCAGAATTTGTTGCTAATGAATGACCACACCTTTCAATACCCTTTGAAAGGTATTGAAGTGTAGAAAAATTGGGCTATGGTATACCCCTATGATAAAGGTATGGGAAGTCTATCAGAAAATGGCCAGACCCTCCAAAACCTTTCGAAAGGAATTGGAAGGTGGAGCTATTGCTCAACCAAATATCAGTACAGTTGCTATGCATAAATAGTTGGACCTTTCAAAACCTTTTGAAATGTTTTGAAAGGTAGAGTTACTCCCTAGTACATTATATAGAGTATCCCTCACAGAAAACAGCTAAACATTTCAAAACATTTCAACTTTTTTTTTTCAACTGCATCTGCCAGTATAATTTTTCCCCCCCTGAAATACCTCACACCAGTTTGTTCAGAGAGTTGTTTCACCTTTCAAAACCTTTCATAGGTCCCTTTTGTCAGACAGTTTTCTCACCTTTCAAAACCCTTCAGTCCGGCAAATTTGAAAGGTTTTGAAAGGTCTGACAATTCTATGGCAAATGCACTGTATATAGGAGGGTTAAATGTACATTTCTTTACATAAAGTGCACGTGTAGCATGTTACACATGTACATGTGTACACTGTAGATCTATGTACACAGTGTGAACATATTGGACATGTCCATTATGTTTAAATTGAGGAAGGAAACAGATATATATTTCCTTCCTTTCCTATGATACCAATGTAAATTAACCCTCCTACTTCTGGTATCTTTTTCATACAAGTTGATGCACCATTTGAAACCATTCGCTTTTGTGGTTTTGAATGGTGAAATAACTGTACAGTATTGATTCCCCCAAATGGTTTTGAATGGTAGGTCAGCTAATACAAAACCTTGTTTGGATACTTCTAAGTGGTGAATCAATGGACCCTCTATGCATTTGAATGGATTTGAATGGTAGTAAAGCTTGCTACCAACACTGTTCAAATGGTATCACCATGTGTGTACAAAACCAATGGGCATTTGGTAAGTGGATATTTTGAATGGTTTCAAATGGTCTATCAGTAGGAGGGTTAAAAGAGATATAAATGTACACTTACATAACTGTACACGTAGGCAGCCGCAACCAGACCTGGATTCAAATACATGATACATTTACATGTAAATGTTTTACATTATGTAATTCAATTGATCCCAATTCATTAAGGTATTTGCATACATGTACTTCATTGCATTTCAGTCGGAACACTTGGGTATAAAAACTTGTAGCTTTACATGGTGAAGAGGATAAGTAAGACTAATTGCGGTGCCACCATGTGGAATTCTCTATTGAGCAGTAATTAGTTCTGAAAAGAACTGGAGGTTACAACTCGACGTTTCGATCAGTATGCTCTGATCATCTTCAGTATGCTCTGATTGTCTTCAGAGCATACTGATCGAAATGTCGAGTTGTAACCTCCAGTTCTTTTCAGAACTAATTACTACTCAGTAAAGAATTTTATATGGTGTCTCCGCAATTAGTCTTACTTCGTCAAAACACTTGTATTTTGTTTTCATATTTAAAAGCATTTAACATTTGAATGAATACATTAAATCGATCCCTAGCCACAGAAACTGGAACACTAGAATTAGAAGTATGTGTTATTTTTTTATTTTCTACATGTATGTACTTATTGTGGTTTGTTGTTTGTTTGTTTGTTTGTTTACAGGCTATGCCAGAATCAGTGAAGGCTCGTATAGAAGGAACCCAGGAGATGAACCCATTGCAGAATCCCTTTACAGTAAGTCAAGCATTGATCAATTTCTTCCTTTCCCTAAGTTTTGTTATATAATTTTTTTTTCTTTCACTGAAATCAGTGGCAAAGTGCAATTTTTTGCCCATAAAATCATTCTTTAAAAAATACACATATTGACTTTCTCCAGTTCAAGACAACTTCTCCAACTCCAATGGATGATAACTACCAGTCCATGTCCGGTCGGCCGCCATCTTTGCCGGTGGATATCATACAGCCGTCGTGTGCTCATGACGTTAACTTGATCAATAACAACTTGCCAACAATACTCACCAGTGTCATTGGTAAGAACATTATGTATTAAAAAAAAAAAAATTCAGGCATATGAAATCATGAACGTGATGGTGTTATGATATTCTCAGGATGTTTTTGTTAATGCTTCCGAAATAAGGCAAATATAGAGAGAGCCTCATACAGTACATCATTGCATAAACACATGGATGTTCTTGAAACAAAAATATCTGACGTGCAAATATTTTATTCTAGAACTTGTGGTAGAAACTTGTCAGCATGTTCCCTATACACTGATAAGTATGTGTACGCTCTGTTCTCCATGCGGAAACCACGTAAATGTAGACGTCACAGAGAATCCGACATCACCATTGTTTTTGTGGAACAAAACATTGACGTTCATTGCATTTGTCTTTGGTTTCAAAAATATTGTTGTTTTTTTGTTTCAAACCTATTTTGTATTGGAGCAATATTCTGTCTGTCTGTCATTGGATTGAGGTATATAGAACACCATTGTGCTGATGGTCCTATCATCAAGCTCAAAGGTTATCAGAACAACAGTAGTAACTGAGAAGTGCTCAGTATTGATTGATTTTTGTGTACAATATGGTCCCCAGAGAAGCAGGATTTTTTTTTCCTACATGGCTCAAATAGAATTGCAGTGATTGTTATGAGGGGCGCTTCTGATTGGTTGTATGGTTGTCTTCTGTTATAAGTGACCTCAGATCCGGCTCGGTGTTGTCATATGAGGGGAGACTCGGTTATTGGATAAGAGCAGCTTGACTGTGGTGTCTGGTCACAACTACAATGTACATGGAGTTGCATCCAGACATGGATTTTTTTCTGTAATGTATTTCTCTGTATATTGATTAAACCTGCGGGCGCATGGACAGATGGACAGACTTATTGGGCACCTGTGGATAGCCAGTGAAAGTACCGATGCATTTGATGCCATATAGACAAGGACATAGTGAACACCTGTGTAATGAGGATGCTTTTAGTGTAATAGTTCCTTGGATGTCCACAAGGTATGCTTTTCTGCAGTGCGGTTTAGGAAAAGTCCAGAGGTCAACATACACCATACATACATGTAAAAAGTCAATTGCTTTGATTTTTGGATGTTGGAAATAAGCTTGGGCGATATCGATTTTTTTTCATCCACGATATATCGGCAAATATGTATCACAATTTTCGATAGTATCGCGATTTTTTTTTCATTCATGCATGATTGCTTTAGAGCCGATAACAGCAGGTATGTACCCCTCTGCAAGCATCACAAAAAATCGCAAATTCGTTTGCATAGCGTGTATGTACTTCTGAAGTAGTTAAAAGCTGAAAAGACTGTCATAATTTTGTTTCAATGGAATTTCTGACTTGACTCACAATGGCGATTTTTTTTTTTTTAATCGCGATATATTTTTTTAATCGCGATTTGCCGATATCTCGAAAACTTAAAAAGGTTCTCGATATCGTAATCGAATAAAAAAGGTATCGCGATATTCGATATTATCGTGTTATCGCCCAAGCTTAGTTGGAAACGTTAACAGATCTTGACTTCATCAATGTTTGGCTTTTGGATGTAGTGTTTACGTTGTATCTACCCTATTTGCATCAAATTTCAAAGATCAATAAGTGTCAAATCTTAGCAAAAGTAACATGTACATGTATGCAAGATTTCATGCTTATCAGATCTTAAATTAGCTATGGATCCTTAACTCAAGTGGATGTCAATAATAGCCAACTGTTTATTATTATTATATTATTAATAAATTTATTTTTTTATTCTTAAATATAGAAGCCACAGCTAGTCTTCAGATATCTACTACAGAGGACATGAACCAGACTGTAATAAACGTTGAAGGCAATCAGAACAGGAGGAGAAGGAAGAAGAAGAGAAGGTCTAGTGTTGGACCCAGCAAATTTGAAGGTAAATAATACGAGTTGGGGTTAATTTTCCTTCATACGTATGTAAGTACATCCTTGGCACATAGTGTAAGAAAATGATTAGCTGTGACATTGTCAACTCTGAAATAAAAACGTATTTACAGCAATTAATTTAGGCGAAGGAAGACTTGCATGACTATTAGAAATGAAATTGCACTTGTACAAACAAGCTTTCTCTAACACCACAGTTCTAATTGATGTTGTTTCCTCTAGAAATGGACTTTTTTCTTAGATTTATTATTAAATAAAAATCAACCAAAAGAATGTATATTAACCCTAACCTTCCCAAATCCTTAAAAATCCTCTTTGCCAAAGTGAAGGATTTTGAAGGATTGAGGTTACATGCTACATGCTCTTTGCTAAAGTGAAGGATTTTGGAGGATTCAGGTTATTAGGCTTACTTGCCTTTCCATGGTACATGTACATGTGCATCCTTGTTTGTTGTAGTGATTGCAAGGTCAGTGTTTGGGTCAGTGGACACTGTTTATTGCTCAGGGAAGGTCCCTGGCCATGTACGTATCACATATATTAGAAACACGTGTGCATACATGTCATGTGCTTGCTTTACTACTGAAGGGTTTTGGAGGATTCAGGTTATGTGTAAGCAAATGGACCTAGGGAGTTAGGGTTATATTAACTGTTACATCACATGAATGTTGTATTCTTTTTAGAAGATGCATTCTCATCAATACGTTTTCACATTGTAATATAGTGAATGTCGATTATGAAATCTGTTTGTAATTAACCAAAAAGTATTGGTTCATTTCAGAAAAAAATTAGTTCATTCTAGAGTCTGTCATACACATGTACGTGTAATACACAGTCTTGTGGGTGGGAGAATGAAGAAAAGAACTGGAAGTTCTGAGAAATGATTCTGAAATTTGAGCATCTGGTCAACATCATGGCGGTTACGTATTCAGTATTCAATCAAACAAAACGTGGTAACTGCTGACATTTAATGATTGTGTAATCCACCCGGGCTGTGGCTCAGTTCTTTCTTCAGCTGTGGGTGGGTGGACTGTTTGCACTGCCTCCACATACAAATGCACTACGTACTGTCAATTAAAATATAGATTTATTTGTTTGACATTAACAAGAGAAGTATGGCATTTAATTGTAATGTATGATCTTGATACTTGTTTTTGCTAATGATTCGATCAATTCTTGTTATTGTGAAATATTGAGGTATATTTTGTAAGTTGGGACAAAAGTGTTTTTCATAAATGTGAATCCCAAACAATTGGTTATAATATAATACATTGGTTCTTGTATTACACAATGTATATATGTAAATTCTCTTAGTTCTTTTTGCCATGTATCACTGTTGCACAATTTCCTGCCTTTTATTAAAACCCTCCTACGATCAGTGTAATTTTTGAAACAACCCATTCAGGCCACTCCAAGCCATTAGCTGTTGCCAGTGGCCTCCTATGGTTACCCTTCTGTGCACTGTCACACCACTGTGATTACAGGGTAAAGTGGTCTCCCATTGATACATTGTAGGCCATACTAATATGTTCAAACATTTACAGTGGCCTTGGGTGGCACACAGTTGATTTTGTAAGACTACTTGGAAAGGACAACAGACTTGTACATGTATGTACTGAAGGTTGCTAAAGAACAGAATTTAGTGGTTGGGAGTGGCCTCCATGTGTAGGAGGGTTAATGAACATTCCACTACGACCATGTGATGTTCTTCAAAGCAGGCAATGATGTAGGTATAGGGCAAGGCCAACATTTTTCTGAATTTGAGAAAAAATAATTAATCAGTCATCATGGTTTTTTCTTCTGTGGCTTCTTTTGTGTTATTTACTACGTGTAATATCAACTGAATATCTAAGCTGAAACCTAACCCTAACCCCTAGCTATTTTGGCTAAGAACCTTCCTGAATTTGCCAAAATCCAACACCATGCAGTAACACTACCACCCAACTGTTAGACTTCGATGGAAATGGGACACCCGGCCCCATGCAAAGTATCCCTGTCTGGGCTATACAGTACCGAGTCCATCAAAATACAACACCATGCAGTAACACTACCAACTGTTGGACTTAGCTGGAATTGGGACACCCGGCCCCATGCAAAGTATCCCTGTCTGGGCTATACAGTACCGAGTCCAGCAAAATACAACACCATGCAGTAACACTACCACCCAACTGTTGGACTTAGATGGAATTAGGACACCCAGCCCCATGTAAAGTAACCCTGTCTGGGCTATACAGTAAATTCAGCTGTTGGAGTTTGGGGTGGTTGGGGTTAAGTTTGATTTGTATGTTTTTCCTGATTCTTACAATATCTTGATTGTTAGTATGGGTGTAATTTTTACACTTGACCAAAAGTGTATACGTACTTGCCTAAGAATTTCATCTACTTTTTGTTTTGTTCCTTCGTTGTATTGTGCAGATGTCTACCTCATGACTGATGAAGTACTTGGAATAGGAGCATACGCTTCTGTCATAACGTGCACGCACATACCATCAGGGAAACAGTATGCTGTGAAGGTAAGCCGTTTATGAAATTAAAATCAAATTTGTTCAAGCTAATATAGTGACCTGTGATATCTCATGCAAACGGTTGGAAAAAAAACATCAATGCTAAAGAACCTAACAATAACTGATATGGTATCTTTAAGTTTTGTATCTTTGAATCAAATGGTTTTCATTTCCTCATTTTTTGATCAATTCAAAAAGCTGGTACATGTACAACCAAAACCTGGTGAATAATCAGTGAATAAATACAACAAGCAAGTTACTGACGCAAAGCTTTTTAACCCGTCCTACTCTAGCTCCACTTTAGTGGAAAGTTGCTACAGAGGTCAAAATCAGTCAACTACCTGTTTTGACTGTTAACCCAAATGTGCACACAGGGGCATTTTTGACTGGTTTTTACTTTCATTTTGACCACCCTGAACAATACCAGACAATGCTTTTACCAGTCAAAAACGGTCGACTCATTTTGACCTGTAAATGTACTTACTACACGTAAGGTTTGACAATGTTTGACTTTTAAGTGCACTAGATATACCTTGGCAAGTATATCAACATTTTGACTGTTTTTTACCCTTGCAGTAGTAGGAGGGTTAAACCCTGTTTCTGTACATAATAAGATACCCTTTTTGATGGTACACTTTTCCCACGAGTTCAATCCATGCTCTATTTTCATTATGCAGATGATACAGAAGAGACCAGGTAACAGTCGTGCCAAGGTTTTCAGGGAAGTAGAGACACTATATCATTGCCAGGGACACAAGAACATCTTGCAGCTCATAGAGTTCTTTGAGGATGATGAAAGGTGAGGGATGAAACATTAAAATTGGATGGATAGATTGATGAGATTCTTGATAATAATAATGAAAATTTATAAAGTGCACAAATCCACCCAAAAGTGCTCATGGCGCTGATACATAAGAACAAATACAAAAATACAAGGATACAGCCAGAAAAAAACAGAATAATATTATGTAAATGCTTCATTAAAAAGATCAATTGATTTAATTTTTTACCCCCTACACCGACATATGTACAAAGCAATGTATACTCTGCGCTAAAAACTCCACAGGTGACTCGGGTGGGTTTCGAGTAAAAATTCAAAAGGTTTACAATCTGTATGGGTTAAGACACGTTCAACTTAATCTCCGACAGGTTCTATCTGGTGTTTGACAAGATGGAGGGCGGGGCCTTACTGCATCACATCGAGCAGCGGAGGACGTTTACTGAACAGGAGGCTAGCACAGTGGTTCGCGACATTGCTAGCGCCCTCACCTTCCTACACAACAAAGGTAGGCTACATCTCATCTCTTAGATTATTGGCTACAGTGGGATCTGGAAGTTTGTAATTTATTCCCACTCTTTGCCTTGTTAACAACCCAATGTAACTAGCTGTAACTTTCACAGTTGGGTTGTTTAACCCTAACCACCTAGGTATTCTGGCGAGGAACCTTACTGAATCCTAACCACCTAGGTATTCTGGCGAGGAACCTTACTGAATCCTAACCACCTAGGTATTCTGGCGAGGAACCTTACTGAATCCTAACCACCTAGGTATTCTGACTAGGAACCTTACTGAATCCTAACCACCTAGGTATTCTGACTAGGAACCTTACTGAATCCTAACCACCTAGGTATTCTGACTAGGAACCTTACTGAATCCTAACCACCTAGGTATTCTGACTAGGAACCTTACTGAATCCTAACCACCTAGGTATTCTGACTAGGAACCTTACTGAATCCTAACCACCTAGGTATTCTGACTAGGAACCTTACTGAATCCTAACCACCTAGGTATTCTGACTAGGAACCTTACTGAATCCTAACCACCTAGGTATTCTGACTAGGAACCTTACTGAATCCTAACCCCCTAGGTATTCTGACTAGGAACCTTACTGAATCCTAACCACCTAGGTATTCTGACTAGGAACCTTACTGAATCCTAACCACCTAGGTATTCTGACTAGGAACCTTACTGAATCCTAACCACCTAGGTATTCTGACTAGGAACCTTACTGAATCCTAACCACCTAGGTATTCTGACTAGGAACCTTACTGAATCCTAACCCCCTAGGTATTCTGACTAGGAACCTTACTGAATCCTAACCACCTAGGTATTCTGACTAGGAACCTTACTGAATCCTAACCACCTAGGTATTCTGACTAGGAACCTTACTGAATCCTAACCACCTAGGTATTCTGACTAGGAACCTTACTGAATCCTAACCACCTAGGTATTCTGGCTAGGAACCTTACTGAATCCTCCAACATCCATCAGTGCACTTTTGGAAACATGCCCTTATCTTCAAAATGCACCATGCATTTTTGTTGATCTTTCATATTCAGCACTTGTGGCCTGTACTTCTTGCCAGATAGTAATTTTGTCCCATTTGAAGAGGTGAAAGTACCAGTTTCCAACAGTGCTGAATTTTTCCCAAAAAGTGCCCCTTGGAGGATTTTACAGGATTTGGGGTGGTTAGGGTTAATGTATATCTTGATTCAAAGAGAGTAAGCATACTCATAGAAGCAGTCTTGCCAACATTACCAATGTTGTACCTTCCCTTCAATGTATATCTTGATTCAAAGAGAGTAAGCATACTCATAGAAGCAGTCTTGCCAACATTACCAATGTTGTACCTTCCCTTCAATGTATATCTTGATTCAAAGAGAGTAAGCATACTCATAGAAGCAGTCTTGCCAACATTACCAATGTTGTACCTTCCCTTCAATGTATATCTTGATTCAAAGAGAGTAAGCATACTCATAGAAGCAGCTTTGCCAACATTACCAATGTTGTACCTTCCCTTCAATGTATATCTTGATTCAAAGAGAGTAAGCATACTCATAGAAGCAGCTTTGCCAACATTACCAATGTTGTACCTTCCCTTCAATGTATATCTTGATTCAAAGAGAGTAAGCATACTCATAGAAGCAGCTTTGCCAACATTACCAATGTTGTACCTTCCCTTCAATGTATATCTTGATTCAAAGAGAGCAAGCATACTCATAGAAGCAGTTTTACCAACATTACCAATGTTGTACCTTCCCTTCAATGTATATCTTGATTCAAGAAGAGCAAGCATACTCGTAGAAGCAGTTTTGCCAACATCACCAATGTTGTACCTTCCCTTCAATGTATATCTTGATTCAAGAAGAGCAAGCATACTCGTAGAAGCAGTTTTGCCAACATCACCAATGTTGTACCTTCCCCTTGAAAGACTAACATAAATACACAGACAAATACCTTTTCACCTAAAATTTTTGATTTGGCTTCCCTTTCTCTGCCAAATTTTTGGTTTTTGGAACCAGACATTGTTTATAATACATGTCAGTATCTGATTATAACACTTAAAGAGTTAAGTCCACATAATGATACTTCTAAAAGAATCACCTGATCTGAAAGCTGGTTCCAAAGGTCACAGCTCACTCAGTCAAAAGTTTAGTTTTGTTTATAAACAATCCAAAGTATCTCTGCAGACCTTATTGTGTAAATATTCTATGAACTCCAAATTGGAGTTAATTGATTAGGCCAGCAAGCATGATGGAGGTGAAGTTCGTACTGAAATAGAGATTGGAGTGGGATACAGATATCAGAAGTTCATTGCTAGCAGTTGGATTGTTTTTGTTTGTCAGTGGTTAAGGTTCAAAAGGCGTTAGGGCTGTGCCGGGTACCCGGATACCCGACTGAAACGGCCATTACCCGGTTCCACTTTTCGGTTCCAATTAACCGTAAACGACTTTTTAAAATTCGGACTTAACACTTGAGTGATGCAAACAGAAATCTGTGACTCTTGAACACTGCACTTGTACAGACAATTAACTTTAAATCCAAGAGATTACACTCCAATAAAGAAAAGATGGATAGTATGGTATCCTCTGTATTATAAAAGTCAATTTGTTACCATTTACAGTACATGTATTTGTTCACCACCGGAGGCATGTTTTCAACACAAAAATGAAAACGGGTATCCGGGTATCCGAAGTTTACTGATTTCGGGTATCCGGTTCCAAAAATATCCGAAAACGCACACCCTAAAAGGCATGTTATTATCAAAGCACTATTAACGATATCGGCTAACCAGCAAAATGGCATTTTTATTCATTTCTAAGAGCATGCTCAAAATGAACAATTCTAAAGAGCTGCTAAACAGAGAATGTTGCTTAGTAAATATTTTTGCCAAGCATTCTAAAAATAGATTACGTCAGCCAAGGTACACCCAACACATGTACATGTATGAATGTGGCTGGTAACCAACTTTGCAAATAATTATGGTTAACTATTTTTTCTGCTTAGCAGGGGCCAATTTTATAGAAATGCTAAGCAGATAATTTTTCTTAGCAATTTTAAAACAAAATAACCAAAGAAATCTAAGCATTTTTAAATTGGCCACTGTTAAGTACTGTACCAAGGGTTTAGAAGTAAGGAATCCTACTGTTTTTCTTTGTTTGATTGGTGAAAAACGGGGTGTCAAAATGTGTAATTTTTCATTTCTTTTCTTTTCATTTCATTTCATTTCTTTTCTTTTCTTTTCTTTTCATTTCTTTTCATTTCATTTCATTTCTTTTCTTTTCTGTTCTTTTCATTTCATTTCTTTTCATTTCTTTTCATTTCTTTTCATTTCTTTTCATTTCTTTTCATTTCATTTCATTTCATTTATTATTTCACAGGGCAGAAACAATCACAAACACAATGGTAAAAAATCAATTAGAGAAAAATATAAAATAAATATATATATACATGATGGAAATAAGGTAAACATGACAAAATGTTGACAGCACCCCTGTAGGATTACCAAAATGCAAACCAAATCACAATCTAGTGGCTCTCCATAATGCTGCCAAACATAATCAAACAATATAATCAAAATATAATATAAAAAGCCAAATAAAAATCAATCCAATAAAAAGGAACATAAAAAGCATTAGTATAGCAGTGATTTTGTATGTGTATTACAAATGAAATAAGCAAACAGGGTGTTCATGCATAGTCCTGGCTAAATATATTTTAACCCTCCTACTGTTTGACCATTTGAAACCATTCAAAATTTCCACTTACCAAAATGCCCATTGGTTTTGTACACACATGGTGATACCATTTGAACAGTGTTGGTAGCAAGCTTTACTACCATTCAAATCCATTCAAATGCATAGAGGGTCCATTGATTCACCACTTAGAAGTATCCAAACAAGGTTTTGTATTAGCTGTACTACCATTTGGAAAGATCCAAACAAGGTTTTGTATTAGCTGACCTACCATTCAAAACCATTTGGGGAAATCAATACTGTACACATTTATTTCATCATTCAAAACCACAAAAGCGAATGGTTTCAAATGGTGGATCAACTTGTATGAAAAAGGTACTAGAAGTAGGAGGGTTAAAGAGATAAATGAACTGATAAGGCTTAATTGGGGGGGGGGGGGGGAGGAGGCGGAGGCAGGGGTGGTTAAAAGTCATAAAGGTCCAACCATTCCATCATTTATCTACCTCAATTGGTGTATTTAAATGTGCTCCATGCATCATGCCTTGCATCAAGGTACATTGTTTTAATATTTGCCTCTTTTTCTCTTTCTCTACCTCAATGAAGGTATAGCCCACCGAGACCTGAAGCCAGAGAACATACTTTGCGAGAACAAACACTCCATCACCCCGATCCAGATCTGTGATTTTGGCCTCGGTAGTGGCATCCACATGAACAGCAGATACAATACACCTCTAACTACCCCAGAGCTACTCACACCTGTAAGTTATCACTCTTCTTTGTCTTTCATTTGCTCAATATTGAAGGGCCACTGAGGAGAATGGTGGAAACTGGACACCATTAAATGGTGGTCCACTATAAAACGTGACCCGCTCTGGCAAAACCCGAAACTTCTCGGCATTTACCATACTGCGTAACGGCCATTATGCATGAAAAAGTCAAAAACTTACCCCAGGGACCAGTTTGAGATTTTCATGTCACCATTTAGAGCATTTTGTCTAGATTTTGATGGAAAAAGAAAAATCCTGAAACGTTGTTGGGAACATTGTTAATTTTCACGATAAATTTGGGACGTCACTCCGAAAAGTTGGGTCCAAGTTTAGGGTTTTGCCAGAGCCAGTCACAAATGGTGGCCACTGTAAAACGGTAGCCACTCCTAAATGTAAGCCATTGTAAACAAGGGGGGTTTCTATACAATGGTATCCACTATGAAAGTTGGCAACATAATAAATAATTCATGTTTTTTACTAACATGAAAGCACTTCAGATAAAATAAATGTTCAGGATGATTGCCAAAGCTTTTAGCCAAAAAGTTGATAAATTACCAATGTTGTATCTTCCCTTTAATAATGACCATGTTCTTTCTCCTCGCATCAAGGTTGGGTCAGCGGAATTCATGGCACCCGAGGTCGTCGATGCCTTTGTGGATGACCAAGAAGCCTCGGCCTATGACAAACGGTGTGACCTGTGGAGTCTGGGTGTTATCTTGTACATCATGCTGAGCGGACGGCCACCGTTTGTCGGCAACTGTACGGAAGACTGCGGATGGGACAATGGCGGGGCTTGCCAAGAGTGTGAGGTAAGGAACTGCGAAGGAAGTTTGGGAATTCAGAAACGGATCTTTTATCACGTGATTAGAAAGTCAACCATTCTCAAACGTTAATGCTGAAAGTGAAATTATGACATTGATTCACAATGAACAATTCACTCAAGTCAAACTTTATCTCAACTTGAATGTGCTCTGAAAAATATTTTTTTTAAACTTGACATTAATTGATGAAATTCTTGTCTGGGTAATACAGACACTACATTGTTTTCTACTTTGTACTATGCATAAATGAGATTTTTATTTGATTTTTATTAAATTCATAAAAAAGTGAGAACAAACTTTTTAAACACAAGATTTAAAGAGAGAAAAACAGGATTAAATCGTTTCCGTTTGTTTTGTTGGCAGGATATGCTGCTTCACAGCATCCAAGCAGGAATCTACTACTTTGAGGGCCGAGAATGGGAGAACATCTCAGACGATGCCAAGGATCTCATCTCCAACCTCCTTGTCCGTGATGTCAGTAAGCGCTTCACAGCAGAGATGGTCCTCAGCCATCCGTGGATCGTGCGCGCCCCAATGACGCCCCTCCACACCCCCTCTATCATCAAGCGAAACAACAGTGCCAAGGACCTGTGCCAGTTTGCCGCCGAGGCGGTCCTGTGTAACCGCCTCGTCGCCCAGAAAGAGGAACAGGAGGATGATCTCTCCGATACCACGCCCACCAACGACTGGAACATGCATCCGGCATTGCCTTTCGGCCTCTCACCACCGGGGGAGTCGGCGCTGGCGAAGCGCCGTGCGGCGCAGCACAGTCGCAGCAACGGTGGAGGTATTTGCATCACGGTCAGCTCTAACGCACCCTAATTTTCTACCATATTCCTTCAGTTTATTTAAGTAAAACAAACAAAAAAATACATGTACATGTACATTTACCACAGGTTATCATTGCTGCTGTCTTTATACTGGTGTCATTTATTTGCTCTGCTTGCATGGTTACCAATTCAAAACAGCTTTAATCAAGGGCGGAAACTTCGTGGCTTAAAAGGGGGGGGAAGGGGGCATTGTCATTGTTGGTCATTTGGCAAGTGGTTGCTTCTTAGTGTTTCTAATGAGCCAGAATATTTGTGAAGCGAAACTTCCTCTTTGCATGCAGTGATGAATAAGTTGATCCCAGTATACAGGAATTGTATGTAAATATCTGAACAAAAAGTGATGAGTGACTCGGGTCAAAGGTGAAGTGTCACAGGTCGTATTGGCGTCAGCATGACGGAGCATTGATGTTTTTTTTGCTGGCGCGTGAAATTTCAAGTGTCAATTATATCTTTCTCTGTGAGAAAACAGTAAAACAAGAAATTACCTCACCAGCAAAAGAACTGCAGATTTCATTTAAACATTGTTATTAAAGGGAAGGTACACCATTGGTAATACATAACTGGATAAAAGAAATTACTGAATTATTATCCGAAAGCTGAATTGTTTCAAAAGGTACCAATCATCTTAAAGTGCTCTCATTTAAAAAAAAAAAAAAAATTTAAAAGATGACAAAAATAAGCAACTTTTTGCTTAATGTGTATTCTGTAGTGGCTTGTGCACACTTTCCTTGTAAACTTTCACTGATTGCTTATGTAAAGTTTCATTCTAATTCAAAGAGAGTAGTCATACACAAAGTAGAATTGCCAAATTACCAATGTTGTTCCTTACCCTTAAAAAGGTATTGTATTATTTATAAAAAAAAAAAAATTAAAAAAAAGAAATAATCCTCAGTTAGTTTTGTCAAAAATTGTCTAACAGTAAGGATTTTATTTATTTATTTATTTTTTAAATTGTTTGTTTTTTAGCACAAATTTTGAAAAGAAGATTATTGTATAACCTAATAAGATATGACATCACACAAAATGTAATTACTTTGTTGGAAACTTTTAAGGCTGTGTTTTTTCGGTTATTTCAGGAACCAGATAACTCCGAAATTGGAAATCTTCGGGTACCCGGGTACCCGTAAACAATTTTGTAAAAGCACGTAAATTCTCAAGAATGTATAAAATAACCAATACTAACACAACTTTCTCTTGTTTTATTACAGTCACAATAAGTGTGGACTTACTGTAATAATTTCACGCCTCCATTAAAAATGACTCGTAGCATCCCCATGGGGTGCCATGGCCGAGCGGTTAAGTGCATTGGACTCAAGTTCTGATGGCTGTGTCATCAGAATGTGGGTTCGAAACCTGGCGGCGACCGTGGTACTTGTGTCCTTGAGCAAGACACTTTACTGTAATTGCTTCTCTTCACCCAGGTGTATAAATGGGTACCTGTGAGGGTAGAGATGGTTATTGTGTTTGATTAGCCCTGTATAGTGCCAAAAGGTTGCACATTGGCTGTATACTCCCCAGGGAGCTGAGAAAGATTATAGGAATGATATTGGCCCAGTGACCAGGGGTAATAATGTAAAGCGCATTGGGACATTATGTGAAATGCGCTATATAAGAATGGAACATTATTACATTATTATTATTATCCCCATTCCCCACACACATACAAAAATAATGCATGACTGCGTCCCACACTTGCCAATAACTGCAAAGAATAGGCACAAATACCAACTTGTGATACTGCAGGCAGGACGGCAGTCTACTCCAAACAAACTAGATACATCAAACAAAAGCTGTCAAGTGTGTGACAGGCTGTCGGCAAATGTTACTTCTATAATGTGACCTGTTACAACGAAATGAGCGTAAAGTCGCACTATGCCATTTCACAGTACAGCAGGAAAAGTGAAAAATCGGAGGGGAGGTCTCATTTATTTTGTTATTATATTTGCAATTTGTAATCTCCATATATCGAATTCCAAATTTTCAGTTCGATCAGACAATTAAAAACCTCAATTTCAGGCCAATTTCGTTGGTAGATTTTATCGTGTTCTGACAAACAACTTGAAACAAAAACAGAAACAAAGCCACAAATCCCCCTCTGGTGGTCTGGGGAATCGCTGTAACCCCCAAGTGTTATATATCATTGGAAAGGTCTTGTTTTACTGAATCCAGAAATACCAATAACTCAATTGTTTAAATTTCCGACTTTAAGCTCATTTTGTGGTGACAGGTCACAAATCTGTATCAAGAGTTTTCTTCATTTTGTTAGCAAAAAATCAGAGACTTCCATTTGTGTGGCATAAATATTCAGTCGGAATTTTAAAGTCGTTTACAGGTAATTGTAATTGAAAAATTAACTGGATAATGAATGACTCGGATACCCGGCACAGCCTTAGACAATTTAATTCCAGATAAACTTTTCCCAACGGATAAGGGGTATCTCTTGTTCTTATGTCAAATGTTTGAGATAATTCTAGCATTTCAAATGAATGACAAAGAACGATGAAGGACGAATTATAAATGTTGTTTCTGTTGTGTTGTTTGTATTGAATTTGTTTCAGGAAACCAGGTAACAATGGTGATTTGTGTATTTATGTTTGTCCACCCCAACTTCCACCCACCACCCCCCCCCCCCAATCCCTTTCTTTCCCTGTTGGAAAGAGTAACCAAGGCGCTGTTCAAAAAAAGATATGTTTATATAGGAAAAAAGTATTGCTGATCAAAATATTTTACGTTTTGTATGGATATGATAATTTTTACTTCATTTATATTTTGTTTGTTCTTATTGAATAATTATCACTCCCAACCCCATATTGAAGTTATTTATACATGTACATGTAAGTATTGTCTTGTATTCTTTCCCTTCTTCGATAGTGATCACAATGAGAAAAACCCCTCTCCCCTTCCAATGTTGGTTGGGAGGGGGGGGGGGAGGATGCAGTGGTGGGCCAACAGGTTCCATCCATGATTTAGTTTCATATTAATGGGTCTTTGTCACACACTTGCTGTCATTGTTTAGTTCCCAATGGTACGATTCAAGATTCCTATGAAGTGTGCCACCACACCATAGGCACCTGTCTGTTTTTGCCTCATTGTGATTCTCATAGAGTTGTGTGTATCAGAACCAAGATGGCCACTGCACAATGGTCAAATGGTTTTACACAGTGATAACTTTTATCCGTTATTTATATTTTTGTTAAATGTGCAAATATTGGCATCATTATTCATGAAGAATCTTTTCAGGTTCCACAAACATTGTTCATTTTTCTTTCACCAAAAAAATAAATAAATAAAAATAAAAATGGTTTCAGTTTCAGTACATAATATCAAAACCTGTGATTTCCTGAATTTAATGATTGGTTTTTTCATAAAAACACTCATGTTTTTGAAATATTTCTTGTTTTGTTGAAAAGGACTGGTTGTTTCAGAACAAATTACAAGAAAAGCTAACATTAAACTAATTTGTTGCCAACAAAAGTTTAAAAAAGGGTGGATGGAGACCATTGACTTGAACAATTGCACTTTTCATCCTTAAAATGTGTGTTTTATTCAATTACAATGTTTTGCATTGAATGTTGTTTTAATGTATACAGGCAACATGAGTAAAATATAAGGGGTAACTATTAAGTAGAATTCTCCTGTGTTTTTTACTATTTCATTGGTGATGATTCCTGCCAATTTTGTTTTGTTTTTAATCTGAAAAGTTAATATTTTCCTCATAGAAAGGGAAACAAATAGTTAACAATTAAGTATTTCACAAAATAATAGTCAAAATGCATGGTTTAACAATAATGAAGGGCATAAATGCAATTGTGAACTTAAATTACTGTAAAAACTTGACTATTATAATTTTGTGGGTGAAAATTAAATTGTTTTAAGTATTTGTTTGACTCTCTAAAAGGAATTTACAGATTTACTTAATTGTGTGGAATTAGCAGTGAAATGTTGAAGAACCCAGGAGCTAAGCATCTTTTATAGTAATGATCGAAGGATGAGTCCCCTTACAAAGTTGATTTTGAATTATTATATTTCATATCAGGATTATCTTTTACAGTACATGTTCACATGACATCGTTCATTGTTAAGTTATTGTTATTTTCCCATTTATTTGGGAAAACAGAAGAATGTATTTTGTACAAAATGCTAAAGAATTGTTAAACATTCTGTTGTATTTTGTATAGAATTTAACAATATTGTGCATTGAATTCCATGGAATGTGTATAACATGTTGTAGAATTTGGTATAGAATTAAACAGATTTTATTTTATACATACATTTTTGAATTCTTTGAAACTATAACTTGAAGTGGAGTTGTTTTCCCGTAATTTATCAAACAAGGTTTAAGATTATGATAACCCTTTTAAATAAAGTGCAATTGAATAAGTTATATTTTGAGTGTGTTACATAATTTGTGTTTCTTTGTTTTTGTCATTATTTTAATAATAATAATAATACACGATTCTTATAAAGCGCACATTTCCTAGCAACTTGAATACTTGATCAAGGCGCTGCTCATCAGGCCCATAAATCATTCCTGAAACCATCTCAGCTCCCTGGGGAGTATACAGCTCAATTACTGTCATTTCGCCGCATAGGGCTAATCAAACACAACAACCAACTCTGCCCTCACATGTACCCATTTACTCCTGGGGAGAGAGAAGCAATTATGGTAAAGTGTCTTGTTCAAGCACACAAGCACCATTATTATATTATATTATATTGTCTTTAGATTGAAAAATTATAATTTAAATAATTAATTGATGATGGTCAATATTTTAATTCTGGGTAAAGAAAACGTGTATACATTTGTACAAGTTTATTCTCCTCCCACTGGTTTCAAATGTCCTCGGTTGAAAAACGTGTACAAATCAAATGGAAGATGCCTACAGAAGATAAAGTCCAGTAACAGTGAACAAAAGAGGGAAATAACAGGAGGTCCTCGGTATACACCGTTAACAAACGTAGGTGAGAGGGTGGGAGGGGGTCGTCCAATTTCCCCTGGCACCCCTAACCAAATTACATTTTGAAACATTCTGGGAATTCTCGCTTCCATTTTAATGAAAATTAAACCAACTGGCCTTCACCTGGTGCAACAAGATTGGACCTGAAATTGGACCTGAAAAAACGTTGCCATAGTTTCTATGAGGTATACATTCGCCTTAAAAATTTTCTTATTCTGTTTACGGGAAGACAGGGAAATCAATATTTAAATTAAAGATGATTTATTACCTCACAGAATCTATGGCAACGTTCAAGCACGACTGGCCAGGGGTGTCCCTGAGAGCACCAGGGTATTTGCACTGCAGACACACTTTTAGCAGGCCTTTTTTGTTTGTATCGCATTTTACCCATAGTGAATTATGTTTCAATTTAAAATCAACATCAAGCGATCGGCTGTGACAATTAAAGGGTCCTTTAATATTTCTTCCATGGCTTGTTCAGTTATAACTGAACGATCTCTTTAGGTCAACCGGTAATTTATTGTGAGCCCGAGCGAAAACACACAAAAGGCCGACCCCCACACACTAACCCACAGGCACGATGGTTTTGCTGTACCATCACGAAGCAGTGCTGATTGTACTAGTACACAGGGGTTCTATTCAATTCGATAAATTATTTATAAATTCCAACCAGACTTGGCCTTTACTCATGGGCGTTACCGTGGTGGCATTGGTGTACACACCTGTGGTCGACATTGAGATGGTCCAGGCCATGATGACCGCCCCCACACACATACACAAACCTGTTGGTTTTATTTTACTTCCGAGAACCTCCCATTGTTCGTCTCTCGTATTCTCATTGTTGTTGGAATCTAACTGTCTTGGGCATGTCCTTTAGGATTTGTACACGAATGGCTTCCGAGCGAGGACTATATGGGGACTATTGTCAGGCGCGGATCCAGGAATTTTTTAGACGGGGGGGCACACCCAACACGGACAACCCCGAAAAATTTTGGATTCTGGTTGCTCTGTGGTGCAATCTGAGGCGATTCCTGGCCAGTTTCACCTGACTTTATTTGCAAAAGTTTTCAAGAAAGAAGTAGAGAGAATAAAGAAGGATATATGCAAAATCTTTCGAAATAATGATCTCAAAATAACCATTGAAGCCAACAAGAAAGTCGTCAACTTCCTCGATGTGACATTTGACCTGAACACTGAAAAATTCAAACCATACGCTAAACCCACAAGCACACCACTCTACGTACATAGCAAATCTAACCACCCCCCCGATCATAATCAAAAACATCCCAGAATCCATAAACAGAAGATTGTCAGACACATCATCAGACGAAGATACATTCAACGAAGCGACACCACCATATCAAGAAGCGTTACACAAGAGTGGTTATACATACAATCTCAAATACACGCCTACGCCGCATAAAGTAAATCACAACCGCAATCGTAATGTAATATGGTTTAACCCCCCCATACAACAGAAACGTTAAGAATAACATAGGAAGAGAATTTATTAACCTGATCGACAAATGTTTTCCGACCGGCCACAAACTGAAGAAAATATTTAACAGAAACACACTAAAACTAAGCTACAGCTGCATGCCTAACGTCAAACAAATCATAGACGGACATAACAAAGCCATCCTAAAGAAAACCACACAACCGGAACATGACAACATCACCAAAATGTGTAACTGCAGGAAGAAGAACGAATGTCCACTAGAGGGAGATTGCCTGACTAAAGAGATTGTCTACCAAGCTACGATCACCACGAAAGAGACAACCGAGACTTGTAGGACTGACAGCAACTGAATTTAAGACCAGATGGAGGAATCACAAGACGTCATTTACACACGAAAAACGGAAGAACGATACAGAACTCAGCAAATACTTGTGGCAGTTAAGAGACAAACAAGAAGAATATTCAATTACGTGGAAAATCATTGCCAAGGCTAAACCCTACACTAACCTCACGAAGAGATGCAATTAATGCATTACCGAGAAACACTTAATTATTACCAAACCGCACATGGCAACCTTAAATAAACGTAATGAACTTATATCAACATGCAGACACCAACGAAAACACATCCTGAGATATAATTAGATATGCATCACTAAACACACACACATACGTATACTTGTAAACCACACCTGATGCTTCAGTGTATATGGTGATTAACTGATGAGTGGTTCGACATCATGTCGGCCTACGAAACAAATTTGTATTAAGACCCATTATGTTCTCACCCACCGAGTAGTTCGTCTATTTACTTATTCCGCTCCTTCAATGTAGAGCACTATCTTGGTTCCGCAGTGAACTATACCTGATCTATATATATATATATATATATATATATATATCTATATATATATATATATATATATATATATATATATATATATATATATATATATATATATATATATATATATATATATATATATATATATATATATATATATATGTAATAATTATTTGTAGCCATTATTTTAGCGATGTTATGACTACAACAATATAAGTTTCTCCCTCCTCGATTTTTGGCATTTAATTTGCAGTTTTTGACTTCAGTTTTAATTTATCCGGAATTTTTCTTGGTTTTAATTCAGTCCAGTTGAAATTTTCAAGAAAAGGGCTTGATTTCATACTGTTCCTTGCCCTGTGTTAAAACCATCGGCAGATCAGCTGCAAGACTCATCGTACTTTGCAGGCCTATGCGTACTGGCGTAGAATCCGACAGTAAATTGACATCGGCGATTGTAATTTCCACACGGTACCCCGACCCTTCTTCAGACGAAACGGAACAATTTATAGACGTGGAGGAATCGGGTCAAGAAACCAGACTAGCTTGCTTTGCACCCGATCACAGACTACCGATTGCAAACGAAATGTAGACTAACGAATTTGGGAAGTATTTGAAAAAAGTCACTATAATCATCATTGGAAATTGATACAAAAAAATCCACTTTTCTTAATAATGACAGTACACCAAACTGAAGGCGCTGTTCACCTTGGATGGTGGCTTTATTTTTTACTCCACCAGTTAATTTTTAATCCTTTTTTATCAGCCTTTTATGAGACACATCCTTGGACATTTTTATCACCGAAGCTTCTGTGGAAAATCAAATATAATATAAAAGAAACTGCAATCAATTAATTGCCATAATGAGGCTGTGTTAAACTTTATGAAGTCATCTCCATTAACTAAATTCATGGAAGTAAATTGTCTTCAACAATGGGTTGACTAAAATAAATAAATCAGTTCCTCAGAAGATTGCTAAGGGCTAACCGAGACCGGCCTGAAAGTCCATCGAAGAGAAATTATACTTCACACTGGTTAGACCACATCGTTGATGGGAGCACTGCTTGGAAACCCCATATCACCAAAAACATCTCTTCGCTTGAAAGAGTCCAGAGACGATCTGGCGTTCAGTGCGGCAAGACCTGCCTGTCGAACTTACGGCAGAAGTCAGTTGCTTTAAACGTCGACTTTCTGCCGTGTCTAATTCAAATAATGTAATTTTTTGGGTCATTATTTGAATTAGATACGGTAAAAGTTCGACGTTTGAAGCAGGCCTATAAACAAAACTTACTAACGTTCGTGGTTTTTGGGTACAAATACAACTCTATTATGATGAGACGATTTTCTCTTTTAAAAGCCAAGGTCTATTATTTTGTTTGTGGCATCAAATTCAACGATCAAGAAAATAATACATGGTTTCATTACTGGACATGATGGCACTGGATATTTTATTAATTGAAAAGAATGTGTGCGTTTAGGCCACTCAAAAAGGATTTTGGCAAAACTAGCAAATCATTCTGTCAAGTGATCAATTGTTTCCTGCTGGCTGTGGCCAAGATGATTAGATGTTGAGATGGAGAGAGTTGAAATCCCCGAGCTCCGGGAAATACTTCGGTTTTCTCTCAAAAGAGGGTTTCAGTTCCATGGCATGATTGATAACCTTTTTTTCTTGTTGCAATTTTTCAGTATTTATTTTATGCCAAAAGTAGACACAGCAGATGTTTAATATTGTCACCGGTATTTTTTTTAGGCTTCTCCTCCTTTTCTCTGACCTCCCCCTCTTTTTTATTTTTTTCCTTTTTTTATATATTTTTTTTACTCAATTTACCCGGGGGCACGTGCCCTCGCGGCCCCCCCCCCCCTGGATCCGCGCCTGATTGTTCCCTTTTGTTATCAAGTCCTCAAAAGTATATAGTTCTACCTTCTCTACCTACACGAGGAATCTTGTATGTGGTGTAAACAGAGCATCCCATAGCTATAGGCCCTAGATTATACCTTGTATTAGCTAATGCCAACCAAGAACCCATTAATAATTGTTCCCTTTTGTCTTTGGTTGACGCCATACAAAGTTAAACAATATGGCCAACAGAAAACATGTGTATGATATATTCGTATGAACACGTTTAATGGTTCGTCTAACCATGGAGGAAAGAAGAGAGTATTTGGTATCGTATCTATCAGGCAACAACCATAGTGGTCGATTCAGAAACACCAGGTGAATTTAACCCAAATCAAGTAAATTTGTACAGTGTGGCCAGTTTTATGTAATTTTCTCCTTATTTTTAAATTACAAAATTCAGAAGTAAAGCTTATCTGAACAAAGTAATTTACGGCTTTGGATAATTACAAAAAGTTAAATCCAGCATTTTAAGCATACGAATTAATACACGTGGGTGATACAATGGCAATACTTAATCGCGTTTGGGGCTAGGCTGCTGGGTATTGATAGAGAAAGGACATTATGATTAAAATAAATAGAGATGTAGTGCAATCTTTTGTTCATTTCATCAATGAAAAACACGTTCTCTCGACGTAACCCACGCGTTAGACACCAGCAATGTCTGGTGCACTGACTCAAGCAATGGCACGTGCAAATTTAAATCTGAACTTCGCAGACTAAAACCACTGATCTATAACTGTCTGGATAGGAGATGGGCGCTGATTGGCCTATAAAAAGTTGAAGTAACCGGCCGCCATGTTGGTTCCCCCAAAAGGTCAAGAGTCAAATGTCTATGGAACGCTACAGCTGCCTTCGGTGCCCATATCGCTTCATTCGGCCGATTCACCATTTCATTCGGCCGATTCACCATTTCATTCTGCTATAATTATCACCATTTCATTCGGCTACTCATCATTTCATTTGCCCAATCATCATTTCATTCGGCTAGTCTTCATTTCGTTCGCCTTTTCGTAATTTCATTCGGCTAGTCGTCATTTCATTCGGCCATTCACCATTTCATTTGCCCAATCATCATTTCATTCGGCTAGTCTTCATTTCATTCGGCTATTCACCATTTCATTTGCCCAATCATCATTTCATTCGGCTAGTCTTCATTTCGTTCGGCTTTTCATCATTGTATTCGGCTAGTCATCATTTCATTCGGCTATTCACCATTTCATTTGCCACCAAGATCAAGCTAGCCGCGGATTCAACCGCGGATTCAGCTGCAGGTTTTCTCACGGATTTAACCGGATCGGGTCAGTTTAAAAACTGGATAGATGTAAATTTAAAACCCACGATCAGGTTGGTCCAGTGCGTGTGAATACTGCACTCAATACGGTACGTTTCCACACGGCCGGGCGCAGGCGAAATGCAATGATGATTGCGCCCAGCCTCTGTCGTTAAAAGCGTAATCTTATAACGCCAAAACCACGATATGCCCTAAGGTGAAATGTCATCTCCATAATTCGTTAACAAAAATTTACAAAAATTAACATTAAAGGGGGCACAAATTGTTTTAACTTTTGACGAGTTGGTCATAATTAAAGTGACGCTAGAATATGTACCATTATCGCCGGTATATGCCGTGTATAGTTACACAATGCAGAGTATTTGTGACCAAACAGATGATTTTATTTTTCTATAAACTTGTTTTCAATCATCAGCCATTATATAGGCCTACTGTTAATTTAAAGGAATATTATGTACATGTACAACACTGTCCCAAATAATTATGTCCCACAAGTTGCATTTTGAGATAATCAAATTTGTCACACAACTAACTGTATTAACTATTGGCAGGAACACATTTATATATGTAATGGAATACATCATTCATCAAATGTTTCTTTTGAAGCCTTTTTGTCTATAATTTCAGTATAACTATTTTTTCAAAATGATTTTTTAAAGTTCATGAGACAAACACATAATAAACAACCTGAATGTATTTTCACTATTGCTGAAGCTTTCATATAGGCTGGAGTTATGCATCAACAAATACATTATCCTAACAGAAAAGAAATACATTTTACTACAAAAAATACTTTCTTCGTGGGTATTCACATGTCAGTAAGTCTGACCAAGTTCCAAATTTTCAGTGTAACTTTGACTTGTGTCACCATAAAATGACAAAGACTCAAGGTTTGAGGAATACGTGTCTGCTATAAAAGTTTAATACATACTTAATACAAAGTTGATGACCAGTTGTAACATTTGTACTTGTTTTGACATTTATTAATATTTCATTAGTAGTGTTACTTTCCTTCTGTTTCTCTGATTTTTGGATGTTACGAACCTAGAATAGTGACTGGATTATTTTAATTTCTGATTATTATTTAATTCCTATTATTTTACTTTATTGCATTTTCCACTTTTTTATTGTTGCTGATTCCTCAGTTAGATCAGTTTGCTTACACTTTTATTGTAATCTAATGAATGACGGGTTTTATAATTCATCTCGTTTCCACTTATCATTTTGTTGTAAACCTTGTTGTAAAAAATTAATATTTCCGAGTTATTTGTAAATTTATAGCCCACCATTGTTCAGTCACTGTGAGAATTAGAAACCCTAAATTCACTGTATCACTGGTTACAGGTATTCCAGATGAAGACCATCTAGACTTATGCCTCCAGTTTTCTTAGTTTCCATATTAATTGTGTTCTTCTTTCGTATGATGATGAGCAGCTTAGAGTGCTAGTAGCTGCATACATCGGTTTGATGACATTAGTTGAAACAGGGTGGACCACGTGAAGGTTGTCATCTCCCACCCCATTAATTGTGTTAATACCGGTCGTTATATTATTAAATTCACTATCGATTTTTTCGATACTGTGTATATTGTCTATTCATAACAAAGCACAGTATTACTTCTTATCATCAGCCAAGGTATGGCCTTGGGTGGGTTTGTTTACATTCTGGCAGAGACCTCTGGTCTGCCTAGGGACTTTGTTATGGTATGGTAGCTCATTAGTATGTTATTGGGACAAGCCACGAAATTCGAATATCAGTATAAAACATATCACTGGCTGAAATATCGCGGGATGGCAATTTTAGTTGGCAGAAAAAAAATCGCCCACCCCGCTTGCTGAGGCCCTGGGTGGTGGGGACGAGTGAACCCAATAGGCATGTGCAATATTTTTCTGCATTAATTAAAGAATATATATTATTTTAAAGGTTCCTTTCTAATTAATTCACCAACAAATTCGAGTGGCATGGTGGTGTACTTGTTAGAAGGCTCACCTTCCATGTAGGGAGTATCGGGATCGAGACTAGGTTTAGGTTGTAAACATTTTTTGGTAACTACAACACTAATTCAAAAACAAAACCTTTCTGTATAATAATAATGTATGGGCTGTGGAGGACTTTTTTAAAGGAATATAAGTTCCAAAATTCATTTTTATTACCGTATGCATGCTAGCTGCTGCCGACCAGTCTGGTCGCCACTTTTGTATAATTTGTTTTGCTAGTAAATATATGGCTTTACATTTATTTCAGTCTTATATATTAATTAGTCGAAATTTAGTCACATATGGCTCTTCATACGAGAAAAAGACCACAACGGTGAACACTTCTAGTGTGACGCGACAACACTTCTAGTGCGACGCGACAACACTTCTAGTGCGACGCCATAACACTTCTAGTGCGACGCGACAACACTTCTAGTGCGACGCGACAACACTTCTAGTGCGACGCGACAACACTTCTAATGCGACGCGACAACACTTCTAATGCGACACGACAACACTTCTAGTGCGACGCGTGAATCCTAATGCGACGCTTACACACTCTTCTTGCAATGTGCCTGTGTCCTTTTTAGAATACCATAGTATAGTCTGCAGCCCTGGGAATTTCACATATAAATATGCTCTTGCCACTGACTTGAGTCGGTGTACCAGACATTATTTAAATAACCCTCGCAGAAGGCTTATTGTGGGAGTGGTTTATAGCTGTTTCACAGGGATTGGCCCGCACCTCAGATCGCTCTTGGCTAGGCTTCAGTGTTGAAATCTAGAAATTTGTCTGTCGGATATATATGAATTGCAATCAGACGACATATGGAACCCGAATGATTCAGGGCTAGTTTTTACTTTGCACACTGGTACAGCTGATCTTATTTTTGAATTGCGCATAGACATGAATCACCTTCCCGCCTTCTCTATTGCCAGTTCAATCTTAACTTTGTAACACGCTGTTAAGTTGCTATCGAAGGTAAGAAAAAAAAAATCGTTTACGAAGGGTCAATCAGTTCCGTCAATTATTCGGAAATGTATGCAGAGACAGGGCCGCACCATAATATTGAATAGTATACAGAGTACAGTATAAATGGGGCGCTGGATTTTAGGCGTGTATGAAAAACAATTAGCCTAGAGCTATAACAATATTTCATGGAGACTGACTATTATGAAAGACCAGTATTTTCTAGCAGCCACTGTCTTGTTGTCCAGGTGGATGCTGTCACCGACGACCTCGGCTAGGCCGAGAAAGTACTTCATTTTCATCGAGGATAAAGAAATTACATGTAGGCCACTAGGCCTACATAAAATAAATTGAACGGGAAAAGGTACAACATTGGTAATGTTGGCAAAATTACTTCTTTAAATATGCTTGATCTCTTTGAATCAATATATAAACATGTTTATATAGCGGTTAGCGTGGTACGTTTTTATACGAGCCAAAACAAGGATGAAGGAAAATATCCTCCATTGTTGTCCAATATTATTTGCTGCTAATCAGGTCAAACTGTATCGAAACTGCATCACTCCCATGGCGTTGTTACAGCACCCCAACAATGACCCCAGGGGAAATCCGATGATATGTTTATTTTTATTTGCCAAGCTTTATGAAAAAAATATTACAGAAATACGCTTTTGGGGGCAAAAACAATTAAACACACCTTCTAGTGGTGACTTTTGGAAATCATTTTACGTCGCCATGTCAGGTTTTGCTGGAAGGAACATACAGAGGGGTGCTTTATGAGCCCCCCCCCCCCCCCCCTCAAATAAAAAATGCCTGGTCCTGATCTATCATCTACTTGTAGGTAAATTAATAAAATTCAAAGTCTTTATTCATTATAAGTTATTATAAGATTTGTTTACAGCAAATCCATCTGAATGATATTCTAAAACATAAAAAAGTTTGATTTTACATTTTGAATGGTCGGCGTTGTAATATACCCAGTTTCGTCTTTATAAACATGCATGCAGCAGCATTATTTGCTGCTAATCAGGTCAAACTGTATCGAAACTGCATCACTCTCAACAGAAGGCGTTAGCAGCAAGGTAGCGAGTGATAGGTCAACTTATAATATAATAGCAGCTTTCACATTTAACTTGTAGCTCTATTTAGTTTGCATCTCGTAACACTTTATATCCCAAACATGACCCTAAATATAAAGCGTCATTGAAAGAACTGACGAGTTTAGTTCATAATTATACTGATCAGTTCATATCCTTTCATATTACTCTTCCCATTATACGAAATAAAGGCACTCAATATTTGCTTTATCTTATGTAAATCTAAGAAATAAACGCATTCAGTATTTGCTGTAAATTATGTAGTTCAAGCATAGATCCTTGTAATTTTTTTATGTCCAAGAGTGACTTGAACTCCAGATTTTCACATAAGAATATCCCATTCTAATAATATCACAACGCGTCGTTTTCCGTCGCTTGAACAGTGATGAAGTAACTTTTAAACGAGAAACAGAAATGCTTCGGGCTCAAGCGTACCCTCTTCCAATCAGTTTGCTGGACGGTATCAATTAACATAATAATTTAATTGTTTTGACCGTTGTGTTTAAAAGTGTGTTTTGTGGGTAGGGAAGGTTCGATAATGCTCGATACTGTTCAATAATATGCAAATTTCGTTTTAATATTGTTTTATTGATAGTATCGTGCCTATAAAACTCTTTTTGTTTTACTTGAAATATTCTTATAATTAATTAATTTTATCGAAAAAGGATATCGAATTATGACAAAATCAATATCTGCGAATGCCCTATTCGCAGCGCTACCTATATTGCAGCACACACTCTTGTTGTCAACCGTGTGTCAGACTATATACCCAAACCCCATCAGCTGAAATCTTCCCGTTTCAGGGCGAGAGAGCAGTAGGTACGGGGTATACAGAAACTACTGGAAAGCATCTTGATTCTTATATTAAAAGTATGGACGCATTTACCAATAGTGTTCACTACGTTTAAAGCCAGTGTACACGTTGGGCAGAATGTCACTGTAAATGCATCCATACTTAATCAGACCTGTATAAAAACCAACCCCTGAAAGATTCAGCTTATTTCATAGTGTTTTATAACGAGAAAATAAAAAATAGTGAAAATGCATTTAGATTATCCAAAGTCCACAACCCACCCCAGACTGCGGAGGGATCTCCTATTTCATAAGTCAACAACCCTCCATCCTCCTGAGCTTGTTAACAACTGATTCAGTTCAGTGAGCACACACTCCTCTTCCCCACCCCCTAGGATCCCAGTCCCAACAGTTCCCGCCTGCACGCTTCAACGCACTAATCCTCCAGCATCCTGTCATCGCGTAATCCTCCAGCAGCCTACTTAAGCAGAGTCATTTCCCAGAGTCCGGCATTCTCCTGAGGACGATCGGAGCATACTGATCGAAACGGCGAGTTGTAACCTTCAGTTCTTTTCAGAACTAATTACTACTCAATAGAGAATTTCACATGGTGTCACCGCTTACTTATCCGTATTCATTGAAACAATATTTTACAAAAACGATAGCTACTGAGACAGACAATGTTTGATTTCTTCATTAACTTTACACCATGTATGTTGTATTGCCAAACTGTGATCATTTACGTTTTTAGGCTTATAAGTAAAAACGTACCGATTTCAAACGAAGAAAAAATTGTTTTGTTTTTAACAGATAGGCCTAAACGGTCAGCAAAATGATTGCGATGAACTTTGCCCTTGCCGTTTTGGTATCGATCACCGTAACAGCCCTGGCATCTGATACATGCCAACCAGTATCACGTAAGATAAGTCAGATACGTAGAGGTAGAAACAATGCAATGTATCCAATACCTGATCACATCCTTCGGGGAAAAACCTACTGGACCGCAATGACGTCTTCACATCTCACGTGTTCGGTATACTGTCTGCAAAGTGACGCATGTAAGTCGTTCAACTTCTGCCAAAAGGAAAAGCTATGTGAGCTGAACTCAGCGACGTACTCGGAGGACAAATCTGCTTTGCAAACATCGAACGGCTGTTTTTACTTTGATGAAGAAACTAATAAAAGTAAGACATTAGCTTTAAGTCGAAATGTTTAGTAAGGCTCATCGGAGAAAATGTTTAGATTGTTTTATTTACAGTTGTTATGGAAAATGTCATGTCGAATTTTGTATTGTTTAGGCATGTCAATCAAACGGCACGAATTACCCAATAGGGTCACATCTTTACCATGATAATTGTAAATAATATAATATCGATCACGGTCTTTGCTTATATACAGGTACGTGACCGAGATTTCCAGTGTTTCTAAGGGTGGGCGGTACTATGTCCACACACATGTGACCTTGTATTGGATTGGTGTATTCACGCGAACGTGAAGCGAAGTTTTACGTCTGCGGCAAATGATTCGCGCTAACCACCCAGGGTGCAAACAGGGTGCCAAAAATGTGCGACACAACTTTTTTGGGAATATCAGGTTTGAACGTCCTCTTTCGCTTCGCATTCGCGTTCACGTGAAGTATGCACCGGCCTTAACCCGTGGAACAGGATTTGCCTTAAACAAAATTTCAATATTAATAGGGCGCGAGTAGTATATATGCAGCATCTTGAGCAGGTTTGTGGTTGTGGTTGTGTGCAGTTTGTTCGGAATTCGGAATTCGGCACAAACTGCACACAACCACAACCACAAACCTGCTCAAGATGCTGCACACATTTACAAAAAAGCCTCAATGGCGCGCGCGTGACGTCACCCTCCTTAATCCCTCCTTAACTCCACCACAAAGCAGGTCAATTTGCTGCATACGTGATTGAAATCCTCCCTGGCGCGCGCGGGCACGTCTGGGCGCGCGCGTGACTCCCTCCACACAAAAATACACAAAAAGGGAGGACCTCCTCAATTCCCTCCTCAATGAGACACGTCTGGGCGCGCGCAAAATCAGTTTGTGTGGTGGAGAATACATAATACATATATACATATACATATATATACATATATATATATCCTCCTCAATGCAAGATTCCCTGGCGCGCGCGAAGGGGAGGGACAACAACGTACGAAGACAGACAAAAGAACGACTGTACATGAAGCTATTCAAGTATGATTTGTTAAATTTAATTTTAACAGCAATCATTGACATCAATATATTAACAGATGGTTTTTATATGGGTTTTAAATTGGAAAACATTTGATAAACTGAAAACATTAAGTATTATTATTATTGTTATTTTAAATTCTAACAAATTCGGGGCCTTTAGAACATTGAGTCTTTACTCATTGAGTCTTTACTCATTGAGTCTTTACTCTTTGAGTCTTTACTCTTTGAGTCTTTACTCTTTGAGTCTTTACTCTTTGAGTCGTTACTCTTTGAGTCTTTACTCTTTGAGTCTTTACTCTTTGAGTCTTACTCATTTCGCTACTCATTTGCTCATTTCGCTGCTCATTTACTCATTTCGCTACTCATTTACTCATTTCGCTACTCATTTGCTCATTTCGCTACTCATTTACTCATTTCGCTACTCATTTGCTCATTTCGCTACTCATTTCGCTACTCATTTACTCATTTCGCTACTCATTTGCTCATTTCGCTACTCATTTACTCATTTCGCTACTCATTTGCTCATGTCGCTGCTCATTTACTCATTTCGCTACTCATTTACCCATTTCGCTACTCATTTACTCATTTCGCTGAGTCTTTACTCTTTGAGTCTTTACTCATTGAGTCTTTACTCATTGAGCTTTGAGTCTTTACTCTTTGAGTCTTTACTCTTTGAGTCGAAATGAGCAAATGAGCAAATGAGTAGCGAAATGAGCAAATGAGTAGCGAAATGAGTAGCGAAATGAGCAAATGAGTAGCGAAATGAGTAAATGAGCAGCAAAATGAGCAAATGAGCAAATGAGTAGCGAAATGAGTAAATGAGTAGCGAAATGAGTAAATGAGCAGCGAAATGAGTAAATGAGTAAATGAGTAAATGAGCAGCGAAATGAGTAAATGAGTAAATGAGTAATGCAGGCGTCAATTTGAAGCCTGGACCCACCCTCCTCAGAGGTCGCAAAATATCGACGCCGCTTCGACGCCGAAGCCTGAGGTCAATAATTTGTTGTTATAGTGAAGCCGTAACGTTCTTTTTTAATAATTGGGTGAAGCGTTACCTATAAAAGTTGATGAAAGGGTGAAGCGTTGACGAGCCTTATTTGTGTTTGGTGATGTGACATCGAATCCACTACATCGGTCGTGTCGAAAATATGTCGAAGTCGTGGCGTTTCAAACAACTGTTGTGATGCAATCTTTGAAGATGGCCTTTTTTGAAATTCGCGCAAGCCAACTTGGAATTTGCGTGCGCGCAATTTTTGAACTGAAGTTTGCCCACACAAATACACACAATCTAAAACCACCTTGCAAACTGTATCCTGGGGTGCGTTCCACTTGCGCAAACGTTGCCAAGTTTGCGCACGTTTGCCACCGATCTCCAACCTCGTCCCCAGGGTGTGTCGAGCAGTACGAGGTTGACCGTAAACATGTTGGAAATAAAGTAAACCATGGGGACGAGGTTGACCGATCTCAAGTGCGCCGCCAACGTTGGCGAACGTTAGCAACTAACAACTAGACTGGTCCCCTGTCCTTATCATGATATCAGCAAATGGCCAATATGGTGAAACAGTGGTGAAGCGTCAGACCTGGCGAAGACTGAAAAAGTGAAGCTTCACCTATGGAAATAATTCAAAGGGTGAAGCCTGGACTAACACATTTGCTGATAGAGTGAAGTGGTGGTGAAATCCTGACCTTATACATAATTGGCTCAGGTGAAGAAAGGTGATGACGTGAGGAGGGTGGGTCCAGGCTTCAAATTGACGCCTGCATAAATGAGCAGCGAAATGAGTAAATGAGTAAATGAGTAAATGAGTAAATGAGCAGCGAAATGAGTAAATGAGTAAATGAGTAAATGAGCAGCGAAATGAGTAAATGAGTAAATGAGTAAATGAGTAAATGAGCAGCGAAATGAGTAAATGAGCAGCGAAATGAGTAGTTATAGGCCTATATATAAACTATTTCTTCCGTTTCTTGTCAATCGGAGATTAAGCATCAGAGATTCAACATGGATGTTATTTCTGCTGTCAAACCCCATGCTTGTCACCAGTGCGGCAAAAGCTTTGGACGGAGATATAACCTACGGAGGCATGCAGAACATGTACATAATGAAGAGAAATCTAAAATGAATGAAGTTGACGATGATTCTGAAATTAAAGCTATCCAATCTGACAATTCAGACATCGATAATTCTGAACCCGATGTTAAAAAGCGTAGATTTGAAGATTCGGAAATAGAAACTTGTGAAACTGAATCTACGCAGGATGAAGACGAAGATTTCGAGGAAGATGATTCAGAATCCGATACGGAGGTGGAATATGACGAATCATCGGAAGAGGATGATTCAGAATCCGATACGGAGGTGGAATATGACGAATCATCGGAAGAGGATGAGTCTAGTTCTGAATTGGAAGACAATGCCACTTTTCGAGACTGGTTGGAAGAGGCTAAAGAAGCTACTGAAGAGATGTGGTGTGAAAAATATGAAAAGTACGTCAACGGGGGTATGAGTGAAGATCAAGCCAAGGAAAAAGCCAATAGGAAAACCCTTTGGGCAGTCAAGCGAATCTTTTTCAACAAATACAAGGATTTTTTGTCAAGTTACCTACATCTGAAAGATAATGGGACTCATCAGGATATTGCGGAAGATCTCGAAGAAAAAGTAAATAAAGGCATGGAAGTAAACAAAGCTCTGAACAGAGTAATGCCTAAACACCATACCAAATTTGACGGACTACTCCTTCAACTAAATGAGGATGAAGAGAACGAGGATGAAGAGAACGAGGAAGAGTGATAATGAAAGACCAGATGTTTCAGAAAGACTACTGTAATTTAAAAAAAAAAAAAAAACATCTATAATAGTGTTTTTTGGTAGGAATAAAAAAATCTATAAAATAGCCACCTCTGTTAATTTACTCATTTACTCATTTACTCATTTACTCATTTCGCTGCTCATTTACTCATTTACTCATTTACTCATTTCGCTGCTCATTTACTCATTTACTCATTTACTCATTTACTCATTTCGCTACTCATTTGCTCATTTGCTCATTTTGCTGCTCATTTACTCATTTCGCTACTCATTTCGCTACTCATTTGCTCATTTCGCTACTCATTTGCTCATTTCGCTGCTCATTTGCTCATTTCGACTCAAAGAGTAAAGACTCAAAGAGTAAAGACTCAAAGCTCAATGAGTAAAGACTCAATGAGTAAAGACTCAAAGAGTAAAGACTCAGCGAAATGAGTAAATGAGTAGCGAAATGAGTAAATGAGTAGCGAAATGAGTAAATGAGCAGCGAAATGAGCAAATGAGTAGCGAAATGAGTAAATGAGTAGCGAAATGAGCAAATGAGTAGCGAAATGAGTAAATGAGTAGCGAAATGAGTAGCGAAATGAGCAAATGAGTAGCGAAATGAGTAAATGAGTAGCGAAATGAGCAAATGAGTAGCGAAATGAGTAAATGAGTAGCGAAATGAGTAAATGAGCAGCGAAATGAGCAAATGAGTAGCGAAATGAGTAAGACTCAAAGAGTAAAGACTCAAAGAGTAAAGACTCAAAGAGTAAAGACTCAAAGAGTAAAGACTCAAAGAGTAAAGACTCAAAGAGTAAAGACTCAAAGAGTAAAGACTCAAAGAGTAAAGACTCAAAGAGTAAAGACTCAAAGAGTGAAGACTCAAAGAGTAAAGACTCAATGAGTAAAGACTCAATGTTCTAAAGGCCCCGAATTTGTTAGAATTTAAAATAACAATAATAATAATACTTAATGTTTTCAGTTTATCAAATGTTTTCCAATTTAAAACCCATATAAAAACCATCTGTTAATATATTGATGTCAAAGATTGCTGTTAAAATTAAATTTAACAAATCATACTTGAATAGCTTCATGTACAGTCGTTCTTTTGTCTGTCTTCGTACGTTGTTGTCCCTCCCCTTTCTACTTCCCTTAAATTAAGGAAAAATCATCAATATGCATGCTGCGCTTGCGCACTACTCCCTCCACCACACAAATGTCTTATACGCTCCAGTTTGGCACATTTCCAATTATATGTATATATTAGATAGATGAAGGAGGCAAGGGAAGGAACTTGTGTGCAGTTTTGTGTGGAGGGAGTCACGCGCGCGCCAGGGAATCTTGCATTGAGGAGGATATATATATATGTATATATATGTATATGTATATATGTATTATGTATTCTCCACCACACAAACTGATTTTGCGCGCGCCCAGACGTGTCTCATTGAGGAGGGAATTGAGGAGGTCCTCCCTTTTTGTGTATTTTTGTGTGGAGGGAGTCACGCGCGCGCCCAGACATGTATGCCAATATGTATGCAGCATCTTATGTGGTGGATTTCTATTTTAAGAACCATAGGTGTGGTCATCGGGGTCGATGGAACTGCCGTCTGCAGTCTGCAGTCTGCAGTCTGCATAATATTGTGGTGCATTGCCATTACAAACTGCACAAAATCACTATATATAATTATATATATATTTAAGTATGACACGCGCGCGCCAGGGAATCTTGCATTGAGGAGGATATATATATATGTATATATATGTATATGTATATATGTATTATGTATTCTCCACCACACAAACTGATTTTGCGCGCGCCCAGACGTGTCTCATTGAGGAGGGAATTGAGGAGGTCCTCCCTTTTTGTGTATTTTTGTGTGGAGGGAGTCACGCGCGCGCCCAGACGTGCCCGCGCGCGCCAGGGAGGATTTCAATCACGTATGCAGCAAATTGACCTGCTTTGTGGTAGGAGGGTGACGTCACGCGCGCGCCATTGAGGCTTTTTTTTGTAAATGTGTGCAGCATCTTGAGCAGGTTTGTGGTTGTGGTTGTGTGCAGTTTGTGCCGAATTCCGAATTCCGAACAAACTGCACACAACCACAACCACAAACCTGCTCAAGATGCTGCATATATACTACTGATGAACCCTCCTTTTGGTTGAATAGTATTATTTAATTCCCAATTGTCAGGGACGAACGCTGTCTACAGCACAACTCCATGTGCAACGTACAATAGAACCGGTACTGTTTACATCCGCATTCCTGAAAGTGGAAATATAGACTCGTTCCCAGTGCGACTGCAATTTGCAGTACACAGTTCCGCTAAGTTTCTTCGGATCTGGTTCAAGAATGCTGCAGGTGAAACACCATACTATTTAAGTAAGTCAGATATTTTTTACCAGAAATTTGTATTTTATTAAGTGATTATTATTATTATTATTATTATTGTCTAGAGGACAAAGCCCCCTGAACCTCCTGAATGTTTAATTTTGGAGGATTTATAGACTCTTCACATCCCCACAAACAAGAAACTAGAGGTTGGGACACAATACAGGTTACTTCTTTTCTTCCAAGACAATTTTGAGGCAAAGGGAGATCTGTAAAAAAAATCCCGAAATCAGGAAAAATCCTGACAAATCACAGGCCTGTAAAATCTTAAAGAATACATCAGTAGCCTTTGCGAATCTTTTTCAGCGAAACTTTTGGCAGAGGGTCAAAACATAAACCCGAACACCTCGCGTTTGTCAAAACAAACTCAAACACTAAGGTCCATTTTGTTTTTTGCAGATTTTAATCAAGAAAATTGGGACACTGACATTTTTAAGGATGCTAGACATGCACAAAGAGTGAGTCAGGGTCTAGAATATACTTATTCGTCTCGCTACTGGGTTACGTACATCAACGGCGCCGTTGAATTTGGTAAACACGGAATAGACACTGGCAACCAAGTGATTATGCAATTTCAAGATAGCGATTTCACGACCAACAGAGTTGAGTATATTCAGTTGGGTTTATACGAGGAAACTGAGTGGAGGTTTTATGATACATGTTATCCCATTCGAAATTGAGATGTGGGTAAATAATTTCTCAAGTGTATTTCTGAAATACTGTTTTAAAATGCGTACTGTTTTAGAATGCGAACAGATACAATATATTTAAATGTATGCTATAATATTATTATACACGGTGTAGGCCTACCCTCATTTCGACTCGTTATGTGCTGTCTGTATGTAATAATATTCCTGAAATAATGGTTGTCCAGTGTCATGTTTGATATTATAACACTTCATACACAGATTCTATTTTGTGATTGGTTGAGAGCGTGTCACGTGATGTTCGTTATTTTTATTTATTTATTTATTTTATTTATTTATTTATTGTCCAATTCAGCGAACAGCGAATTTTGAGACACTCAAATACACATCAGTTACTGGCTAAGGCACGGAAAACCTGAGTACGGGAAAGAATTAAGAGATTTACTGTAATGCCAAGCAAACAAGGAAAGACTAGCCCATGGCAACCAATGAACTAGCCCATCATAAACGCATCAATGCTGTTGATACATGGATAAATACATTGGTAGTATTCTTTTCGCGCGCACATTCTTTTCGCTACATCCGATTCCAAAGCTGGCATACCGTTGTACGTCATTTAACCTAAATTCCTTGATTTTAAGGTTCAACAGCGATTCTGGAGGCAGAAATTGACTTTGGTAATAAATTCTGAGTTTTTACAACACATACGTTAAAGTCAAGATCACATTTCCAATGGGTTTCTGATGATCATTGGGGCCAGCAAATGTTGGATTGTTGGAATTATGCAACACGTATCAACAGGATCTTTTTGTAAGCGAATCCAACATTATGGGTTTTTGGCTACATTGACTTAGTATACAAATAATGAATGTTTACGAGTGCAATGGTGAGAATATTTTCATGAATGGAACATCAAATGACAAGGATCTACTTGGGTGTTATATAATAATATACATTTGTTGATCCTAGCCACCATAGTTTGTTTTATGTTCCTTTTAAACAACGTTTCCCCTCTGTAAATATTGTAATCCATATTATTTATTATCAAATTAAGGACTTAAGGAGTTCGCGTTACATGTTGCAATTTTGTCTCAAAGTTGTAAACTGTTCAGCTCACTGTCCCCAATATTGTGATATCTTTGGAGAGGGTTCTAAGAAAGAGGCCATGAAGCGCAGGCAAATTAATGGTAACGCGACTTATTGACTCCTTGTGTTAAGCAAACAACAGAGGTCGCACTTCTATTTTTACGGATTCCAAACTGTCAAACTATCTTCCCTTCCTTTGACCTCTCCCCATCACTAACCACTGTTCTAAAATATATTAGGCTTTTACTTCTTTCTATCATCGTAATTGTTAACTTTTACCTGTTGATGTATGAGTGTGGTTGGCCGAATTAAAAATAAGAAGAAGAAGAAGAAATGAGTTTTTGCCTACATGGTAGATTATAGACGATATAACCAATAACATCACACGTTTACAAAGGAGCCCCAAATGTACACTGGTCTATATATGACAAGAAACCATCACATCTGATATTTTGAGACATCAGCAAAACATTCATCTGAAAATGATTCATCTGAAAATTAAAAATTGTTTTGATGTTATGTGGAGAATTACAAAATGTACAAACTCTGCATACAAAATAAAACACACTGTGAGAAATCACCCTGGTACTCAAAAGGTCACGCAAAGTGTAAACAAGTCACATGGTCTATTGATACTTCTGTTTGTGATGTTGAATGTTTTGTAAGCTCGCACCTAGTTGTATAAATGCCGTAAGATGGAGTCTATAGTTTATTGTGATCCATATCCTTGTGATTACGTAAATAGTCGTTGTGTGTCTAGTTTATACATGACATGGGGGTACAATATATACCTCCAAGCTTTGTCCGGGCCGGGTTGGGGCGAGGGGTGATTCATAGGATCATCACTTGTTGGACCCAGTAAAACATGACAAACTCCCCGTTTGCATGTAATATTATAATTATTTGAAACGGATTTAGGACTACTCCCCCCCCCCCCCCAAATAATCAAAATATTTCTCAAATTTCATGTGTTTTAGTTTTTAATCTCCCAGTCCTAAACAATTGGGTGGGGGGGGGGGGGTAGGTGATATTTTAAAAGGATATTTTGACTCCCCCACCCCCCCACACATTTGACCCCCAAAAAATCGTCACAGATGGCCATGTGATGTAATGTGCTGTAATATCGCAGCTATTTTGAAGATAGTTCTCCTTGTGATGTGTGATTTGTTTGCGCCTAGTTTGCTGGTTCTCCGTGTGATGTGTAACGTGTTGTAATATCGCGCCTACGGTTTATAGATGTTCTCCGTGTGATATGTAATGTGTTATAAGCGCCTAGTTTATAGATGGTTCTCCGTGTGATATGTAACGGGTTGTTATAGTACTAGTATAGCGCCTATAGTTTACAGATGGTTCTCCGTGTGATGTGTAACGTGTTGTAGTATAGCGCCTAATTTACAGATGGTTTTCCGTGTGATGTGTCACGGGTTGTTGTAGTACAGCGCCTAGTTTACAGATGGTTCTCCGTGTGATGTGTAACGTGCTGTAATAGTATCGCGCCTCGTTCATAAATGATTCTATGTGTGACGTTTCATCATATAAGGGCTATTACTAACCTCGTCCCCAGGGCTTTCAAGCAGAATCGATACTCCTCAATCCCACTGCTCTTTGCCCTGTATAAACAGTACAATGTCATTATCCAAGAGTTATATATTCTGATACATACCCACCAGGGTCTAGTAGTGAGAACGAATTAAACCCTGAGGATGAGGTTGAGCTATCCTGTATTAAGTATCCATTTCTTCAAAGTTAGTTTGTACAGATATAATTACAGTTAATAATTTGTACTTTATTGTAGTACAGCGCCTAGTTTACAGATGGTTCTCCGTGTGATGTGTAACGGGTTGTTATAGTATATCGCCTAGTTGATTCTTCGTGTGATGTGTAACGTGCTGTAATAGTATCGTGCCTAGTTCATAGATGATTCTCTGTGTGACGTTTAATCATAAGGGCTGTTAACCTCGTCCCCAGGGCTTCCAAGCAGGATCGATACTCCTCAATCCCACTGCTCTTTGCCCTGTATAAACAGTACCATTATCCAAGAGTCTTGGATACAATCTGTTATATATTCTGATACATAGCCACCAGGGTCTAGTAGTGAGAACGAATTAATAACCCTGAGGATGAGGTTGAGCTATCCTGTAGTAAGTATCCATTTCTTCAAAGTTACTTTGTACATATATAATTACAGTTAATAATTTGTACTTTATAATTAAGGCCCCCCCCCTAAATATTTTATTTTTAATTAAAAAAAATTTAAAACAAATTATCCGGTTTCTGGTCATCGGTCTGCTTAAAAATCGGTGCGGTGACGCACTTTTCGGCCATCATTCCCCCCCCCCCTTATATACAAAGTATGGTGGCTAAGAGAGGCCTCACAAATCGGGCAAACGTTCATACAGCAGAATTACAATGGATCCAGCAATTTTGGCTACAATTGGACATCGTTTCATAGCAACAAAAACAAATAAATAAATAAATAAATAAAAATGTCTGAGGCAACGCGCGCAGAGACCAGAAACCGGAGACTTTTTGGGCCTAATTGGCCTATTCAAATAGTAAGAACCACGTCCCCAACAGGGTGTCCCTAGTTACTACTAAGCCTACACTCTGGTGGGAAAAGTGCTTTCCGCAACGCTTAATTGGTTACATCAAAAATTACCCCCAAAACAGTTTTTCGAGGAAATATAATATTTTCTCCTTCATACTTAAATAACCTGTATGGATTTTATTAACACATCAAATGTTTGGATAAGTAATTTTATTGAAATTATGATGAAATAAATTGAATGGCTTAGTCCCGGCTTAGGCTCCTACTGCAGTACACGTTATTCTCGGTCCAGTTCCAGGAGGAAAGAGCAGTGGCAGAAAACCCTGGGAACGAGGTTACCTTAACATTGGAGTGTCGTGGCCGAGCGGTCTAGCGCACCGAACTCAAGTTCTGGTGTTGCCAGCAGCAGGGTGTGGGTTCGAGCCCCGGTCGTGACACTTGTGTCCTTGAGCAAGGTACTTAACCATAATTGCTTCGTCCTTCGGATGGGACGTAAAGCCGTAGGTTCCGTGTGTTGTGTAATGCACGTAAAAAAGAATGCGCCTTGAGCACCACTTACTTGGTGGATACGTGCGCTATATAAGTCCACACATTATTATTATTATTATTATTATTATTATTGCTCAGCAGGGGGGGGGGTGTAGCATGGGTGTCATTCTCCCAATCCACGTCACTGACTTATATACGCTGCCATAATATTTCTGCTGGAAATGGGGGGAGGGGCATGGCTTCTCTAACCTCCTCTATTGCTGCGACCATTCTATTCACTCAGTGTAAAACCATGCTTCTCGTAATTACTTTGAGAACATTATCGTGTTTTTCTCTCCATATTAAATAGAATATCAAAGTTCCGATGGAAAATGGATAAAGTCGGAAAATGCCGGTGAAGTAGCGAAAAAACGGGCGATATATTTTTAAATATTAATTAAATAATCCTATAATCAGGGCCGGATTCCAGGTCTCGATAAAAGGGGAGAACACGACCAAAAATGGGGTAAACTGCCACACAAAACGTATGGTTAATTTACATGCACACATATACAAAATGGGAAAATATGCTCTCCGTGCCCACCCCCCGATCCGCCAATGCCTATAATGGTAAAAGTAAGTTATAATCTTTAAAAGTAAATAATTTAATTTTGTTTACACTTATACATCGGTGTATTTTTGGCTTGTATGATTAATGTGCATTAAATAAAATGAGTTATCTCAAGGAAGTTAAAATGATTATTTTGGAGTTTATCATTGATAAGGTGCAAAGTCAAGTAAACTGCCAGGGGAGGCAGCTTCATTCGAGATCCTACATTTTTTGGGGTTAAATAAAATTCATCCCCCTTCCCCCATGAAAAATCTCTTGCTATACGCGATGATGAACTTAAGCAGGCCAAAACCCTTGTTTTCCAGTTCTGGTAAATCCAGTGCAAGTGCGGTAAGTAGAGGTGGTGCTGCTGTAAAATCAAACTAATCTAAAATAATGTTGGTCAACAAGTATACATGTCTGTCCTCATGGATTTCTCTCATCGAGTTGCTTCTTGTTCCACTCGGAAAAAGCACATCCTTTTGGATGAGTAACTTCATGAGTAACATTGTAATTACCACGTTGTCAATATAAACTTATCAGTGAGTTACTTTACCTGGCTAAGAGTTTTCCGAGGAAAATAAACACGAAAAGCTGTTGAAATACATCACTACCAAGTGAATATTGAACGTACTGACAAAACGTTTTTACATTTCAAACTTTTAATCAAGACAAAATACTGAGTATATGCTCAGATCTTGTGAAATACGATCGCAGACCCGCTACCGCTGGAACTACCAAATTACGTGTGCTGTGCGTGTGGTGCGCGCATGGTTATAGCCTACTTAGTAACACTGATACGAAAATAGATTCAACAAATCAGCAAGAATTTTATTTAACTTTATCTGTGGCTTTTCACATGTGAATATACACATTTAATTTAAATATATTTTTCTATTAACAATTTTCGAAGCAGCTCGACAAAGCTGCACTATTCATGCAGATGTGCACACTTCGCATGCAATAATCCGGGGATTCTGGCCAGGCTTAATAGGCTGCACGCAACCGTGACAGAATTATATTGAAACCAGCAAGCGAAGCGAGCCAGCGAAACCAACAAAACGTAGTCTCGAGACCAGCCAGTCTAGCACTCCAGGATGCTCATTACTGGAATTAAACATGAATTATTTACATTCTGTATTGCTGGTGATGTGAAAACCGTTATGGCTATACAATAAGGAAACTGTATGTAGACGTATTCAGATATTGTGTAAGGCTTCATGAAGCTAAAAAGATTGCCAAGGGACCAAGTTAATTCAGTCCAACGGCGACAGAATGATTTTGAAAATGGAGGCCTAATCCAAACTAGTGAACGCGGGAACTTTACACTTAAAAACTAGAAACTAGAAATTATACACTTAAAAATTAAACATTAGGCATAATTATAGCTATTTTGGGGAAGTGTGAACATTTCCAAAATGTCTAGAATAAGGAAAACAGAACTTAGTGATACGTTTACAACCCCACAACCTCTTGTATACCCACTTGTAGAAAATAAAGTACCCACTTTCAGAAAAGAAAGGAAAACGGCATCAAAACTTGAATTAAAAGCTCATATGTGGAAATTGTACTTGGTATCCAAATAAAAGGCTTATGCAACCACAATCATTTATATATATTTATACTGTAGATCTACGTACACGTCCGTGTATTTGTTGTAATTATTTTATGGTGAAGTGTTCAAAGACCTGTTTACGTGCTTGATAAATGCATAAAATGTTGTTCTGGCAAAAGGCCTGTGAGATTGTTTGGATATAGGAGATTAATCCATCATTTGGGTAAAGGATTACTAGAGATATCTTCCTGGATATTGGTGTTACTTGGTAAACAATGAAAAAGATGCTTGGGTGAGAGAAATCCGTAATGCATCATTGGATGTTTTATGATTTTTTAAATCTATTTTATTTAATATATAAAGTGTTTTATAGTTCGTAAGTACAGTAGATGTTGAAGTCAAATTGCACCTAAAAAATATTCTGCAAATTATTCGAGAAATTCTTTTGTTTTTTATTTGAAAAGGTTATGAGAATTTCTATGTATGCAGACAATCCTTTTGAAATTGTGTGAAATAATTTGAAATTCCCTAAAAATTACCTTGGGGTATGTTTTATGAAATATACATATTATCATACACATGCATATATCATGAGGTATTACCAAAGTAGCTGTTTTCGAGAGGAATGTAATTTTTCTAGTTTCAATAATTCATCTCTTGCCATTACAACCTCATATAAATATGGGTTATAATCTAACAAAAATACATATATGCCTGTACATGTATATTTCATAAAGCCACGACAGCGACGTACTTTCATATCTTACCGTTAAAGGGGCAGTATCATCACGATCAGAGCAGACTTAACAGGGCATGGAATTGATATCCTAGTTTAAGATTAACACAGTGACTAAAAATTACTAGCTCATTTATACTACTACTAATAATAATGTGGACTTATATAGCGCACGTATCCACCAAACTGGTGCTCAAGGCGCATTATATTATTATCCCTGCTCATCAGGCTCATAAATCATTCCTGAAACCATCTCAGCTCCCTGGGAAGTATACAGCTCAATTGCTGCCATTACAGCGCATATAGAGCTAATCAAACACAACAACCAACTCTGCCCTCACAGGTACCCATTTACTCCTGGGTGGAGAGAAGCAAGTATGGTAAAGTGTCTTGCTCAAGGACACAAGCACCATGGTCGCGGTCGGGATTCGAACCCACATTCTGACGACTCCGATGCACTAAACCGCTCGACCATGCAGCAGCAACAGTAATATGACCTTATTATGTGGGGTATTATTTTCAGTCACTGAGTTAATCTAGCATCGGATTCCATGCCCTGTTGATCGTGACAATACTGTCATACTCTTTTTGTCATCTCTTTTTGTTAGAACCGGAGTGAACCGGAGTGAAGTAATTGTACTTGTATAATAAGTAATTAGCAGCAGTTTACAGCAGGATATGCCATATTCCTGTTTATTTTGGGGGTTAGCGTTATACAAAAAATTCTCAAAGAAAAGGGGGTAAATTACAAAGGAAAAGAACCACGGGAATATTATTTTAATAAACAATAGTTTTTCTCACAGGAATATTACCACAGCAACATTACCACTAGTCTTGGTTAAAGACTGTGTTGGTATGTTTTTGATACACGATCCGACGGCGTTACACGAACTCTACAATCACGAACCGCTACCATACACGAACCGCTATCAAACACAGTCTTGGGAACTTCGTACAATCTACCCCCAAAAAAAAAAAAAAAAAAAAAAACAAAAAAAAACCACAGGGGAAACCACTACGCATGCGTCAATTTTAAATGCTAGCGGGGCTCACATTTGAAGTTGTCGATCAGTGAACACGGCATTCCGTTGTTGTTTATGCGCGTGCACACCAAAAAATGTGGGCCGCGCTAGCTTTTCAAATTGACGCATGCGAAGTGGTTTCCCGCCGTTTTCGGGGGAGATTCTACGAAATTCCCAAGACTGTGTTTGATAGCGGTTCGTGTGTGTTAGCGGTTCATGATTCGATTGTAGAAAAACAGAGGAAATGTTTGCGGTAATTTTCTGTGGTATTTTTGTGGTGGTATTACCACAGGACATGTTTAAGGGTCTTGGCACATTCTGCTCTGACCTCCATACTAAGTGAGTGATGAAATTATTTTGTACACTTTCAGTGTTACTATGTGACACCAATTTATGCATGGTGTGTTCTCACAGAACAGCACTATCTTGTGTTCAAGTATAAGCATGCACATTTATTTAGAAATTTAAAAAATATACTCAATCTTCACTTTATGACAAAATAGTATACCTGTATATTTGCTAAAATATGTATCTACGTAAATTTTGCTTTTCATAATTATGCTCTTTAAACCATGTGTGCAGTGGTGTTTCTATAATCGCTACCTTGTGGAGTCCCATAACAAAAGGGAAAGGCAAGAACAATTGGTCTCCACATGGTAATTCTAAAGGACTCCGTACTCCACAAGAAAATTTGTGTACAAACCTTGTGAGAAATTGTTAATTACGGGGACAAAGGAAAGAACAATAGATGTCTCCACAAGCAGGCATATTTGAGAATGTGTGTGTGGGCTTGCACTGCAAACCATCTGAGGACATATAAGAAAGGGAACAATAGGTCCTCGGACGGCGGTTCTTTGTTCTTCGTTGTCCTCGGAAAACGGCGTGTACAAAACCAATGGAGTCCAAACAATAGAGGAACAATAGGAAGTCCTCAGACGTCTTGAAATCCACGACTGTGTGTGTGTGTGAGTAGGCAGAGCATTCACTCTGTGGACCTGAGAACAAAAGATGTCCACAGAACGCCGGATATTTTTCCCTTCTGTGGACTTGCACACGTCCACAGAAGGATTTTTGACTTTTTAAAAGTAGAATATCTCTGAAATTAGTGATTTGTCTAGGCAGATTCTTTGACTTAAATCGAAGGATATTATTAAAAGGGAAAAATAGAACGAAAACCGCTCTCAAAACACTCTTCTGTGTGAAATGGGAAGGATTTTAAGAATTCCTATCCTTAAGTACAGGAGAACAAAGGAATGTCCACAGAGTGAACGGGCCGCTAAGCTGTGTGTGTGTGTGTGTGTGTGTGTGTGTGTGTGTGTGTTTGAGTGTTTTCGCACTAGGAAACCTATAATGACCTATAATGTTCTTTTGTTGTTGTTCAGCCAACGGGAAATATGTATTTATTAATGGACCGTATAAAACACATTCTCAGGGCCGATCGCTTGATATTTATTATTTAAAATTGCCTATAATTATTGGTAGGCCTAATTTTAAATGTGAAAGTTTCAGAAGAGGCAGACATAACCACATCCATAACAATATCTATGTGGTAAATGAATATACTGAGCAAGAAATCTCTCAAATAACCTTATAACAAACTCATGGAAGCTAGTTGTCACATGAATCAATATTGAAAGCCCATAACACACATTCAATGGCTTACAGTACCACAAATCTAGTATTAAACACTATAGAAAGTGGAAATTCAATTGGACCTGTTCAAAATAAATGGTTGCCATGGGATCCGTCAACACCCAAACTTTGTTGATTTGGGTACGGGGGGTGTCCTAAAGAACAGTTAGTTTGGAAAGATCTGAACATTTGGGCGTGATTGGTCGAAACGTTCTGGAGCCGATTTTATAATATATATTTAAAAAAATATATTATATATATATATATATATATATATATATATATATATATATATATATATATATATATACACTCACGGAATTTAAAAACGCATCATCCCAATATTTCACATTTTTTTCAACAGCAGATTATTGCAGTCAGAAATAAGAACATAGGTTAACAATTTATGATATTTTAATCAATACTTTCTCAGTCAAGCATGAGCGCAAATTTTCACATCATACTGACACAATAAAAGTGCTATGTACAATTATGGCTTCAATTTATCACTGCATATTTATTGAGAAATATAAGTTGATGCGTTTTTAAATTCGGTGCGTGTATATATATGATAATTCCACAGGCTCGTTTTATGATAATTATGTTTTTTATTGCCAGGCGCTCTTAAACGTTGTCATAGTTTCCGTGATGAATACACATCCGTCTTTTTCAACTACTCTCAACTATACTCATATGCTGTCTGAGAGAAGACGGGGAGATCAATAAATATGAGTGCCCCATTATATGTGCAGTTTTGAGAAGGTAGCAAGGAAAATGAAATCGATTCCACATCTGATGTTTTGATGGTATATCTGAAAATGTACTCAAGGCACTAAGGAATTATGATAATGGGGGGGGGGGGACAAGGGTAGATCTAGGGTCTATAAAAAGGGGTACACTTTTAACAAGGGGGGTACACTGCAAAAAAAGGGGGGCACACAAAACAATGGATGGTATTATTTACATGAACGCCGAATAAGTGAGGTACATGCTTCCTTTGTCCCTATCTACCAGATCCACTGATGGGGGGGGGGGGGAGGGGGAGTGAGGGTTCATGAATACAATACACTTCCCCCACCATTGGACAACGTACATGTGAAACCTCTTTGCTCCTGGAGGAAATGTAGGTGCTATTTTCAACACTTATACGTTAAAGGAATGGTACGTACGGCATTGGAAATGCTGGCAAAACTGCTTTTATGAGTCGGCCCTATGCTTACTCTCTTTGTGAAAGGGTCATCCTGTTTTATAATATATGAAAAACCGTTCTCTCTATCCATGTGTCAGACACCGGCGGCAGGTTGGCAGGATGCGATATATACACTGTAAAAACAACGTTTAGGCTCTAAATAAACACTTTCTTGCCATCACTTTTGAAACATGTCCTTAACACTTAAAATGTTTAGCAGTACCGGTACAACATTTGATGACAACTAAAACAATGTGGCGTTTATAGGTTGATGAAATTCTTGCGTCGGGTGATAAACAATTGATTTAATTTTGCCCTATACCGATGTGTGTGTAGCACTGTATATTCAGTGTTTCCCGAGTGTCTGTGAAAAATACTTTACAGGCGACTCGGGCGGGATTCGAACCCACGACCTCATGCTTACTAGTGCAGACGACTTAACCTCTCGACCACCGAGCTTGCCAGATGACGATTGGCTGGCTAGAATCCTATATAGCAGCAGGTTCTGCGGTATATATATAGGTTGATGAAAGATGGCGTCTGTATATAACTTGTTTTTTCGCGCCCACGCTGAATCCAAAGGGCCAATCAGCGCGGGGTATTCACGACAAAACGTTTAGACAAGTATCACGTTTAGCATTAAAATACCAGTGTTTAGCAATTAATGCGTTCCGTTTATTAATTAAATACCAACTTTCCTAGTGTTTAGGAATTTGACATGTTTAAACTGGTTGCTAAATACGCTTTTTATAGTGTATCCATGCGTCAGACACCGGCAGCAGGTTGGCAGGACGCGATATATGTCTACGGTGGAGAATTGCCATATGTATTTGTTTTCTGAAAATGAATCTTGAACTTATCTTTCCTTAAAAATAATTACCCACAGCCGTGAATAACTATTAAACAGAAAGATATTGATAATACATATCTGAACTGTCGTGGTTTCCAAATCTGTTCAGGTACCCCTCACATTAGTGGCGAGTGTGTTATTAACCACTATGCTACCAAGCCATTCGAGAACAAAATTGGTGATTTGATTATTTTACAAGTATTCCTTTTTAAAAACCGCTTATCAGAATGTGGGTTCGAATCCTGGCCGCGACCATGGTACTTGTGTCCTTGAGCAAGGCACTTCACTGTACGGTGCTCCTCTTCACCCAGGAGTATAAATGGGTACCTGTGAGGGTAGAAGTTGATATTGTGGTTGAAAAAGCTTCTGGTGAGCTACGGAAGCTCGGGGCTGTATACTCCCCAGGGAGCTGAGAAAGTTTAAGGATTGATATTGGCCCAATGACCAGGGATAATAACGGTAAAAGTGCATTGTATCTATTTGCAATTTAGCGCTCTCTAAATCCAGTTATTATTATTATTAAAGGTAATGACAATTCTAAACGCATGTGAATTGTAGGCGTGGTTAGCTAAAATGCACGGGAATTGGCCATCTCTCCCGACCACATGGATTCTAGAGTTGCAGTCAGATGATGTATCCAGCCATACGAAGCATTCAGGGCTAGTGTTTACTTTGCTGTGGTATAGGCCTACAGCCGTGTTATTTGTGAGTTGCGAATATGCCACAACAGCGTCACATTTCTGCCAAAGTAATTGTGCTAAGGTCCACCGTAATTCTGTTACACGTTGCTGAAGCTGCTGTTGGAGGTAAGAACTCAAGTCTTTTTTTCTGCATTTTCTGGGGGACATTTCCGTCATGTTGTTGTGTGTGCAAACGTATGATGGGTGAAGCCGCAGCGCACATTTTGCATTTCTGACAATCGGTGAATCAAGATAACCAGCATGTGAGTTTCAATTATACGTTACCATGCAGGCTAGCAATGAGTAACATTTCATAACAATGTTCACAGCGAAAAGTTCGAACTTATTTTTGTCCTCGAAAAATATATTTCTAAATAAATGACACGATACAGTGTAATGACACTATTAGTTTTTTAGGGGGAAAATTACCTGAAAATAATTGTGATGTTTTTTTAATAAAAAAATAAAAGGGGTGCAGGATTTTGCTAAATATTCGAAAACGTAGACGTGTTATAATATGTCTGTCTTATATAGTGCATTTTACACTGTAGGGTATATACAGGAAAAGCAATCGGCCTAGACCTTACGATATATCCTTGGAAATACGAGCGCGACGTCCCCAGATAGGCTGGGGGAAAATACATTTGCGTGGAGGAAAAGAACATTGCTTGTACATTAATTAGTAAATTGGAATTGTAACATTGGTACAGAGGGTGAAATCCATTGCCAACTGACTTCAGCAGCCGGTACAAAATTGAACACCTTATAAATCGACGGTAGACATGAGAAATTTGTGAGGGGTGGAGGGTAGACGTAAGGATTGTTTGAGAGGAGGGGACATTTTTGAGGGGCGGGTACGTTAGGTAGGCGTGAACAACACACTGCATGCTTCGACAGCTTGATTTGGTTATTTATTTTGCTGACTGAGGCTCAATTTTGCCGATTGAAAATCTATATCGGGGTGTCAACCCGCCCCCACCCCACCCTTTGGCTACGGACCTGGAGGTGTCGGACACACCCGTCATATTTGTCTCAGTCGACATCTACATCATCAGTCGGCAAATAAACCACTACATCAAACTGTTGACGCAGGCGTGTGGATTTTGTTGAGCGAATTTGCAGGGAAACATTTCCATTCCTACTCCTCTCCCGCAAAAATTTTCCACGCCGTACAGCGAATAAAAAGCCCCACTCAGTCGGCAAATTGGCTTCCACACCCCACCCCCCCCCAAATAATGCCTTCGCCACAGCCCTGAGCTTACTCTCTTTGCATCAAGATATACATTAAAGATGGGCTCTCAGCAAATTACAATAACTGACCTTTTACCATTTTGAGAAAGGTTATGCCATAAGGAAACACAACAACGTACGTTTTATTATCTTAACTCACAGTAAAATATTGCAGAAAGTCACCTTTTCCGAACACCTTTTGTCTCAAATTCAGAACAGCTTAAGATCCACCGGGGAAAACAAATGGCTCCATTACGTTTAAAAATGTCGCTCTTGCAAAAAAAACAAAAAACAAAAACAAAACAAAACAAACAAAAACAAACAAATAAACAAAACAAAACAAAACAAAAATTGGCAAAAATGTTAGAAAATATTACCGAAAATATCCGAACTTATGTACCGGTACATTGTACGGTTGTCTTAATGTTTGTTTTGTCTTTTTTGTAAATGCATTTCTTTCTCAAGCTTTGCTTTGTAGGTCTGTTTCTTATATTTACATTCCATTATAGCTTGATACAAGTGTACATGTAGATCTGTATAATTGTTAATTTTGCCATGAAGAGGAAATAAATGTTTCTCAATGAAATGTAATGAAAATTAAAAAGTATAAACATAAGGAGGTCATTTGTTTTCCTCCAGTGGACCCTATGCTTTTCTGAATTCGAGACAAGTGATTCGAACAAAATTACTTTTGAATAATAGTTTACCTTGTGTTGAGATATCATAATACAACTCATGTCGTGTAGTTTCCTTATGACATAACCTCTCTTTAAAATTGTCTGAAATTATGGTAGGTCATGAATTAATTTTGCACCGTTTTACTCTAAGCTATGAGAAAGTCTTAACTGTGACAGTCATATGAGTGGTTTATTGAACAAGGGTAACCATTTTCATATTAAAAGCGAAAATCGTTTTTTCTGCATTTTCTGGGGGACATTTGCGTGGAGGAAAAGAAAATTGCTTGTACATTAATTAGTAAATTGGAATTGTAACATTGGTACAGAGGGTGAAATCCATTGCCAACTGACTTCAGCAGCCGGTACAAAATTGAACACCTTAAAAATCGACGGTAGGCATGAGAAATTTGTGAGGGGTGGAGGGTTGACGTGAGGATTGTTTGAGAGGAGGGGAACATTTTGAGGGGCGGGTACGTGAGGTAGGCGTGAACAACACGTCGCCAAACGAGTGGGGTAGGCGTTATAACTCCCCTTGGACACAAAAACTACACTGAGCCTGCATGCTTCGACAGCTTGATTTGGTTATTTATTTTGCTGACTGAGGCTCAGTTTTACCGATTGAAAATCTATATCGGGGTGACATGTATATGTATCGCCCGCGTTTTTCACTGTTTTAGCGGCAACTTTCGCTGTTTTAACTGACATTTTATTTTTCATCGAAACATTGCTATTTTACTTGCGGAAGTAAAAACGAATGCTGTAAATTGACACATTTCTCAAAATAATCTTAAGAAACAGTAACCGAAATGAATTTATGGCGGGTCCCGTTATTAATTCATTTGTGGCACATTTTACTGTTAAACCAAGCTTCAGTACCTCATTTCGAAGTATCTCATTTTCGAAGTATTTGTAGCTCTGTATTCTCTGCTAAGAGAAATCAGTGTTCCAATAAAACATAGGAAATAATCCGGTAAAACATGGGCAAACACCTTCAATAGATTTTAAGCAAGTAAACATCAAAGCCACGTTTGATTGTACCAGTATGTTATAATTAGTTTCATGTAAATCTGTGATCCCCCTATGTTTTCTCGAGAATACTAACGGTATGGCCTTTAAAGGGGCAGTATCATCACGATCAGAGCAGACTTTCAATAGGGCATGGAAAAGGTGTCCTAGGATGAACACAGTGACTGAAGATTACTGACTCATTTATACAGTAGCAACGGAAATATGACCGTAATATTTTCAGTCACTGAGTTAATCTGGCTAAAACTAGAACCCCGATTCCATGGCCTGGTCATCGTTACGATATTACCCCCTTTAAGGGTAGAATTTAGTTTTTAAAATAGGTGACTCTTTCAAAAATAATAATTCCCCATATTATTCCCCCAAATTATTATTTCTAATTTCTTAAAAGGAATATACAAAAGGCACCCTTGTGTGTTTAGGATAAACATTTTCAGAAATTTTCAAACACTACACCCAATCTTCACTTTATATGTCAAACAAAGAACTGCACAGAAGCTTGGATATCTGGCAAAATATGTATCTAAATGAAATGTCATTTCATAGAACTTTTAAAGGGCCTATCAAATATGTTTCTAAAAATGGGGAAAAGTCAAATATTGATATTTGCTTGAATTTTTTCCCAAAAAATTGGGATGCCTTTAACCAAAAGTACAAAAGTACAGAATCCATAGCACTATTAATGTCGTAAATAAATATCGTCACCGTTTTTCGATATTCTGAATTACTTCTGAATTACTTCATTGAAATCTACAATCCCACAAATTTACAGGGTCTAAAAACCATTAGTTTTGTAATTATACTAATTGGCCAAGGGCAAAATGGGTGCTCAAGAGCAATTTGCGTTTTCACGAAGTGACAATTGGGCCACACAGTATCGAGCTTTAAGTAATATCTATGTTTTAAACATACCATGTCACATTCAAGACGCAAAATACATGTAAAATGTGTGCCCTATGTGAAAGAACAGATTTCAAACTTTCCAAATGTGTCAACTTTTCAACAACAGGACGATTAATCACAACATAATTAATAATTTAAGACAATAATCCCTTCAAGAAAACGCTCAAATCAACACAACTTTCCCAATTGCAGCGTGCGCCATTACCGTTCTATAAATAGCTCACAATTGTCTCTTCGTGAAAACGCAAAAACTACTTCGTTCCCAATTTTCCCTCATAGCGTGCGTACAAATGCAGAATTATACGGGTACCAGCTTCACACTGGTTCACGACATGTCGATAAATCCGCAATAGATTTGTACACGCGCTGTAAGGACAAAACTCAATTACGCCGTAAATAATCGTCCTGTCGTTGAATAACTTGTACTGGTTCGAACCCCAGCCGCGACCGGGGTGCTTGTGTCCTTGAGCAAGACACTTTACCATAATTGCTTCTCTCCACCCAGGGGTAAATGGGTACCTGTGAGGGCAGAGTTGGTTGTTGTGATTAGCCCATATGCGCTGAAATGGCAGCAAAGGTACTCCCCAGGGAGCTGAGATGGTTTCAGGAATGATTTATGTGCCTGATTATTATTATTATTATTCTCCATTCTATTATTATTATTCTCCTGAGGACGATCAGAGCATACTGATCGAAACGTCGAGTTGTACCACCAGTTCTTTTCAGAACTAATTACTACTAAATTGAGATTCCACATGGTGTCACCGCAATTAGTCTTACTTATTATCCTCACCATGCAAAGCTACAAGTTTTACCTATTATTATTATTATTATTATTATTACTATTATTATTATTATTATTATTATTATTATTATTATTATTATTATTATCATTATGATTATGATTATGATTATGATTATGATTATGATTATGATTATGATTATGATTATGATTATGATTATGATTATGATTATTATTATTATTATTATTATTATTATTATTATTATTATTATTATTATTATTATTATTATTATTATTATTATTATTATTATTATTATTATTATTATTATTATTATTATTATTATTATTATTTCAGAGCACATAATTTGGCAATATTCTCCGTTAATGATGGTGAAACTACAATTTAAGCAGGGGAAACTCTCAAAAAGCAACATGATCATCGTGAATTGGCAAAACAATGTAATGGTGTTTAGAGGCTTTACTAGGGGTATACAATTTAACAAAATATGATCCTTTCGAAAAGAATAATTTCCCCATAAAATGTATGAAAAAGAAAATGTACAATCCTCGAGGATACGCATAGGCCTGTGCACAAATCGTTTGCATATAAACGATCCAGGCGCCGCTACCAATCTTGCAGCACTCAGTAATGTATGCATGGTACTGTAATTTAACGAGATCGAATGCAATTTAGATCAAACGCTCCCTAATGTATGTTTCCTTAGTATCGTCAGTAAACCAGTCCATAATTAACCGTTTTGATGCCTAAAAAATGTTGGGCCCTTATTTGATTAAACTGACGCTTATATATATTGACATAATTGGCGGTCTCATGCCTTAAAGCAGGCGCGTAGCCAGACATTTATCAATGGAGGGGCTATGAACAATTTTGTGAAAAAAATGTAGCCACGAAAAATGTTTTATGAGGTCACAATTATCTTTTGCCAAAGCAAAATATTTACTCCATTTGTATACAAACGGAGTAAATATTTCGCTTAAGCCAAATTGTCTTCTTTTTTTCTATTTGGCTACCTGCCGGCTACTTAAGCCAGTATAGACCACTTTGCACGACCTTTAGAGTACCAGGGTGATTTCCCGCCAGGCAAAAGTGTGTGTATTTGTATGCAGCGTTTGTACATTTTGTAATTCTCCAAATAACATCAAGAATGTTTTTAATTTTCAGATGATAAAGATTTGAGATGTAATGTTAGTGCTTTAGTAAATATAAATCAAATTAAGAATTTTTCTGATGATATTTTTCTCAAAACATCAGTTTCTTGTCATAGACCAGTGTACAAATATAAGAGTGAAAAGATATGTATCAACGTTGGTTACTGACATCATATTGGAGCTGGGCTAATGTTACTTGTTGATCATACCACATCTTTAACATTTCTTTGGGGCAGAGCAAGTGAATGGAATTGGGGTAAATTATACAATGCAATTTAGAAGGCACACTTCATAATAGATATTTCCTTGGTACTGGTGTTAGTAATCCAGTCCCATAATTGAGCGTTTTGTTGCCTACAAATAGCTTAATTTGCTTCAACAAAACTGACGTCATATTGACATAAATGTACTGTCGGCGTTAGGCCTTGCAGCATGGTGCGTAGCCAGAAATTTGTCTTTTCCTGAAGACGTTCAGAATATACTAATCGAAACGTCAAGTTATCTCACCACCGGTATCAATCATCTTGAAAAATTATATTGGTAGGCCTATGTCAAATTTATAAAAAGTTAACATGCCAAATGTTGATATTCTTGGTATACCATTGGTAATTACCCGCATGTGTATTCCCTTCAACGTAGGGAATGACAGAAACTCTACGTTGAAGGGATTTTACTAAAACGATAACACCTGCATGAGACAGAAATATTTCAATGGATATTTGATACCATCAACAACTTAATAACACCTTTCTCTGTGATAACACCAAGTAAGCTGTTATTAAATGCAAAACCGCTGCTGCGGCTGGTACAGAAAATGATATGGGAGGGGCTGAAATGTAGGCCCTATTTCCCAATATTAAACACAAATAAACATTGCTCGACGAGGGGGTGGGGAGCCGTTATAAATTTGTAAACAATTTGATGGAGGGGTGTAGGAAATTTTGAGGGGGAGCTATTATTATTAAATACAAAACACACTGATTGGAAACGAAGTGATAACTGATTTGTATATAACAGATAAACCGTCAGCACAATGACTGCTATGAACTTTGCCATTGCCGTTTTGGTATCGATCACCGTAACAGCCCTGGCATCTAATACATGCCAACCAGTATCACGTAAGATAAGTCAGATACGTAGAGGTAGAAACAATGCAATGTATCCAATACGTGATCACATCCTTCGGGGAAAAACCTACTGGACCGCAATGACGTCTTCACATCTCACGTGTTCGGTATACTGTCTGCAAAGTGACGCATGCAAGTCGTTCAACTTCTGCCAAAAGGAAAAGCTCTGTGAGCTGAACTCAGCGACGTACTCGGAGGACAAATCTGCTTTGCAATCGTCTAACGGCTGTTTCTACTTTGATGAAGAAATTCGAACAAGTAAGAAACTCAGCTTTAAGAAGAAACGTTAAATAAACACATCACAGAAAATGTATATTTTCCCGCTTAATTTGTTATTATTTAATAGGTTTTTTATTATTCAGCTTTTATTATAAACATTATGTCCATTTGTTGTATGGGTGTTTGCTGGTTTGAAACCCTAAACTCCTTGTTTTTAGATAACCCAACATAACCCAACATAACCCAACAATTTCAACCTTAAGTATGGTTTCCATGTAGTTATAATGAACGCAGAGGGAGGCAGAACGACCAAGCCGAATGTCTCATAGATGAATCATATACTGTATGTGGGTGCTCACGGAAACACCGGGATTGCCCGCTAAAACAAATTTGATTACCTTCTTGGTTTTCGCGTGGGCAGAAGGAGAACTAATAGAAGAAAACATTATTATATAGTTTTATTTTAAATAAACTTGCAGAAGTTTTTGTAAATAACATCTTACTTTTGCCTGGGACATTTGGCACCAAGTTGGCAGTAAAGTTAATGATGATCAAACCCAATTCCAGTCACTTTCCCCTAACCGCAACCCCATTCCCATGCCTGTCGATCCACTAAGTTTGGACTATTTGTTTAAGTTTCTTTTCAAAAGTTCCAAATTTGTTTAACTTTGTTGTTTGTTTGTTAGCAATGATGGTATTATATCAATTTTACTGGACCTCAAAAGTGTGTGTCTGTGTGTGTGTGGGGGGGGGGGGGGGAGGGGGGGTCCTATATACCCTGATTACATCTCTGTCATGTATGTAATGATAACTGAACAAATTGACGTATAAATTGATTCTTCAGATTGTGTACTGTCTTGTGAGAATGGAGGCAGCATGGATTTTGAAATATGTCAGTGTACATGTGACCAAAACTGGAGTGGAATCAGTTGTACCAGTAAGTGGGGGAAATATGAAACCGCTCTGGAATATTATTATGGAAAAATATGTGATTGTGCCTACATTCAGATCCATCGCTCTTTCAGTCATGTAGCCTACATTATTAACCTTCAGATTTGTTAAATATTTATTACAAACGTTTGGTCATCGTTTTTTTTAGCAGACATTGAAATTGGCTTCTTATTACTACTTTTGTCAGCAACCTCCTATTGTTCATGCCAAATATTTGTTGCGTATATATCGTGAGACTAGAAGTGAATGTTATATCGAATTTATCATCAATATTCTGTTTGTAATTCGTTTTCAATATATCGATATGTGAATTAGGAAATGGACCTGAAGATCAGAACACTATCTTTAGGCTACATACATTTATTATCTAATTTGCCTTTATTTTCTAGATTGTTCACTGTCTTGTGAAAATGGAGGCACCTTAGATAATGGTACCTGCCAGTGTACATGTGATCAAAACATGACTACCAATAACTGTGCCGGTAAGTGAAAAACAAACAAACAAACAAACTGACCGACCAGCTGAACGACCAGTAGAGGCCAAAAATGGACTTGATAATTGATATACTGGAAAATGAAAACAACAACAAACAGACACACTGAACGATTGACCAACCAACTGGGCAGACTGACGACCGTTGTTGTTTAGAATGGCGTGTACAAAATGGCGTGTTAACATTAATTTCTTATGACCTAATAATACTAAATAAGCTCACGATAAGCACGAGAATTATCTGAAGAACCTTGCTTTTATTTTCTAGATTGTTCTCTGTCTTGTGAGCATGGAGGAACCTTAGATCATGCTACATGTCAGTGCACATGTGACCAAAACTGGAGTGGCAGTGAATGTACCGGTAAGTGGGGGAAAATATGATAACACTGTGTAATTATTGAATTTACGGTCAATGTTTATTGAAATGTTTGTTTGTTTGTAATTCGTGTCCAAGTAGGCCTTCGTTATTTCCCCGACATTTTCAACATTAATTATTTTAACGCCGATGTCGTCGCCGCCAACACCACCACAAGCGCCGCTATTAGTACCCTTTACTGGATCCAGGGGAAAGGGCATGCGCCTCCGCCATTTTTATCACAATGCATGCTTACGTTATGGTTTGTTTTTGTTTGCTTTCTTTGTTTGTTTTTTGTTTTTGTTTTTGTTTTTTGTTTTTTTCATGTGCCCCTTTTTGGCGCAGTGTCCTGAAGAGGAAGATCTTACAACACGGCTTACACATATGCAGTGGCGGATGATTGAACTCACAAAAATCGGGGTGAAAATTAGTATTAAATATATATATATATTTTTAATTGAAGGAATAACGTATATTTACTAACTTATGTCGGCCAAACCCTGGTTCCGCTAGTGCTTGAAACATCCCCCCACCGATGATGACTCTCCGATGGTAATTTTTAGACTTTATCATAATCTAAGACAATTGCCTTTATTTTTTAGATTGTTCACTCTTTTGTGAGAATGGAGGCACCATAGATAACGCTGCATGCCAGTGCACATGTGACCAAAACTGGTTTGGCGATAATTGTACCGGTAAGGGAAATAAATTATTAACTGACCGAGCACTGACCAACCAGTAGAGGCCAATGTGTGACCAAAACTGGACTGACAATACATACCGGTATAAAGTATTTAAAAACTTGCCTTTATTTCTAGATTGTTCACTGTCTTGTGAAAATGGAGGCACCTTAGATAATGCTACCTGTCAGTGTACATGTGATCAAAACAGGACTACCAGCAAACTGACCGACCAACCGAACCACCAGTAGTAGAGGCCAAAACTGGACTTGATAATTGATATACTGGAAAGTGAAAACAACAAAAAACAGACACACTGAACGATTGACCAACCAACTGGGCAGACTGAAGACCGTTGTTGCTCAGTATGAATTGGCGTTTACAAAATGGCGTGGTAACATTAAATTCTTATGACCTAATAATTATCTGAAGAACCTTGCTTTTATTTTCTAGATTGTTCTCTGTCTTGTGAGCATGGAGGAACTTTCAATCATGCTACATGTCAGTGCACATGTGACCAAAACTGGAGTGGCAGTGAATGTACTGGTAAGTGGGGGAAAATATCACACCGCCGTGTAATTATTGAATTTAGGGTCTTTGATAATTCGTGTTCAAGTAGGCCATAGTAATTTCCTTAACATTTTCAACATGCTGAAGAACATTAATTATTTCAATGCCGATGTCGTCACCGCCAACACCACCACAAGCGCCGCTACCAGTACCCTTTACTGGATCCAGGGGAAAGGGCATGTGCCTCCCCCTTTTTATCACAATGCACGTGATTTGTTTTTGTTTTTGTTTGTTTTCATGTGCCCCCTTTTTGGAGTGCCATGGTCGAGCGGTTTAGTGCATCGGATTTGTGTTCTGATGGCTGAGTCATCAGAATGTGGATTCGAATCCTGGCTGTGACCATGATGCTTGTGTCCTTGAGCAAGACACCTTGCCATAATTGCTTCTGTTCACTCGGGTAAATGGGGCAGAGGTTGTTGTGTTTGATTAGCCCTATGCGCCGAAACGGCAGCAATTGAGCTGTATACTCCCCAGGGAACTGAGATGGTTTTAGGAATGATTTATGAACCTGATGAGCAGGGATAATAGTGTACAGCGCCTTGATTTAGTTGCTAGGATATAAGAATCGTGTATTATTAGGTGTTCGTGCGAACACCTCATTGAAATTGTTCGGGTTTTTTCTTCTCCTTCTCGATGAGATTTGTCGAACAAAAATAAACATAGTTCCAAAGTTCACAGGGCCTTTAAAATTGACACATACTTAGACCATAACATGTAGTTGTCAATAAAGTTGTGACATACAGTTTCAGGTAAAGTTGTGACGTCATGGTGATGTCATCAGTTATTGAAATACACTAAAATCAAATTTTAATATTTCAAAAAATAATATCTCATGAACCACAACAGATATTTACACAATTTTTGCATCATCTTACAGATCTTGAATTATGTGACATTTCGTACACAGACATGACCCAATGTGACCTATCCTTCCGGTCGACGCCGGAAGTTTAAGTGAAAAATATTCTGAAGCACTTTCATACGGTCTGTAGCCAACACGATATGGTACTTGGGTGTGCCTTCCGTGGACGAAATTACTATTGACATGTGACCTTTTCAAAAATGTGACTGATGACGTCATCACCTGTCACAGCGCCCTCTGGCCATAGACAAAAACCATAGGATATTTGAATAAATAACTTTTGTGAATAAAATGATTAGTGACATCTTATCTTTTAAAAAATATGTTTGATGACGTCATCAAAGTTCAGAGCGCCCCCCTAGCGGCATTTTTAAAAAGGGAATAATTTCCAATCTCAGATATTGAACAAAAGCAGGTACTAACGTTATTTTTTGATGATCATGAGGAACTTTTATTGTGTCATATATATGACCTTCAAATCACCTGATCTGACCTTTACTTCCGGTCTAAACAGGAACTTCAAATTCAATACATTCTAAATTTATATTGATATAATAAAAGATGATAAACCTTTGCAAAATATGATTGAAATCATCGATGATTGAACCGGAAGTTGACACGACCACCGTGTTTTTGTTCTAACAAATATTATTATTATTATTATTATTATTATTATTATTATTATTATTATTATTATTATTATTATTATTATTATTATTATTATTATTATTATTATTATTATTATTATTATTATTATTATTATTATTATTATTATTATTATTATTATTATTATTATTATTATTATTATTATTATTATTATTATTATTATTATTATTATTATTATTATTATTATTATTATTATTATTATTATTATTATTATTATTATTATTGGCAGTGTTCTGATGAGGAAGCTCTTACACTCGGCTTACATGCAGTGGCAGATGGTTGAACTCACACAGAGCGCGCGCAACGCCCCCAAAAAACATTCGAATGAAAATTAGTATTAGGCCTAAATATATTATTTGTTTTAATTAAAGGGATAAAGTATCTTTACTAACTCATGTCGGCCAAATCTTGGATCCGCTGGTGCTTGCACCCTCCCCCCTGACGATGACTCTCGTGTGGTAATCTTTAAACTTTATCATTATCTAAGACCCTTGCCCTTATTTTCTAGATTGTTCACTCTTTTGTGAGAATGGAGGCACCATAGATAACGCTACATGCCAGTGCACATGTGACCAAAACTGGTTTGGCGATAATTGTACCGGTAAGGGAAATAAATTATTAACCGACCGAGCACTGACCGACCAGTAGAGGCCAACGTGTGACCAAAACTGGACTGACAATAAATACCGGTAAAAAGTATTTAAAAAACATAAACAAATACTAACAGACACACCGACCAACTGGCCGGACAGCCCGACACGACGGACGGACACAGCTACCTGAAGGATATTTTGAAGACACACTCATCGTGTCGTGCTTATAATTTTAGATGTATTATTGATAGTATCATGCGTATAATTATATTGTTGAACAACTGAAAAATTAAATTTATCGAAAAAAAGAATGCCGAATTGTTACGAAATTAAAATATACCTGTAGGCCCCCCTAATATCTATCAGACTCTATGCCAAAACCCCATATTGGATACAATCACCTATAATTTAAATATTCAAGATTTTTGATTTTCAAGTTTCAGTAAAATCGTCCCGCTTCAGGGCGATCAGAGAGCAGTGGGTACGGTATACAAACACTGCTCGAAAGCACTGGAGACGATGTTGTGACAGTGCAAAGCTATGCTAATTTGTACTATTCGTATGATGCCCATAGTTAAAGCCTATAGCTCACAGAAACATGAACAGAATGCCACATTTTTGGGCTGCAATAGCCAATAAACCTGTAAAAGTAACATCGCAGATTGTCGATTGCAATGGAAAACCTCCACTTTATATTAAGTTGCTCATACAGGTTGGATTAAATCTAAATAATAATAGCTCAACATCTGGCATTTACCATGTTGAGAACAGCGGCGAAAGCTTATTTTCTTTGATTAATATCAATATGCTTGCGCTTACAAAGGTAACCGATGTGTGAAATTGCTATTATACATTTCTGGTAATGAAACCAAGGATCCCTTAAAAGCACACTTAAGCATTGTAGCTCGGAAGTCTGAGGAAATATGTAAACAAGGGCACTTGCTACACTGTAAGAAATATTGGGCAAACACGGTTGATATGTTGCCCAACACTGGTCAACATATCAACAGGTTACACAGTTGGTTTACTATTGCCCAATGTTGGAAAAAAAATTGCCAAAATATGTGAACAGTTGTGGTAAATACTGACCAATTCTGGGAGAAATAACCTTACCCAACCCCATGCTGCCCAACGTTTTTACAGTGTATGAGAACCAGAAACACTAAGGGGTTTACCACCACTTTTCCACGATAAGTGTTCTGTGTTACTTTAATAATCTAGTTACACCGGACCTACAGCTTAACATCCCATCCAAAGGATGGAGCAATTATGTTTATGCCTCATTATCTTGCTCAAGGACACAAGCGCCGCGACCGGCTTGGCCGGGATTCGAACCCACATCACCAGATACCGCTCGTCTACTATCACTGTCATTACTCTCTTTCATAGATTGTGCACTGGCTGGACCGTGTGCAGCGAATGGAACCAGCGCAGATGAGGCATGTCAACAGTGTATATCTATAGGCCTAGAGCTAGGCTTATCATCATGTTACTGGAGTGGCGAGAATACCTGTAATCCAGCCAACGGTAAGGCACCAATCATATTATTGCTGTCTTCCGTCCCACCCCTGTGCCGCTCCATATCTATACCTTTAGAACTGGTAATTAAAAAATAACCACATATATGACTGGCTCTGGCAAAACCATAAACTTGGACCCAATTTTCAAAAGTGAGATTTTGGTATAGTTTGATTCTCTAGATTTTCCTCTTTAATTTGATACCAGATTTGTAGAAATCAGAAAAATAATTTTTGTTCTGATTTCTACAAATCTGGTATCAAATGAAAGAGGAAAATCTTTTTCACATAGGGGTATGAACATTTGCCCGATTTGTGAGGCATCTCTTAACCACCATACCTTGTATATGGGATATTTGGTCCCCGCATGTACATGTATCACGTATTTCCCTGTTGGCCAAAAATAAGATGGTCGAAAAAAAGCGGGTCATCGCACCGATTTTGAAGCCGACCGATGACCAGAAACCGGAGACTTTTTTGGCGTAACAACACAACACAATAAGCTGAAACTTTCAAAGGTTGGTCGTTTGAATGTAATTCTTGATTTCAAGAGTGATGTGCATACTCGTAAAAGTAGTTTTACAAACCAATGTTTACTTCCAAATTATCAGGAACGTTCAACACAACACCGTGTGCAACGTATACTAGCAGCGGAACTTCTTACATCCGTATTCCTGAAAGTGGACTAATAACCTCGTTCCCAGTGCGTCTACAACACTCTGCAGAGTTCGGCTGATTATCTTCGGATGTGGTTTTTGCCGGCTTCTGGTGCAATCGCAGAATACGTGATCGGTAAGTGATATAATAAAACAGCAATAAGCATAAGCCCGATATTATCCCAGAAAACAAGAGGGCCAAACAGCTTGGCGGGTGCAATACGTTTTTATGAAAATTAATCTCCACACAATAAGCTAGTGACAACAAATTATCGTCACCGCAAAAAGATTCGAGTACTTTTTAAAATTAATATTTCACCATCATAAACGCAGAATTCTGCTATAGCTCAGGAGCACTGTACAGTGAAGTGTCTTGCCTAAGGACACAAGTACCATGGTCACAGCCAGGATTCGAACCCACATTCTGACGACTCAGCCGTCAGAACACAAGTGTGGTGCGCTAGATCCCGCTCAGACATGGCACCCCGTTGCCAAACCGTGCCCCATACTTTTCCACTTGTGTTTAATAAGTGCATTTTCTCTCTTTGGTGTTCCCATGCATGTTCCAATGCTGGTAGACCACTAATACTATAAATATCATGTAAAGTTTTCCGTCTGAAATACTGTCTTTTACGATAAAATGTGTATATAAATTTACATATGAAATGAACCATCAGCTGACGATCCATTTCCACATACAATGCATTTGAATTCATACGAACTATTTTCTCCTTATTAGATGAAACAAGATATAAACTCGAAAATTTCACAATTAGTTTATGTTCTTATGGCCTATAGCTCTTGGTTCTTATAAAGTATTTGTACATTTACATACATTATACCAATATTGTGCACACCAATTTATCTCGATCATTAATTAACTCTTTATCATTTTCCTCGTAGAATTGGTACCCAGTCCTGGATACTCTCGTATTATTCAAACTAATAAAGATGTTGCATCAGTGAACCAAGGCGTTGAATTTATTGAGTCGACTCGCTACTGGCTTACTTATATCGATGGCCTGATCGAATTCGGCCGACTTGGAACTAATGACCAGCTGCTTATGAGTTACCAAGAACCCAGATTCAAAAGCAATAAAGTGGTGGCCATTCAGCTGGGTCTATATGTAGAAACTGTGTGGAAGTTCTATGATACATGTTTTTCCTCTGAAAACTGAGGGGTCATGTGTACAATTTAAGTAGACAGACATACCAATGGTTAAACTATTTTTATGGTAAATAATCCAAACACCAAACAGCCGTCAGTTTATGAAAGGTCGGATAATGCCTAAAAAAGAGTCTCAGGTTTCTGGTTCTCGCGCGTCGTAGTTTTCTTTTATTTTGCTATGAAACGATGCCCAATTGCAGCCAAAATTGATGGATCGATTGGAATTCGGTTTTAAACGACTTTTTCACAAAGGGGTATGAACGTTTACCCGATTTGTGGAGGCCTCTCTTAGCCACCATACTTTGTGTATGGGAAATTTGGTCTGGTTCCATAACTGCTTAAAACAAAAGATTTAAAAAATTTACACTGATTTTGAAGCCGACCTAGGACCAGAAACTGGATACTTTTTTGGCCTAACTGTGCGGAGCCAATTTCGTAGTGCTAAGAATACAAATTTGCTAAGTACAAAAAAGCTATGCTTAGGGCTATCAATCAATCAATCATCGGGCATTTGTAGAGAGCCGTCATTCTAGTTGCCTGTTCCGAAGCGCTTGCGGAAGTGAAGAAATATAAATAAAAAATGAGAATTCATAGAATTTCATGGGGAAATGACATGTGCAACGTACTAATTGTAAGTATAGATTCGAAGAGATGTGTCTTAAGCCGGCTTTTGAAGTTCTGTATGGAGCCAAAAAGTCACGGTTGCTTCAGACAGGTGGTGAACTGAAATTTGCTCAGCAGATAAATTTTGCCAAGAATTATTCTCTGCTGAACAGCCCTATGAAAATGAGCTCAGAAAACGTGCTACATGCACAGTTTAGATGCATCCATTCAGTGGGTTTTGTCATTTAAACCATAATTATAAAAATTATAAAAAACTTCCACAATCCCATGCGGGTTTAATGCAATAAACTCATCTTAAAATAATTACCATGGGGGAGCACAAGGATTATAAGGGTAGCACTTGAGGCACTTGATTTGATCATGTGTTGTAATATCGCGCCTAGTTTATGGTTCTCCGGTTGATATGTAATGCGTTGTAAATATCGCGCCTATAGTTTGTAGATGGTTCTCTGTCTGATGTGCATCACTCCTAGTTTAAAGCTGGTTCTCTAGTGTGGTATGTAATGTGTTGTAATATCGTGCCTAGTATGGTTCTCCATGTGATATGCAATGCGTTGTAAATATCGCGCCTACTAGTTTGTAGATGGTTCTCTGTGTGATGTGATGGTTCTCTGTGTGATCGCGCCTTGTTTCTCGATGGTTCTCCGTGTAAAGAATATCTCGCATAGTTTATGTTTCTCCGTGTGATGTGTAATGTGATGTAATAGCGTACCTAATGTTTTAGATAATTCTCCGTGTGACGTGTAATAGTGTTGTAATATCGCACCTAGTTTTTAACAGGTTCTCTGTGTGATGTGTATTTAGTGATATCGCACCTATAGTTTATAGATAGTTCTCCACATGTGACGTGTAATGTGTTTTGAATATCACTCCTAGTTTATAGATAAGTAAAGACTATTTGTGGTGACACCATAAACAAATTTTCTTTTGAGTATAGTGGTTCTGAAAAGCTGGTTACAAAAGAGTTGTACCAACTGATTCTTTTCAGAACTACTTACTACTCAATATAGAATATTTACACGGTGTCACCGCAAACAGTCTTTACTTATTCTTTTCACCATGCAAAGCTACAAGTTTTACTTAGTTTATACACGATCCCCGTGTGATGTGAATGAGGTCTGAGGTAGGCTATTTGTATGTTAGTATAATTGGTTAACAAATATTGGCAAATTTGTGTTTTCATCAGAATTACATTGATAATATTTTGTTTAAGAAATGAAAAAGCAAAGAAAAATGGTTATCAGAAAGCTTGGTTTAACAGTAAAGAAAAAGTGCACAAGTGCATTATGACGAGACCTTCTATAACTATTTTGGGCCAAATATATTTACTGTAAAACCATGCTTCTCACAATTTATCAGCATTTGCTTTCCTTTCTACAAGTAAAATAGCAGTGTTTTGGAAAGCCGGTAATTGCTGTTAACAAAGCGAAAAAGAACAAGCGATACATCTCTAAAGATTATTTATTGTAACACTGTACATGTCCTTTTCAGCAGTATGGCATAATTAAAATTATATAAATCATTCTCCTGACGATGATCTGAATACTGATCGAAACGTCGAGTTGTAAGGCCTCCAGTTCTTTTCAGAACTAATTACTACTCAATTTGAGAATTTCACATGGTGTCACCGCAAACAGTCTTATCTTTGTCACCATGCAAAGCTACAGATATTACTTAATTATATAAATCTGTGTATTTTTGTTCAATGTGTGATTGATATGCATTAAAAATGAGTTGCTTCAACAAAATTAAAATTTATTATTTTGAGTTTATCATTGGATGAGTTTATCATTGCTACTTAGAAGTGGGGGTGGGGACATCAGGCAATGTCACATCCAGGATTTGGCAAATATGGGGGCGCGACGTGGGTCGTACAGCCTCGATCCCCTGCTTTTAAACATCATTTTGGGGGCAAAACCATAATTGCGAGTTAATTTTTTCTAGCAGTAAATAACAAATAGAACTTATTTTAGTCCAGCTCGAACCGAGTTTGCGGGGCTCTGGGGCCTGCTTAAGGTTCTATAGGCTCTCTCATGCAATAATGAGAGTTTATTCAGGGTTACGTTTGTGAAGTAGGCTTATTTTGGCTAATTATGCTCAGCAGTGCGTTTTGAGCACGACTTCTTTTACGTTTTATGGAGTTGCAACAACAACTTTGGCATACTCTTCAGGATTCAGGGTAGGGCCCACCTTTGGCATGATTTGTTAGCGGCCATCAAAATAGTTGGGTAAAATATTGATAATTCTGTCTATGTCAGTATAGGCTAACATGGTTAAACATTTTTTATTTAGTTATGGACCATTAAAAAGTGTGTGGTCAAAATCAAAGTCAGTAGCTATAATATTGTCTGGTTAATGAAACCTTTATTGAAATATTATTTAATTTGAAAGTAATAATTCCTAGGCCTTTTGAACCATTGGTAATTTCTAATACAATAAACAGAAAGTACAAGGCCAAAAAAAGTCTCCGGTTTCTGGTCTCCACGAGCGTCACCTTAGAAATGAAATGATGTACAATTGTAGCCAAAATTGCTGGATTGATTGGACTTTTGTGTTTTAAACGACTTTTTCACATAGGTGTATGAACATTATTTTGCCCAATTTGTGAGGTCTCTCTGAGCCACCGTACTTTGTCAAATGGGGAGGAAGGAGAAAAAAAGATTACCAAAAAACAAATAAATAAATAAAAATTAAAAAAATAAAATAAAAAGTGTATCACCGATTTTGAAGCCAACCCACGACTACTGGAAACCGGGTACTTTTTTGGCCTAACATGATTTTGTGTCATCCGTAGAATTACCATAATAATAATTATAACTGACAAAATAAAGACAATTGGTGGCGCTATTTACTCTGTAACCGATATACTGCAAGCAAACATTGTTTGCAATGCTGGCTGCTGCTAGCTGGCGATGATTCGTACGTCGCTCTTATAAGTTAGCAATAAGTCAGTGAGTGACATGATCAGGACAAACTCCTCATATACTCAGAATAGTTCAGTAAGTGTTTAGTTTTTCATTGAAATGTTCCTTCCTCCATGGTCCAACCATAGAGCAAGGACCGGTCCAACATGTCCAATTATGAAAATATGAGACAAAATGCAAGAGGGCGCTGTTCGATGCAACTGTGATAGAAATTGCCCATAAGGGAATTTATGAGTTTAGCTAGTTACACTGGACTCCCCAAAAAGATCTGCTAATTAGTAATTGAATTATTACAATCTAACATTTTGTGATGAGGTAACTGCCCAAGGCCAAGCAGACACTTTTTGCATAAGTTCATTATTGTGAGATGGGTAATTTTGGAAAAATAACAATTTTATCATTTTTTTTTTTAAATTAAAAAAAATGTTTCAGTAATTTCATGAGTGTCAGTGAAGGTCACTCATTGGTTCATGTTTGCGCGCTTTGTGTATACGCACGCACAGCGCACATACATGAACCAATGAGTGATCTTCTCTAGCCTCTGAATGAGGGCGATATTCATCAGTTTGTGACATCATAATGGCTTTTAATGCATAAGGTCTATATTGGATTTATGTCAAAAGTGTCGCTAATTTTCAGGTTGTGATACAGTATATGTGTGTATTTTCAAAGGTTAAATGATGCATTTTAGTGACAAACTTCTTGCTTAAAAATCCTTGTATCTCTGCATTGCAGAATCCAACAATTATATCTATATCTATGGTTATACAAAGGTTTCATTTTTTAATTTTTTAGTCAGCTTATCTGTTCAACCCTAACCCCCTTAGCTGTTTTGGCGAAGAACATTCCTCAATCCGCCAAAATCCAATACCATGCACAAACACTACCACCAAACTGTTGGACTTACATGTAGTTGGAAAAGAATATCGTATCAGACCGCCACTTTTTTATGTTTTTTGGGGATTTGTTTGCAACCACTACCAGTTAAAAAATGATTCTATCGATTTTTGGGGTACAGAAAGCGAAAACTATCTTTAAAATCCACTTTTATGATGGTTTTCGGACTTTATTTCCCTTCTAAAAAAATCTTCCCCTTCAGAAAATAGAAGGATCCTATTATAGTTGCCACTGCGCATACATGACCGTGTTGGTCACTAACGGGGAGTTGACAAGATCAGGCTGACAATGACATGGCTGAGGAAGTCATCGTATACCAAAAATGCCTGATTTTTCATGAAATAAATATCCTGGAATAATTTGAAGTATACGTGTATGTCCATCATCATCCTTATGTTCTCCACCTTACTGGGTAGGTAAGATTACATTTGGTTATATTGAATGAGAAAAAGTGGCGGTTGGATACGACATTCTACCCAGTAGCTGATTCCATCAATATCCCTAACTCCCTAAGCATTGTTACTGAACAATAAAAATCCTTCAAAATCCTCCAACTGCCTTTGTTGTCTAGGGAGTTAGGGATATACAACATCATGCAGTAACACTACCACCTAACTGTTGGACATAGCTGTAATTAGGAGACCCAGCCCCATGTAAAGTAACCCTGTCTGGGCTGTACAGTACACAGTAGGGGGCATGCCTCCGGTTACTGCAATTTGCCCCCAATTTTTTCCCCGATGGTAAGTCAATGCTTTTTCAGCAGTACAAAATTACATTAAAGATTAACGTTTACCCCCTTAAATTTAAGCTTGTCCCCCTGCACAGTCCATCAAAATACAACACTATGTATAGTGACACTACCACCTAACTGTTGGACTTAGCTGGAATTGGGACACCCAGCCCCATGTAAAGTAACCCTGTCTGGGCTGTACAACTACACAGTCCATCAAAATCAAACAAACCCCGCTGTTGGAGTTTGAATGGTTTGGGGTGGTCAGGGTTAATACATGTACCATTATATGTAGCATGAAAATTTACTATGTACAAAAACTCTTCCTTTCTCCATGTTTCAATAAAGCATCGAACAACCAATGCCAAGTACTGCCTGAGTGGGAAATGGATGTCTTTATAAGAAGGCAAATTATCATCGCCATACTATACTGCCTTATCTATTGTGAATATCTCATCATGGTCGCTGAGGGAAAAGTTATGTACAATTACGTCCACTATCCCTACCGGAAAAAACCTAAACTGGTAAGTAGCTTCAAAACCTTAACCCTCCTACTACTGCGAGGGTCAAAATCAGTCAAAATGTTGATATACTTGCCAAGGTATATCTAGTGCACTTAAAAGTCAAACTGTCAAACTGTCAAACCTTACGTGTAGTAAGTACATTAATAACCCCAAACCTAGCTGCAGTTACTCTGTCTCAAAGTAATACTGCTGATATCCGGGTACCTGGGTATGACTTATGAAAATATTTACTGAGCATTATTTTAAGCCACACAAATGGTGTGTCCGATTTTTTTTGTTTTTTGCAAACAAAATGTGTGTGGTGAATGGGGATGCTACGAGTTGTTTTGAATATAGAGGCGGGAAATTATTACGGTAATTCTACTTTTATTATGACTCTAATAAAACAAGAGAAACTTGTGTTCATATTGGTTATTTTATACTTTCGGGAGTATTTATGTGTTTTTACAAAATTGTTTACGTGTACTCGGGTATCTGAAGATTTCCAATGTTGGGTATCCGGTTCCCGAAATATCCGAAAATGCACAGCCTTATCTCAAAGGTCTTGTCATTAGGACAAATTTTGTGAATTTTGTATGAGATTATACCCTGGTAACCTAATCGTTGTTGTAACAATAACCATAACTACCCCATATCCTGCAAAATCCTCCAAGGGGCACTTTTGGGGGAAAATTCAGCACTGTTGGAAACAGGTACTTTCACCTCATCAAATGGGACAAAATTACTACCTGGCAAGAAGTACAGGCCATAAGTGCTGAATATGAAAGATCAACGAAAATGCTTGGTGCATTTTGAAGATGAGGGCCTGTTTCCAAAAGTGCACTGGAGGATTTTGGAGGATTCAGGAATGTTCCTAGCTAGAATACCTAGATGGTTTTAAGGTATTGATTTCCTAAATGCAGGAGCGCCAGTTTAAGATAAGCATGCGACAGTGCGAGCGAAGTGATGAATGTGGACGAGAGCAAGGTCTTGATTTGATCCGATGTGCCAGAATATGCACTGCACCAGCTTGCTACTGGGAAATATATGGACATGATGAGGTAAGGTACATATTTCATTTTACTCAGTAGTGTTAGGCTATATAAAAAAAATTAACCCTAACTCCCTAGGTCCATTTGCTTACACAAAAAACCTGAATCCTCCAAAATACTTCAGTCGTAAAGCAAGCACATGGCATGTATGCACACGTATGTGTTTCTAATCTGTGATACATGTACATGGCCAGGGACCCTCCCTGCATGCATGGAGCAATAAACAGTGCCCACTGACCTTGCAATCACTACAACAAACATGGATGTACATAATAATAATAAGTCGACTTATATAGCGCACGTATCCACCAACTGAGTGGTGCTCAAAGCGCATTATATTATTATCCATGCTCATAAGGCTCATAAGGCTCATAAATCATTCCTGAAACCATCTCAGCTCCCTGGGGAGTATACAGCTCAATTGCTGCCATTACAGCGCATATAGGGCTAATCAACCAACTCTGCCCTCACAGGTTACCCATTTAACCCCTGGGTGGAGAGAAGCAATTATGGTTAAGTGTCTTGCTCAAGGACACAAGTGTCACGGCCGGGATTCGAACCCACATTCTGCTGTATGTGACATGGAAAGGCAAGTTTGCCTAATAACCTCAATCCTCCAAAATCCTTCACTTTAGCAAAGAGGATTTTGAAGGATTTGGGAAGGTTAGGGTTATAACAATAATAATGACGCTCATAACGCACCGATACAACATGTACAAGAGAAATACAAAAACAGACTATGAATAGGGTAGATAAAATGTACAATTATGCAATCCTCATTAAATGTGTCTTGAGGGCAGTTTTAAAATTGGTCAGCATCTCCGCCCGCTTAGCAAAAACAGCCTTACCCTACACAAATTTAAAAAAATTTTTTAGTTGAAACTAACAATTTCAAGAAGGAAAAAAAAAAAAAAATTGCATATCTCCTGAAGCCAGTTCAAGTCACCATGTAAAATAATAATTTAAAAAAAATAATATATACTACTCAAAACAATTTAGGGAACACCGGAATAATCTCAGTTAAAGCAAGATCATTTATTTCAGATAAACACAATGTTTCACAGAATTGATGAGAAACAACTGCACAATGAAACAGATGATAAAGGATGCATGTAGTGATTACACATTTCATGACATGACTACTGAAAGAGAGAGGGGGTTGCAAATGAAAATCCCGGTTCATGGTACATTTCAAACCTATTTGATGTTAAAAATCCGGTGTTCCCTAAATTGTCTTGAGTAGTATAGTTTCTCGTCTGCTCATTGTGAAAACTTCATACATATCTTCGTTGTTCAATCATTAAACCTTGGGTTCATCAACGCAAAAAAAAAAAAAAAATCCATCCCAACCATGTTAACTGGGCTAAAAGGACACTAGCAAATTATTATTATTTTTTATTTGGCCTTAAAGTTAAAGGGAGTGTACACCTATTAAATGTTGGTTGCTTTGCATATGGAGTGTCGTGGCCGAGCGGTCTAGCTTGCCGGACTCAGGTTCTGGTGTTAGCAGCAGATGTGGGTTCGAATCCCGGCCGTGACACTTGTGTCCTTGAGCAAGACACTTAACCATAATTGCTTATAGGGGCAGAGGCAGTTTAACAACTGCCTTGTTCTGGACTAGTTACCCCTCCCAGTCCTATTCGCACCGTGAAGAGGCTGGTTATTAACTTGTCTTGTTTCGGTGCGAGGGGCTGGTTTCTTCAGTGTTGGAGTCGTTGTAACAACTTAATGACTGAGTAGCCCCCAGCTTGGAGTGGCCATTGGCCTTGTGTGGGGCGAATTGCATAACAAATTTTTTTTTTTAAATATATATCTTTTGATTCTTATAAAGTATGGATTTATGAATTTACAGACATTTTACCAATAGTGTACAGTCAATTTCTTACAAGCCAATATACACTTGGTAAAATGTCTGTGCATTCATATGTAATCAAGATATAAAAGTGTAAAAGTTTCAGCTTATTTCATTGTGTTGTTTACGAGGAAATGAATATGCATATAAACTGTTCATATTCATTCCATTATCGTGAAATTTTTGTCTTCATGGAAACAGAAAGTATTTCACTCATTTTACTCAAACAATAATACCCAAGACAGAAATATTTCAAGGGATATTTAATACTATCATCAACTTTACATAAATATTGCATCAACTTTTTGCAAATTTTACATCATCAACTTTACATTACTAAATTTTATGAAAGAGTGTGATAATTTTAGTGCTGCAGTTACGGGCGAAACGATTACTTGGTTAGCGTTAATGTCAGTTATCTAAAAACTGCTTTGCAAAATGGTTGTGAAAATGCACTTACATGTATATGTACAGGTAGGCTCTGACAATAGGCATTTTATGGTTCACATACACGTTGCGGTTATAAAATGTCACTCGAATTTATATTTATATTTATATTTATTTCATTTCTCGGGCATCAGATAAAAAGTACAATAATGCACATTGGTAAAAACATTTAATTTTTTTTTTTAAGATATGAAAAAAGCAATTAAAATACAAAGTAAGGATAGAAAACCAGTTGGAGCCCGAAGGATTGCCTAAAAGAAACAAAGTTCCTGTCAAGAGGCTTTCCTCCCCAGCTGGTTAAAAAAATATATATATATATAAATTAAAAAGAACAAAATATATATAAAAATTACAAATACGCATGAATACACAAACACAATCGTTCATAAAATTGATAAAAACCTTAAAGAAGCACTCCAATGTCAAATTCAGCTCTGCGTCCCGCCCACCCTCCAAAAAGGTAGAGGACCCAACAGAAAGCGGAAAAAACAAGGGCCCCGTCCATTGATACATGAGCGAATCACAAAACTGAACACGACCCCAGAGTGCCTCCTTAAAAAAGGATAAATACACTGGTCAAAATATAAATTATTAAAACCCTCCTACAATCAGTGCAATTTTTGAAACAACCCATTCAAGGCCACTCCAAGCCATTAACTGTTGCCAGTGGCCTCCTATGGTTACCCTTCTGTGCACTGTTACACCACTGAGATTGCAGGGTAAGGTGGTCTCCCATTGATACATTGCAGGCCATACTAATATGTTCACACATTTACATGTACATTGGCCTTGGGTGACACAGCAGATTTTGTTAGATTACTTGGAAAGGACAGCATGCAGGCTTGTATGTACAAAGGTTGGTGAAGAACATATTGAAAATTTAGTGGATCGGAGTGGCCTCCATGTGTAGTAGGGTTAAATAAAGTCAACTTTGTTATAAACAAACCATCTTTCACCCATCTCCTTTCAAATGTCAACCCCACCTCATTTAATACTTTGCTGGACTAGTGGATTGGCATATAATTGAGCATGGGGCAATTTTCTACCTGAAAGGTTTTTCTTCCATGTTTAAAAACATAAGAGCATATAACTCTTCTGTGGTAACCATTAAAATCTGAACATGAATGCATCTAAAAGCAGATCTGCTGAAGATAGATGTTTTCAATCATAAATAGCCCCCTCTTTAGGCCTGCTACAGAATCAATAACAGTTAAACAAACCACGCCTGGTATTGTACATTTTAAATTTATTGTATTTACAGAAATAGTTACTTCTGCAGTCATGATTTGGAGCTCATCACTACCTCAAAATATAGGCCTACAAACTTAATCTATGCTGCGACAATTCTGTACTTAACAAAGATACACAAATTTGCTTACAAATATAGCACAACATCAAGTTATTGACAAAATATTTATTTATTTATTTATTTATTTATTTATTTATTTATTTATTTATTTATTTGGTTAATTTTGTCAGACATACATTTGAGTCCTCAAACCTTCAGTCCAAGTCATCAGTGTTGAGTTTGAATTTTGAGTCATGAAGATTGAGTCTGAGTAACATGTCGTGAGGATCGAGTCCAACTCAAAAATCCTTTAAAAATAAAATTTTACCAAAAAACACCAAATACTGGATTAAGATGTCCAATACATGTAATTCCCTATTCGATTAGCCACCATTATGATTGTATTGTTAGTATGGTACATATACATAACTATTTTAATAAAACACATTATTTAAACAAAAATTTCACCATCGAGTCTATAGTCATTGTACATTGATGGTGACTCAAGTTTGAGTCACTATTGAGTCACTATTGAGTCACAAGTCCATTAAAACAAGTCTGATTAGGACTGACCTCATGACAAAAAAAAAGTAGAAACCAGACCTGTTTTGATCTGTGATAATATTAGTTATATATCCCAAAAGCACGAGTGAAACATGGAAAAATTTAGTGCTTTTGCGTCCCATGCCAGATTTTTCATTCTAACGTGGAATATAAAATATAGGAAGGAATACTCTTTCCAATAAACTTACAGTAAATAATTTGCACCTTTCTTAAAAAATGACATTATTTTGTAGGAATATCAAGACCTGTACATGTATACCAAGTAAGTTTTACGATCAAAGTTGGCCATTTCTACTTGTTTTTAACTACCAATTCTAAACCTTATCTTGAAAGGGCCTATGAAATGCGTATTTTAGCACATATCTACACTTCTAGACAACAAAATGGGAATTTATTGTTTGATGTTGAGTGAAAAGTGTACATTTGAAAAGTTGTGAACAAAATTAGGCTTAATTATCCTTGACACACGAGGGTGCTGTTTTTTTGATCGAGAACACAATAGGAACTTGGTGTCACAATTAGCAGCACTGGAAGTGCAACGTTTCCAAACCCAAAACCTTGCTCAAGAAAACAGTTGTTACTGATTTGTGAATAAACACTCAGTTAACGATAACAAATTAAGTGAATTGACTTTTAAATAAGACTTGAAGGTTTGCATGGTGGAAGAACAATAAACTGAAAGGTTTGCGGTGACACCATGTGATGAATAAATCTCTCTTTTGAGTATGGTTGACTCAACGTTTCGGACAGTGTACTCTGTCCGTCGTCAGGAGAATGCTGGATTCCAACTGGGCCTGTGCTCAAGTAGGAGAGTGCGGTGAGCTGTGTATGCTGTATGCGTTGGGCTGTGAAGGCGGGAAACTGGGCGTGTGTGGAGTGGTGGATCATGTTTGTGGGGGGAGAGGTGTGACTGCTCACTCGGGTGTGTCAGACTGGCTTGGGTGCTGGAGCAGGGAGGGGCTTGTGTCATCACATGGTGTCACTGCAAACCTTTCAGTTTATTGAATTGACTTATAAAATCAACTTTGTTTGATGTACAATCAACCATGGTGTCTTGCATAATTATTGAGGCCAATTTCATACAGCTGCTTAGCAGAAAAATTTGCTTAGCGGATTTCTTTGGTTACCAGCCAAACTTTCATACAAAATGTATGCATTTTGGCTGGTAGTCTGTTTTATAATACTTAGTAAAAATATTTGCTTAGCAAAATTATCTGCTTAGCAGCTGTATGATATTGACGCCTGATCCCACAGTGACTTCACTGATTTGCTCATAGTCGTGCAAATTTCCAACATTATATAGAATTAAAAGTCTTTAAAAAAACAAGACCTGTATTAAAACACCCACAAATTGGCAATTAACCCTCTTACTGATAGACCATATTTGAAACCATTCAAAATTTCCACTTTCAAAAATGCCCATTGGTTTTGTACACACATGGTCAAACCATTTGAACAGTGTTGGTAGCAAGCTTTACTACCATTCAAATCCATTCAAAGGCATGGAGGGTCCATTGATTCACCACTTAGAAGTATCCAAACAAGGTTTTGTATTAGCTGTACTACCATTTGGAAAGATGCAAACAAGGTTTTGTATTAGCTGACCTACCATTCAAAACCATTTGGGGAAATCAATACACAGTTATTTCACCATTCAAAACCACAAAAGTGAATGGTTTCAAATGGTGCATCAACTTGTATGAAAAAGGTACCAAAAGTAGGAGGGTTAATGGATAGAAAAGGGATTTCAACATTGATACAAAGTTGTGCATTTACAAAGTTTTAAAGTAAACAAATTCCTATTTCTTCGGCCCTTGGAAGTTTAATTTCTTAGATAAATGGTTTTATGGAACCATAGTACACTATCATGTATCCCCTGATTCTTGAAGAGCACTCCTTGTGACAAACCTTGCCAAGCATGGCATGGCCTTCTGAAGTCCTTGGCGGAACCCACGATACTGTAATGTATAAATGAATGGATTTGCACACATGTTCAGGAAAGCGATACAGATAGTGACTCCGTACAGTGTCTGATTGTAGTGTACGCTGTTGTTGATATTGTAGTACGTATAGCAGAACTGGTTCGGCAGCCAGCACAGATTAAACGTCGCGCAGACGATGATTAAGGTTTTGATGATGCCACGACGAGCATGTCTGTTGCCGGTGGATTGTCCTTGTTGCCTGCTAGCCTGAGTGAGGGGTGTGTGCTCATTTGGAGTATTGCCTGCAGGTGTGACTCGTATTGCCCAATAAATTCTGACATACGCAAATACCATGAGAGCGCTAGGCACAATGTAGGCAAGAAGGATTTGAAGAACCGAATAAACAATTTTACCAGTTTGGCTTTTCCATTTGTGTAGCATGCAGCGGTTTTTCTTGTCAATATAGTGCATCGCCAGGGAATGAGATTGGAATAAGTACCCTAAAATCCAGGGAAGGGTGGCCAAAAGAATAGACCGTGGCCAGACCAGCCAAGGCTGGTTCCGGTACTGGACTGGGTGTAATATCGCATAGTAGCGTTCGTACGTGAGGCACAAAAGGTTTAAAGTGGACGTCACAGTCGTCGCCCAGAAGAAATAGTTTGAGTTCCAGATGAAGCACACCAGCCACCCAGTGGAGGATGAAGTCATGTGCGGCTGAGGCACGAGATAACACAGCACCAGAAAAACAGATGCTACCAGGTCAATCACAGACTGATTTATCAACAGGATATTTGTGTTTCCCTTACGAGATCTCACCATGTATGCGAGTATGTAAATCGCTAGACTGTTACTAATGATGCCAAGACCTGCAATGATGCTGTAAATTATCTTCTCGACGGGTGACAGCGGGATGTAATCTGGTCCGTATGGATTCATTTTATTTAAAGCCGTAAATAAGTCTCAAAATCAGAATGGTTCCAGGTGGTCAAAGCAGTCTTCCTCGTCACAGATTGCAGGCCCTTCACAGTGTTTTAGAGTTGATTCATTGCTTCACATGTAAAGTTAGTTTTCTGTACACATTCTTTCTTCACAGTGTTGGTGTCCTGTTTTTTAATACAATTCACTGCCGAGACATGGACCATATGTATATTCCACTAGAAGACACTAGTTCCAAATTCAAACAAACTGTCCCTTGTTAAAACATGTGCCACTTCTTTACTGGTTTCATTGTCTGGTTTTTGGCAGCCAACACCATGAAATCAATAAATTCATTCCACCATTAAGGGAAATAGAAATGGTTGTGTTGAGACCCAGACGACAGTATACCAATATCAAGTGTAGTCCTTTTGTGTTTACCTGTTATTGCAAAGTGTGCTATGCACACCGTACTGCTGTATTATATTACATCATACTGTACATGTACGTATAGTTTCCTTGTTTAGTTAAGTGGACCATGAAGTCACAATACAGACTTTAATCTGGGGATTTTTTTTGTTACTTAAAATAGACTTGTAAACTTGTACACATCCATAATACCATGGCCTTGACCATCAATGGTAATTTTCCACTTGTATGCATATGTACATCCTATTCATTTACATGGTGTAAATGTACACACACAGGTACGGTGTACATACATGTTCAACCCTAACCTTCCTAAATCCTCCAAAATCCTCTTTGCCAAAGTGAAGGATTTTGAAGGATTGAGGTTACATGCTACATGCTCTTTGCTAAAGTGAATGATTTTGGAGGACTGAGGTTATTAGGCATACTTGCTTTTCCATGGTACATGTACATCCATGTTTGTTGTCGTGATTGCAAGGTCAGTGCTTGGGTCAGTTGACACTGTTTATTGCTCCATGCATGCAGGGAGGATCACTGGCCATGTACATGTATCACAGATTAGAAACACATGTGTGCATACATGTCATGTGCTTGCTTTACTACTGAAGGATGTTTTGGAGGATTCAGGTTATGTGTAAGCAAACGGGCCTAGGGAGTTAGGAAGGATTCAGGTTATGTGTAAGCAAACGGGCCTAGGGAGTTAGGAAGGATTCAGGTTATGTGTAAGCAAACGGGCCTAGGGAGTTAGGAAGGATTCAGGTTATGTGTAAGCAAATGGGCCTAGGGAGTTAGGAAGGATTCAGGTTATGTGTAAGCAAATGGGCCGAGGGAGTTAGGAAGGATTCAGGTTATGTGTAAGCAAATGGGCCGAGGGAGTTAGGAAGGATTCAGGTTATGTGTAAGCAAATGGGCCTAGGGAGTTAGGAAGGATTCAGGTTATGTGTAAGCAAATGGGCCTAGGGAGTTAGGAAGGATTCAGGTTATGTGTAAGCAAATGGGCCGAGGGAGTTAGGAAGGATTCAGGTTATGTGTAAGCAAATGGGCCTAGGGAGTTAGGAAGGATTCAGGTTATGTGTAAGCAAATGGGCCTAGGGAGTTAGGAAGGATTCAGGTTATGTGTAAGCAAATGGGCCTAGGGAGTTAGGAAGGATTCAGGTTATGTGTAAGCAAATGGGCCGAGGGAGTTAGGAAGGATTCAGGTTATGTGTAAGCAAATGGGCCTAGGGAGTTAGGAAGGATTCAGGTTATGTGTAAGCAAATGGGCCTAGGGAGTTAGGAAGGATTCAGGTTATGTGTAAGCAAATGGGCCTAGGGAGTTAGGAAGGATTCAGGTTATGTGTAAGCAAATGGGCCTAGGGAGTTAGGAAGGATTCAGGTTATGTGTAAGCAAATGGGCCTAGGGAGTTAGGAAGGATTCAGGTTATGTGTAAGCAAATGGGCCTAGGGAGTTAGGAAGGATTCAGGTTATGTGTAAGCAAATGGGCCTAGGGAGTTAGGAAGGATTCAGGTTATGTGTAAGCAAATGGGCCTAGGGAGTTAGGGTTTGGGGAGGAGGTCCAAAGTCATGGTACAGCCAAGCCTTTCAGAAGCTTGGCCACAGGCCCATGCTTTGCCCAGGCCTAGGCTTTGCCCAGGCCTAGAGGCCTATATAATCCTCCAGCTGAGCACAAAAGTCCCTTTACTAATGAATAGATCTCAAATAGCTCTTATTGTAACAACTGCAGCCATTATAATGAGTTCTACATGGCCGGGCTAGGCCCTCCAAAAGCCCATGTTAGGTTGATTGGGAGTTTGGGTTATAGAGTATCCTTATTTTCACTTTCACTACATGACATGCATGATGTTACAGTATCAGGAAAGAGCAAGCAATACTGAAACTTCAGAAACAAAACAAGGAAAGTGTATGCATACTGGCATTGGTAACATTATTTTAATGTTGAGTGGAAACAAAAGTTAGACCTACATGTATCGCATTTCATGGCCAATTATGATCACAGCTCCTTTTACACATCACTTGACCAATGTAAGACACAATGAAGTGTATTTATTTTTTATTTTTTTTGTATCCCTAAATAACATGGTTCAGTACCAGTGGGGATACAATGACCATGACACAATCAGACCTAATCATTTGGATCCCCTTTCAGAAAACCTGCATCCTCACGTGATTGGGAATATTTAATATCGAAAGCAAAGGTAATATATTATTTTGCCCAGAGGACAGCAGGAAATATTGGTACATCCTCATTGGGAGAAAAGGTTCAACAAAAGCATCTGCCAATCAGGATAATCCAGTTGATATCGACCCTGTGAGCTGTGTGGGACAAACAATTTAAAACCCTCTCAGTACCGAATTGTTTGACCACTCAAGCGTGAAGCACACATTCTTACACAACAGAAAGCTTGTGTTCAAAGGCCAATTTTACAAACTCTATTATCACCTTGAAGATATCGTTTTACAGCAAAATAAATAATAAAAAATATCTTACTTATTGAATTCCCTTTCATAAAATCCAAAAAACATTAAGATTGGTCAATAAATGTCCAAGTTCTCGGTCTTTGTTTCCTCAGTGTGATCTGTAAACTCAAACACTTTTTTGTACACAAACACATGGCGCTCCGTAGGTGTTTGGCATTTCGGATCTTTCCACTCCAATTTGAAGGGATTGCATAATAGCAACCTTATTTTATTTCACCATCAATGGAAAGATCCGATCTTGCTCTTTCCAACCATTGTAAGCTTGGGTATGGAGGGTGAACATGGACAAAACTACAGCTTTATAACAAATGGCCTTTGTGATCAGGCTTGAGTGTTTTTTTGTGAGAAAGCTTGGTCGACTAAAGTCGCCTATGGTAAGGAAATGGTTAAGAGCATGGGGAAAACAAACATCTCAATTTAGTTTGTACATGTATGTAATTTCCTTGTACATATTCTTGCTTCTTGTGCAACAGTTGGAGCACGGAGAGGTCGATGTAAGGTCATCATCGTTCAAGGGTTGCTGGACAAAACTCTACAACAGGCCCAACAAAGTTGACCTTTGAAGCCGGGCCAACAAGGTTAGTGTCACATTGTATCCCGTTTTACCCTTACTCAGTAAGCAAAATGATCTTAAAACACAAAACTAGGCATATTTTGCCATAATGATTACCTATAGTTTATTATTTTTTGTGGGGGGGGGGGGGGAGGGGAGAGGGGAGAGGATGGTCAGGTGAGTGGTCCTCTAACATTCAACCAAACTCCTTGGTAGCACTTTATCGCATTTTACTTTTGAAAATGATTTTTATAAATGGTTTTTATAAAATTTGTTCAAAAATGTTCAAAAGTCTTGTAAACTATAGAGTATTGAATATTTGGAACCCCCAAACTTTGACAACAAATTTATACATCACTAACCTGGGTGAGTTACAACTACTGTACCCAACTTCGGGAGTGGGGGTGTCAATGCTGACCCAAGTTTAATAGAACCTTGGATGACGTTCATGAGCTTCTTCAACAACACAGGTCTGAAAACATTTTAACCGTCTGATTTCTGGATCTAACCCTGCCCTGCTAATTTCCCTGTCATATGTAGGTCCATGTGTAATTCTTTGTTGGTCTACATGTACATTGTATAAGTGAGACTAATTGCGGTGACACCATGTGAAAATCTCTATTGAGTAGTAAGTAGTTCTGAAAAGAACTGAAGGTTACAACTCAATGTTTCGATCAGGATGGATGATCAGAGCATCCTGATCGAAACGTTGAGTTGTAACCTCCAGTTCTTTTCAGAACTAATTACTACTCAATAGAGATTTTCACATGTCAAAACAATTAGTCTCACTTATCCTGTTCACCATGCAACGCTACAAGTTTTACCTATGTACATTTTGTTCTAAAAAGGTTCTTCAACCCAATGATGAAGATTTCCGTTTTGGAGAATTGGTTTGATATGGGACGATGATGTACTGTGTGCACACTTTCATTGGACACCAGGCAACAATACCCCTCGATTGATGGAAAATATCTGTATGCTCAGCCAAAGGTGACCTAGATACACGGGTAATGGCCACACTGTCCCCTACAGTATATGTACAGTTACACTAGGATTAAGTATATAGTAGGTGTAGTTTCCTGTTCAGGGCTTATCAGTATACTCATTGGGAGAATGGTGTTTCAGTCGAGATAAGGGAGGGATGGACATGAGTGAACTTGATTCACAATATGGAAATCACACGCAGTGTTCACATTTAGTAGCCACTTTACATCTGCGTTTATTTATTTTACACTTATTCCTATTCTACGTGCAATAACAATGTTCTAATATATAAATATCACAGAATAACATTGAATGTTGGATACAAACTATTAGCCTGGAGAGGGCTTGCATTCCCTGTTTATGGACAATTATTTACGGTATTGCAAGCAATTTGGAATTTTTTTAATTCTTTGAAATTGGGAGCCCAACCAGTAAACATTTATAATTTACAAGTAATTCTTAATTTGATACTAACATTAACGTAAATTAAGTACACAAATACACACACTTTTGCCAGGCAGGAAATCGCCCTGCTGATCTAAAGGTCACACATAATGAAACGAGTCACATGCTCTATAGGATTGGCAATTGAAAAATAACCAAACTGTTGTATTTTAATGTAAATTTTACTTATCTGAATTAAGGAAAGGGTACACTTTCTTAAATTTAACATTTATGTATTTCCCCCCAAATCCTCCTGATTTTGATGGATTCAATACTTCACAGTATAGCCCAGCAAATAGAGCATGTACATCAAAGTCTAACAATTGGGGTACTTTTTTACTGCATGTTGGTAGATTTTGGAGGATTCAAGATGGTTTCTAGCTAAAATCCCTAGGGGAAAGCATACTCTTGCAAACAGTTTTATATTTTAATCACCATAGTGTTGTAACTACTCTGTTCATAGTGTGCATTTCTGCATTTTTTTTATTTATAGAAATAAACCAGACTGAAAAAACAACTATTTTCATTGTGTCTAAAACAAAATGGTGTACTTTTTATATTTATATATATATACATTTACAAACCATGATTATACCTGCAATAATATGTACAATCTCTGCAAAGTTTGTTGCAGTTGGGGAATTCATTTAGGACAAGTTCTCAGATGCTGAAGACTTGTATTCACAGCTCATTTAAAGATGCATCTCTGGTTTTACCCACAATTTCTGAAAATATTTGTTTTTTTATTGGAAAACAAATATATTGAAATAAAATACATGTACATGTATTTCACAAAATAATTGTCAGAAGCTTGGCTTAGGTCCCCCCAAAAAGGCTCAGATTTCAGGATTTTTAGTTTTCTAAAAGTGCTAGATCTATTGGAATTCTGCCGCGCTGTGCTTTAAACCTTTTTTTCACAAAGGGGTATGAATGTTTGCCCGATTTTTGGGTCTTCTCTTAGCCACCATACTTTGTGTATGGGAAATTTCGTCTGGTTCCAATAACCCTGTATACATGCTACCAATGTGCTTGGCTCTTTGCTATCAAAGGGTTCAATCTCTCTGAAATGACCCCCCCCCCCCCTAAGAACTTGGTAAAAAACACCCTCAGATTATAACTGTGACCTCATTGTTTGTATTACTAATAGTAGATAATTTGAAGCACTCTGTGACTATTTACTGCCCTTTCTCAGCCAGTGGTTCCATCCTGGCTTTCTTTGCCTCGGCTGCTTTCTTGGCAGTGCCCTTCCCTCTAATGCTCACACTCCCTCCGGACACACTGCCGCCACTGGTTGATGGACGTTGGGCGTAGCGGGTTACGCAGGATACACCGTCCACAAATTTGGTCTTGAAGAGAACATTGGCGTTGTTGAACATGCCGTCTTTTAGAGAAACAACAATGAACTGTGGGGGGAAAATAAAACAAATTTAACTAATGTGCAAAAAGAAACGACCCTATAATGAAACACTTGGATATGTGATAACAAGAAGGTTTACACAGGAAATGAATGTGAAATTGTGAGATTTGCTGTCGCTCAGAGGCAACAGAAGTTAACTCATTGGTTCATGTATGCACAGTGCACCAGCATGGTTTTGGAGTCTGAGAACTGCCTAGGATTTTAAAAACATTACATTTGTGGGTGGATATGTGCGTACTAAAAATCTTTATTATTATTATATAAAAATCAGAAGTGTGACAAAATTAAAAATCCCTGAAAAATGTGTAGTGGGCCTTCCTTTGGTCTTGAGGACAAAGCCTCCTGGATGTTTAATTTTGGAGGATTTACAGACTCTCCACATCCCCACAAATAAGAAACTAGAGGGTTTGGACACAATACAGGCTACTTCTTTCTTTCCTTGGTTGGCTACTTATATTTGGTCTAGAGGACAAAGCCCCCAGAACCTCCTGGATGTTTAATTTTTGAGGGTTTGGACACAATACAGGCTACTTCTTTCTTTCCTTGGTTGGCTACTTATCTTTGGTCTAGAGGACAAAGCCCCCAGAACCTCCTGGATGTTTAATTTTGGAGGATTTACAGACTCTCCACATCCCCACAAATAAGAAACTAGAGGGTTTGGACACAATACAGGCTACTTCTTTCTTTCCTTGGTTGGCTACTTATATTTGGTCTAGAGGACAAAGCCCCCAGAACCTCCTGGATGTTTAATTTTTGAGGGTTTGGACACAATACAGGCTACTTCTTTCTTTCCTTGGTTGGCTACTTATCTTTGGTCTAGAGGACAAAGCCCCCAGAACCTCCTGGATGTTTAATTTTTGAGGATTTACAGACTCTCCACATCCCCACAAATAAGAAACTAGAGGGTTTGGACACAATACAGGCTACTTCTTTCCTTTCCTTTGAGGCAAAGGGAGATTTGCAAAAAAATCCTGAGGAATCACAGGCCTGAAAAATGAATGAATTCAGCAAATTTTCTACAAAGACATCCCTGTATCCTATACCCTGACGTTATTCCTCTTAATACCTGTGAGTGCCTGAAGTGAGTGCGTAACATCTGGCCGATGTTCTGGGTGTGTGACAGATCCAGGGCTGCATCAACCTCGTCTAAGATGTAGAGGGGTGCTGGCTTGAATAGTAGTAGGGACAGGATGAGGGACAATGCCACTAAAGATCTGGAGGAGAAGAATGATTACAGGAAATTGGTGAATAAATGTATCAGTAGAACAATATTTAAAATGGAAGGTACAGCACTGGTTATAACCCAATTATTATTAGAAAGCCAACTTGTTGTGAAGATTCAAGGGAATGTACAATCATTCATAATTACTGATTACTGAATTTCACATATTGCGGAACCCGCTGCTATATTGTCATCGGGCAAGCTCGGTGGTCGAGAGGTTAGGACGTCTGCACTAGTAAGCAGGAGGTAGTGTGTTCGAATCCTGCCTGAGTCGCCTGTGAAGTTTTTCCACAGGGACTCGGAAAGCACTGAGTGTGCAGTGCTATACACGGGTCAGTGTAGGGCAAAATTAAATCAATCTATCACCTGAAAGCTAACTTGATGTGAAATTGGCAAAGGTACCAATCATCCTAAAAAAAATTATTCCGTTTGAACAATCCAGGATGTTTTTCAATCATCTTTTTATTAAACATATCTTTTTACAAATGTTTCTCAAGACTTTTAGCTGTTGTTACTCATTTTCAATGTTTCGAGAGAGTGTACTACTTACCTCTGGCCGCCACTCAACTCTGACAGGCTTTCCTTCCACACGTCACCAAAAGCCACTTTCACTTCCAACCCATCCAGAATGGAACATCCCTCTGTGGGCTGTAACTTGGCTTGAGTGCCGGGCAGGAGGGTGGAGAAGATCGAACCAAAATCCTGAAAGGGGGGTATTTGAAAATGCCATTTTGATTCAGGTTTTCTTTTCCAATCTCTACAGGGCAAAATCAAATAAATCGTATACAAAGCGAAATTTCATTAATCTATACAATCGTTATAGGATTGTCATCCCGTCAGTATCATATCAGGGTGCAAGATTAAGTGTTTCCCTGTTGCCTGGGGCAACCTAGTGATCCGATAATTGCCCATCAAAAATAAAAACACCACATTTTGTGTGAAACCAAACTGATTGGAGGGCAATCTTAATTCAGTTGGTGGTTGCCCCTGGGCGAACAAGTTAATATTCTTAGTTTTAGCGTCCCTAGGAAAGTTTATGACTGTTAGACCCTACCTTGTTGACCTGTGCCCAGGCCTTCTTTAGTGCCTCGTTCTTCTTCTCGTCCAGTTCGTGGATGGTAGACATGATCTTCTTTTTGTCGTTCTCCACGATGCGTTTCTTCTTCATCAAGTCGTTGTACTGTTGGAAGTAATAGAGAGTTAAGTGTAAGAAAGATTTGGAGCAACTGGGAGAGCCTGTTGTACAAGAACAGACACAAAGGTCATAACCTGCCAACAACTGGACCCCAGCCACCCATCTTCAACCCACCTACCATCCTTTTCATATCTATCCACCACATGTACACCCTCCCATTCCCCCAGCCACATTTAAGGGGGTATGAAATATTCAGATTTAAAAAAAAGATTATCAGTTTGTGGAAATTTTTAAACAGCATTTTACAATTTATCAATTGTAATATAAAGTGCTACCAAGGAGTTTGTTAAAATGTTTCATTTTAATTTTGTTGGTGGTATACTACGGACCATCCTCCAAACAAAAAGTGGGGGAATCCACTGGTCAGTATTGCTATCCACCAAGATCAATGCATTCATCCTTGCAATCTCAACCCAACAACCACCTACCTTTTCCTCTGCCTTGCTGAGCATGTTCATGGCTCTCATGTTGACACTGCGGCTCAGTTTTTCCTTGGTTTCCTGTAGTTTCTGCAGGCGTCTGGCTACCTCCCTGGGCTCGCTGCTACTGAAGTCGTATGCCGTGTTGGGTTGACCGAAGTAGTGCTTCTCCGTGGCGATCCATTCATACTTGGCCATGAGGCTCTCCACCTGGAGGGTCACAGTGAAAGACGCATCACACCAATCGATCAGTTAAACGAGCAAGGTATGCCACCATGATCGGCATGAACGATTCTAGTTCATAATGTGATTGAACACCATTGGTAGGATGTCCGTATAATGATCGATAATTTATAAGAATCAAAAGAGAAACCAATATGTGAAAGTTTCAGCTCATTTGTTTACATTCATTCTATAATGAGGAAAATTAATCACAGCCGTGACCAATTTCAAATTTGTAATATATTTCACATTTCAATTTTTTTTAACAGTGTGACAGAATGATTTTCCAGGATATTGGGTACCATCTGCAAATTCATATCAAGTACGTTTTTAGATTTTAATTGGGTAATTATCAAAGGTGTACAATCTTGTTAAGGCCACCATCTCATTAAGGCCACCATATCATTAAGGCCACCATCTAGACATGCCCAAGAAGACATCATACCTTATTGGCAGCATCTTTACTGTCTCTTTGATACTTGGTTATCTGATGATCCAATTCTTTCATCTCTAGCTGCGTCTCCTGATCCTCTCGTCCTAGCTGGGTCTGCTGGGCTATCTTGGCCTGGATGTCTTGGTTTCTATCCTTCAGAAGGTCCTTCTGTTGCTCTAGCTCCTTCTTGGTCTCTGCAACGGCTTTCTGTTAAAGTATCAATTGAGAAATAACTTTATTTAATTAAAGATGTATCACTCGTGTTTTTATTTTAACATCAATTTCAGAAAATGTTCTTTTTCATCGGAATATCGTTATTTTACTTGAAGGGAAAATAAATGATTTAAAAATGACATATCTCAAATGACATATCACTGGAAGCATAGTTTTACAGTACAATTTATTGTAAAACTATGCTTCCAGTGATTATTTTGTACCAAAATGAATTTATACTGTGTCCCATCGTAAAAAAAACAGTGTTTTCTAAAAAGGAAATTATCAATGTTTTTAATTTTTTTTGGTAGTGTCCCTTGTTGTGCTGTACCTTTGTTTCCTTAGCCTTCTCCTCCAGCTCCTTCACTTGTTCTTCAAAGCCAGTGATAGCCTCATCCACAGCCGCTAGTTGGTCATCATATTTTGTCTGTTCCTTCTTCAAGTCTTCAACCTCAAGGCGTAAGGTGTCCATTTCCTAAGGATGAAAAACAAAACAAAAATTGAGAACCGATTATGTGATTTTCAGACGTCAGTTTTTAATAGCTCCTGTCCGCCTGTGTGTTATGAATGTCCGTGGTTTCTCCTTTTATTGTCACATTTTGCAGACTTCACAATTATCCGCATCACGGTGAACACAGACAGAAACGTGAAGTCCAGTAAACAACACAGAAAACTGGAAATTCACAGAATTTACCCAAAAAAAATACAGACCTTGTTTAGGCTTATAACACAATTTTTTTTTCATTGAATGCACAACATGTCAAAATAGCAAATAATTAACAATATCCTAAACTAACACATTATAAAAACAAACAGAGTTAGCTGTTGCAAACGTCTTACCAACCTAAAGGACCTGTAGTATAAATGCAAAATAAATGTTATTGGCCTTACGTTTTGAACATAGCAGGTTCTTTCTCAAAGGCAAAGAGAAATAACCTGCCTTTGAGAAAGAACCTGCTAGATTCGAAACGTAAGGCCAATAACATTTATTTTGCTAGAAAAAAAAACATGTTAAAAAAAGTTCCAGTTTTAGAAAACAAAATTTAAAAAAATGCATTTTGTAACATTTTGTGTGACGCACCTGTTGTTTTTGTTTCATGGCTTTGTTTGACTCTTCAGCTTTCTTCTTGGCCTTGGTCACCCCGGCCTCTGCTTCCTTCAGCTCTTTCTCCCTGAAGGACTTGGCATCTTTGATCTTAGCCTCCAGTGCCTTGCATTTCTCCGATTGCTCCCTGTGTTTCTCCTTGGCGGCTGGGATGGCTGCTTCTTGCTCCACTGCAAGAGACGATGCAAACAAATTTTTTTTTTAAATGTTTTCATTCATGAAATTTGAAAATCCTAAAAACCACTCTCCACTTTCGTACTTCAAGAGTATTTTAAACATGGAGGCCACTATATTTCCTATAAGTTCTGAACCAACCTTTATTGTTTACAAGCCACACTGTCCTTTCCAAGTTATCTCATAAGTTCACTACCACCCAAGGCCAGTGTAAATAATCTCCAATTACATATATATATATATATATACACACACTGAAGGCCATTACAGTCCACCTGTAGTTTCCTATGGGTCTGTGTACAGTAATATACATAGCCAAGCTGGTTATCACCGGGGACCCACTGGTGATTTTGAACATATTAGTATGAATTGCAGTGTATCAATGGGAGACGACCTAATACCCTACAATCTTATGCAGCATTACATTGCACAGTAGGGTAGACATATGAGGCCACTGGCATCAACTGCAAATAGATCAGACTGGCCTTAGACACAATTGTTTTGAAAAATGATGGAAGGGTTTTACAATATTCCAAAAAAGAAAAGGAAAACAGACTTACTGACGGCGGCTTCCAATGCCTGTATCTCTTCCAGCTGTTTATGATGAGAGCTCTGCTGCAGACGTTCTTGGAGTAATGTCGCCTCATGAACCTTAAGATCATATTGCTCTTTCAGTTGCCGGAATCTGTCAAAAGGTTTCATGTTTAATAAATGTCAATGCAAAAGCACATCAATACAACATACAAAGGAAGTTTGTGGTGACCCTATTTGTTTTCGAACATCGCACAAGTAATGCACACGATACATTATATGGGTCTAGAGATTTTGTTCTAAACCGTGGTTAATATGGTGAATTCCTTACACCAAGTTTGCCAGTCGTAGGGCTATGTGTTTTCGAATATTTTTGGAACCAGATATCCGAAATCAAGAAACTTTGGATACCCGGATACCCGTTTTAATTTTCAATTTCAACAACACTTTTTTATTAATAGCGCAACAATTAATGTGGACGTTCCCTATAATAATATCCCCTCTATTAACAGCTCATGGCACACACTCTCAGTGCAGACATAAAGCATGCACGAATCCCAGGGCTCTCAAAGTTTAGAGGAGTAGGAGGGTACAAGAAAGAAAGGAGGGTGCAGACAAATGGGCAAAGCCCATTTGCCGAGCGCCGAAGGTGCTACGCGTTCCGGGAAAGGCGGGATCCGGCGGCCCTCCCCCAGAAAAATTTGAAAATTGTACTCTCTGAGGTGCATGTTTGAGGCCCTCTAGAGGCATTTGGAGGGTTATTTCCAACCCATGGAAAACAGAAAAAATGAAGAGTCTGAAGTACACTTTCCAGACTGAGGCCTTTTCCCCGTAATCCAAGCAATCTACGCATCTAGCGTGCCTCTCTCTCGCTTCATCGCCATTTCTGCACGCACGGCTGGTGCACCATACAGCGCGCTACATTCAGCGGCCCACGTATACGTGACTGTGTCAGAAGTACAGGTATGTGTGTGATCAGAGTGCATGCATATATATATAGCAAGTTGACATGGACGTTCATGTCACAAAACACGTGTTGAAGAATGTCATTGGTCGATCAAAGGCAATGTGGGCGGAACTAACTCGTTGTGCATGCCGCGCCCCTGCCTTCTAAATAAGGATATCCCGTAAATATAAATAACTGCTCTGGAAAATAAAAATAACTGCTCTCGAAAATATAAATAACTGCTCTGGAAAATAAAAATAACTGCTCTCGAAAATATAAATAATTGCTCTGGAAAATATAAATAACTGCTCTGGAAAATAAAAATAACTGCTCTCGAAAATATAAATAACTGCTCTGGAAAATAAAAATAACTGCTCTCGAAAATATAAATAATTGCTCTCGAAAATATAAATAACTGCTCTGGAAACTAAAAATAACTGCTCTCGAAAATATAAATAATTGCTCTGGAAAATAAAAATAACTGCTCTCGAAAATATAAATAATTGCTCTCGAAAATATAAATAACTGCTCTGGAAAATAAAAATAACTGCTCTCGAAAATATAAATAATTGCTCTCGAAAATATAAATAACTGCTCTCGAAAATAAAATGACGATGGCACTAATGGGCTTTCGTAATCCCCTATAAATAAAATCCTCTTTTTTTTTACACATCGTGGTGCACACTCCAGTGCAGACATAAAGCAGTACTTAAGGTCCCACTAATCCAATTACTGTGAACAATAGGCAAACATTCCATCCTGAGCAGCTAGTTTGATACTTGTTTGTAGCATACGTGCATAGCTGGTCTATTTGAGTCTTTAATAATGAATGGATACAATGTATCACAAACAGTTTGACAAAAGTGTATGGAATCACAGTACAGGAAACATCGTTAACCAATCACGATACAGCTTACACAAAGCGCAAGGGAGCGTATACATAATGGCTGCGGCCGTGTCGCTGAGAACACTGACTAGTTTTGACGTGATTTCAGGTACATGTAAATAAAACTTCGTATTGCACCGCGTGCGAATCATTTTTTTGCAGAGAAGTTCACAGAAAGGTGAACAAAATATTTTTGGTCATCCGGTGAAAAGTAGCCGGCAGCAAAACCTGCCGCAGGCGGCGATTTGCCGCCGGTGACCGGCTACTTTTGAGAGCCCTGTAAATCCAGTAACTGAAAACAATAGGCAAACATTGTATCACACTGAATCAGTTGGAGGAAAGTGTGTGGAAACCATCCATAAAATACTACAAAGGCGTTATCTAGTGTAGTCTCTTGAATCTCTTCTTGACAAAATAACATAACATTACATTATTCAAGAGTCACAGATTTCTGTTGGCACTGCTCAAATGTTAAGTCCGAATTTAAACAAGTCGTTTACATAATTGGAACTGAAAAATGGAACCAGGTAATGACAGTTTCAGTCGGGTATCCGGGTACCCGGCACAGCCTTAGCCAGTAGTATAATAGCCAAGCTATATGTAGCTAACCATGCTTTGGTTCAATTAATTCTGACTAGTGCCCCCCCTCCCCCCCCCCCCCCCCCACCCCACCTGCAACAAATATATTGAAAAAATAGGCAGACCGCTAATATAGGCCTGGATATTCAGGCCAGGCAAGGACTATCACCAACATTTGTGTACATAACCTGAACTATCAGGATCAACATAAAAGGACAGGTTTGTTGGAAAGATAGACAGACAATCTGACTAGCAGAGGAACAGAACACATGGAACGAAGGGGACAGCTACTCACTTGTCAGCAGCCCCTCTGAGGGTGTTCAGCTCCTTGTCCACGGCGGCCAACTCTTGCTCTTTTTGCTTCAGTTGGCACTCGGCCTCTTGCAGTTCAGTCAGCTTGGCTAAAATCGTTGACCCTTTTGCCCTCGCACCTTGGAGATTTAAATAGAAATTTATTCATGAAATAAAGATTCATTGTTAAAAATACAAGAGCTTTTTTATTCCTGACATAGGAACAGATCAGGCAAGCTTATTCTATGTGTTGCTCTTGATTAAATATTATTTTTATTATATACACAAATAGATTGCATTGTTAATATGGATATGGTTAAAGTTGTACAACAAAGGAATATGCAGTGCGCATGCGCAAGCCAACTAGCGCAAGCCAACTAGCCAAGTCCACAACCCACCCCAGACCGAGGGATCTCCTATATCCCCTCCATCCCACCGTGCTTGTTAAGAACTGATTCAGTTCAGTGAGCACACACTCCTCATCCCCACCCCCTAGAATCCCAGTCACACCAGTTTCCCGCCTGCACGCCTCAACGCACTAATCCTCCAGCATCCAGCCATCCTATGATCCTCCAGCAGCCTAGTTAAGCAGCAGCGTTTCCCAGAGTCCGGCATTCTCCTAAGGATGATCAGAGCATACTGATCGAAACATCGAGTTGTAACATCCAGTTCTTTTCAGAACTAATTACTAATGGAGTGCCATGGTCGAGCAGTTTAGTGCATCGGATTTGTGTTCTGATGGCTGAGTCGTCAGAATGTGGGTTTGAATCCCAACCACGACCATGGTGCTTGTGTCCTTGAGCAAGACACTTTACCATAATTTCTTCTCTCCACCCAGGGGTAAATGGGTACCTGTGAGGGCAGAGTTGCTTGTTATGTTTGATTAGCCCTATATGCGCTGTAATGGCAGCAATTGAGCTGTATACTCCCCAGGGAGCTGAGATGGTTTCAGGAATGATTTATGTGCATGATGAGCAGGGGTAATAATATAATGCGCCTTGAGCACCAGTTTGGTAGATATGTGCGCTATATAAGTCCACATTATTATTATTATTATTATTATTATTATTAATTAGTCTTACATAGCCATGCTTTCGTTCTATTTTTAGGTTTAATAATGCAACTACGTAGATCGTCCGATTATAAACGTACAGGGAAAAGTGATCCTAAGCTAGACTGAGTATATTTGCAAAGTATGCCAAGGTCCAGCCTCAGTGCAGCATGATAATGTACTTACCTCCTGTCAATGTTCCAGATGGGTCAAACGTATCACCCGCTATGGTCACAGTTCGTGTTCTGACCTTGGGGTCAAATGTTACCTGAAAATAAAATAAAATACAAATTCTTAGCTGTATCTTTATCTTTTTTAGGTAAAACTTGTAGCTTTGCATGGTGAGGATAAGTAAGACTAATTGCGGTAACACCATGTGGAATCTCAATTGAGTAGTAATTAGTTCTGAAAAGAACTGGAGGTACAACTCGAAGTTTCGATCAGTATGCTCTGATCGTCCTCAGATCGTTCTCCTGAGGACGATCAGAGCATACTGATCGAAACGTCGAGTTGTACCTCCAGTTCTTTTCAGAACTAATTACTACTCAATTGAGATTCCACATGGTGTCACCGCAATTAGTCTTATTTATCTTTTTTCACTGGGGACATATATTACAAGACAGCGTTCCAGAGATCACAAATCTCCATCGGTGACGAAGTGGGTAAGAGCTGTCTATAGTTTCCAGTATCAAGTCCACACTGTAGTAAGCTAGATGAATGGTAGTGTTTTGGCTACCAGTCTAATAAACAGGGGCGTGATTTGACAAAAGTAAAAATCCTGAAAAATAGGTAGCGGGCCTGGGTCTCCCTTTGGTCTAGAGGACAAAGCCCCCTGAACCTCCTGTGGGTAGCGGGCCTGGGTCTCCCTTTGGTCTAGAGGACAAAGCCCCCTGAACCTCCTGTGGGTAGCGGGCCTGGGTCTCCCTTTGGTCTAGAGGACAAAGGAGGAGTTGGAGGATTAACAGACTTCTCCACATCCCCACAGACAAGAAACTAGAGGTTTGGACACAATACAGGCTACTCCTTTCTTTCCTTGGTTGCTACTTCTCTTCTTTCAAGAACATTTTTAGGCAAAGGGAGATTTGTAAAAAATCCTGAAATCAGGAAAATTTATGAGAAATCAAAGGCCTGAATAAATCGGGCCAATGACCTATTTAAAGTTGCTACTTAGCCACACCCCTAAGACAACTAGTACCAACGTAACATGTGGGGGAATGTTTTACGCACTGCGCATTTCATACGAATGCATCAGCATGCACACAAAGACGCATGTATAAAGTCATCTAAAAATTCTAATACAAAATTTTTACCCACCTACTCACTCTAATTTGGTTTTAATGTTAAAGGGAAACAACTATTTTTGGGGGGTATTTTGGCCGTACCTTCTTGGCGTGGTCCATCTGGTTGCAGACCAAGGAGCTACCAAAGACAAACTGCATGGCGGCCTCAACATCCTTCTCATAGCCCACCAGAGACAGGGCAGTGTTGACATTACTCTTACCAACCTGTGGGTACAAATAATAATAATAATAATAATAATAATAATAATAATAATAATAATAATAATAATAATAATAATAATAATGTGGACTTATATGGCGCACGTATCCACCAAACTGGTGCTCAAGGCGCATTACATTATTACCTCTGCTCATCAGGCGCATAAATCATTCCTGAAACCATCTCAGCTCCCTGGGAAGTATACAGTTCAATTGCTGCCATTTCAGCGCATATAAGACTATAAATCAAACACAACAACCAACTCTGCCCTCACAGGTACCCATTTACCCCTGGGTGGAGAGAAGCAATTATGGTAAAGTGTCTTGCTCAAGGACACAAGCAACCCGGTCGTGGCTGGGATTCGAACCCACATTCTGATGACTCAGCCATCAGAACACAAATCTGATGCACTAAACCGCTCGACCATGGCACTCCATACAAACAAGAACAATCGATCAAAATTATTTCAAAAACATTATTGGTGTAACATTGATGATGGTACCAGAAATCTCTTTCTACAGAATTCAGAAATACAAACACCTCAGAAAAATGGCAGCTTTACTCTTCACAATTCAAAATTAACAGTATTCTGCTGGACAAAGTGAAGTAAAAAATAATTATCCAGTGACATTTTTCAATTTAATGACAAGGTGTTACCTTAACTTTGTGATCATTTGTGGTTTAGTAAAATTGAAAACAATTACTGAGAGCTAGTGGACCTGCTGTTCAGCACTTCCCTTTCCCCCCCCCCCCCCCCCCACTAAATTTGACACCTGGTTTTTCCTTACCAGACTCTCAGCTGCTTTGATCTTCTCTGCGTTCAATGACCTAGCGGCAATCTTGTTGAGAGGTATGATGGTATATCGACGCTTCAACTCTCCCTTCTGTAGCAGTTTCTTGCTGGTCACTTCTGTGTCCACAACAACATTGTACAGCTATTTGGAAAAGAATAAAACATTTTTTAGAGTGAACTAAATTTTTTTTTACCAGAGCGGGATTTGAACCTGCGACCTCTGGGTTAACGTACCAGCGCTATACCAACTGAGCCATCAAGCCCTTTTTTTGCAGTTTCGCTCTTTGTCAATATCAAGAATAAACATTTTATTGTTAATATCATTTCAGAATTAAGAATGGCACAAGGCACTTAAAACCCCTCATTATTTTTTGGTTATTTCTCATAATTACCCCTTAAAATAAATGGCTGACATGTTACACAAATTCATGTTTCAATAAGGTTAATTTCAGAAACCGATTGTCGTCCTTGCAAACATTCTTTATTAGACAGAACCATTTTTTTTTCATTTCACCAAAACAAAATAATAAAATAAAAATAATTTACAATATTAGAGAGAAGTTATGTATCTGCACAGACAACATTTCATTTCCCTCTCACCATATTACCAGGTACTTCAATTTATTGTTCGTAAAATTGTCAATAATTATTTCAACAATAAAAACAAAAGTTAACTATGGAAATCACACTGCATCCAAAACCGTCACTCATCATACTGAATCATAAAATTATTCCCAGAGCCAGTCGACCTCAAATCTTTCACAAAACAAGAAAATCTCTCTTCTGCCCTGATTTGTAATATTAAAAAGACTCCAATTACTTTTTTTTTTTTTTTTTTTTTTACATGACCGCTTATTTACCTTCCTGCCAGCAGTTACTTCTAGGGCCGTTGCATTGCTTAAATCCTTGACCTTGATGAGACGGGCAACCAGACCGTGCACCTTGGAGTGGTCAAAGTTCTTCTCTGGGTCTTTGTATTCAAACTGTAGGTTGGGGAACCTTACAAGAAAAAAATTGCAGGATGGATTTCATTCAAAGGAAAACATATTTTTACAGGAAAAATCTAAATAAATAAAAATAAACATATAAAATAAAAATTAATAACAGTAACAATGACTGTCTTGAGTGGAATTTGTGGCACTAAAGGCAGTTAACCCTCCTACTATAGCTGCACTTTAGTGGCAAGTAGCTATAGAGGTCAAAACCAATCAACTGCCCGTTTTGACTGTTGACCCAAATGTGCACACGGGGGCATTTTTGACTGGTTTTTACTGTCATTTTGACGACCCTGAACAATACCAGACAATGCTTTTACCAGTCAAAAACGGTTGACTCATTTTGACCTGTAAATGTACTTACTACACGTAAGGTTTGACAGTGTTCGGCTTTTAAGTGCACTAGATATACCTTGGCAAGTATATCAACATTTTGACTGATTTTGACCCATAGTAGTAGGAGGGTTAATGTACTTACTACACGTAAGGTTTGACAGTGTTTGACTTTTAAGTGCACTAGATATACCTTGGCAAGTATATCAACATTTTGACTGATTTTGACCCTTGTAGTAGTAGGAGGGTTAATGTACTTACTACACGTAAGGTTTGACAGTGTTTGACTTTTAAGTGCACTAGATATACCTTGGCAAGTATATCAACATTTTGACTGATTTTGACCCTTGTAGTAGTAGGAGGGTTAATGTACTTACTACACGTAAGGTTTGACAGTGTTTGACTTTTAAGTGCACTAGATATACCTTGGCAAGTATATCAACATTTTGACTGATTTTGACCCTTGTAGTAGTAGGAGGGTTAACGGGTACAAACTTGGCAATTATCTAATTACGAAGTTACTGGATTATTACCCAAAAGCTATTAACATGATGTGAAGTTGGTGAAGATACCAATCATCATGAAACTTCAGACATATGTGACGGGCTCTGCGAAAATGAGTCGCTTCTCGCACGGCCTATTTCCACGTACAGGGTTGATGAATGTTTGGAGGGTGAAAACAAAAATTGGAAATTGATTTTCTGATTATCCATTATTTCGGTTCTTTAGTATCTATATTTTCATATTTATAAATCAAAAAAGCTGATTTGTATGAAGAAAGTGGAATAAATGATGATTTTTGTGTGCCTTTTGTTTTCATTTCGTCCGTTGTTTCCATTACAATGCGCTATAAATTGCTGCGTTTACGTTGATTGTGCTTGGCAAAATATAAACCACGCTAGCATTAAATTTTAAGGAACATATTGGTAACTACGCACATTTTATTAGTAACCTTCTGAAGTCATGGGTTTTTACAGTTTTTTTTAATAGGCAATTTCTCCTATACGGGTTTACTCGATTGTTGACATAATACATATTTTCAAAAGGTGATAACTTTTGAACCGGACATGCCACAGTTGTTTAACAGGTATCAAAATGAAGCTTATTGCATGCTCTTTTCAGCCATCTATATAACTAAAAAATTATGTTCACCCCCATGTGACTCATTTTCGCAGAGCCCGTCACATATGCATTTCTCATGATGATTGATACTTGTACCAATGTTACACGAAGTAAGCTTTTAGATTGTAAGTTATTAATCCTAACCTTCCCAAATCCTCCAAAATCCTCTTTGCTAAAGTGAAGGATTTTGAAGGATTGAGGTTACATGCTACATGCTCTTTGCTAAAGTGAAGGATTTTGGAGGATTGAGGTTATTAGGCATACTTGCCTTTGCATGGTACATGTACATCCATGTTTGTTGTAGTGATTGCAAGGTCAGTGCTTGGGTCAGTTGACACTGTTTATTGCTCCATACATGCAGGAAGGGTCCCAGGCCATGTACATGTATCACAGATTAGAAACACATGTGTGCATACATGTCATGTGCTTGCTTTACTACTGAAGGATTTCGGAGGATTCAGGTTATGAGTAAGTAAGTGGGCCTAGGGAGTTAGGGGAGGATTCAGGTTATGTGTAAGTAAGTGGGCCTAGGGAGTTAGGAAGGATTCAGGTTATGTGTAAGTAAGTGGGCCTAGGGAGTTAGGAAGGATTCAGGTTATGTGTAAGCAAATGGGCCTAGGGAGTTAGGAAGGATTCAGGTTATGTGTAAGTAAGTGGGCCTAGGGAGTTAGGAAGGATTCAGGTTATGTGTAAGTAAGTGGGCCTAGGGAGTTAGGAAGGATTCAGGTTATGTGTAAGTAAGTGGGCCTAGGGAGTTAGGAAGGATTCAGGTTATGTGTAAGTAAGTGGGCCTAGGGAGTTAGGAAGGATTCAGGTTATGTGTAAGTAAGTGGGCCTAGGGAGTTAGGAAGGATTCAGGTTATGTGTAAGTAAGTGGGCCTAGGGAGTTAGGAAGGATTCAGGTTATGTGTAAGCAAGTGGGCCTAGGGAGTTAGGAAGGATTCAGGTTATGTGTAAGCAAATGGGCCTAGGGAGTTAGGAAGGATTCAGGTTATGTGTAAGTAAGTGGGCCTAGGGAGTTAGGAAGGATTCAGGTTATGTGTAAGTAAGTGGGCCTAGGGAGTTAGGAAGGATTCAGGTTATGTGTAAGTAAGTGGGCCTAGGGAGTTAGGAAGGATTCAGGTTATGTGTAAGTAAGTGGGCCTAGGGAGTTAGGAAGGATTCAGGTTATGTGTAAGTAAGTGGGCCTAGGGAGTTAGGAAGGATTCAGGTTATGTGTAAGTAAGTGGGCCTAGGGAGTTAGGAAGGATTCAGGTTATGTGTAAGTAAGTGGGCCTAGGGAGTTAGGAAGGATTCAGGTTATGTGTAAGTAAGTGGGCCTAGGGAGTTAGGAAGGATTCAGGTTATGTGTAAGTAAGTGGGCCTAGGGAGTTAGGGAGGATTCAGGTTATGTGTAAGCAAATGGGCCTAGGGAGTTAGGAAGGATTCAGGTTATGTGTAAGCAAATGGGCCTAGGGAGTTAGGAAGGATTCAGGTTATGTGTAAGCAAATGGGCCTAGGGAGTTAGGAAGGATTCAGGTTATGTGTAAGCAAATGGGCCTAGGGAGTTAGGAAGGATTCAGGTTATGTGTAAGCAAATGGGCCTAGGGAGTTAGGAAGGATTCAGGTTATGTGTAAGTAAGTGGGCCTAGGGAGTTAGGAAGGATTCAGGTTATGTGTAAGTAAGTGGGCCTAGGGAGTTAGGGAGGATTCAGGTTATGTGTAAGTAAGTGGGCCTAGGGAGTTAGGAAGGATTCAGGTTATGTGTAAGTAAGTGGGCCTAGGGAGTTAGGAAGGATTCAGGTTATGTGTAAGTAAGTGGGCCTAGGGAGTTAGGAAGGATTCAGGTTATGTGTAAGTAAGTGGGCCTAGGGAGTTAGGAAGGATTCAGGTTATGTGTAAGTAAGTGGGCCTAGGGAGTTAGGAAGGATTCAGGTTATGTGTAAGCAAGTGGGCCTAGGGAGTTAGGAAGGATTCAGGTTATGTGTAAGTAAGTGGGCCTAGGGAGTTAGGAAGGATTCAGGTTATGTGTAAGCAAATGGGCCTAGGGAGTTAGGAAGGATTCAGGTTATGTGTAAGTAAGTGGGCCTAGGGAGTTAGGAAGGATTCAGGTTATGTGTAAGTAAGTGGGCCTAGGGAGTTAGGAAGGATTCAGGTTATGTGTAAGTAAGTGGGCCTAGGGAGTTAGGAAGGATTCAGGTTATGTGTAAGTAAGTGGGCCTAGGGAGTTAGGAAGGATTCAGGTTATGTGTAAGTAAGTGGGCCTAGGGAGTTAGGAAGGATTCAGGTTATGTGTAAGTAAGTGGGCCTAGGGAGTTAGGAAGGATTCAGGTTATGTGTAAGTAAGTGGGCCTAGGGAGTTAGGAAGGATTCAGGTTATGTGTAAGCAAATGGGCCTAGGGAGTTAGGAAGGATTCAGGTTATGTGTAAGCAAATGGGCCTAGGGAGTTAGGAAGGATTCAGATTATGTGTAAGCAAATGGGCCTAGGGAGTTAGGAAGGATTCAGGTTATGTGTAAGCAAATGGGCCTAGGGAGTTAGGAAGGATTCAGGTTATGTGTAAGCAAATGGGCCTAGGGAGTTAGGAAGGATTCAGGTTATGTGTAAGCAAGTGGGCCTAGGGAGTTAGGAAGGATTCAGGTTATGTGTAAGTAAGTGGGCCTAGGGAGTTAGGGAGGATTCAGGTTATGTGTAAGTAAGTGGGCCTAGGGAGTTAGGAAGGATTCAGGTTATGTGTAAGTAAGTGGGCCTAGGGAGTTAGGAAGGATTCAGGTTATGTGTAAGTAAGTGGGCCTAGGGAGTTAGGAAGGATTCAGGTTATGTGTAAGTAAGTGGGCCTAGGGAGTTAGGAAGGATTCAGGTTATGTGTAAGTAAGTGGGCCTAGGGAGTTAGGAAGGATTCAGGTTATGTGTAAGTAAGTGGGCCTAGGGAGTTAGGAAGGATTCAGGTTATGTGTAAGTAAGTGGGCCTAGGGAGTTAGGAAGGATTCAGGTTATGTGTAAGCAAATGGGCCTAGGGAGTTAGGAAGGATTCAGGTTATGTGTAAGCAAGTGGGCCTAGGGAGTTAGGAAGGATTCAGGTTATGTGTAAGCAAGTGGGCCTAGGGAGTTAGGAAGGATTCAGGTTATGTGTAAGTAAGTGGGCCTAGGGAGTTAGGAAGGATTCAGGTTATGTGTAAGTAAGTGGGCCTAGGGAGTTGGGAAGGATTCAGGTTATGTGTAAGTAAGTGGGCCTAGGGAGTTGGGAAGGATTCAGGTTATGTGTAAGTAAGTGGGCCTAGGGAGTTGGGAAGGATTCAGGTTATGTGTAAGTAAGTGGGCCTAGGGAGTTGGGAAGGATTCAGGTTATGTGTAAGTAAGTGGGCCTAGGGAGTTAGGAAGGATTCAGGTTATGTGTAAGTAAGTGGGCCTAGGGAGTTAGGAAGGATTCAGGTTATGTGTAAGTAAGTGGGCCTAGGGAGTTAGGAAGGATTCAGGTTATGTGTAAGTAAGTGGGCCTAGGGAGTTAGGAAGGATTCAGGTTATGTGTAAGTAAGTGGGCCTAGGGAGTTAGGAAGGATTCAGGTTATGTGTAAGTAAGTGGGCCTAGGGAGTTAGGAAGGATTCAGGTTATGTGTAAGTAAGTGGGCCTAGGGAGTTAGGAAGGATTCAGGTTATGTGTAAGTAAGTGGGCCTAGGGAGTTAGGAAGGATTCAGGTTATGTGTAAGTAAGTGGGCCTAGGGAGTTAGGGTTAATTTAGTCGGATAATTACCAGTGTTGTATCTTCCGTTTAACTAACAATTAATGACAATGATTGATTTCGATATAACTTTGAGGTACAAGCAATCTGCAACTTTGCCCTTATAGTGGGGATATTTTAAGCACATACCTAGCGGTAAGGGCGTTGACCTTATCATTAAGGTGGTCCACTTGCTGTCCTAGTGTCTTCTTCTGATTCACCAAGGTGTCTTCTTTCCCATCCTCAAAGCCTAGTTTCTTCATCTCAGTCTAAACAGACATAAGACGAGAGTGATTATATGAAATATGACTTCACAAAATGGGAGAAAAGATGCAAAAGGATGTAACTTCAATGTTTTTCACTATTTCTGGCAATTTCCTTTTTCATCGGAACTCTGCTGTTTTACATGAGGAAAATAAAATAAATACTAACACCCAACATCTTTGTAAAATATAAAAAATTCAAAATCAATAACAAATTCCAACATTTGGCAAAACATTTGCAACTGACAATGTTTTGGTGGATTAGTCATCAGAATGAGGGTTTGAATGAGAGCCAGTATGAGGGTTTGAATAAGAGCCAGGATGAGGGTTTGAATGAGAGCCGGGATGAGGGTTTGAATGAGAGCCGGGATGACTTTGAATGAGAGCCAGGATGAGGGTTTGAATGAGAGCCAGAATGAGGGTTTGAATGAGAGCCAGGATGAGAGCCAGAATGAGGGTTTGAATGAGAGCCAGAATGAGGGTTTGAATGAGAGCCAGGATGAGGGTTTGAATGAGAGCCAGGATGAGGGTTTGAATGAGAGCAATACATTTGGGTGTCTTCTGGACACCCTGTTTGCTAAATGGACACCCTGTTTTATTTGTAATTTTCACATGCACAAGTATTGTATTAAAGTGAAACATTTGAACACCCTGTATTTAAAAAAAAATAAAATTGGACAGCCTATTTTCAAATCCAGGGTTACAGTACACCGTTTGTCCATCAGCAAGACATAAATTGTTTCTCTCTACCCAGGAGTATAAATAGGGCCCTGTTCCGTCAACTTTGCCGACAGGTTGTTAACTCCTACGGTAACTGAGATGGTACCAGGACTACTTAGGGAGGAGGGCCAAAGTCATGATACAACCAAGCCTTTTACAAGACTGGCCAGGCCCGGGCTACCTGGCCTTCCAATCAGTCTTTATGAGTCCTTATCCTGTAACAATACAGTACCTGCCAATCAACCTAACATGGGCTTTTGGAGGGGCTAGCCTGGCCAAGTAGAGCTCATTATAATGGCTGCAGTTGTTACAATAAGAGCTATTTGAGATCTATTCATTAAAAAATCATTAGTAAAGGGTCTTTTGTGCTCGGCTAGGGGATTATGTAGGCCCCTAGGCCTGGGCAAAGCCAAGGATTGCCAGTACCGTGACTTTGGCCCTCATCCCTTAATAGGCCCAAAGCCTGAGGGATACCAATAAGGCCTTCACATGTACATGTACCTCAAGTTTGACCTTGCTTTTATCCACAGCTTCCAGATTGGCCCTGTCCTTCTGGTAATCTTTCTCGGTTTTCTTCACTTCCGCTTGCTTCTTCTTCAGCTCGGACTGGGCCGTCTTCAGTTTGCTCTGCGCCTGCTTCAGGTCGGTCTCGGCCGAGTTCATCCCATCTTTACAGGCTGGGGATAACGCAGGATATTTAATAGATTAGATCAATATAATAAATTTGGTTTAGCTATTTAGCATATTTAGCATAATGATCAGGGCGACCACTTCTGACAAACGGGGGCATAATGTGCAAGCCTTTGCTGCTGTTTTCAGCATGGTAAATGCCGCATTTTGAGTAAATATGATTGAATCCAACCTGTATGTGGAACTGTAGCTACAAAGTGGAGGTTTTCATTGCAATCAATAATTAGTTTGCGATTCTGTGAGTAAGGTTTGATGTACTGTGGACATTGTACGTGCAGTACGTGCTCATTGGCACTGCAATGTACCGTCATTGACTTGAAATGTCTGTTAGAAATTGTGCTGCATTTGACTACCAACAAGTTGGATTGTCATCCGTGGGAGAATGTCTTGTTTCGGGTGGCATGCCCAAACGAGACGGCACACAGCTACTTTTGTTATTGATGTGTTATTTAGGAACACCCACCCATGAGCTGATCGGCTAGTGTCTTGGCCTCCCCGCCATCCTCGCTGCTAGACAGGCCAGACGACACTGCCTGGAGGTGTTTCTGGGCGGCCGCTACTGCCTCCGTGTTCTCCTTGTAGGAAGCGGCAACTTTCTCAAAGTTTGCACTGTTCTTATCGATGTCCTTCTCCTTGCTCTTCAAGGTAGCTTGGTCCTATGAGGGAAAACACAAGGATAGTAAACATAACTCATCTTGTCAGTGCAACAAGGTCGTATCAAGACCTTGTATTAAGGTCATATCCGGACCTTGCTGCAGGATCACATGGGCAATTCCCCGGTTACCGTAATTTCCTGCGTATAAGACGCGGCTTATCTGACTTTCAAAGGTACGAAAACGTCACTGCGTCTTATCTAACGGTGCGCCTTATCTGGTGTCGCTTGAGATCAAAGTGATGATTACCGCTTGTGTAACTTTCGGTGGACCTCAACCTAACAAAGCGGCCGTGTTTTCCAATGAAGGTCGTTAGCGCCAAGATTTTCATGCATTCATTCACGTAAATAATACTCACGAAAGACCTCACTCGTGTGTGACTTACCAAAAGCAGAATTCCCCTGTTTCTAAAATAGCATGCCCAACATCGTACCACGATCGCGCATTTTATCTACAACGCTTTCTAATGACTAAGTCTCTGTCACGATGTGTGCAAGGTTGTCAACTTTTGCCGTGTCTGTTTTTCACCTCGATTATTAATCACAGTGTATTACGCACAACACCGCGGGATCACTTGGGCGCAACCAGACTACTTTCCTGAATGCGGCCAGCGGCGTGGTGGTGGCGGCATGGTCGTGCTATAGCGCTTCTGGCATGCACTGCACTACTGAGCGATCATGGTGCGCCTTATACGGCGGTGCGCCTTGTACGTTGACACTTTAGTCACATTCCCCCGATTCTGGGGTAATGCGCCTTATACACCGAGCGTCTTATACGCAGGAAATTACGGTACTCACATTACATTTTTAAGGTTTTGGGCCATAATATATATTTCACTCATCAGTTTTTTTCACAGTAGTTGCTTTTATACCCAGATCGTACTCAGCACAAAATAATAATTTTGTTATATGTTCGCTATATAAGAGAATATATGTCCAAATAATGTAACATGAGTAACCAGCATTTTTCTCTTATGTCGCGTACATATAACAATTTTCTGAAAATTCTTTTTGTGCCGAGTGAAGTCTGGGTCTAATGCAACTACTGTGAACAAAAATTCTGAGTAAAATGTATAAGTGAGGAAATTTTGGCATTAAGAGTGGGCCCAGTACCTCAAAAATGTAACATAAGTAATAATGGAATTACCCATATTGAGACTTTGCTGCAAGATCATATTTACAATAAATAGTCACGCACAAAGTTCACATTCTCACAGATGTCTTGGCTCAAGTTAAGCCCCTACCCTAAGGCCAGCCCCTGGGGGACCCACCCACTGACCTCTTCATAGCTCTTGAGTATGGCCTTCTTGTTCTTCTTCTCCTTGGCCAGTGCTTCTTGTTGATGCTGGACAGAGCTATTCATCTTGGTGTCGGCATTTTGTCTCTCGGCGAGGGCCTTCTCGATCTCCTTCATCTTTCCGCCGGCCTCCGCATCTCTCTGTCGCTCTAGATCCTTGATGAACTCTCCAAGCTCTGTGATCTTGTTGTCGATCTTTGTGGAATGAATAGAGGATATTTGAATCAAATAGTTCAACAAGATATAGCCTTTCTAATGTCCCTTGCAAAAGATTCCGGATGTCAATTAACACCGATTTAATTGACAGTTCCAAAAAATATGTGTGTTTATGAAAGTCTTGAACTTTGATCAGGAAACTATGAATGTTGTGTAGCATTTTTTATTGTCACACGACATAATCATGTCTCCACATATCGGATAATCTTAGGGGTGGGAAACAATTACATTTTCCCCGGGATTTTAAGAACCAAAGGTAACCATGAACTCTCACCTGTACCAATCTTTCTCTTAGTTTAGTCATCTGGTCGGCCATCTTGGCCAGATCTTCGGCAGATTTCTTGGACATCTCCTCGGCCCCGACAAACTGATAAGCGATGTGGAGACGAGAGAGATGCTCCAATTCTCGCATGACCTTCTGGTACTCAAGATAGTTGGATCTCTCCTCCTTCAGACGGGTGAGGGTGGGCGTGATCTCCTCGGACATGATCTAGGAAGAGGCGGGGGATGACAACAATGGGTTTAACCTCTGTCGTACTTTCTTACAACTAATAACTCACTACTATGAATCAAACTATTTATATAAAAAAGTAATCCCCAGTTTTGAAAAAGCCTTGAAAAACCCCCAAATTTGAGATGTGAAACTTAGACATTTATTCTTGATCTGCAATCATTTATGTTTTTGGGGAGTACCAATATAGGGGGCTTTATAACACAATTATTACCGAGTCAATTTCCTTGAGTTTGGCATCTTTCTTCTCGATGGTCTTTTGGGCCGACGCCTTCTTGTTCTCATACATCCTTGTGCCAGCTGCCTCCTCAATCATGGCTAGAATCTGACAAAGTTAAATATTCCAAAAGATTTTGTTGAATAACATTTGTTTATTTTTTCACTTGTAAGGATAAAACAAAAGCGATATTAAATTCACTGAGATTCAGTTCAAGATAAATCTCCTGTGTTTTTCATTAAGATTGATGATGTACTGCATCATAAATTAATTTTGTCATTTACGTTTAATTAACCCTCCGGGGAAGCACGTGTACTGCAGCTGTCTCAGCAAAACCACTAATTATTACATAACTCACTAAAATTTTTTTTTTTTTTCCGCATCCATCTAGATAGGCCTATTCCACGGCATTTCACATCAGTTTTATGGATCAATTGAAGAAATCCTACTCCAATTTTCTTTTTAGCCGGCATACTAGATGTGTTTTACCCATCTGCTTTATCTCTTTTACTGCAGTAAGCCTTTTAAGGCACAAGAGGGCGCTCTTTACAGGCACTCTTTTTGAAACTGGCATGAACGGCAAGCTTCATAACATCTTTTTTGGACTTGTTATTGTTCCATCGAATCAATATTCACATTCAGTGATTCATAACCTTTATTTTCATAATTTACTCTCTTCAATAGCATAAAAATTAACATAGTTATTAATTAAAAAAGAAAAGTCACTCGTACTGCAGCTACAGTACATGTGCTGACTCCGAAGGATTCTTTTTGAACCTGTCCCTGGAGGGTTAAACTATGCTTTTAACAACTATTTGAGAAATTTGTCATTTGTTAAAAACAATACTGCAGGTAAAAATTGCAAAAAAATGGTTGATAACATCTTTAAAAACTGAAAAATTCTAAACCTTTTAAAACGTACTCACCTCTGGAGGTTTCATATTCAGCACCTTGGTGATTCTTCCCTGGAAATATAACAACACAAAGAATGTCTTTATGTATTGAAACATTAATCTGGAAGGAAAGCTAGAGAGGGGAAGGGGAACCTCCAAAAAAGTCTTAAATCTCAGATTTGTCATCATTTACAGCAGTTATATTTAGCACTGTGTGTGGTAAATTGTTTTGACTGCCTGACTGGCTTTGACCTATGTCTTTAACCTTGACTATTTTGACCTTCAGGCATTGCATGCCTGGTTGTGGAAATTGTGATATTGTGACAATTTGCAGACCTTAACCCTCCTACTATAGCTGCACTCAATAGTAGCAAGTAGCTACAGAGGTCAAAATCAGTCAACTGCCTGTTTTGACTGTTGACGCAAATGTGCACACAGGGGCACTTTTGACTGGTTTTTACTGTCATTTTGACCACCCTAAACTATACCAGACAATGCTTTTACCAGTCAAAATGGTTGACTCATTTTGACCTGTAAATGTACTTACTACACGAAAGGTTTGACAGTGTTTGACTTAGTGCACTAGATATACCTTGGCAAGTACATCAACATTTTGACTGATTTTGACCCTTGTAGTCACAGAAAGGTTAATGCCATTTCATGTGGACAATAACGTGTCCAGCATAATCAGGCAGGGGCAGTCTCACTACTCACCTGCATGATAAGGAAGTGGGGATTGTTGACATTGAGTTGGACGGAGCAGAAGAGATCCTGGACTCGGCTGTTGTTGGCGTTACTTCCATTGATGAGGTACTTATTGCGGCCACCAATCACGACCTGCGGATTGCAACCCAAGCCCAAAATGTTTCAAAATATCAGAATAGATGATCATAGTAATGGGATTGAAAGGGACGACAATAACGTCTCGATCAACGTGGCATGGAATCAGAGTGCTAGTTTTAGATAAACTCAGTGACTGAGAATAATATGCCATATGATTAAGGTCATATTACTGTTGCTGCTGCTGCTGCTGCATAAATAAGCCAGCAATTTCAGTCATTGTGTTCATCTTAAACTAAGACACCAATGACATGCCCTGTTGAAAGTCTGCTCTGATCATGACGATATTGCCCATTAACCAGTTCGCGTCAGGCCGTGTACACACGCAATTTGTTTTTGCACCGCGGATCAGAGAGCGTCTAAACACGCCATAGGAAACTCGGGAATATTTGTATGCATGCTCGGTTGACGTGGCAACAAGCTGAGCGTACAGTGACATGCTCGGTAGACGTGGCCACGCACTGTGGAAGCTTCCATTAACGTGTTTGTGTGGGGAAAAGAAACCCGCACAGGGGCCCAGAAAAACTTTTTTATTCCCGACGCGAACTGGTTAAAAGCATGTTATCTATCCAGCACATCAAACATTATTACACAGAAGGTACTTAATTTGTAAAATAACCAAATTGTTGAATTTAATCCAAGACTTAAAGCTAATGATGGTATCAGTTTTCCCAATATAACTTTTTGTCCGAGGTGCTTTCATTTTTAGGGAATATGAAATTATTGCCAAAAATTTTCCGTTTTTAGTATTCTTACCTAAGTTAAAATTAACTCCCTAGGCCCACTTGCTTACACATAACCTGAATCCTCCAAAATCCTTCAGTAGTAAAGCAAGCACAATGACCACTACCATTGTATGCAGATGACATGTATGCACACATGTGTTTCTAATCTGTGATACATGTACATGGCCCAGGGCCAGGGACCCTGCATGCATGGAGCAATAAACAATGTCCACTGACCCAAACACTGACCTTGCAACAAACTTGGATGTACATGTACGTACCATGGAGGAAGGAAGGCAAGTACATGTATGTATGCCTAATAACCTCAATCCTCCAAAATCATTTTTTGGACAGACCAACAATGTAACCTCAATCCAGTGTCAAATATAGCCTGATAACCTCAATCCTCCATAATCCACCAAGCAAATAATCACATCTGCCCTCAATCCTTTAAAATCCTTCACCACTGCAATTTCCGAATAACCTCAATCCTTCACTTTGGCAAAGAGGATTTTGGAGGATTTGGGAAGGTTAATAAATGTTCAATATTTTCTAGTTGACAACAGAATAGAAACTTTCACAGGACGGTTGTTTAAAAAAACAAATATTAATATTATATATACCCCAAAAACATTTAGGAAATAGTACCATTTCCTTAATTCCAAATCAGAATAATTACAACAACAAAATCTGAATGCATTTTCACTATTTTCTTGTTAACAACACATAGTAATGAGCTGACACTTTTAAACGTGGGTCGTTTTCATTTATGATTTTGATTAAAAAAAGAGCAGTTTTGCCAAAATTACCAATGCTGTACCTTCCCTCAAATGTATTGAGAAATTAAGGAGAATTAAATGTATTGAGAAATTAAGGAGAATTAATGTTATCATTTCAAAGCACGCCATCTACCTGTCTGGACACTGTGATCTCATCGAAGGTCTCATAACCCAGGGGGCTCTGCTTTTTGTCTCGATTGTCAAAAGTGATGGTGACCGTTGCTTTGGTAACACCTGCCTGGCCGCCTTTGTAAACAAGCTCTTGAAGACTACCTGCACGGACCTAAAATGTAAAAATTATACAATATGACATGTATGAACTATTTAAAACCGAATGAAATATTAAACTTATTGACAATATCATGGGACAGGTTTGAAAATATCAACCATAAATTGGCACATATATATACATGTATATGCACATTATTACTGCCATCTCCTTCCAGCCAAATTGGAGCAGGACTAAATAAATAAATAAAAACTTTGCGTACGTCTGGCTAGAAGTAGAATGATCTATTGAAAGGCTATTTGTAAACCTTTGGAGAGACTACTAATGTTAGTTAATTTTAACAAATTAAAATATTGTTACTAATACTTGTCCTGCCAGCTACGTGTACCTCAAAATTCAAGCTAATTTGGACCCTTATAACTGTTAGTAAAAATGCTAATTTTGAAATCTTGATTTTTGATGAGTAAATTGTGAACATGGTGAATTTTGTGTAGCATTTTTGCGATGCGATACAATTAAAATCATTCAATTCATTGCAATCTAAATTAAACTAGGAGTTCTTATGTATAAATTTGATAAAAAAGCTTTACCCACCCCATTATCTACTTTTTTTACAAGGAATGTTGATATACACCAATATAATACAAGATCTGCCAATAAACTTCACATTAATAAAGTAATAACTAGTTTTAGTAAATCAACAATTAGACATCAGGGACCCATCCTTTGGAATAAATTAACGCCACTTCCTCCCCTACAAACAATACAGAGCTTTAAAAAATACATGAAAAGGTTGTTACTCACTAGTAATTATTATTTATAACTATCAGTAATACCTCATATTTATAATAATACTGTGTAATTCGATTGTAATTAATAATTTACCAAAACATCATGTTTTTACAATTAAATTGTTAATGTATTTTTGCTATAATGTTTCTATATATATACCAGGTGCCTGGTCTCGTATAAGCCCCGGCTTTCTCCCAGGCACCTCCATACTTCCTTGTTGTTAATTTCATATTAGTAAAATTGTTGTATTTATTGATGTATGGAAATTCAATAAACTAAACTAAACTAAACTAAACTATTTAAACAAAAAATCAAACCAAATCACAAACAATCTGTGCAGCTTTGAGCAGATCAGAAAACAAGCTTTCCTAAGTAAAATAATGCTAAAAATGGTTTTGTCATTAACCAAATTAGGGCATTAAAGCCGCAAACATGCAAGACTTTCATGACAATGATGCCAAAATGCAAAGCACAAGTTTTTAATTATTTTAAATTTATGAACTAACAAACAAAATTCCATGTTTACAATTTAGGCCCACTAAAAATACAATGAACAATCATGACAATTTTAACATGATTAAACGTTAACTTGTTTTACCACGACACGTTTAACATTAAACAATCATGAACAATTTAACATGATTAAAGTTAACACTTATAATTAGGCCTTATAACAGTTAAACTTGTTATGTTGTTAGAACAGAAGACGTTATGTATGGTAATTGGCATGACTATGTTAGTATAGTAGCCCCATTCCTGGGCCAATATAGTAGTAGTAGTAGTAGTACTGTACACAGTCACTGGACTCCCTCCATATACTTGGCCCTAGCACCACATGTACAAAAAAGGAGCGTTTTTTCTTTATTTTCAACTTTTGGATCTGCTAATTAGGCCTAGGGGGGCCTATCAGTGATTAGGTAACCTTGCCCAAGCAGACAATTTTGCCTTTTGGCATAAAATCTGTAGTGTTATTCTGGGATACCTACATTGTAGGTTAATTTTCATGAAATTTTCACCAAAATTACTGATCTTATTCTTATCTTACACTAGTTACAATGTCTGTTTGGGCAAGCTTACCTAATCACAAAATTTTAGATCGTAATAATTAGCAATAGCAGATCAAAAGTTGAAAAATCGCTCAATTTTTTTACATGTGGCGCTAGGGCCAAGGATACGGAGGGAGTCCAGTGTAGTATTGGCCCTAGACTTTGACTATGTACGTTAAACTTACCTGTGACAGATTGGAGATTCCCAACAGAAAACAAATGGAGTCCAAAATGTTGGACTTTCCCGATCCATTGAGGCCAGTAATGGCGTTGAAAAGCGGGTCAAATCCTTTGATTTCTGTCCTTTGGGCATATGATTTGAATCCATCTATAACCACTTCCTTGATAAACATCTTGAAATCAGTTAAATGCCATACAGTGTAGTATTTGCAGAATCAAATGTTAGTATTTTTACAATTTTTCTGTTCTTCGAACTGCATGAATCAAAATCGGCGCCCAAATTGACGGTTGGGTGACTGTGCGCAAGCGTAGAAGATCCCAGAACCCTTTGCGTTTCAAAATGGCAGCGCCCATACAGCAAGTACAAGACGTCGTTTTGTTAAGAAATTAAGTAAACACAAAGAGCTAGTAAGTGAGGGTGATTAGTCATTGTAGTCGATTTTTAATACGGTTGATGATATGATTGGAAAAGTGTAAAGAAATATAATTGTTTTATCTTTGAAAACATGTGTTTTCTAAATGTGAACAAAACCAGACCCGTGGTGTAACTCGTCGTACGAGGGCGCCCTTGTTTTTACTCTTTTTTTTGTGTGTGAATTGGAATTGGAGTAAATGTTAACAGTCAATTATTGACCAAATAGACATGTATTTTTACTTGGAGAATACATTTTTAAACAAAACAATTCTAGACCCTAGGCTGCTGCCAGTGCACTGGTTTTTACTGAAGTGAAGCCTCTCTTGACTAACTGTAATTGTGTAATGTTAGGAATTTTACTAGACCAACATTTATAATTTTCCTTTAATTAAAATGTAATAGAGGGCACACTTAAGGAGAGGGAAGGAGAGTCAAGTGAGGATTGTAAATGATATTTTGGGAGATTTTGAGCAATGAATATTATCATCCATGTATGTAATTCGCCGCACTCGTGAAATGACGCACTTACCTTTGGTTTAGCATTTCTCAGAAAAAATACAAAACTATGGCGTATTGCTTGTTGCATGAACTAATCTAGGTTATGTTTGTTACAAAAATACAAATCATAGTGAAATTGTATGATTTACTGGAAAGGTAGTGCTTGTGAAAATGGAAAAAGTTGTTTAACCACTGATTTTACTAGATAGGCCTACAAATTTTAAGGGATGAATTTTTTTTTTCATGAACATCTGCGATTTTATTGTTCTATGCTGTCAACGAGCTGTTGTCTGTGGAAACCAAAACATATGAATGCTTTGTATTTGCAATGATTTTTTAAATAAATACTGATCCTCAAAATGGACATTCCGTATACTAGAAGTTCAAACGAACGAAGACTACTTAATTCGTTTATGTTTACTTCATCAGTAGTGAAAAAATTTTCAGAAAATTAAACATTGATATCATGCCTCATGGTTATGAAAAGAAATCTATTATTTGACAAAATGTTATCAAAGTTTTAAAGTACTTTTTGCAAAATTTTTAACCACCTTCAATTTTATTGGTCTTTTAAGAATATTGATTAAAAGTTTTGAAAGCTTCTTCAAATTATACCATTTTATTTAAAAAATGTAAAAAAATATTTTTACTTTCAAGATTAAAAACAATTTTACAACCATCTGGAATAAGATTCAACTGTTTTTCTTCTTGGGTACATTTTCTGTGCCCCCATAAACTTTCACAGTTTGGGGGTGAGTCATTATACCAACATCAATTTTTTGATGACCACAATTCTGTGTGTGTCAAAAAACGGCGCTGAAGACATCCACGCATGTGATCACGCATTGAAATTCAGCATTTTACAAGAGAATCCTTCACTGAAACATTTGTAAGTTACCATCCAGTTGATTATATAACCTTAGGTGCATCATTTAGGGTAAATTGAGGATATATATGCACATCCAGATGTTGGCCATTTTGACATCTGCTAAATCTTATGTTTTAAATGTTAGACATTGTGCACAAGTAGTGGTTGGGTTCAATAATTCTTTGCTAATGATACATTTGAAATTTGCAGACACCATGGCAACAGCTTTCAGTACAGATGGGTCAGAGGTCATTCAGAGATTACTGGAGGTCAGCATTGTTGAAAAGTCAACCACTGAGAATGCTCTGCTTTCTTCATACGAGATACCTCGCTGTGTCGACTTCATCAAGAAGAATGCTTACAAAAAGGTGATGGGGGATTTTCAGTTATTTCACCTGTTCTACCTTTATGTACAATATTATAAGTGCTTGTCTTGTGACTTCAATTTGGACTCGTAACGGTTTTAGCGACTCTGACTCTGAAGTTTGTGACAGGCCATGGGTTGCAAAATGGCCCATTCAACATTTACCATTTTAAAATCCCACTCAATGTGAACAAATTCCCTTGTAAAAATTTGAAACATGTCTTTTAAATAATAAAATACAAATAGTTTCAATACGTGTATAAGATCATAATGGTGGCAGAATCGCTGGGGGAAAAAATGAAATATTGGATGTCTGAAACCAGTATTTGGTATTCCTGCTTTAATTAGATTTTTAAAGGACTTTGACTCAGACTCAACCTTTGTGAGTTGAGAATGGGACTCAAGCTTCATGACTTGAGATTGGGCTTGGACTCAAAACTGGGGACTTAAAGGTCCTAGGAAGAGTCAAATTGTGCTTATTTATTTTCTTTTGTTATTTTATCAATTGATATGAATAAAAAACAATTTTACGTTTAATTTTTGTCTGGATTGGGCTAATTATTTTTAATTTGATTTTTACAAAAATTGCCTCATCTAATTTCAAATGCTGCCCAACGCGCGGTGGCGCTGTTCGTGACGTAGACCTAGGAGGCCGGGGGCACGGTAATTGTGGTTAGCATGGAGCAATAAACCATGAATAAACTAAGCTCCAATGTTAGGCACCAATGTTGCCACTGTGTTTAGTTGCTCCATGGTTAAACCGTGGGATTATAAAAAAGGGTCATAAACTGTGCGCAACGTACACATGTACAGTGTATGTGCACACGACTTGCAAGTTCCATAGTAAACATGACCGTATAGCACCGATAAATCTGTACTGTAGGCTCTACCGTAAAACGAAGCGCAAGGCCCCGTCAGATCAATGGCATGGATACACGGGCCAGGAGTCATTGGTGAATTGTGTAAGCCGTCGTTATGACCGTTTCAAAACATAATTCTGCGCTCGATGATTTTGAAACAAGATCCAAAAATCACACACATAATTAACATTGTCAAAGAATTGTACAATGACATCTTCAGTGACTTCACAATGAAACGACATTTTGAGCGTTAATGTGGTGTGCGAAGTGTAACAATCGACCTCGAACGTTAGTAATAAGCCTATTGCTTGTGGGTGCATGCACGTACACATGTAAGTTACACGGAAAACAAAGCAACTTATCCTCTTTTCTTTTCTGGACGTTTCTTGGCCTTCTGACTTAAGGGAAATATTGTTGGCACTGCATCAGGGCGCAGCATGGCTTTAAATCTCATGCCAAACTGGCTCTGGAGCCCCCGGTTAAAGTATGTTGGCTCAAAGTGAGCGCTACATATCATAGAGTGCTCCGTTGGTCCTGACCATTTCGCCCTGGTCAGCTTCACACTCGCCGTCCAAATTCGCCTGTATTTAGGGTCTGGTGGAAATCGGTGAAGGCTGACACCTTCCTTTGTGGTGTTGCTACACCCAGCAACAACACACCTACAAGGCATTTCCCAAAAATGTGGGATATCTACTAAATTTAGCTGAAAAGAAGATCTAATATTACACATCCGATAACTTCATCAACTAGTGGTTTTGAGTACGACTTGACTGAAACTTCATCGCAGGTAGTGCTGGAACTTCCTAGGTCTACGTCACGGATTTGCGGATTATAATATGATAATGAGGAGGTAGGGGAGGAGCGTGGCGCCCCCCTAATTTTAGAATTTATTTTTTTAATGGTGCAAAGGGGCGGGGATAAAATAGACAAATGACAAATATATGTTCCAATAGGTATACTTTATTGTTTTCACTGTTAAAAATTTCTATTTCCTAGGACCTTTAAACTTGAAGTTTGAGAATGTGAATTATGCAAGGCTGTTTGTTACATTCGAACATATTCGAAAATAGATTGTGGACAAATTTCTTTAACTAGGATTTACATATTTTTTAATCACATTTTTTAATGCACAATTACCTATTACTTGTACACTTTCTCTAGCATTTACACATTGGTGGTTACATATTTTGTGACAAGCTGTATTTGCTAACCTCACAGAATCTTAATCTTTCAAAATATGTTCTTTTCTGGCCTTATTGTTTCCCCATTACAAATAAAATATTAAGTCTAGAAATACAGGATGGGCACATAAAACAAAATCTCTAACAGAGTTATTTTTTATTAGGATTAATGTTTTATTTAGGTATAATTTTTTTAAAGTTTTAAGTAGCCTTTCAAATTTCACCTGTTTTAGGTTAGGTTAGAGGTTGTACTTGCAGGTCAGGTCAGGTTGGAGATTGGAGGTGAGGTCGATCAGTGTGGCTGTCTTCCTGAGTGTCAATCATCATTTCCACATTATTGTGATTTCTGATCATACACATTTGTTGTTTCTCTAAATTATAATTCACAAATTAATCATTTATTTATAACTTAGAAGCACTCAATTAATTGCATCATAGAAATTTGGCTTAGCAAATCGTTTGTTGAGCAATATACAAATGTCAACTAGGCCAATTTTGAGGGTTTGGTTTTTAAAAGTCACCCCCTCTCCACAACAACAGCAACAAACATCAAAACAAAACATGACAACGAAACAATATCAGTCATTATTTGTTCATTATTTTGCAGGTTGCATTGCAGTTTCCTGATGAGCTCCTACCAGATTCTGCTTCTGTTGTCAACATTCTTCAGAAGGAAACGGACACCACTGCCTTTATTCTTGCAGATACTTCATATGGAAGGTACTGCAGTCTTCAAAATGCCACAAAAAAAAAAAAAAATGCTAAGTACACAATGCTTTTTCTATGCATGCCTTAAAATATTGCATACTGTACACAAGAATGGTACATGGATACCCCAAAATGCCCCTGGGTCTGGGACAAAAACAAAGTGTTCTGACCTTCACACAGTATGTATATACCGCAAGTTACTGCACTGGTTTATTTCAAGTTAACCTTGCAATGAAACAAAGCAGGTGGCTGCTTCAGTTTACCTCATCTCTCTGAAGAGCTAATTTTTTATACGTGTATCTCGATACAAATACTCAATTATGCCAACATTACCAAAATTGGTGTTTGTCATTGTGGTTTTCAACTGTATACGTACTGGGACAATATTGTCACAATCAACAGGGCATGGAATCGGATTGCTAGTTTTAGATGGCCCATTGAAAATCATCAAGGTTATAGGTGACATGGTTACCATCACTAAATATTAGCTTTATTGTTATTATTATTATTATTATTATTATTATTATTATTATTATTATTATTATTATTATTATTATATTATTATTATTGTTTAGATTAACTCAGTGACTAAAAATAATACCTCATAAGATAAGGTCATATGGAGTGTCGTGGCCGAGCGGTCTAGCGCACCGAACTCAAGTTCTGGTGTTGCCAGCAGCAGGGTGTGGGTTCGAGCCCCGGTCGTGACACTTGTATCCTTGAGCAAGGTACTTAACCATAATTGCTTCGTCCTTCGGATGGGACGTAAAGCCGTTGGTCCCGTGTGTTGTATAATGCACGAAAAGTGGATTGTCGTGGCCGAGTGGTCTAGCGCACTGAACTCAAGTTCTGGTGTTGCCAGCAGCAGAGTGTGGGTTCGAGCCCCGGCCGTGACACCTGTGTCCTTGAGCAAGACACTTAACCATAATTGCTTCTCTCCACCCAGGGGTTAAATGGGTACCTGTGAAGGCAGAGATGGTTTGCTCTCTATGCGCTAGAAATGGCAGCAATTGAGCTGTATACTCCCCAGGGAGCTGAGATGGTTTCAGGAATGATTTATGAGCCTTATGAGCCTTATGAGCAGGGATAATAATATAATGCGCCTTGAGCGCCACTTAGTTGGTGGATACGTGCGCTATATAAATCTATACATTATTATTATTATTATTATTATTATTATTATTATTATTATTATTATTATTATTATTATTATTATTATTATTATTATTATTATTATTATTATTATTATTATTATTATTATTATATTAATGTTGCTGCTGCATAAATGAGCCAGTAATTTACAGTCATCTTAAGCTGGGACACCAATTCCATGCCCTGTTAAAAGTCTTCTCTGATCGTGACGATATTGTCCCTTGAACGTGTACCAATTCATTCATTTGCTTTTCAATTCACAGCTGTTGTGTCGATGAGATAGCAGCGCAGCATGCCAATGCAGACAGCATCATCCATTTTGGGAGGGCATGTCTCAGCCCAACATCACGTCTTCCTGTCCTGTACATCTTCGGTCATCGACCCGTCAATGAGGACAGTTGCTTTGAGACGTTCCAGGAATTCTTTGTGGATGCTTCTAAGCCAGTTGTGGTCATGTATGATGTAGTGTATGCACACTGTATTGGTAAGAGTGATGGTGCAACCCCCTGGTTACCCTGAAGATCTTACATCACGCTTTGAGCTAGAGGCGCGTGAATTACGCCAGATCCTGGCCGTGCAGCCGCCATATTTTTCCTGATGCTCAACTGTGGAGTGTCGTGGCCGAGCGGTCTAGCTTACCGGACTCAAGTTCTGGTGTTAGCAGCAGAATGTGGGTTCGAATCCCGGCCGTGACACTTGTGTCCTTGAGCAAGACACTTAACCATAATTGCTTCTTTCCACCCAGGGGTTAAATGGGTACCTGTGAGGGCAGAGTTGGTTGATTAGCCCTATATGCGCTGTAATGGCAGCAATTGAGCTGTATACTCCCCAGGGAGCTGAGATGGTTTCAGGAATGATTTATGAGCCTTATGAGCAGGGGTAATGATATAATGCGCCTTGAGCACCACTCAGTTGGTGGATACCTGCGCTATATAAGTCCACTTATTATTATTATTATTATTATTTGACCTTGGTTGGTAGCTAGCGTGCAAGCCTCGAAGCATGACATCTTCAGCACGCGTTAATGTATCCAGTGAAATCCTCCAACGTCTGGAGCTTGTCTATATCCTTGACAGGATATAGACAGGGGACAGTCTACCCCCTGGCCCACATTTGACCCCGAGCTGCCAACTCTTCCGGATTCTGCGGAAGACTTCCTTATTTGACGGTAATTTACTTACTTAAAATATATGCAAGGAGGCCTCTCCTTTTGGTGCCAAAAAGCCTAAAACCCCTGGACCCCACCCGCAAGGGCTCGCTCGGCTCGCTCGCTGCGTTCGCTTCGATTGAGTCTTTCTGATTAGAAAATTAAATCTTCCTCATTTTCCAAATCATATGTTGGCAGCTCTGTTTGACCTATCACCATTTTATAAATGGTGGCCAATTACAGCCCCTGTTACACATCACATGATCACCTAAATTATAAAGGAAAATGCCGAAGCACCTGTGTCAACTCTGCGTATACCTTTGTTAATCTTTTTTGGTGATGAGGATAAACTGGCATACTGTACATTCCGTCTTGTTGTCTTAGAACTTTGAGACAACTTTACATGCTTTTTCATGTATAAGCTTCATTAAAAATTGTATAAATTATTGTTCACATATTGCGTGTGTACAAGTTGTCTTAGAGGCGTAGCTAATGTCCGAAACAGCGATTGGTCAGTTACATTTATTACCTATTGAGTACTTCGTTTCACACAGAAGTAACAAAGTTTATTCCAGAAACACATCTCTGGGTTATATACGGTAATAACTTAAAGATACTTCTATTGGTATTAGACGATTTCACTGGATATTTCTGCTGCTACAAATATAAACCTGCTTAATTTTTTTATATACCTTTCTTTACTTTTTGAATTTTCCAACGGATCCTCCCCCCCTATGAATAAGAATTTTCTCAAATAACTTTTTTTTTTCTTTTTTTTTTTGGCAGATTCTCTTGCGAGGAGATTCCAAGAGGTTCACCCACTTGTTGTCATATCGAGACTTGTAGATCCTGGAGTTTTCTTTGACATACCTGAACATGATACCAGGAATGATTCGAACAGCAATCCAATTAACTCAACCGATGATGGGACCGATGTTGATCTAGTCCTGCTCTCAAGTCCAAACACATTCTGCCAGTTTGGACGTCGATTCACAATTGCTCGTGAATATTCATTAGATGATTATGCAGCATTCTACATCGGGGCCAATCAGAGCTCAACTCTTACCAATCTCATGATGACCTACAATAAGTGTCCGTTCTTCACCTATGACCCGGAGAAGAGGCACGGCCAACGGGAGACACTAAACATCAACCGAGCCCTCATGAAACGCTTCTATATGATCGAGAGGGCACGGGACGCCAACGTTGTCGGAATCATTGCCGGAACTCTTGGTGTTAAGGACTACCTCGCTGTCATAAACCACCTCAAAACCCTTCTGAAAAGGGCAGGGAAGAAGTCGTATACATTTGTGGTGGGGAAACTAAATGTTGCTAAGCTGGCAAATTTCATGGAGGTTGACATTTACGTGTTAGTCTCATGCCCAGAGAACAGTCTTATAGATTCACAGGAGTTCTACAAACCAGTTGTGACTCCGTTTGAGATGGAAATCGCTTGCAACAGAGCCAGGGAATGGACTGGAGAATATATCACAGACTTCAGGCAACTATTACCTGGTAAATTATTCCCGAAATATTCAAGTTTTAGATTAGTTTTATCAGAAGTCTATTTCATATTAACGAAATGTGCACGTCGTATAAAAATGACACTCATATTTGAATACATGGTGTGAATGGAACATTTCTTCATGTTTGGGGTGTTCTTATTCTTTAACCAGTTCGCGTCGGAGGCCGTGTATACACGCAATTTTTTTTGCACCACGGATCGGAGAGCGTCTAAACACGCCATAGGAAACTCCGATATATTTGTATGCATGCTCGATTGAGCCACGCGTGTACGGTGACATGCTCGGAAGACATGGCCACACGCTGTGTAAGCTTCCATTAACGTGTGTGTGGGAAAAAGAAACCCACACAGGGGCCCAGAAAAACTTTTTTATTCCCGACGCGAACTGGTTAAAAACCCACAAGAAAACAAATCTAACACTTTTCCCCCTTCAATAGGTTCTTCAAAACATGTAGAACTGCCAACTGACAATTCGGATCCAGACTCCATCACAGACGTTTCTTTGATAACCGGTAAAGTGAGATCTTTAGGGGAAGCTGCGGACGAGCCGGGAGAAACCACAAATGCTGTAGTCAGACGGGATGCAACAATGACAGTTGGCATGGTGCACACTAATGCTGGTAAGTACGTGTAAGCATCAGAATGGGTTGCATTCAGCAATGCAATGTTCTTTTATAGTCAATTTGCACCGTGTACAGGATGAGGTGATGTATACAGTGAGAGGGTTCATTTAGAAAAGCTGATGCACTTGCTGGGGTTAGAGATTTTTCACCTCAGTTGCACCATCATTATGAAACAACATAACGACACCCCCCCCCCCCCCATAAAAAAACGATGGTGGGCTAGTATATGACATAAAACACAATAAAGGGGGCCACTTTCCTACCGTCACGTTAGCAGTTTTTCTAATGGTTGTAATTTTGTTTTTAATACCTGAAACCACCCAAAAAGAATTTCAACATTTGAATAGACATGCATGCTTATCCTAAAGATAATTTGAGTTGATTATTACTATTATTTTTTTAATTACCCTAAAATTTCCATCAACAAATTGACGGAAAAGTGAGGTAACTTTTTCCGTCCAATTTTTATGGAAATTTGAGGGTAAAAAAATAATTAAAAAAATAAAAAAATCAAATATAAATCAACTCAAATTAGTTCTAGTATAAGCCTGCATGTCCATTCACATGTTGAAACACTTTTTGGTCGGTTTCAGGTACTTAAAAATAAATAACAACCATTGGAAAAACTGCTAACGTGACGGATGCAAAGTGGCCCCCTTTATTGTGTTTTATGTCATATACACATGATTGATCTATGCATTTGATTCTTGTCTGTCTATAGTTGGGTCACAGCAGGAAACACGTGTTCTCTTTTAAAAAACAGATTTCCCCGTGTGCAAGATGGCAATATATACTACTCAAAACAATTTAGGGAACACCGGATTTTTAACATCAAATAGGTTTGAAATGTTCCATGAACCGGGATTTTCATTTGCAACCCCCTCTCGCTTTCAGTAGTCATGTCATGAAATGTGTAATCACTACATGCATCCTTTATCATCTGTTTCATTGTGCAGTGGTTTCTCATCAATTCTGTGAAACATTGTGTTTATCTGAAATAAATGATCTTGCTTTAACTGAGATTATTCCGGTGTTCCCTAAATTGTTTTGAGTAGTATATTATAATAAATGCATTTCCAGAAGTTGGATACATTAGATAGATGGCCATTTTGTCCAAAGGTTATACCCCCAAATGTCACTATACACTAAAACACGGTTATTCTATTGTTAACGGACCTCTCCCCCCCCCCCCCCGAAATCCTCTAAAGAATTCCTAAGATTCCTGGAACACAATGAAGACACAATAGGAGGGGGTGCACTCTGCTGCATATTGAACATCATATGCCGAAGGTAGCTACATATTGTATAGACTGGTTCCCTGTCTATATCCTATCAAGGATATAGACAGGCTCCGGGAATACCATTCAAGGGATTTCATTGGATAGGTTATGCCAAAGATCTACCTTCATGCTTTGAGGATCTTACACGAATATAATGCTACTAGATGTACGTGCGCGCGTACTTCTGCCATCCAAATATCGCTGGAGATATTGCATGTGGATGCCCATCATCGAGCGCAAGGTCAAAGTTGAATCTCCGGGAAACATGGCGGACACAAGGCAAGTATCTGGCGTAATTCACAAGCCTCAAATCATGACGTCAGATCATTAGGCTATATTTTGTATATCTTCCATTTGTAGGTGAGTTCCTGGCAGGGAGGTCCTGGCAAGGTCTGGAGCAGCAACTGGGTCAAACACCGGTCTCCAAAGCAGTGGAAGGAAGAAAAGGGATAGCGGCCAGTTATAGTGAGGAAACAGGCATCGATATTACAAAATCTAAACCTTAAATAAGACTAAAACCTCTGATTTCAGAACCCTGCATAAGTCTTCTCCAGATCCCAGTGAATGTTCGTGTTGTCAAACGAAGACTTATAACAAAAGGGAACAATGGGTCCTTGGTTGGTGCGTATTGTTTGAACATGTCCTTGGTTGTAAAATGTGTACAAATCAAATGGAACATGCCTAAAAAGGTCTTAGAAGTCTATCAACAAAGAGAACAATAGAGGGGAGAAATAGGAGGTCCTTTATCGGTTTACAACATATACATGACTGTGTGTGTTGGAGGCGAGGGGGGGGGGGTGGTAATCCTATGGACCATCTTCCTGTGGACAAAAAATATTTATGAACCCCCCCCCCCCCCCCCATGCCCCAGTTAAGCCCATGATTAAAAGTTGATTTGGCATTTATAATTAATTTTTCGAATTGCATAGAACCCCTTTGTACCAGTACATTTAGTGCTGTTTATAATGGCATGTTTGTGGTTTAGCTGAAGATCGGCACGATATGATCAAGAGGGTCTATTTCATTCCGGAAAACAGTCCGAAACTGACATTGAAACCACAAGACTGGGCAGGGGTGGGAGTGGACAAGAACATGTGGATATCACATGATCAACTTGAATTCTGGCCACCAAATTTCAACAATCCTAGCCTGGGACAGTACAGTAATAAAATTATTTTGTTATTTGTGGGAATGATTCCTATGGTAAACTGTGGGAAAAACTGACTAAATCGTTGGAAGGACAATAAACAAAATGAAATGACAAGAAACACAGAGTGTATTGTACTTATTGTTAGTTTCTTGCATACGTAATAGGATACAACTAATATACATGTACAATGAAATATAATGAAATATAATATTTGAATATACGTGTGCCAAGAGGTTGCGAGTACATTAGGCCAAACAAAAAAATATGCGGTTTCTGGTCACCAGTCGGCTTCAAAATCAGTGCGGCGACGCACTTTTCTTTCGGACGACGCGCGGGTCTGAGGCGCGCGACGTGCGCGGAGACCAGATACCGGAGACTCTTCTTTTTTTTTCCTTATCAAGACGTCTGTGACAATGTTTTTGACAGCCGCGCTGCGCGCATTATAGTTGAATTGTATTAGCCGTGTTCGGTTTTACACAAACGTATTGGGTATGTATTTTGTGGACCTTCGGGCGCTTGTGCGAAAAATCATATTCCAAATATATACACCGGCACTCGTGGCATATCCGCAGCTTGAAATGAAAACTTGACGCTTGTATATGTGCATATGAACACAAACGTGTTGATTAGTTTCATTGGAAAATCAATGCTTTTAGGGGAAACAAAAAGAGGAGAAATAGATTACAACATGTCTAATACTTTTGTGGAAGTCCTCCACGTCGTGAATAGTGAAACACTCGGTCTGAAAAAAAAAATATAAAAAAATACACAGACGTCTTGAACCAAGTAGACCTATAGGTGGTCGCTTCATGAATAATGAAACACTAGCCATAGACGTCTTGAACCAAGAATAGGCGGTCGCTAAAGACGCTATAGTGATTGCCATATTATCTAACTGATAAAACAATTATGTTAAATAATTATAGCATAATACATTTCTCAATACATCATTTTATTATGATACGTAATAGACCCTGTAGGACCGCTTTGGGATGTAATGTGACACAGTAGTTGGCTTTGCACATTTGCCTTCATCAAACGCCGACACAGAAGATGTATCGCCTGTGTCTTCATCGGAACATTGATAATTTCCTTATATAAAAGATAATCGAATAAACATGTAATTTGAAATGAGATATTTCACAGATGAGATAGTTTATGACGGGAACTACAATATTATAAAGTTATAATATAAAATTCATACTATTGAAAACCAATCTTGTCATTATTATTTTGAGAAATGTATAATTTAAGAGCGTCTCTTATTCTTTTCTGAAGTAAAATACCAATATTCTGATCAAAAAGTAAATTTTGGAAATTGCCGTACAAATAGTGAAAAACACGGGAGATCTTTAAACAAAATATTTCTTATTCTCAACATTTCTTTCAGAAACTTATCGCACTTTATGTGACCAATACCAGTTGAAACAAATTCTGACTTCAAATCAAGTATAAGAAATCAACAAATTTTGTTTTCTTAAATGTTTTAATACATAACAATAATTTATCAGTTCAGTTTACGGTAACACCATCATGTGGTTTTAACTTCTCAACTATTTCGAAGTGAGACTGTGGTATAGGTCTTCTCTGGCCTGCTTACTCTTCGTCAGGAGAATGGGTTAAATAGGATCTTGAAATAGCATTTAAAATACGGCACTTTTATACTTTATATTATGTACTAACACGAATACGTAAAATATGATTGAAAAAGTAGTGCATAAAAGATTTGTATTAATGTGATGATAAGTAAAAAATAATAGACCATTTCACACATCACTTGGTAACCTAATTAACATATTGATCATGTGACCCACTTCTCGGAAAGGTTTGCTGCCAAATAAAATTGGCGGCTCTATGTTCGAGCTTTCGCCGCTGTGTTCAACATGGTTAAATTAATTTGATGGAATCCAATCTGAGCAACTGTAGAGCTCTACAAAGTGGATGTTTTTCATTGCAATCAATAATCTTAGATCTTGTACAATAAGTTCTCCATTGCTTGTGTAGCTGTGTCGGGTATCTGGATACCCGACCGAAACGGTCATTAACCGGTTCCATTTGTTGGTTCCAGTTACCCGTAAACGACTTTTTAAAATTCGGAATTAATATTTGAGCGGTGCGAACAGACATCTGTGACTCTTGAACAATGTAATGTTTACACTTTTACAGACAATTTTCTTTAAATTCAAGAGATTGCACTCCAATAAATATTGATTTAAGTATGGTATCCTCTGTATTATAAAAGTCAATTTGTTACCATTTACAGTACATGTACCACCTGAGGCATGTTTTCAACAAAAATGAAAACGGGTATCCGGGTATCCGAAAGTTCCTGATTTCGGGTATCCGGTTAAAAAATATCCGAAAACGCACAGCCCTAATTGCATTGGTTAGAATTTACGTTCTGTGGACATCGTTCGTGTAGTAAGCGTTCATTGGCAGAGCATGGCTTGAACTGTCCGTTACAAATTTTGCTTTATAGACAACTAACAAGTCGGATGTTTCCGTTTGAGATCGTCATCCTTCCGGAAAATAACCGTGTATGAAATGGTCTTTTGAATATATTAAATATAAGTGAAAATATACCTAACAGTGATAGATCTGTATGCAGCCGTGTTAGTCAGGTAGAATAAGATATATATATATATATATATATATATATATATATATATATATATATATATATATATAAATGGTAGCACTTTAAGACTAACTAAACTTAAAAATAGGCATAAGCTTTCGTAGCTACAGCTACTTCATCAGATGATCTGATTGCATCTGATGAAGTAGCTGTAACTTCAACTGCTCTTTTAAGTTTAGTTAGTCTTAAAAGTGCTACCATATATATATATATATATATATATATATATATATATATATATATATATATATCCATTGAAACCTTTCTGTCTAAGGTGTTTTTATTTTGGAAAAAATAAATATATTTCCCAACGGAATTTGCGACTTTATGAGACGAAATTAATATGGAATTTCTTGTCAAGACACAGTGTAATAAGCTGTGACATTCACAGGTTGGTTTCTGTATATCTCTAAATTCTCTTTACTTGAAGTACGGATACATTGCTGCATATTCATCCATCATGCTCAATATTGGGCTGTAATCAATAACACAACTAATGACCATTCTTTTTTGGTGTTTGAGAAAGACATTTTGCTGTGATAAATGAACGGTTGAAAATGATAAACTGGTACAAGTAAAACAACACTGATTATACGAGTATATCCCCCGTTGAACTCTTTTGCCTTTTTAGTACTGTACAATAAGAAGCTTGTTTGTGTTATCCCAGCAATGTCCACTTTTATGTTCCTATTTGTTAATCTTCTATCTTTGCCAATTTGTTTGTATTTTATTGTTATTTTAACTTATTTGTTTTCTTGGCAATTAAATCAAATCATATCAGAATATCATGAATTAGGCATTAAATATTAAACAACTTACTTGTGACGGTTTCAGCTAATTATTACGCCGTCTCACTTACGAGAAAATAGTGAAAGTGTAGATTGTTAACAATTAAATTTTTTCAATCGTGGAATTTAGGAAACAGAATATTGAATACGGAATATTAATATCAACATAAGCTGTCCACCAATTAAGTTTTTAATTACATGCATTTTTATGTTTTAAATGCTAATTATAGCCTATGACGATATCAAATTAATAATCAAAAGGTATAGCAGTGACCATCTTTTAGGATCACTAGGTCTTCTGACTAATTCATTGCAACCTTTTCTTCTCAGCCGACATTTAATTGATAGACTTTGAGAGTAAACTGCAAGAATTGCCCAGTATGATTTCATCTTCGCCAGCTTCATTGCGAGTGATGTCATTCAACTGGCAGATCTTTTTACCGCTGTTGTCGATGTCCAGTCGCAGGTTGATGGAGCGGCATCGGGGTTCGTGACGGCACACCATACCACACGCGCTGAAACTCTGTGTGGAGAACTCCTTGATAACATGACCGGTCAAACACTCCAATGTGCTGCTTCCGTCGCCATCACTTGAGCGTGGGAGTAGAACATCGCTGTAGCGGGGGCAACGGTCGTAGGGCGCTCACAAACAATGTGTCGGTTGCTGTAGGTTTGGTAAAATGAAATACTAAAAAATAACTGTCCTATGCATAGGTTCTACACCTGATGCATAGGTCCTACACCTGAAAGTAATGCTTTCATAAACTATAGAGTAGCATGACTCGCCAAATATTTGCCAATTGAAAGGGCAGATAATTCCCTTGCAGCTTGAACAAGCAAAAACCAAGATAGAAAACAGAAACAATGTCTCCATCTTGTTAGGAATGTTAGGAAAATAGTGATTTTCGCTGTTAAAGAGTCTGGGAAATGTCAGGTTGTTCTAAAAACGTATGAACGTCTTCTCTCCAAACGTTAACATAATGTCGCCACGTCAGGGCCGGATCTACCATATGGGCACTTTGGGCACGTGCCCAGGGGCCCCTGGACATCAGGGGGCCCTCCATGGTGGTCGAAAAAAAAAAATTGAAAAAAATAAATTTCCAAAAAAAATTTTTCCAAATTTTTTTTTTCCCAAAAATGTTTTTATCTAATTTATTTTATTTATCTAATAGATAAAAAAAAGTTATCTAATCCGAATCCGTCCACCCCCCCCCGAAATAAATTAGTCAAAATGAGTGTTTTATTGTTGGTGAGAATGCTGCTGGAAAGTGCCGATTGTGTGTTAAACCAGTAACAATGGGCTAGATTGGCTGTTTGATGTTCAAGGACCTTGAACATCAAACCTCAAAATTGTACTTAAGTACAGTACTTGAGTACATGTACTTAGTTACTTTCCACCACTGAATAATAGTGAATGAAAAATAATAAATCCTTTGAAATAGTAGCCTTGTGTTGTTATTTTGCCTTTATTGATTAAATCAACTTTATTTCATGAAAGTCAAGTCAACTGATTGAAACTCATTTTCTAATGAATGCCAGCTTAGCATGTAGGCCTTTGTGCGTCTGTCTGACAGACTACAATGACTGTATAGTTGAGGACTTATTTGTCAGTTGGACAAATAAGGTATCTAAATATTGACAATCACCAAATTGTGAATATTTAGAGGAAAATGAAGAAAAAAAACTAAAAGTTTTGCGCACGCGCGCGTGCACATATTTGCGCACGGCCGCTTCGCGGCCGCACGCGAACGACCCGTGCCCGTGGGGGGGGGGGGGGCCTTGGAGTTTCAGGTGCCCAGGGGCCCTCAGAGGTGTTAATCCTGCCCTGCGCCACGTCATCATTTTCAATTTAGTACCGCTTCGGTAGATCTCCAATCTGAACAAGGTCGATTAAACTATGCCATGTTTAGTAACAATTTTGGAACCACGTCAAGTGCAAAATATTTGTGCGAACAACACACCAAGCAACACGTCTCTGTAGTTTTCTCAAAAATCAATTTTCAGGGGAAAATATTTTTGAAGCAGTGCTTAATGAGTCGTACTGACGGAGTGGAAATAAGTGATATCTCCATGGAGAAAGGTAATTACGGAGCTCTAGAAGTGCCATCCGACTTGTTGAGATCCTGAGATAATTTATCTCAGGATGATGACATCATCAACGTAAGATGACGACACCCCGACATAATTTATCTCAGGATGACGACATCCTAAAATTGGATGTCGTCTTCAGATAATTTATCCCGAGATAATTTATCTCGGGATATCGACATCCTACTTTCAGGATGCAACATCCTAAAATAAATTATCTCGGGAAGACGACATTCTTCCTTTAGGATGTCGACATCCTGAGATAATCTATGTCGGGAAGACGACATCTACTTTCAGGATGTCAACATCCCAAGATAAATTATCTCGACGACATCCTACTTTCAGGACGTCAACATCCCGACATAAATTATCTCAGGAAGACGACATCCTACGTTCAGGATGTCAACATCCTACGTTCAGGATGTCAACATCCTAAGATAAATTATGTTGGGATGTCGTCATCTTAATACATTGTTGATGTCGTCATCTCGAGATAAATTATCTAAGGAACTGAACAAGTCGGATGGCACTTCCAGAGCTCCGTAGCTAATAAAGCCACGAAAATGATTGTTACTTATGACGACCTTGCATAGGCCTAATTAGGCCTATATATATGACGCGTTCGCCAAACGAGCTGTATAGAAGACATACATGTACAATCCCCATTTTTCATGCAAACGTGGTTACATAATGTTTTCGGTGTGTTTGTTTTTGTAAATTATGGTTAGAACCTATAAAATATGTGCGAGCGATAACAGCGTGTGCTCATTAGAATGAGATGTGTGATTGAGGGAAACCTAATACGGTTTAGAGTTCAAATAGTTAATTTAAATGAGAGGAACCGCAACCTTTGCCCCACTGAAAATAAAAATGCAGTCTGAACAAAAACGGGTTCGTTCAATACCCCCCCCCCCCCCCCAACTCCGGTGACTTGCATGTGGTTGAATATAACGATCTTGTTTGCTGCGTGTGTTAACACGGAGGTTTGTCAGTTTGCTCTTAAGTGGTTTTCTGGCTCTTACTGTACTGCTGAAGTTTTCTTTGAGATGGGCAGTGATGTGGTGGTCGCCGAAAGTCCCTCGACCAGTGGCCTAAATTTGTTGTCAAAGGAATACATTACAAGATATCTAACACGTTTGTTTGTGGATGTCCACTGCGTTGTGAATAATGAAATTCGCGGATTGATACGGAAGCGCATTGCTGCCAAATTGAAGGGTAAAATAATTTTTTTAAGTCGTTCGAACGACATACTCAAGCCTCAAAGCGTGACGTCAGATCATTAGGCTACATTTTATATATCTTTCATTTGTAGGTGAGTTCCTGGCAGGGAGGTCCTGGCAAGGTCTGGAGCAGCAACTGGGACAAACACAGGTTTCCAAAGCAGTGGAAGGAAGAAAAGGGATAGCGGCCAGCTATAGTGAGGAAACAGGCATCGATATTACAAAATCTAAACCTTAAATAAGACTAAAACCTCTGATTTCAGAACCCTGCATAAGTCTTCTCCAGACCCCAGTGAATGTTCGTGTTGTCAAACGAAGACTTATAACAAAAGGGAACAATGGGTCCTTGGTTGGTGCGTATTGTTTGAACATGTCCTCGGTTGTAAAATGTGTACAAATCAAATGGAACATGCCTAAAAAGGTCTTAGAAGTCTATCAACAAAGAGAACAATAGAGGGGAGAAATAGGAGGTCCTTTATCGGTTTACAACATATACATGACTGTGTGTGTTGGAGGCGGGGGGGGGGGATCCTATGGACCATCTTCCTGTGGACAAAAAATATTTATGAACCCCCCCATGCCCCAGTTAAGCCCATGATTAACAGTTGATTTGGCATTTATAATTAATTTTTCGAATTGCACAGACCCCTTTGTACCAGTACATTTAGTGCTGTTTGTAATGGCATGTTTGTGGTTTAGCTGAAGATCGGCCATCAGCACGATATGATCAAGAGGGTCTATTTCATTCCTGAAAATAGTCCGAAACTGACATTGAAACCACAAGACTGGGCAGGGGTGGGAGTTGACAAGAACATGTGGATATCACGTGATCAACTTGAATTCTGGCCACCAAATTTCAACAATCCTAGCCTGGGTCAGTACAGTAATAAAATAAATTTGTTATTTGTGGGAATGATTCCTATGGTAAACTGTGGGAACAATTGACTAAATCGTTGGAAGGACAATAAACAAAAAGAAATGACAATAAACACAGAGTGTATTGTACTTATTGTTAGTTTCTTGCATACGTAATAGGATACAACTAATAAACATGTACAATGAAATATAATATTTGAATATACATGTGCCAAGAGATTGCGAGTACATGTGGTTGGGTCAAACAAAAAAGTATGCGGTTTCTGGTCACCGGTCGGCTTCAAAATCGGTGCGGCGACGCACTTTTCTTTCGGACGACGCGGGGGTCTTAGGCGACGCGCGGAGACCAGATACCGGAGACTCTTTTTTTGCCTTATCAAGACGTCTGTGACAATGTTTTTGACAGCCGCGCTGCGCGCATTATAGTTCAATTGTATTAGCCGTGTTCGGTTTTACACAAACGTATTGGGTATGTATTTTTGTGGACCTTCGGGCGCTTGTACGAAAAATCATATTCCAAAATACACCGGCACGTAGCATATTCGCAGCTTGAAATGAAAACTTGACGGTCATATGTGACGCGTTCTCCCGAAATCAGACACTTTTGGGCAGGTTATCAAAATTGAGTTAGTTATTGATTATGAAAGTAGAGATCATCAGCTTTACAATGATACCTTTTTTTAAAACTGGACTCCCCAAAGCTTAGTTACGTAATTTTTAGGTTTGTCTTTACGAAAATTACAAACAGAGATAATCAACTTTAAAGTTTCATTTGGTATGTTTTAAGTAATTAACTTCTTACAAAGATACTTCTGTTCCCCTAGCAACAGGCATGTCAACAGATTAATATTGCCTTAAATTGCTTTATTAAGGGTTACCTAGTAATGAAATGACTTGCTGAGGAAAACAAAAAACATACTGCGCAAAGTTGGTAAATTTTGCTTCATTTTGAAACCAAATTAGAACAAATTCATCATTTTCTGAACTGACATGCCCTTCTAAATCGGTAAAAACTTTTTTAATCTGAAACTCTCACAAGATGTTATAAACATTATAAATATTGATAATTTACAAGAAACTCAAATTCCACAAAAAACACCCCCAGGCATATGTTTGCCCGTTTCTCAGTTCTGAGCTCTGCCCAAAAGTGTCTGATTTCGGGAGAACACGTCACATATAATTACGTGCATATGAACACAAACGTGTTGATTAGTTTCATTGGAAAATCAATGCTTTTTTAAGGATGTTCAAGACGTTTGTGGAAGTCATCCGCGTCGTGAATAGTGAAACGCTCGGTTTGAAAAAACAACAACAGACACAGACGTCTTGAACCAAGTAGGCCTATAGGTGGTCCCGTTATGAATAATGAAACATGAGCCATAGCCGTCTTGAACCAAGAATAGGCGGTCGCTAGTGACTGCCGTACTATAAAACAATCATTATGTTAATATAGCATAATACATTTCTCAATACATCATTTCATTATGATACGTAATACAAGGGCGCAACCACTGGGGGGGTCGGGGGGTCACGGCCCCCCTACTTTTATGTGGACCTCCCCAACTTCTGGAACATTTTGGTACTTTATGTATACATGATCCTAGTAATGTCATTCATGACATCACAATGGCTGCTTGGGACCCCCCCAACTTTCAACACGTGGTTGCGCCCTTGACGTAATATACCCTGTAGGACTGCTTTGGGATGTAATGTGACACAGTAGTTGGCTTTGCACATTTGCCTTCATCAAACTCTGACACAAAAGATGTATCGCCTGTGTCTTCATCGGAACATTGATAATTTCCTTATATAAAAGATAATCGAATAAACATGTAATTTGAAATGAGATATTTCACAGATGAGATAGTTTATGACGGGACCTACAATATTATAAAGTTATAATATAAAATTCATACCCCTGTAATCTTCTCATTATTTTGAGAAATGTATAATATAATTTAATTGCGTCTCTTATTCTTTCCTGAAGTAAAATACCAATGTTCTCATCAAAAATATTTTTTTGGAAATTGCCTTTAAAAAGGCGAAAAACATAGGAGATCTTTAAACAAAATATTTCTTATTCTCAACATTTCTTTCAGAAACTTATCGTACTTTATGTGACCAATACCAGCTGAAACAAATTCTGACTTCAAAGCAAGTATAAGAAGTCAACAATGTTTGTTTTCTTAAATGTTTTAATACATAACAATAATTGTGTCTTTATCAGTTCAGTTTACGATAACACCATCATGTGGTTTTAACTTCTGAACTCTTTCAATGTGAGACTGTGGTATAGGTCTTCTCTGGCCTGCTTTAGTCTTCGTCAGGAGAATGAAAGAGAGTTGGGGATGCTTTTGGTTAAATAGGATCTTGAAATAGCATTTAAAACACGGCACTTTTATACTTTATATTATGTACTAACACGAATACGCAAAATATGATTGAAAAAGTAGTGCATAAAATATTTATATTAATGTGATGATAAGTAAAAAATAATAGAGCATTTCACACATCACTTGGTAACCTAATTAACATGTTGATCATGTGACCCACTTCTCGGAAAGGTTTACTGCCAAATAAAAATGGCGGTTCGATGTGCGAGCTTTCGCCGCTGTGTTCAACATGGTTAATTTAATTTGATGGAATCCAATCTGAGCAACTGTAGCTACAAAGTGGATCTTTTTCATTGCAATCAATAATCTTAGATCTTATACAATAAGTTCTCCATTGCTTGTGTAGCTGTGCCGGGTATCTGGATACCCGACCGAAACGGTCATTAACCGGTTCCATTTTTTGGTTCCAGTTACCCGAAAACGACTTTTTAAAATTCGGAATTAATATTTGAGCGGTGCGAACAGAAATCTGTGACTCTTGAACAATGTAATGTTTACACGTTTACAGACAATTTTCTTTAAATTCAAGAGATTGCACTCCAATAAAGAAAAGATCGATTTAAGTATGGTATCCTCTGTATTATAAAAGTCAATTTGTTACCATTTACAGTACATGTAGGCGGAGGCATGTTTTCAACAAAAATGAAAACGGGTATCCGGGTATCCGAAAGTTCCTGATTTCGGGTATCCGGTTAAAAATATATCCAAAAACGCACAGCCCTAATTGCATTGGTTAGAATTTACGTTCTATGGACATCGTTCGTGTAGTAAGCGTTCATTGGCATAGCATGGCTTGAACTGTCCGTTACAAAATTAGCTTTATAGACAACCAACAAGTCGGATGTTTCCGTTTGAGATCGTCATCCTTCCGAAAAAAACCGTGTATGAAATGGTCTTTTGAATATATTAAATATAAGTGAAAATATACCTAACAGTGATAGACAGTGCTAAGCAGTATACAGCTTTTATTCTTAAAAGACATAATGAATTATCAAAATTGTACCTAAAACTTACTTGGTGTAAAGTTGATGATGGCATAAAACATCCCTTGAAACCTTTCTGTCTAAGGTGTTTTTATTTTAGAAAAAATAAATATATTTCCCAACTGAATTTGCGACTTTATGAGACGAAATTAATATGGAATTTCTTGTCAAGACACAGTGTAATAAGCTGTGACATTCACAGGTTGGTTTCTGTATATCTCTTAATTCTCTTTACTTGAAGTACGGATACATTGCTGCATATTCATCCATCATGCTCAATATTGGGCTGTAATCAATAATGCAACTAATGACCATACTTTGTTGGTGTTTGAGAAAGACATTTTGCTGTGATAAATGAACGGTTGAAAATGATAAATTGGTACAAGTAAAACAACACTGATTATACGAGTATATCCCCCGTTGAACTCTTTTACCTTTTTAGTACTGTGCAATAAGAAGCTTGTTTGTGTTATCCCAGCAATGTCCACTTTTATGTTCCTATTTTTTAATCTTCTATCTTTGCCGATTTGTTTGTATTTTATTGTTATTTTAACATATGTTTTCTTGGCAATTAAATCAAATCATATCAGAATATCATGATTTAGGCATTAAATATTAAACAACTTACTTGTGATGGTTTCAGCTTATTACGCTGTCTCACTTACGAGAAGATAGTGAAAGTGTAGATTGTTAACAATTAATTTTTTTCAATCGAGGAATTTTGGAAACAGAACTTTTTCCAATAAACTAATTGGCAGTTATTTCTTAATGACAGATCTTCATTTCAATACGGAATATTAATATCAACATAAGCTGTACACAAATTAAGTTTTTAATTACATGTATATTTATGTTTTAAATATTATAGCCTATGACGATATCAAATTAATAATCAAAAAGTATAGCAGTGACCATCTTTTAGGATCACTAGGTCTTCTGACTAATTCATTGCAACCTTTTCTTCTCAGCCGACATTTAATTGATAGACTTTGAAAGTAAACTGCAAGAATTACCCCGTACGATTTCATCTTCGCCAGCTTCATTGCGACGAGTGATGTCATTCAACTGGCAGATCTTCTTACCGCTGCTGTCCAGTCGCAGGTTGATGGAGCGGCATCGGGGCTCGTTACGGCACGCCATACCACACGCGATGTAACTCAGTGTGGAGAACTCCTTGATAACATGACCGGTCAGACACTCCAATGTGCCGCTGCCGTCGTCATCAGCTTGGGAGTAGAACATCGCTGCGGGGGTGATGGTAGGGCGTTCCAATGTGCCGCTGCCGTCGTCGTCATCTGTCGCCATCGCTGTAGAGGGGGCGTCGGTCGTAGGACGCTCACAAACAACGTGTCTATTGCTGTAGGTTTGGTAAAAAAAATACTAATAAATAACTGTCAGTAGTATATGTGCCGCATTACAAGCCGGTTTGTGGTGGAGATGGAGGTGGGATTGAGGTGGGATTGAGAATCCCACCTCCATCTCCACCACAAACCGGCTTGTAATGCGGCACACACAAACTGCAACAACCACCACCACAAACCGGCTTGTAATGCGACACACTCAAATCGGGTACGTAATGCTGCGCGCGCGCGGCCGCGCGCGTGACTCCCTCCACACAAAACTGCACACAAAATACTTACTTGCACTGTGGTGGACTGCCATTACAAACTGCACAAAATCACTGCAGACAAATTGCAGACTGCTCCGCCACAAACCTGCTTGTAATACGCCACACCTTCTCAAACTTTGTGGGCGCGCGCGTGACTCCCTCCATACAAAACTGCACACAAAATACTTACTCTCTCCCTCCACTCCACCACATTGCACTGTGGTGGACTGCCATTACAAACTGCACAAAATCACTGCAGACAAATTGCAGACTGCTCCGCCACGGCTTGTAATGCGACACACTCAAATCGGGTACGTAATGCTGCGCGCGCGCGGGCGCGCGCGTGACTATTTGCGCAAAATCAGTTTGTGTGGTGGAGAATACATAATACATATATACATATACATATATATATATACATATATATATATCCTCCTCAATGCAAGATTCCCTGGCGCGCGCGTGACTCCCTCCACACAAAACTGCACACAAGTTCCTCCCCTTGCCTCCTTCATCCCTCTTTACCCATTGAGTCTTTACCCATTGAGTCTTTACTCATTCAGTCTCTACTCATTGAGTCTCTACTCATTGAGTCTCTACTCATTGAGTCTCTACTCATTGAGTCTCTACTCATTGAGTCTCTACTCATTGAGTCTTTACCCATTGAGTCTTTACCCATTGAGTCTTTCTCATTTACTCATTTCGCTACTCATTTGCTCATTTCGCTGCTCATTACCCATTGAGTCTTTACCCATTGAGTCTTTACCCATTGAGTCTTTACCCATTGAGTCTTTCTCATTTACTCATTTCGCTACTCATTTACTCATTTCGCTACTCATTTGCTCATTTTGCTGCTCATTTACTCATTTCGCTACTCATTTGCTCATTTCGCTGCTCATTACCCATTGAGTCTTTACCCATTGAGTCTTTACCCATTGAGTCTTTACCCATTGAGTCTTTACCCATTGAGTCTTTACCCATTGAGTCTTTCTCATTTACGCATTTCGCTACTCATTTACTCATTTCGCTACTCATTTGCTCATTTTGCTGCTCATTTACTCATTTCGCTACTCATTTGCTCATTTCGCTGCTCATTACCCATTGAGTCTTTACCCATTGAGACTTTACCCATTGAGTCTTTACCGATTGAGTCTTTACCCATTGAGTCTTTACCCATTGAGTCTTTACCCATTGAGTCTTTACTCATTCAGTCTCTACTCATTGAGTCTCTACTCATTGAGTCTCTACTCATTGAGTCTCTACTCATTGAGTCTCTACTCATTGCGTCTTTACCCATTGAGTCTTTACCCATTGAGTCTTTCTCATTTACTCATTTCGCTACTCATTTGCTCATTTCGCTGCTCATTACCCATTGAGTCTTTACCCATTGAGTCTTTACCCATTGAGTCTTTACCCATTGAGTCTTTCTCATTTACTCATTTCGCTACTCATTTACTCATTTCGCTACTCATTTGCTCATTTTGCTGCTCATTTACTCATTTCGCTACTCATTTGCTCATTTCGCTGCTCATTACCCATTGAGTCTTTACCCATTGAGTCTTTACCCATTGAGTCTTTACCCATTGAGTCTTTACCCATTGAGTCTTTACCCATTGAGTCTTTACCCATTGAGTCTTTACCCATTGAGTCTTTACCCATTGAGTCTTTACCCATTGAGTCTTTACCCATTGAGTCTTTCTCATTTACGCATTTCGCTACTCATTTGCTCATTTCGCTGCTCATTACCATTGAGTCTTTACCCATTGGGTCTTTACCCATTGAGTCTTTACCCATTGAGTCTTTACTCATTCAGTCTTTACTCATTCCGAAATGGGTAGTTATAGGCCTATATATAAATTATTTCTTCCGTTTCTTGTCAATCGAAGATTAAGCATCAGAGATTCAACATGAATGTTATTTCTGCTGTCAAACCCCATGCTTGTCACCAGTGCGGCAAAAGCTTTGGACGGAGATATAACCTACGGAGGCATGCAGAACATGTACATAATGAAGAGAAATCTAAAATGGATGAAGTTGACGATGATTCTGAAATTAAAGCTATCCAGTCTGACAATTCAGACATCGATAATTCTGAACCCGATGTTAAAAAGCGTAGATTTGAAGATTCGGAAATAGAAACTTGTGAAACTGAATCTACGCAGGATGAAGACGAAGATTTCGAGGAAGATGATTCCAGAATCCGATACGGAGGTCAATGTTAAAAGCGTAGATTTGAAGATTCGGAAATAGAAACTTGTGAAACTGAATCTACGCAGGATGAAGACGAAGATTTCGAGGAAGATGATTCAGAATCCGATACGGAGGTGGAATATGACGAATCATCGGAAGAGGATGAGTCTAGTTCTGAACTGGAAGACAATGCTACTTTTCAAGACTGGTTGGAAGAGGCTAAAGTGGCTACTGAAGAGATGTGGTGTGAAAAATATGAAAAGTACGTCAACGGGGGTATGAGTGAAGATCAACCCAAGGAAAAAGCCAATAGGAAAACCCTTTGGGCAGTCAAGCGAATCTTTTTCAACAAATACAAGGATTTTTTGTCAAGTTACCTACATCTGAAAGATAATGGCACTCATCAGGATATTGCGGAAGATCTCGAAGAAAAAGTAAATAAAGGCATGGAAGTAAACAAAGCTCTGAACAGAGTAATGCCTAAACACCATACCAAATTTGACGGACTACTACTTCAACTAAATGAGGATGAAGAGAACGAGGATGGTAAAGATTCAATGAGTAAATACTGAATGAGTAAAGACTCAATGGGTAAAGACTCAATGGGTAAAGACTCAATGGGTAAAGACTCAATGGGTAAAGACTCAATGGGTAAAGACTCAATGGCAAAGACTCAATGGGTAAAGACTCAATGGGTAAAGACTCAATGGGTAATGAGCAGCGAAATGAGCAAATGAGTAGCGAAATGAGTAAATGAGCAGCAAAATGAGCAAATGAGTAGCGAAATGAGTAAATGAGTAGCGAAATGCGTAAATGAGAAAAGACTCAATGGTAAAGACTCAATGGGTAAAACTCAACAGGGTAAAGACTCAAGTGGGTAAAGACTCAATGGGTGAAGACTCAATGGTAAAGACACAATGGGTAAAGACTCAATGGGTAATGAGCAGCGAAATGAGCAAATGAGTAATAAATGAGTAAATGAGCAGCAAAATGAGCAAATGAGTAGCGAAATGAGTAAATGAGTAGCGAAATGAGTAAATGAGAAAGACTCAATGGGTAAAGACTCAATGGGTAAATACTCAATGGGTAAAGACTCAATGGGTAATGAGCAACGAAATGAGCAAATGAGTATGAAATGAGTAAATGAGAAAGACTCAATGGGTAAAGACTCAATGGGTAAAGACTCAATGAGTAGAGACTCAATGAGTAGAGACTCAATGAGTGAGAGACTCAATGAGTAGAGACTCAATGAGTGAGACTGAATGAGTAAAGACTCAATGGGTAAAGACTCAATGGGTAAAGACTCAATGGGTAAAGACTCAATGGGTAAAGACTCAATGGGTAAAGACTCAATGGGTAAAGACTCAATGGGTAAAGACTCAATGGGTAAAGACTCAATGGGTAAAGACTCAATGAGTAAAGACTCAATGTTCTAAAGGCCCCGAATTTGTTAGAATTTAAAATAACAATAATAATAATAATAATAATAATAATAATAATAATAATAATAATAATAATAATAATACTACTTAATGTTTTCAGTTTATCAAATGTTTTCCAATTTAAACCCAATATAAAAACCATCTGTAAATATATTGATGTCAAAGATTGCTGTTGGTGTTAAAATTAAATTTGTGAGGAGGGAGTAAGTATTTTGTGTGCAACAAGCAGGTTTGTGGCGGAGCAGTCTGCAATTTGTCTGCAGTGATTTTGTGCAGTTTGTAATGGCAGTCCACCACAGTGCAAGTAAGTATTTTGTGTGCAGTTTTGTGTGGAGGGAGTCACGCGCGCGCCCGCGCGCGCGCATCATTACGTACCCGATTTGAGTGTGTCGCATTACAAGCCGGTTTGTGGTAGTGGTTGTTGCAGTTTGTGTGTGCCGCATTACAAGCCGGTTTGTGGTGGAGATGGAGGTGGGATTCTCAATCCCACCTCAATCCCACCTCCATCTCCACCACAAACCGGCTTGTAATGCGGCACATATACTACTACTGTCCTATGCATAGGTTCTACACTTATTTAGATAAGTATTCACAAGAATGATCCTTTCAACGACTACCAAATGAACGATGCATTAAAACCATTTGAAAATAACCGTTTCTCAGAATATCCTTTGAAAGTATTAGGAAAATAATACAGGAATTTTTTGTGCACGTTCAGAAAATTTACATGAAGTCATTTCAGCGAAAATGTTTTTTGGGGTTTAATTTACTTGTGTTAAATTGTTATGAATCATTATCCTGTTGTTTTAACTCACACTGCACAAGAATTGTCATTCCAACGACCATCATATGAACGTTTCATTGATGCACAATCGCCAACCGGATATGCACTGCCTGAATTTGGCTCTCCCGGATACCAGTTGACGTAACTGCACTCGTGGCCTCCCTCACCAGGCTGCACCCACTTATCTTCCTCCTCCTTATCGGTACAGCCGATCCATAGGTCTCCTTCGGTCACATCTTGTGTGAACATCTCCCAGATAAACTGATGCTCAGACAGGGAGTCAGGGACTGCCAAGGCACCGCCCATCTCAGTACATGTACTTAACGCCATGTCAAAAGTCATGCTTTCATCCACTAAAAAATAGCACGACTCACCAAATATTTGCCAATTGAAAGGGCAGATAATTCCCTTGCAGCTTGAAAACGCGAATACCACGATGGAAAACAAAAACAATGTCTCCATCTTTAGTTGTCAAAAAAAGGTTAACGAGAATCTGGGAAGCGATTTTCCTAAACTCGAATTCTCTAGTTTTGTGAACAAACGTGTTGATAAGTAGTTGGTATTGTCATAATTTCAAATGAATATATACATGCATCTAGAGTTTACCTATTCACGCAAACGTATGGTGAATACTTCCAGGTGTCGGCCAGTATCATCCGTGCCTTGCTGTAGAAGAGACTGCTCTCTATGCCGCAGACGTAGCTTCTGATGTTTCCATGGATACTATACCTTGCGGTGCATGGTCGCAATATAAAAACATGGACACATGAAGGCACTAAATGTGACCCGACCGTGCGAAATGAGTCGGAAGTCGCAAGTGCTTATATTGAGATACAGCCCCGAAACACGTGTGTGTGAGTCTGACATCGATTTTTCGTTTTCATCAGAAATGTTTATTAAAACATCTGAATTAAATCACCCCAGTGAAAAAATTCATGAAAACATCCTGAAAAATTATAAAATCCTACATTTTCTGCACCATGTCAAGTCCACAATGTAGCAAAATGTCTCGAAGATTACACAACTATTTTCTTCAGAAGCCCAATGTTCATGGACATACAACGTACATAATCTATGCGTGTAGGCGCTTGTGTTTGGTATCAATAGAAAGGTTAAACTCCTATCTTACCCTTTTTTACTAATGGAACAGCCCTAAACTACAAATAATATAGAAAGTGCCATTTTTGAAAGAGGTGTCAGGTAAACAAAATGGGAATTGTTGCTAGCCAAAAATAATTACGTCAATTCTGTGGCTGCTGATTGGCCAACTGCCGCAGTTCCCGGATGAACGCATGCGCAAATTATTTCTATGACGTCATTATCGAGTCTTGTGCCCTGCCGCATGTCAGCCATTCTACACGTGTACAGAGGGATACCTGCGCTGTGTATATACCACGGTAACAGTCTATTTATTTATTTATTTATTTATTTGAACATACACTTTTAAAACAGTGGCACACGCCTACCCGGCGGTGCGTTCAGAAATACATCAAAAAGAACTACTGAAAACAATATATACCAACAATATTATAATATTAATAGTATTATTATGTGAAAGGGAAAAACATACGGTCCTACATGGTCCACCGACTCCTCCCACTCTGCAAACACGTTCCAATTCTAAACATTTGAAAAACACTAGAAATCACCGTAGCTAAAAAATGTTCAGAACCCAAACAAGCCTACAAGGTAAGCGCAGAAAAGTAAACATAAACATGCAGGCCCGTAAAAAATGCATTTTAGTCCCAAACACTTACAAGCACACTAATTTAATACTTTAATAATAAGATTGCGACGTCATACGGCTAGCTCGCGCGTATACGACAACGGCGAAATCTATTCAAAATCACTCTGCCGTGACTTGTTTTGAATATATTCCGCCTCCCGCCGCACACCACGAACCAGCCGCGTTGAAACCGCGATCTAAACTTAAAACATACCATACACATACTTAGACCTGCACAGGCCTACATATGCGCGACATTTGCACACTCATACCCATATAAAATATGAGATGAAACAAAAATATAAAATAGATATTTACATGTAATATACAAATAATAACACAGCATCGTAGATTGTAGTACATAACTAGTCACTATTCGATTTCAATACATTTCTTGTCTTCCAAGCGCGCTTTATAAAAGATTTACAGAACTTGTCAAAAATATAACCTATATTTACTGCATTATTTACATAGGATAAAGGTGTGCTACCAAGCGTAAGACTGTATTTAATATCTAGATTACCAGAAATAAATAGTTCCCAAACATCAACACAATCGTTTCTGAAAAGGTTATCTTGAAGCTTAGTATACTCATCGGATCTAATTGAATGGAGCGCATGAGAAAAAGAATACATGTCCCATCAATATCCGGTGTCCACCTACTGATTTTGCGGTCTATTGCATGTATTTACGTGTACGTGTCATCGCGTATACTTCGAATTGTACAAATCATGGAGAGTAAAGACGAAGTGATTGCGAAAAAGTTTAATATTTTGAGAAACTGCAACATTAAGTCAGCGGCAACAGAGTCAGAATGGAGAGATTTGATTGAAGATTATTTTGTTGGTGGAGACGAGGGATCTGACGGTGACAGTGATTCAGATTTTGATTCTGAATGGGAGGACGTCGATGAGAAAGTAACGTTAGAAACAACCATGGCGGCCACCGAAAACAAACGTGGGCTTCCGATGACCCTGGGTCCGCCGACGACGACCGATCACGACATGACCGATGCAGTGGTTGTTCCGACAGCGACCGATGATGACAGCGACAATGATGATGTCCAAAATCCGACAGCGACTGATGCAGATCCAGATGTTGCCGATAAGCTAAATGGTGACGACGATTTCCCACTGATTGATCTGGACTTGGTGATTAATGCAACCCAGCCAGCTGCACACCTACCAGGAGAGGCACCAGACACCGAGCGAGAAAGGATCCTTAATTTTAGATGTAGTTGTCAACAAGGCCCCCAAAAGGCATCATGCTATACCCAGTTCACCTACGAACAGTTTGCACAGAGACGCATGCAAATGCAGGAGCATTCCAGTGGTGAGTTTTGTTTTACAATCCAGCTTTAGAAGTTTAGGATTTTGCAAACATGATATTGATAATGAATGTTTACATGTAACTTGGGCCTAGTTCAGTAGTTGATTATTTTAAAAATAAATTAGAATGTAACTAAAGTTAAGATGAGCCTGTAACATTAGTAACGTTACATTTAAATTAAAGACAAGTGAACTGTAAAACAATTGATGGATAATACACCCTTTCACGGTAGTACATGTATATGTGCCATGTTTTTGACGGGGCAAAATTGTTTATTTCGAATACTTGTTGCCGCCTGCGACTCGGCGCACGAACATCACGCACACGTCTGGATGTTCAAACGCCGAGTCACTGACAGCAACGAGTGTTCGAAATAAACATGGCGCATATTACTGTAAAACTTAAAGTGTTTATTTGTTTAATTTTAAAATAATTTTGGCGACAAGTGAGCATTTTGTAAAATATACTTTGATTGATAAATTCAATGTCCATTAATTAATTGGTTATATTCATTATTTTCTGCCTATCAGATGAGAAAGATCTGTTGCTGTTAGGGATGCTTTCAACAAATATGAACATGTGCATGACAACTTGCTGCTCCAAACGTAAGCAACAAACAGTCCGCAAAGCACCCCGAACCACGTACTTCTTGTTTGGAAAGATTGTCTGTCGGGATACATTCAAGTTCATCAATGGGTAAGTTGTATCTGCAGCATAATTTTATAAGCATACCATTATAAGCTTCGGCTTCATAGGTCTATGCTGGTTTTTTTTATTGGTTATTCTCTAAATATCATTATTTGTTGCTTTGTTTAATTGTTTAACATTGAATGTCCTAGTAAAAACAATTCAACAAATTTTTATGGAAGAGAAAAATTACCAAAGTGCTAAGTTTGTTAAAGCCAGTAAAAAAAAAATATATTTGTACATACAGGTATCAGCGATCATCTGACTGGCTTGAACCTTGTTAATGCAGCTTGTCACTTTTGATTTAAAACAGAGTATTTTGGGGTATTGCTGTCTAGTAACTTTTGAAAATAAATCATTATGTTTATACAGCGATTCTCAAATATTTCAATTTACAATTGTTTATTTAAATGATATGATTTAATGTTTGCCTTTGCAGGATAAGCCAAAACAAGCTGACAGCCCTTCTGAAACATTACAGGCAGCATGGCCTCACCCTGAGGAAGAAGAACGCTGGAGGACGTGCCAACAACAGCCGGAAGTTGTCCTTTGAGGAGGTGCAGGAGGTAGTTGCATTTATCTCCAACTTTGCTGAGGCGCAGGGACTTGTACTTCCTGGAAGGATCCCAGGATACAAGCGGTCCGACATCAGGCTCATCCCATTTTTTGCACCGCTGACATTCTACAGAGAAACCAAGAGATTCTATTTGTCTGGCCATTCTAATACCCACAACCAGACCTCAAAATAAACATCTCAAAATAAACATCTCAGTTTGCCGAGATATACCCGCTCCTGGTCACCAAATAATGACGGGTTGTGCAAAATGTGTAAGAGTAATGTAGATGAAGATATTAGCCATTTCATGTTTTATTGTACAGCATTGAATCACATTCGTATTAAGGAATTCATAGCCCTTGAAAATAATCTTTTTGGTAACAATATGGATTTGTTTTGGGAAATATTTATTTCAGGCAATATCGACTTAAAAGTATACATGATGCTGGGTAACATGTATGAATTCGATAACACACTTGGAAACATTCTTGATACATCATGTAAGAATCTTTTGACCAACCTTTGGGATGAGCGTAAGATGTTGTTGAATGCTATAAATTGATGAATTAATTGACAAGTTTTTTGTTCTATCTATATGTCACGCTGCATGTTTTTTTCTTTTTTTTTCTTTTTCCTTTTTTTCTTTTTTTCTTGTGTACTTTGTACTAGTGTTTTGTATTTTAAGTCTTAGTTTATATTTATTGTTTATGTTTTGTACTATATTTAAGGATGCACCGTCTTTGACGTGTGCCACTGATTTGAAAGTGTAACTCCAATAAATTGATTGATTGATTGAATGAAAGCAAGTGACAGGATGACTGATTACATTGGGATTAGTGCGGTAACATCAATTGACAACAGCTGTACTGTTTCAATGGGTTGTCTGCTGGCAAGGCCCCCCCCCTTACTCTGAAAGCTGCATACCGGGTCAATGGTTCACCCCAGGTTGATTTTTTTTTACCATGTTATCAGGCACTGTATCAATAGAGAACTTATGCAAAGTGGCTAAATTTGAGTTTTCCATGACATAGTAAACAACAATTGTTTACAAACACACTAAATGATTTAGAGCGACGTTCAACCGCAAGGTTCACAAACATTTGGCTAGGCCTGATGTATTGTGTTTGAAACTGGAACGCTTTTTGTAAAAACCACTTTTACGTTATAGCTCGATGTCATGCATGTCTAATCGTTTCAATGCTTCCTTCATACCCTGGTAGCTATAATCAAACGTAAATTTGGAAAATAACATGGAACAGGCTGTCTGCAGCTTTGAAGAAAAATCAATACATGTCAAATTTAACGTTGATTTTTAAATATAGGCATATTTGGTACTGAATATGGTAGGTAAAAGCCTATAATAATAGATCTGAATTTGTTTGCACCATAGAAATGCATTTAAGCTGAAATGGCCTTCTACTGGCTGATGGTTCATTGTCAAAGCAATTTTATTCAAGAATATAATTATTACATCGACTATGGTTTCTTTTCCCCGCACCCCAACATAATAAGTGAAATAACTATAAACAACTGTGAATGTCACCCTATAAAGCCAGGGGGTGAGAGGGGGAACAGAACAATTTCCCCTAACGGATATTTAAACCAAATAATATCAAAAGAATTCTTCGACAAATTACGCTCAAGTTTTCTGACTTTTTCGTAACTTCATTAGGACCCCCTCATACTCACACGATTGCCATGGCAACAGTTTATTTGGAACAGGTCCAATTTAATTTCCACATTTTTAGTGGTTATTTTTCATACGCTGATCTAGATATTAGTCATGTGATCACTTCCAATGCATTCTGGGAATCCAACATGGCCCGCCATTACATTAAAATACATTATTGCTCAACCCATATTCATGATTTATTATTTATTGAATAGTTTAGTATTTTGCTTCATATGCGAATTTACAATATAAATATCATGGCTATATACTGTAAAAATGGTGTTTAGAATCCAAACACATTTCTAAATACGTGGTTTGTACTCTCAACATATTTAGATTGTGTTTTTCTGTGATATGTGTTTGAATGCTAAAAACCATAATGAACAGGCGTCAAAAAGCTAAGCACGTTTAGCTTTGTGACATGTACAGAGATGGCCGTTTAGTATTTAAACGCATTCCTAAACGCGTTTGTGCATGCGTTTAAATGCTAAACACCATTTTTACAGTGACACAAAGAAACCTAAAAGTGTTTTTAAAGGAGTGTTACACCTTTAGTAATTACCCAATGACGTAACTACTGAATTGTAATCTAAAAACTTACTTCAGTCACTTGGTGATGGTACAAAACATCATGAGAAATTATACCATCTGACATGCTGAAATTTTTGAGAAAACGTGAAATGTTTTACAAAATAATTTGAAATGGATCTTGGCCGTGATCAATATTTGAATGAATTTCCAATATTTGCGACAAAGAAATAAGCTAAAATAAACAATGGTTTACAATCTCTTTAAGAGCTATAAGACATGGTTAGGTTCTATGACTTCTGACAAGCGACTAGAACAAAGATGTTGACAAAATAAGGAGACCCTGAACATTGGGCGAGATGGATCAGTTGGAGATCGCCGACACGTTAACCCGGAAGTCGCAAGTAGTATATGAGGCGCATCACACGACAGTTTGTGGTGCATTGTGGTGCATTGCCATTACAAACTGCACAAAATCACTGCAGACAAACTGCAGACTGTGGAGGTGGAGCCGCCATAATTTTTCTTTTGATGGCCAACTTCAATTTTTTTTTTTTTTTTTTTTTTTTTAAATTTTTTATGACGTCATTTCGGCCAAGTAAAAAAAAACTTGTGTTACCACTGCTCCACCGCCACAGTCTGCAGTTTGTCTGCAGTTTGTCTGCAGTGATTTTGTGCAGTTTGTAATGGCAATGCACCACAATGCACCACAAACTGTCGTGTGATGCGCCTCATATGATTGAAATTTTTCATGATTGAAATTTTGTTTTCAATTTTTTTTATTTTTTTTCCAACCACAATTTTTCCAACCACAATTTTACCACTGCACACAACACTTTGTGGGCGCGCGCGCGTGAGACACGTCTGGGCGCGCGCGTGGAGGTGTGCTCCTCCTCCTCCTCCTCCTCAATGTTGGTCGTAATGCGGAACACTCTCACTGCACTGCTCCTCCTCATTGCTCCTCCTCCTCAAAATACTGGTTGAGACACGTCTGGGCGCGCGCGTGGAGGTGTGCAGTTTGTGTGGTGGAGGGAGTAGTGCGCAAGCGCAGCATGCATATTGATGATTTCGGGCAAGTTGAGACAGTCGTTTCTCACAGCACCTCTCTTCATTCACATACACTGACTGGACTTGAGCAACACGGTGAGCCTGTATCGACCCCGATGACCACACCTGTGGTTCCCGCACCTGGCGAGATGGCGTTGCCGTCGACTCCGGCCCCGGCACCACCGACCGATGGGGCACGCATCGAGAAGGAGGAGAGAAAGTCGTTTGTATGGGCTGTCCGTCGTCCAAGTGATGCGTTCAGACAGTGCTATTGTTGTATTTTTGAAGATAGTTCTTCTATTACAGACACTAAAGGACACCAAATAATTTAACGATTTAATTGTTAATTTGAAATCAAGTTTAGTATGAACGTGGACCCCCTTTGAATAAAAAAAATAGTTGTTTTATAAGTTACAATGTTGAGAAAAACATTTTGAGAAATTTCCATACATTAAAAGTTTTCAGTCTTTAAGTTTGTTGTTAAAACTTTGAACATGTTAAAACAATTCAAATTGAACGTACGTGATCAGTTGAAGTTGAATTAAAAAGTACAGTTATTTGCTTGCTTGAAAAAGAATAACGCTTGTTCTCATACCTTTGTAGTGTTTTTTTAATTTATTATTATTATTTTATATTCCTTAAGGGAGGTAGAAAGGGGAGGGACAACAACGTACGAAGACAGACAAAAGAACGACTGTACATGAAGCTATTCAAGTATGATTTGTTAAATATAATTTTAACACCAACAGCAATCTTTTACATCAATATATTTTACAGATTTATTTGTTCTATTTTATCATTCCTTTTGGAGTTGCAGTTGAAATAAATTATTGGTCTGTTCTTGGTTTTTTCAAGGAGAGGTTACGTACCTGGAATAGAAATACAAGATATAATGAGGGTTAACATACATACCAAATAAATAATGTTTTAAAATGTACAATTTGTAACAACAAATTAGCAAAACCTAACAATTATACTGTAATACAATACTTTTAACAAGATATAAAAAAAGCATAGCATTGGTAATTCTCTATAATTAACATTTCCCAAGTCAAATAATTTGAATTTAGGAAAGAGTTCTCTTTCTTAAATTTCACCAACTGAAAGTACAAATTATTCCAACATTATTGGAAACGGCAATCATTCTGTACAATAAGATAGAGAAAGCATTGGTAATTCTCTATAATCAACATTTCATATTACATGTATAGCACTGTTTATTTTCTGTTTGAAATTAGAAAGAGTTCTCTTTCTTAAATTCCACACAAACATGTTCAAAATTATCGGTAACATTACCAATCATAATGTAAAATACTTTTAACAAGATAGAAAAAGCATTGGTAATTCTTAACATTTCATATTACAAGAATTACATGCATGTATAGCACTGCTTACTTTCTGTGACATAAGGCATAGCATTGGTAATTCTCCATTACTGACATTTTAAGTGAAATAATTTTCTGTTTCAATTTAGGAAGAGTTCTCTTTCTTAAATTCCACACAAAAGCTGTAAATGTACAACATTATCGGAAACAGCAATCATACTGTAAAATAAAATAGAGAAAGCATAGCATTGGTAATTCTCTATAATTAACATTACTGACATTTTAAGTGAAATAATGTTCTGTTTGAATTTAGGAGAGAGTTGTCTTTCTTTAAGAGAGTAAATGTGTACAAATTGGTACAACATTGTCGGAAACATCAATCATACTGTAAAATAAGACAGAGAAAGCATCGGTAATTCTCTATAATTAACATTTCCCAAGTCAAATAAGTTGAATTCAGGAAAGAGTTCTCTTTCTTAAATTCCACACAAAGCTGAAAATTTCACCAAGTAAATCTTTGAAATAATTTAAATATGGGGAAAGAGTTTTCTTTCTTAAATTCCATATTGCAAAACATACAATATTACAGAGTTATCTGAAAGAGTACTAATTAGTGTAAAAGAGTTCTTTCTTAAATTCATGTAGGGTGATCAGCCGCTTCTTGAGTAAATATAAGATGTCCAGTTTTAAAAATCTGAAACTTTCACATTCAGCAATATTACAAATATAAGAGTTCTCTTTCCACACAAAGCTGAATATTTCACTGGATATTTTTTGTTATTCTGTATAAAATTAAAAAGTAGCTGATAGCATTGACAAGTTTGAATTCGCAAAACACATTAGAATGGATCAAGCTTGTTTAGGCAGTTTGTGGATCCTTCATCGCTGCTTGTTGGTCATATGTGTCGTTAAGCAGTACATGTAGGTATCCCAAGATGAAGCGAACATATTTAAGACTGGGTCATCAGTAGGAAATGACTCGTCTTGGAGGTGGCAAGCATGCCTACAGGAACAAACCAAAATGAAAACTCATTTAAAAAGATAATTCTTGAATAACTTTAGTGTTCAAAGGAATTGTGTAGTGTCCAAACAACTTTTGTAGGAATTTGTACATATCGTTTGAGTCTGTTTCACAGAACCGACAGCAACGTTGATCTGTGATGAAATTTAAGACAGTTTATCAAGAGGGAGGTATGGTATTAATGGTAAAGTTCTGTAACGTTTAAGATTTTTGAATTTAGGAAAAAGTTATTTGCCGAATTCTAGATCTCATCAGATTATAACAAGCTGTACTCAGTAATTTAAGACGAAAAGTATTTGAGGAACAACCATCATGCATGTTAATGTTTGGTCTTCATAGACAACTTGGACTTACATAAATATGAAGTCAAAACAAAATTTTGGGAATGCCAACAGGAAATAAATGTGTTAAGAAATTATTCTACTTTGTCTAATCTGTGTGCCAAATAGCAAAGTCTCTGCTAGTGATGACTACACCTGCCATTTAAAATATCTTCTAAAAACCAAATACCTTTTAAAACAGACATGTACAGATTGATTTCTAAACAATTCATTCAGGATTATAACAAAGTTATTAAAATGGATTTTACTGATTTGCAGGGGTTTATGCTCAAAATGTGGGCCAAGTTTTTAACGAGAAAACTTACTTTTTTCCCCTCATTGAACTCCAATCCGTTTATACAGCACTGATGTCATCTAGGCCTTGATTGCATTGTAGTCATTACTCTCAACAATCTGTACAAAGATGAAGTTGCACATTTATTTCAACACTCATTCTCATGGTTGGTGACCACAGAAGTCTGTATCATTGCATACAATCCATTTTCTTATTCCCTGATAGTGTACTCTTAAAAACAATGAAACGTGCAGATTTCTACAAATGTTTTGAGATTTTTCCTTGAAAAATAGCAACATAATTATTAACATAGATCTACCTAATGGGCACTTGACAGAGGTTATCAAGAATTAGACAAGTCTTTCTAAAGGTTTAATAAAAATCTATACTACATGTAGGTTCCAACAACTAAACTATGTAAACATTAGTGTCATTTAAAGCCGTTTCAATTATACACACAAAAATTTTGCAGGGGAATACATGATTTTTGGAATCCCTTCAAACTAACTTCCATCTTTGTGATTATACTTGTACATGTAGGTAAAACATTATTCCTGGAATCTGGGATTTTAAATAACTGTTCAACTCATTTCAATGTGTTCATTAATTAACAACATTTCAGATTTGTTTGCTTTCATATTAATCATGGCCATGAAGCGCCTAGGTTTTTTACACATTTTGTAACACAACACTGCATTGCTTAATCACATTAAGGTTTGGGTCGATTGCAGACTGGTTTCTTCAAAGAGAGAAAGTATACTTGTAGAAGCAGCTTTACTGGTATTAAAATACCCATGTCATACCTTCCCTTTAAGTTGCTAAACCTGATAGGTAGAATGTTAAATACAACTGCCACTTGTCTATTCAAATATGAAAAATATCATATTTTCCTTTGAAAGATGATAGAGGACACACTTAAGGAGAGTAAAGTGTAGTCCTGTGAGGATTGGAAATGATATTTTGTTTTTGTTGGTAAATTATCAAAATTTATTTAACTTGGGTGAAAAAGCAAAACAAACATTTTAATAATAATAATATGCTGACTAGCATTTAAAGGGAAGGTGCAGTTTTGGTCATGACCACATTATCTGAAAGATATGTTACAGTTGTGTTCTTTTTCTCAACGTGGGAACCTATTGTGATGAAACTTTCACAGGTTAGTTTTATGATTTATGATATTTCTTGAAAACTGGAGGATTGCAATGGACGTGGGAAAGAATGTCGTATCCGGCCGCCACTTTTAAGATTTTTATTATTTAAAAAATGTTTTTGCAACCACTAACTAGTTAACAAATGATTCTATCGATTATTTGGCGTACAGAAAGCAAAAACAATCTATAAAATCAACTTTTACGAGGATGGTTTTCAGGCTTTATTTCCCTTATAAAAAATCCTTCCCATCAAAAAATAAAAGGATCCTACTATAGTTGCCACTGCGCATGTACAATGACCGTGTTGGTCACTTATGGGGGAGTTGACTAGATCAGACTGACATGACTGAGGAAGTCATCGTATACCAAAAATGCCTGATTTTCATGAAATAAATATCCTGGAATAATTTGAAGTATATGTCCATCATCATCCATATATGTTCTCCACCTTACCAGGTAGGTAAGATTACATTATTGGTTATATTTAATGAAAAATAGTGGCGGCCAGATACGACATTCTACCCTGGACGTGCATTACCAATGTTGTTCCTTAGTAGTATATGATGCGCATTATGCACCCGGTTTGTGGAGGGATTAAGGAGGGATTAAGGAGGGATTGAGGTGAATTCCGAATTCCACTTAATCCCTCCTTAATCCCTCCACAAACCGGGTGCATAATGCGCATCATATAAATTGGGTACGTAATGCTGCGCGCACACAAACTACATGGGCGCGCGCGCCGGGCGCGCGCATGTTGACTCCCTCGAGGGATTAAGGAGGGATTGAGGTGAATTCCGAATTCCACTTAATCCCTCCTTAATTGCGCCACAAACCGGGTGCATAATGCGCATCATATAAATTGGGTACGTAATGCTGCGCGCGCACCTCCACTCCGCGACTCCTCAAGCGTGACTCCTCCACACGCGTGACTCCTCACTCCGTGACTCCTCAATCCCACCACCACCACTGCAGACTACAAAAAATCTTCCGAATTCCATTGGACATTGTTGATTGGTTGAATGTTTGTGCGTTGTTTATGGAGCAACCACACACTCTCGCGCGTTGGCGCGCGCGCGTGAGACACGTCTGGGTCCCACCACACAAAATACTGCACACTACTCCCTCCACACAAAGTACGAAGACAGACAAAAGAACGACTGTACATGAAGCTATTCAAGTATGATTTGTTAAATTTAATTTTAACACCAACAGCAATCTTTGACATCAATATATTTACAGATGGTTTTTATATTGGTTTTAAATTGGAAAACATTTGATAAACTGAAAACATTAAGTATTATTATTATTATTATTATTATTATTATTATTATTATTATTATTATTATTATTATTATTATTATTATTATTATTATTATTATTATTATTATTGTTATTTTAAATTCTATCAAATTCGGGGCCTTTAGAACATTGAGTCTTTACTCATTGAGTCTTTACCCATTGAGTCTTTACCCATTGAGTCTTTACCCATTGAGTCTTTACCCATTGAGTCTTTACCCATTGAGTCTTTACTCATTCAGTCTCTACTCATTGAGTCTCTACTCATTGAGTCTCTACTCATTGAGTCTCTACTCATTGAGTCTCTACTCATTGAGTCTCTACTCATTGAGTCTCTACTCATTGAGTCTCTACTCATTGAGTCTTTACCCATTGAGTCTTTACCCATTGAGTCTTTCTCATTTACTAATTTCGCTACTCATTTACTCATTTCGCTACTCATTTGCTCATTTCGCTTCTCATTACCCATTGAGTCTTTACCCATTGAGTATTTACCCATTGAGTCTTTACCCATTGAGTCTTTACCCATTGAGTCTTTACCCATTGAGTCTCTACTCATTGAGTCTCTACTCATTGAGTCTCTACTCATTGAGTCTTTACCCATTGAGTCTTTACCCATTGAGTCTTTCTCATTTACTCATTTCGCTACTCATTTACTCATTTCGCTACTCATTTGCTCATTTCGCTGCTCATTACCCATTGAGTCTTTACCCATTGAGTCTTTACCCATTGAGTCTTTACCCATTGAGTCTTTCTCATTTGCTCATTTCGCTGCTCATTTACTCATTTCGCTACTCATTTGCTCATTTCGCTGCTCATTACCCATTGAGTCTTTACCCATTGAGTCTTTACCCATTGAGTCTTTACCCATTGAGTCTTTACTCATTCAGTCTTTACTCATTGAATCTTTACTCATTGAATCTTTACCATCCTCGTTCTCTTCATCCTCATTTAGTTGAAGTAGTAGTCCGTCAAATTTGGTATGGTGTTTAGGCATTACTCTGTTCAGAGCTTTGTTTACTTCCATGCCTTTATTTACTTTTTCTTCGAGATCTTCCGCAATATCCTGATGAGTCCCATTATCTTTCAGATGTAGGTAACTTGACAAAAATCCTTGTATTTGTTGAAAAAATTCGCTTGACTGCCCAAAGGGTTTTCCTATTGGCTTTTCCTTGGCTTGATCTTCACTCATACCCCCGTTGACGTACTTTTCATATTTTTCACACCACATCTCTTCAGTAGCCACTTTAGCCTCTTCCAACCAGTCTTGAAAAGTAGCATTGTCTTCCAGTTCAGAACTAGACTCATCCTCTTCCGATGATTCGTCATATTCCACCTCCGTATCGGATTCTGAATCATCTTCCTCGAAATCTTCGTCTTCATCCTGCGTAGATTCAGTTTCACAAGTTTCTATTTCCGAATCTTCAAATCTACGCTTTTTAACATCGACCTCCGTATTGGATTCTGAATCATCTTCCTCGAAATCTTCGTCTTCATCCTGCGTAGATTCAGTTTCACAAGTTTCTATTTCCGAATCTTCAAATCTACGCTTTTTAACATTGGGTTCAGAATTATCGATGTCTGAATTGTCAGATTGGATAGCTTTAATTTCAGAATCATCGTCAACTTCATCCATTTTAGATTTCTCTTCATTATGTACATGTTCTGCATGCCTCCGTAGGTTATATCTCCGTCCAAAGCTTTTGCCGCACTGGTGACAAGCATGGGGTTTGACAGCAGAAATAACATTCATGTTGAATCTCTGATGCTTAATCTCCGATTGACAAGAAACGGAAGAAATAGTTTATATATAGGCCTATAACTACCCATTTCGGAATGAGTAAAGACTGAATGAGTAAAGACTCAATGGGTAAAGACTCAATGGGTAAAGACTCAATGGGTAAAGACTCAATGGGTAAAGACTCAATGGGTAAAGACTCAATGGGTAATGAGCAGCGAAATGAGCAAATGAGTAGCGAAATGAGTAAATGAGCAGCGAAATGAGCAAATGAGAAAGACTCAATGGGTAAAGACTCAATGGGTAAAGACTCAATGGGTAAAGACTCAATGGGTAAAGACTCAATGGGTAATGAGCAGCGAAATGAGCAAATGAGTAGCGAAATGAGTAAATGAGTAGCGAAATGAGTAAATGAGAAAGACTCAATGGGTAAAGACTCAATGGGTAAAGACTCAATGAGTAGAGACTCAATGAGTAGAGACTCAATGGGTAAAGACTCAATGGGTAAATACTCAATGGGTAAAGACTCAATGGGTAAAGACTCAATGGGTAAAGACTCAATGGGTAAAGACTCAATGGGTAATGAGCAGCGAAATGAGCAAATGAGTAGCGAAATGAGTAAATGAGTAGCGAAATGAGTAAATGAGAAAGACTCAATGGGTAAAGACTCAATGGGTAAAGACTCAATGAGTAGAGACTCAATGAGTAGAGACTCAATGAGTAGAGACTCAATGAGTAGAGACTTAATGAGTAGAGACTCAATGAGTAGAGACTCAATGAGTAGAGACTGAATGAGTAAAGACTCAATGGGTAAAGACTCAATGGGTAAAGACTCAATGGGTAAAGACTCAATGGGTAAAGACTCAATGGGTAAAGACTCAATGAGTAAAGACTCAATGTTCTAAAGGCCCCGAATTTGATAGAATTTAAAATAACAATAATAATAATAATAATAATAATAATAATAATAATAATAATAATAATAATAATAATAATAATAATAATAATAATAATAATAATAATAATACTTAATGTTTTCAGTTTATCAAATGTTTTCCAATTTAAAACCAATATAAAAACCATCTGTAAATATATTGATGTCAAAGATTGCTGTTGGTGTTAAAATTAAATTTAACAAATCATACTTGAATAGCTTCATGTACAGTCGTTCTTTTGTCTGTCTTCGTACTTTGTGTGGAGGGAGTAGTGTGCAGTATTTTGTGTGGTGGGACCCAGACGTGTCTCACGCGCACGCGCCAACGCGCGAGAGTGTGTGGTTGCTCCATAAACAACGCACAAACATTCAACCAATCAACAATGTCCAATGGAATTCGGAAGATTTTTTGTAGTCTGCAGTGGTGGTGGTGGGATTGAGGAGTCACGGAGTGGAGGGAGTCACGCGTGTGTGGAGGGAGTCACGCTGGGATTGAGGAGTCGCGGAGTGGAGGGGCGCGCGCGCAGCATTACGTACCCAATTTATATGATGCGCATTATGCACCCGGTTTGTGGCGCAATTAAGGAGGGATTAAGTGGAATTCGGAATTCACCTCAATCCCTCCTTAATCCCTCGAGGGAGTCAACATGCGCGCGCCCGGCGCGCGCGCCCATGTATTTTGTGTGCGCGCAGCATTACGTACCCAATTTATATGATGCGCATTATGCACCCGGTTTGTGGAGGGATTAAGGAGGGATTAAGTGGAATTCGGAATTCACCTCAAATCCTCCTTAATCCCTCCTTAATCCCTCCACAAACCGGGTGCATAATGCGCATCATATACTACTTTCCTTCCCTTTAACTTGATAATATATCTCAAACTTACACTACGTTTCACAGAAATCCCTCAAGTTGACACATCCTGCTATTTAGACTGTCCATTCGACTGAAGGATTTTTCACAGGTTGAACAGGACAAAGCTTGATGTTTTTTGTGTTTCTTTTCATGCCGCTTTAGGTTGTCGGTACGCGTGAATGTTTTTTCACAGTGTGAACAGGACAAAGCTTGATGTTTTTTGTGTTTCTTTTCATGCCGCTTTAGGTTGTTGGTGCGCGTGAATGTTTTTTCACAGTGTGAACACTGGAAAAGATTATTGGTGGAAACATCATTCTGCAAGAAAAAAAAAATAATAATAATAAATAGTCAAAAATAGTACCGGGCCTTGTATAAAACATTTTTGATAATTTAAGTTTTACAAAAGATCATTCAAAATTTAAATTCGTCTCAGTTTCACTCACCATTGGAACTCGAGGTCGTGCTGCCAATTCTTCAGCCACACGGGGAGGAGACGCTGGTACGTCTTCAGCCACACGGGGAGGAGACGCTGGTACGTCTTCAGCTACACGGGGAGGAGACGCTGGTACATCTTCAGCTACACAGGGAGGAGACGCTGGTACGTCTTTAGGAGAATCTTCGTTAATGCTCTTTACATGAAAAAAAATACGCATATATTAATATAAACATTAGTACGTGATCATCATCATCATCATCATCATCATCATCATCATCATCATCATCATCATCATCATCATCATCATCATCATCATCATCATCATCATCATCATCATCATCATCATCATCATTGGTTCGGGCTCGCTCAGTTCTTCATAGCACTGTCTGAACGCATCACTTGGACGACGGACAGCCCATACAAACGACTTTCTCTCCTCCTTCTCGATGTGTGCCCCATCGGTCGGTGGTGCCGGGGCCGGAGTCGACGGCAACGACATCTCGCCAGGTGCGGGAACCACAGGTGTGGTCATCGGGGTCGATACAGGCTCACCGTGTTGCTCAAGTCCAGTCAGTGTATGTGAATGAAGAGAGGTGATGTGAGAAACGACTGTCTCAACTTGCCCGAAATCATCAATACGCATGCTGCGCTTGCGCACTACTCCCTCCACCACACAAACTGCACACCTCCACGCGCGCGCCCAGACGTGTCTCAACCAGTATTTTGAGGAGGAGGAGGAGCAATGAGGAGGAGCAGTGCAGTGAGAGTGTTCCGCATTACGACCAACATTGAGGAGGAGGAGGAGGAGGAGGAGGAGGAGGAGCACACCTCCACGCGCGCGCCCAGACGTGTCTCACGCGCGCGCGCCCACAAAGTGTTGTGTGCAGTGGTAAAATTGTGGTTGGAAAAATTGTGGTTGGAAAAAAAATTTGAAACAAAAATTTCAATCATGAAAAATTTCAATCATATGAGGCGCATCACACTACAGTTTGTGGTGCATTGTGGTGCATTGCCATTACAAACTGCACAAAATCACTGCAGACAAACTGCAGACTGTGGCGGTGGAGCAGTGGTAACACAATTATTTTTTTTACTTGGCCGAAATGACGTCATAAAAAATTTAAAAAAAAAAAAAATTGAAGTTGGCCATCAAAAAAAAAATTATGGCGGCTCCACCTCCACAGTCTGCAGTTTGTCTGCAGTTTGTCTGCAGTGATTTTGTGCAGTTTGTAATGGCAATGCACCACAATGCACCACAAACTGTCGTGTGATGCGCCTCATATACTACTGTCGCAGGTCAAACCCCGCTATATATAACGATTCGTTATTCACCGTAATAAGGAGTTGTATTAAACTGACTAAAATCTTATCACATTGATTCATTACACATGAGTGTGTTATTTTGATTAATGTTTTAGTTTTTACAAAGTGTACTATTTTGTTTTCAATCTTTTTTAAAGGATAGGTCACTTGTATTTCAACAGGTAAATTCGTCCCTAATTTGCCATAGTGACCAATCTGACTTTTTTTCAATTTCCCGCCCATTAGTACATTCAGGAAGAGACCTACCATTGTATCTAATCCACATGCATGTATTCCTTATAGTTTTGGAGATAGAGCATGCATTCAAATGACGAATGCTCTAACTGGCTATTTTTGTAATTTGGCAAAGTGACCAATACCGCATTGGTCACTATGCCAACTTAATTCGGGATTGGTCACTATATGGCAAATTAGAGACGAATTGATCAATCGTCTATACCATTGTTTTGTAACTTTTTGTCAAAAAACAGTATTTTCTACGTTGTCTTGGCCATCAAACTTGGCACAGATGTTCTCTTTAGTTTGTACTAAAACACATTATTATTGAAGATTTTGACAAAAAGTACAATAAAGGCATAGCACTACGTGCCACTGCTGCTGGCGGCCGGAGCTCGTGCTTGCCTGGGCATGATTATGTAAACTACAGTTTTATATTACAGAATCATTTAGGCTAAGTAAGGACAAATAATTGTTATTTTCTCATCAGCCTTACTTTGGCGATAATGTAAAATCAGCCATAGGACAGCCGATACTCTTATGCAGTAAAATAATCATCTTTCGCAGTTGTTTTGATAATAATTTTGTCATTCAATCATTGTTATGTTATTGAGTTGTTTTGGTTTAGATTGGTTTCTTTTCAATAAAAATTACGCTTAGGAATTGAGCGACTTAATTACACAACCATTTGGGCAAAAGCTTGGATAAGTGTGGATAAAATCTGCCCTGATTTTGGACACATTAAGGCCATCCAGTACCCATGAGTTGGTTAGATATAGAAGAAGTAACCACTTATTGGTTAGGAACTACGCTCAAATGTTGGTTAGGTTTTGACCAACAAATGGAAACTTTGATGTGCTCAACAGATGGTTACAAAGACAAGTTGCCCAATTAGTGGTTAATTACATTTATCTAATTGTTGAGACAGTTCAATTTGCCCAAGAATTAGGTAAATACTTTTACCCAGTAAGAGTGACTAATGTATTGCCCAATAGATGGGTATGTTGACTATTTTGCTCTACGTTGGGTAAAATGTTGGGGAATTATTTGCCCATTTTTTACAGTGCGGAGTTTTGTGAATTTTCGGTAGAAAATACATTGTTGGAATGTGACATACCTGTGAGCTCGGATCAAGGTATGCCAAAGTGTGTTGTTTCGCATTTCGGTTAGGACATTATGAACTAAAAGGGTGTTTTCTTGGGTAATATCTTGATCGAACTCGGTGTAGTGCTCTGATTCGAGATGTTTGTATCCAACCTGTAGGTAGTCGGAGCGATTCATAATGCAGATGCCTCTTCCTTTATCGTATGGTTTGATCACGATTTCAGGGTTGTTCCTCAAATATTTGAGGGCTGATAGTTCAGGGTTTGTCATGTTTCCTTACTGTATAAGTCACAATACTTAATAAATCCCAATAACAGTGTTTTGCCATTTTAATGTAGGTCAACATAATTGGTATTTTATTATAAAGTTGATTTCATGGCTCAGAGAGTAAATCATTATGACACCTGTATGTTAACAATAGAGAAATTGCCTTGCAATGCATCAACATGTGAGGGCGCTATACAATGAAACTTGCCAAAAGTCCTGTGGTAACCAAGTAGACATGAAAAAGAAATGAGTGTGGTACCCAAGGCATAATTGAAAAATTGGTCTTGGTACTGAAAGGGTTATTCCAAAACATACAGACACGTGGCATTATTCACAGCATAAAATGAAAGCTTGACGTTCATATTATGTGCATATTTAGGGATTACAAGATGTCCAAGATGTTTGTGGAAGTCCTCCACGTTGTGAATAGTGAAACAATCGGTTTAAAAAAAAAATAATAAAAAAAACTTTTGAACCAAATTAGGCCTCTTGGTAGTCCCGTCATGAGTAATGAATTACACGCGGTTTAAAACAAAGAGCCATAGATCTCTTCAACCACGAATAGGCTGTCGCTAGTGACTGCCGTACTATATCTACATGTATATCAATAATGTTCAATTAAACAGATTTCTCAGTTCATTATTTCATTATGATACGTAATAGACCATGTATGACCGCTTTGGGATGTAATGTTTTTGACAGCCGCGCTGCGCGCATTATAGTTGAATTGTATTAGGCGTGTTCGGTTTCACACAAACGTATTGGGTATGTATTTTTGTGGACCTTCGGGCGCTTGTGCGAAAAATCATATTCCAAATATTTACACCGGCAAGTGGCATATCTGCAGCTTGAAATGAAAACTTGACGCTCGTATATGTGCATATGAACACAAACGTGTTGATTAGTTTCATTGGAAAATCGATGCTTTTAGGGGAAACAAAAACAGAAGAAATAGATTACAAGATGTCTAATACTTTTGTGGAAGTCCTCCACGTCGTGAATAGTGAAACACTCGGTTTGAAAAAAAAAAGAAAAAAAAATACACAGACGTCTTGAACCAAGTAGACCTATAGGTGGTCGCGTCATGAATAATGAAACACTAGCCATAGACGTCTTGAACCAAGAATAGGCGGTCGCTAAAGACGCTATAGTGATTGACATATTATCTAACTGATAAAGCAATCATGTTAAATATAGCATAATACATTTCTCAATACAGCATTTCATTATGATACGTAATAGACCCTGCTAGGACTGCTTTGGGATGTAATGTGACACAGTAGTTGGCTTTGCACATTTGCCTTCATCAAACTCTGACACAGAAGATGTATCGCCTGTGTCTTCATCGGAACATTGATAATTTCCTTATATAAAAGATAATCGAATAAACATGTAATTTGAAATGAGATATTTCACAGATGAGATAGTTTATGACGGGACCTACAATATTATAAAGTTATAATATAAAATTCATACCCCTGCAATCTTCTCATTATTTTGAGAAATGTATAATTTAATTGCGTCTCTTATTCTTTCCTGAAGTAAAATACCACTGTTCTGATCAAAAAGTAAATTTTGGAAATTGCCGTACAAAAAAACACGGGAGATCTTTGAACAAAATATTTCTTATTCTCAACATTTCTTTCAGAAACATATCGTACTTTATGTGACCAATACCAGTTGAAACAAATTCTGACTTCAAAGCAAGTATAAGAAATCAACAAATTTTGTTTTCTTAAATGTTTTAATACATAACAATAATTTATCAGTTCAGTTTACGGTAACACCATCATGTGGTTTTAACTTCTCAACTATTTCGAAGTGAGACTGTGGTATAGGTCTTCTCTGGCCTGCTTTAGTCTTCGTCAGGAGAATGGGTTAAATAGGATCTTGAAATAGCATTTAAAATACGGCACTTTTATACTTTATATTATGTACTAACACGAATACGCAAAATATGATTGAAAAAGTAGTGCATAAAAGATTTGTATTAATGTGATGATAAGTAAAAAATAATAGACCATTTCACACATCACTTGGTAACCTAATTAACATATTGATCATGTGACCCACTTCTCGGAAAGGTTTGCTGCCAAATAAAATTGGCGGCTCTATGTTCGAGCTTTCGCCGCTGTGTTCAACATGGTTAAATTAATTTGATGGAATCCAATCTGAGCAACTGTAGAGCTCTACAAAGTGGATGTTTTTCATTGCAATCAATAATCTTAGATCTTGTACAATAAGTTCTCCATTGCTTGTGTAGCTGTGTCGGGTATCTGGATACCCGACCGAAACGGTCATTAACCGGTTCCATTTGTTGGTTCCAGTTACCCGTAAACGACTTTTTAAAATTCGGAATTAATATTTGAGCGGTGCGAACAGACATCTGTGACTCTTGAACAATGTAATGTTTACACTTTTACAGACAATTTTCTTTAAATTCAAGAGATTGCACTCAATAAATATTGATTTAAGTATGGTATCCTCTGTATTATAAAAGTCAATTTGTTACCATTTACAGTACATGTACCACCTGAGGCATGTTTTCAACAAAATGAAAACGGGTATCCGGGTATCCGAAAGTTCCTGATTTCGGGTATCCGGTTAAAAAATATCCGAAAACGCACAGCCCTAATTGCATTGGTTAGAATTTACGTTCTGTGGACATCGTTCGTGTAGTAAGCGTTCATTGGCAGAGCATGGCTTGAACTGTCCGTTACAAATTTTGCTTTATAGACAACTAACAAGTCGGATGTTTCCGTTTGAGATCGTCATCCTTCCGGAAAATAACCGTGTATGAAATGGTCTTTTGAATATATTAAATATAAGTGAAAATATACCTAACAGTGATAGATCTGTATGCAGCCGTGTTAGTCAGGTAGAATAAGATATATATATATATATATATATATATATATATATATATATATATATATATATATATATATATATATATAAATGGTAGCACTTTAAGACTAACTAAATTTAAAAAATAGGCATAAGCTTTCGTAGCTACAGCTACTTCATCAGATGATCTGATTGCATCTGATGAAGTAGCTGTAGCTACTGGCTTATGCCTATTTTAAGTTTAGTTAGTCTTAAAAGTGCCTACCTATATATATATATATATATATATATATATATATATATATATATATATATATATATCCATTGAAACCTTTCTGTCTAAGGTGTTTTTATTTTGGAAAAAATAAATATATTTCCCAACGGAATTTGCGACTTTATGAGACGAAATTAATATGGAATTTCTTGTCAAGACACAGTGTAATAAGCTGTGACATTCACAGGTTGGTTTCTGTATATCTCTAAATTCTCTTTACTTGAAGTACGGATACATTGCTGCATATTCATCCATCATGCTCAATATTGGGCTGTAATCAATAACACAACTAATGACCATTCTTTTTTGGTGTTTGAGAAAGACATTTTGCTGTGATAAATAAACGGTTGAAAATGATAAACTGGTACAAGTAAAACAACACTGATTATACGAGTATATCCCCCGTTGAACTCTTTTGCCTTTTTAGTACTGTACAATAAGAAGCTTGTTTGTGTTATCCCAGCAATGTCCACTTTTATGTTCCTATTTTTTAATCTTCTATCTTTGCCGATTTGTTTGTATTTTATTGTTATTTTAACTTATTTGTTTTCTTGGCAATTAAATCAAATCATATCAGAATATCATGAATTAGGCATTAAATATTAAACAACTTACTTGTGACGGTTTCAGCTAATTATTACGCCGTCTCACTTACGAGAAAATAGTGAAAGTGTAGATTGTTAACAATTAAATTTTTTCAATCGTGGAATTTAGGAAACAGAATATTGAATACGGAATATTAATATCAACATAAGCTGTCCACCAATTAAGTTTTTAATTACATGCATTTGTATGTTTTAAATGCTAATTATAGCCTATGACGATATCAAATTAATAATCAAAAGGTATAGCAGTGACCATCTTTTAGGATCACTAGGTCTTCTGACTAATTCATTGCAACCTTTTCTTCTCAGCCGACATTTAATTGATAGACTTTGAGAGTAAACTGCAAGAATTGCCCAGTATGATTTCATCTTCGCCAGCTTCATTGCGAGTGATGTCATTCAACTGGCAGATCTTTTTACCGCTGTTGTCGATGTCCAGTCGCAGGTTGATGGAGCGGCATCGGGGTTCGTGACGGCACCATACCACACGCGCTGAAACTCTGTGTGGAGAACTCATGATAACATGACCGGTCAAACACTCCAATGTGCTGCTTCCGTCGCCATCACTTGAGCGTGGGAGTAGAACATCGCTGTAGCGGGGGCAACGGTCGTAGGGCGCTCACAAACAATGTGTCGGTTGCTGTAGGTTTGGTAAAATGAAATACTAAAAAATAACTGTCCTATGCATAGGTTCTACACCTGATGCATAGGTCCTACACCTGAAAGTAATGCTTTCATAAACTATAGAGTAGCATGACTCGCCAAATATTTGCCAATTGAAAGGGCAGATAATTCCCTTGCAGCTTGAACAAGCAAAAACCAAGATAGAAAACAGAAACAATGTCTCCATCTTGTTAGGAATGTTAGGAAAATACTGATTTTCGCTGTTAAAGAGTCTGGGAAATGTCAGGTTGTTCTAAAAACGTATGAACGTCTTCTCTCCACACGTTAACATAATGTCGCCACGTCAGGGCCGGATCTACCATATGGGCACTTTGGGCACGTGCCCAGGGGCCCCTCCATGGTGGTCGAAAAAAAAATTTGAAAAAAATAAATTTCCAAAAAAATGTTTTCCAAATTTTTTTTTTCCCAAAAATGTTTTTATCTAATTTATTTTATTTATCTAATAGATAAAAAAAAGTTATCTAATCCGAATCCGTCCACCCCCCCCCCCCCGAAATAAATTAGTCAAAATGAGTGTTTTATTGTTGGTGAGAATGCTGCTGGAAAGTGCCGATTGTGTGTTAAACCAGTAACAATGGGCTAGATTGGCTGTTTGATGTTCAAGGACCTAAGTACAGTACTTGAGTACATGTACTTAGTTACTTTCCACCACTGAATAATAGTGAATGAAAAATAATAAATCCTTTGAAATAGTAGCCTTGTGTTGTTATTTTGCCTTTATTGATTAAATCAACTTTATTTCATGAAAGTCAAGTCAACTGATTGAAACTCATTTTCTAATGAATGCCAGCTTAGCATGTAGGCCTTTGTGCGTCTGTCTGACAGACTACAATGACTGTATAGTTGAGGACTTATTTGTCAGTTGGACAAATAAGGTATCTAAATATCGACAATCACCAAATTGTGAATATTTAGAGGAAAATGAAAAACAAAACTAAAAATTTTGCGCACGCGCGCGTGCACATATTTGCGCACGGCCGCTTCGCGGCCGCACGCGAACGACCCGTGCCCGTGGGGGGGCCCTTGGAGTTTCAGGTGCCCAGGGGCCCTCAGAGGTGTTAATCCTGCCCTGCGCCACGTCATCATTTTCAATTTAGTACCGCTTCGGTAGATCTCCAATCTGAACAAGGTCGATTAAACTATGCCATGTTTAGTAACAATTTTGGAACCACGTGAAGTGCAAAATATTTGTGCGAACAACACACCAAGCAACACGTCTCTGTAGTTTTCTCAAAAATCAATTTTCAGGGGAAAATATTTTTGAAGCAGTGCTTAATGAGTCGTACTGACGGAGTGGAAATAAGTGATATCTCCATGGAGAAAGGTAATTACGGAGCTCTAGAAGTGCCATCCGACTTGTTGAGATCCTGAGATAATTAATCTCAGGATGATGACATCATCAACGTAAGATGACGACACCCCGACATAATTTATCTCAGGATGACGACATCCTAAAATTGGATGTCGTCTTTCCGAGATAATTTATCTCCGAGATAATTTATCTCGGGATATCGACATCCTACTTTCAGGATGCAACATCCTAAAATAAATTATCTCGGGAAGACGACATTCTTCCTTTAGGATGTCGACATCCTGAGATAATTTATGTCGGGAAGACGACATCTACTTTCAGGATGTCAACATCCCAAGATAAATTATCTCGACGACATCCTACTTTCAGGACGTCAACATCCCGACATAAATTATCTCAGGAAGACGACATCCTACGTTCAGGATGTCAACATCCTAAGATAAATTATGTTGAACTGAACAAGTCGGATGGCACTTCCAGAGCTCCGTAGCTAATAAAGCCACGAAAATGATTGTTACTTATGACGACCTTGCATACGCCTAATTAGGCCTATATACATGTATATGACGCGTTCGCCAAACGAGCTGTATAGAAGACATACATGTACAATCCCCATGTTTCATGCAAACGTGGTTACTACATGTCACCTTTGGATTCCAATGAAGTATGTTTGACAGTTACCATGGACATTTGTTTCTCGTATTATACATGTACATCCAGTTGATGCGCGTCACATAATGTTTTCGGTGTGTTTGTTTTTGTAAATTTATGGTTAGAACCTATAAAATATGTGCGAGCGATAACAACGTGTGCTCATTAGAATGAGATGTGTGATTGGGGGAAACCTAATACGGTTTAGAGTTCAAATAGTTAATTTAAATGAGGGGAACCGCAACCTTTGCCCCACTGAAAATAAAAATGCAGTTTGAACAAAAACGGGTTCGTTCAATACCCCCGCCCCCCCCCCCCCCAACTCCGGTGACTTGCATGTGGTTGAATATAACGATCTTGTTTGCTGCGTGTGTTAACACGGAGGTTTGTCAGTTTGCTCTTAAGTGGTTTTCTGGCTCTTACTGTACTGCTGAAGTTTTCTTTGAGATGGGCAGTGATGTGGTGGTCGCCGAAAGTCCCTCGACCAGTGGCCTAAATTTGTTGTCAAAGGAATACATTACAAGATATCTAACACGTTTGTTTGTGGATGTCCACTGCGTTGTGAATAATGAAATTCGCGGATTGATACGGAAGCGCATTGCTGCCAAATTGAAGGGTAAAAGAATTTGTTTAAGTCGTTCGAACGACATACTCAAGCCTCAAAGCGTGACGTCAGATCATTAGGCTACATTTTATATATCTTCCATTTGTAGGTGAGTTCCTGGCAGGGAGGTCCTGGCAAGGTCTGGAGCAGCAACTGGGACAAACACAGGTCTCCAAAGCAGTGGAAGGAAGAAAAGGGATAGCGGCCAGCTATAGTGAGGAAACAGGCATCGATATTACAAAATCTAAACCTTAAATAAGACTAAAACCTCTGATTTCAGAACCCTGCATAAGTCTTCTCCAGATCCCAGTGAATGTTCGTGTTGTCAAACGAAGACTTATAACAAAAGGGAACAATGGGTCCTTGGTTGGTGCGTATTGTTTGAACATGTCCTCGGTTGTAAAATGTGTACAAATCAAATGGAACATGCCTAAAAAGGTCTTAGAAGTCTATCAACAAAGAGAACAATAGAGGGGAGAAATAGGAGGTCCTTTATCGGTTTACAACATATACATGACTGTGTGTGTTGGAGGCGGGGGGGGGGGTAATCCTATGGACCATCTTCCTGTGGACAAAAAATATTTATGAACCCCCCCCATGCCCCAGTTAAGCCCATGATTAAAAGTTGATTTGGCATTTATAATTAATTTTTCGAATTGCACAGACCCCTTTGTACCAGTACATTTAGTGCTGTTTGTAATGGCATGTTTGTGGTTTAGCTGAAGATCGGCACGATATGATCAAGAGGGTCTATTTCATTCCTGAAAATAGTCTGAAACTGACATTGAAACCACAAGACTGGGCAGGGGTGGGAGTTGACAAGAACATGTGGATATCACGTGATCAACTTGAATTCTGGCCACCAAATTTCAACAATCCTAGCCTGGGTCAGTACAGTAATAAAATAAATTTGTTATTTGTGGGAATGATTCCTATGGTAAACTGTGGGAACAATTGACTAAATCGTTGGAAGGACAATAAACAAAATGAAATGACAATAAACACAGAGTGTATTGTACTTATTGTTAGTTTCTTGCATACGTAATAGGATACAACTAATATACATGTACAATGAAATATAATATTTGAATATACATGTGCCAAGAGGTTGCGAGTACATGTATTGGTTGGGTCAAACAAAAAAGTATGCGGTTTCTGGTCACCGGTCGGCTTCAAAATCGGTGCGGCGACGCACTTTTCTTTCGGACGACGCGCGGGTCTGAGGCGACGCGCGCGGAGACCAGATACCGGAGACTCTTTTTTTTTTGCCTTATCAAGACGTCTGTGACAATGTTTTTGACAGCCGCGCTGCGCGAATTATAGCTGAATTATATTGGGTGTGTTCGGTTTCACACAAACGTATTGGGTGTGTATTTTTGTGGACCTTCGGGCGCTTGTGCGAAAAATCATTATTCCAAATATATACACCGGCACGTGGCATATCCGCAGCTTGAAATGAAAACTTGACGCTCGTATATGTGCATATGAACACAAACGTGTTGATTAGTTTCATCGGAAAATCGATGCTTTTAGGGGAAATAAAAAGAGGAGAAATAGATTACAAGATGCCTAATACTTTTGTGGAAGTCCCCCACGTCGTGAATAGTGAAACACTCGGTTTGAAAAAAAAAGCAACAGCCACAGAACCAAGTAGGCCTATAGGTGGTTGTGTCATGAATAATGAAACACTAGCCATAGACGTCTTGAACCAAGAAGAGGCGGTCGCTATAGTGACTGCCATTATTATCTAACTGATAAAACAATTATGTTAAATATAGCATAATACATTTCTCAATACATCATTTCATTATGATACGTAATAGACCGTGTAGGACCGCTTTGGGATGTAATGTGACACAGTAGTTGGCTTTGCACATTTGCCTTCATCAAACGCCGACACAAAAGATGTATCGCCTGTGTCTATCATCGGAATATTGATAATTTCCTTATATAAAAGATAATCGAATAAACATGTAATTTGAAATGAGATATTTCACAGATGAGATAGTTTATGACGGGACCTACAATATTATAAAGTTATAATATAAAATTCATACCCCTGCAATCTTCTCATTATTTTGAGAAATGTATAATTTAATTGCGTCTCTTATTCTTTCCTGAAGTAAAATACCAATGTTCTGATCAAAAATATTTTTTTGGAAATTGCCTTTAAAAAGGCGAAAAACATGGGAGATCTTTAAACAAAATATTTCTTATTCTCAACATTTCTTTCAGAAACTTATCGTACTTTATGTGACCAATACCAGTTGAAACAAATTCTGACTTCAAAGCAAGTATAAGAAGTCAATAAATTTTGTTTTCTTAAAGGTTTTAATACATTCATTCATTCATTATTCATTAAAGGTTTATTAAAAATCACGTTGCAACAAAAAAGTTGAATTGAGTGATTGAAAACAAATACACAAACACATAACATGAAACATTTAAAAAACACACCAATAATTAATAATTTACATTTAAAAATACTTAAACAGTTAAAGTAAGAAATAAAGTTCATCAATATAAAATTAAGCCATGATGGGGAGAAAAAATAATAATTAAAAAATTATGCTTCAGCATTCAGTAATTTAACATAAAAGGGGATTGGACTGTTCAGATACCTTTTTGTTACCCATTTAGGGATTGTCAGTTTGTTCGAATTCCTAAGACCCCGGTTGTGTTGATCCCCCCTGGTTGATGGTAGCCATTGACGGAATTGGTTGTGTCTTTATCAGTTCAGTTTACGATAACACCATCATGTGGTTTTAACTTCTCAACTCTTTCGAAGTGAGATTGTGGTATAGGTCTTCTCTGGCCTGCTTTAGTCATCGTCAGGAGAATGAAAGAGAGTTGGGGATGCTTTTGGTTAAATAAGATCTTGAAATAGCATTTAAAACACGGCACTTTTATACTTTATATTATGTACTGACACGAATACGCAAAATATGATTGAAAAAGTAGTGCATAAAAGATTTATATTAATGTGATGATAAGTAAAAAATAATAGACCATTTCACACATCACTTGGTAACCTAATTAACATATTGATCATGTGACCCACTTCTCGGAAAGGTTTGCTGCCAAATAAAAATGGCGGCTCGATGTGCGAGCTTTCGCCGCTGTGTTCAACATGGTTAATTTAATTTGATGGAATCCAATCTGAGCAACTGTAGCTACAAAGTGGACGTTTTTCATTGCAATCAATAATCTTAGATCTTATACAATAAGTTCTCCATTGCTTGTGTAGCTGTGCCGGGTATCTGGATACCCGACCAAAACGGTCATTAACCGGTTCCATTTTTTGGTTCCAGTTACCCGTAAACGACTTTTTAAAATTCGGAATTAATATTTGAGCGGTGCGACCAGAAATCTGTGACCCTTGAACAATGTAATGTTTACACTTTTACAGACAATTTTCTTTAAATTCAAGAGATTGCACTCCAATAAAGAAAAGATTGATTTAAGTATGGTATCGTCTGTATTATAAAAGTCAATTTGTTACTATTTACAGTACGTGTATTTGTACACCACCGGAGGCATGTTTTCAACAAAAATGAAAACGGGTATCCGGGTATCCGAAAGTTCCTGATTTCGGGTATCCGGTTTAAAAATATCTGAAAACGCACAGCCCTAATTGCATTGGTTAGAATTTACGTTCTGTGGACATCGTTCGTGTAGTAAGCGTTCATTGGCATAGAATGGCTTGAACTGTCCGTTACAAATTTAGCTTTATAGACAACCAACAAGTCGGATGTTTCCGTTTGAGATCGTCACCTTCCGGAAAAAACGTGTATGAAATGGTCTTTTGAATATATTAAATATAAGTGAATATACACTTAACAGTGATAGACAGTGCTAATAAGCAGTATACAGCTTTTATTCTTAAAAGACATAATGAATTATCAAAATTGTACCTAAAACTTACTTGGTGTAAAGTTGATGATGGCATAAAACATCCATTGAAACCTTTCTGTCTATTAAGGTGTTTTTATTTTAGAAAATATATATATTTCCCAACGGAATTTGCGACTTCATGAGACGAAATTAATATGAAATGAATACGATCAGGCTGAATGTATTTATTTTCTCGTCACGACACAGTGTAATAAGCTGTAAGCAGGTTGGTTTCTGTATATATCTCTTGATTCTCTTGAAGTACGGATACATTGCTTTGAACGCTGCATATTCATCCATCATGCTCAATATTGGGCTGTTATCAGTAATACAACCAATGACCATACTTAGTTGGTGTTTGAAAAAGACATTTTGCTGTGATAAATAATCGGTTGAAAATGATAAACTGGTACAAGTAAAACAACATTAATTATACGAGTATATCCCCCGGTGAACTATTTTGCCTTTTTAGTACTGTACAATAAGAAGCTTGTTTGTGTTATCACAGCAATGTCCACTTATGTTCCTATTTTTTAATCTTCTGTCTTTGCCAATTTGTTTGTATTTTATTGTTATTTTAACTTATTTGTTTTCTTGGCAATTAAATCAAATCAAATCAGAATATCATGAATTAGGCATTAAATATTAAACAACTTACTTGTTACGGTTTCAGCTTATTACGCTGTCTCACTTACGAGAAAATAGTGAAAGTGTAGATTGTTAACAATTAAATTTTTTCAATCGTGGAATTTAGAAAACAGAACTTTTTCCAATAAACTAATTGGCAGTTATTTCTTAATGACAGATCTTCATTTGAATACGGAATATTAATATAAACTTAAGCTGTCCACCAATTAAGTTTTTAATTACATGCATTTTTAGGTTTTAAATGCTAATTATAGCCTATGACGATATCAAATTAATAATCAAAAAGTATAGCAGTGACCATCTTTTAGGATCACTAGGTCTTCTGACTAATTCATTGCAACCTTTTCTTCTCAGCCGACATTTAATTGATAGACTTTGAGAGTAAACTGCAAGAATTGCCCAGTATGATTTCATCTTCGCCAGCTTCATTGCGAGTGATGTCATTCAACTGGCAGATCTTCTTACCGCTGTTGTCCAGTCGCAGGTTGATGGAGCGGCATCGGGGCTCGTTACGGCACGCCATACCACACGCGATGAAACTCTGTGTGGAGAACTCCTTGATAACATGACCGGTCAGACACTCCAATGTGCCGCTGCCGTCGTCATCAGCTTGGGAGTAGAACATCGCTGCGGGGGCGATGGTAGGGCGCTCCGATGTGCTGCTGCCGTCGTCATCATCTGTCGTCATCGCTGTAGCAAGGGCGTCGGTCGTAGGACGCTCACAAACAACGTGTCTATTGCTGTAGGTTTGGTAAAAAATACTAATAAATAACTGTCCTATGCATAGGTTCTACACTTATTTAGATAAGTATTCACAAGAATGATCATTTCAACGACTACCAATTGAACGATGCATTGAAACCATTTGAAATGTATTAGGAAAATAATACAGGAATTTATTATGCACGTTCAGAAAATTTACATGAAGTCATATCAACGAAAATGTTTTTTTGGGGTTTAATTTACTTGTGTTAAATTCTTATGAATCATTATCCTGTTGTTTTAACTCACACTGTACAAGAATTGTCATTCCAACGACCATCATATGAACGTTTCATTGATGCACAATCGTGAGCAGGATATGCACTGCCTGCATTTGGCTCTCCCGGATACCAGTTGACGTAACTGCACTCGTGGCCTCCCTCACCAGGCTGCACCCACTTATATTCCTCCTCCTTATCGGTACAGCCGATCCATAGGTCTCCTTCGGTCACATCTTGTGTGAACATCTCCCAGATAAACCGATGCTCTGGCAGGGAGTCAGGGACTGCCAAGGCACCGCCCATCTCAGTACAGGTACTTAACGCCATGTCAAAAGTCATGCTTCCATCCAGTAAAGAGTAGCACGACTCACCAAATATTTTCCAATTGAAAGGGCAGATAATTCCCGTTGAACTTGAAAAAGCGAAAACCAAGATGGAAAACAGAAACAATGTCTCCATCTTTAAGTCGAGAATAATTAGGAAAATACTTCCTTTCGCTGTTAAAGAGTATGGGAAATGTGGGGTGGTTCTAAACACGTATGGACGTCTTCTGTCCACACGTTAATATAATGTCAATTACACGTCATCATTTTCGTTATAGTACCACTTGGTTAGAGCTCGAATCTAAATAAAAGGTTGATAAAGCTATACCATATTTGGTAACAATTTTGGCCATGGAACCGCGTCAAGTGCAAAATATTCGTGCGAACAACACACCAAGCATCACGTCTCTGTAGTTTTCTCAAAAATCAATTTTCGGAGAGAATATTTTTAAGCAGTGCTTAATGAGGCATACTGACAGAGTAGAAATAAGTGATCGATACCTATTTTTACTCGTTGTGGTCGTATAGAAAAACCCTTGACGCCTTGGATATGTAGGCCTTGACGCCGAATCCACTCAATCCAGCCCTTACGCTGCGAATCCGTCCTTGACGCTTTTTAGTAGGACCGATGGAGAAACTGAGCTAGCCGCGCAAACGATTGTAATCAAACATGAACATGATAATTAAGGTATTTTAACATAATGGCGAGTTAAACGAGAACATTATTTATTTAATTATTATTGTTATTATTTATTATTATTATTATTATTATTATTATTATTATTATTACTTGTGTTCAATTGTATATGAATCATTATCCTGTTGTTTAGCTCACATTGCACAAGAAATGTCATTTTGTGTGAACTGCCAATGCACCGCCCATCTCAGTACAGGTCCTTAACGCCATGCCAAAAGTCATGCTTTCAATCCATTAAAGAGTAGCATGACTCGCCAAATATTTCCCAATTGAAAGGGCAGATAATTCCCTTGCAGCTTGAAAACGCGAATACCATGATGGAAAACAAAAACAATGTCTCCATCTTTAGTTGTCAAAAAATGTTAACGAGAATCTGGGAAGCGATTTTCCTGAATTCGAATTCGACTTAAGAATACATAACTTAGAGTTTGCTGAGAATCTCGGCAGTACCGATTGATATCGTGCCGAAATAAGAAACTTTCTTGGTGTTTCCAAATGTTGACCAAGCGTTTGTAGGCACACAGTAATTTATACTTCCATGTGATCACAGCCAATATCAACAGTACTGAGCCAGTACTGGTATGGTAATGTTTCGTTACTGGACCAGTACTGGTTCTGTACTGTTTAAGTAAGGGTCAGTTCCAATTTGCCGGCACTGGGCGAGTAATGGCATCAGCAGCGTAGTCACGGGTAGGGGAGACCTGGGTGGGTACGTGTCCCCCACAAATTTCCAGTGCCCCCCCAGGTTCTCCCACGGAAAAAATAACCCCGATAGTGCCCCCCAAAAAAGAAAAGGAGAAAACCCATACCCTGTCCCCCCACTGAAAAAGTCCTGGCTACGCCGCTGAATGCCATCATAATTATTAGCCCGTAGTACTGGGCCATTACCGGGCCAGTTATGGCCCAGTTCCGTATTGTTTGCTGTAATGACCTTCTACCGATAGTTCATTACTTCCACCACCGAAGGTATCCCGAGATAATGTAACCAACTGTGTGTGTTTGTGTGTGTGTGTGTGGGGGGGGGGGGGCACAGGGGAATTGCTTTTCAGTGGGGGGGAACAGGGGGTGTGGGCTTTTTCCTTTTTTTGTGTGTGTGTGTGTGTACAAAAGTTATTTCAAAAAGTTAACCGCGGGTTTTCATGAAATTTTGTGAATGATACGGTTGGCACAAAGGCCAATCGATTAGATTTTTTGTGAAGATGAGATTCCAGAAAAGTGTTTTTGTATAGCTATTTCTAAACGCGAATTCCCTTTAGATTAATGTAATTGGGGTCTGGTATTGAGAAATATTGTACTACACTCGGTAGTCTTGTCACTGATAGATGGCTCGTGCACTCGCAGCTAAGTCAGGATCGTCGCGCGACACCAGCAGCTAATACTGTTTGAGCGTTAGCTATAACATGGGCGCGCGGGTCGATAAACTAAACCAGAAAATCTGTCTTGCACTATAGTCTCTTAATGATAAACCTGTGGCGGAGGTATGCACTCTACAGAATGACGCTCTTTCTCGATCAACTGCAAATGATACAGAATAACTTATTCAGGAATATAATTCTTCCTACCCCTGCGTCCCAGTTTTGGAATATTTGTGAACAATTACAAAACTGTGGCTGTTAGGACCACCTCATAATCAACGATGTTGCGTGTTCGCGGTTGCCACGGCAACCATTTATTTTGAATATCCACTTTCTAGCGGTAAAGATTTTTGACTGATTTATTTATTTATTGCATATATTTACCCAGGGTATGCCCAAAGAGTTAAAAACTGATTTCCATTGGAGCCCTGCATATAATTAAGCAATAATACAACATCACTAAAAATATTAAGTTATATATATATATAGTTACCCTTTAAATATTTGGTTAAGCGAACACAAAGAAAATAATAAAAATTCAAGGAAATACATTAATTCACCGAGTATGAGAAGGGCAAAAACCCCGGCGAGAAAACCCTTTTGGGAAAAAAGGGAAATTCCGATTCAGCTCCAAATTTCCATGATACGTACCGACATCCCCACACAGTCTAGCAGTAATCTAAAAATGGTATAACTAAGCTTACAAAAAGTGTGTGCAGACCGCTATGGGGGACGCAGTCGCGATGTTTAAAAGTATTTTGACTTAATCATAAGTCCACTTTTCCTATTTTTTATGAAATAAATTTTGGTAAATAAAGTCGAATTTAGAAAAATTGCAATAAAATGATATTTCTTTCATAAAAATTATGAAATTTAAAAATGTTTCATTAAAATGAATGTTTATTTCATAAAAATTAGGAAAAGTGGACTTATGATTAAGTCAAAATACTTTTGAATATATTGTATATAGCCAGTTTAGAAGGAACTGTTTTCTTTACGTATTCATCACGTTGGGTCTAACTTAGAGTTTCATCGATAATAACAAACACCGAAACATTTACAAGAATTCAGCTTTACAATTGAACTATTGGCAAGGGTGACATTAAGGTCGGTAGAAGAAACTTTTTTCTTAGATCTAATGAGCATATTAGTTTGGTTTTGGTGGTATTTATTGCAGTGATTTTGTGAACAATAAACAAAAGTAAATGACAATAAACAGTGTATTGAATTCATAGTTTCTTGCATACATAACTGAATAGGGGCCTATAACAAATTACATGAAATATATTAAATATACGTGTATAAAATATACAAAGTATGTGTTCCAGGCGGTCGCTAGTCTTGGGCCAAGAAGTTTGTGACAATGTTTTTGACGGCTGCACTGCGCCCGCTATAGTTGAATTTTCGTGTTTATATCTTGTTTTGACCTTCGGGCGCGTGTGCGAAAATCCTAATTATTCCAAAACATACAGACACGTGGCATTATTCACAGCATAAAATGAAAGCTTGACGTTCATATTATGTGCATATTTAGGGATTACAATATGTCCAAGATGTTTGTGGAAGTCCTCCACGTTGTGATTAGTGAAACAATCGGTTAAAAAAAAAATAATAATAAAAAAAACATTTTGAACCAAAGTAGGCCTCGTGGTAGTCCCGTCATGAGTAATGAATTACACGCGGTTTAAAACATCGAGTCATAGATCTCTTCAACCACGAATAGGCTGTCGCTAGTGACTGCCGTACTATATCTACATGTATATCATTATGTTAAATTTAACATAACACATTTCTCAGTTCATCATTTCATTATGATACGTAATAGACCATGTATGACCGCTTTGGGATGTAATGTTTTTGACAGCCGCGCTGCGCGCATTATAGTTGAATTGTATTAGGCGTGTTCGGTTTCACACAAACGTATTGGGTATGTATTTTTGTGGACCTTTGGGCGCTTGTGCGAAAAATAATATTCCAAATATATACACCGGCAAGTGGCATATCCGCAGCTTGAAATGAAAACATGACGCTCGTATATGTGCATATGAACACAAACGTGTTGATTAGTTTCATTGGAAAATCGATGCTTTTAGGGGAAACAAAAAGAGGAGAAATAGATTACAAGATGTCTAAGACTTTTGTGGAAGTCCTCCACGTCGTGAATAGTGAAACGCTCGGTTTGAAAAAAAAGCAACAGCCACAAAACCAAGTAGGCCTATAGGTGGTCGTGTCATGAATAATGAAACACTAGCCATAGACGTCTTGAACCAAGAATAGGCGGTCGCTATAGTGATTGCCATATTATCTAACTGATAAAACAATTATGTTAAATATAGCATAATACATTTCTCAATACATCATTTCATTATGATACGTAATAGACCCTGTAGGACCGCTTTGGGATGTAATGTGATACAGTAGTTGTCTTTGCACATTTGCCTTCATCAAACTCTGATAACCTAGTCTATAGCTTTTGTATATAGTAAATAAGTGCCTAAATAATTTATGACGGGACCCACAATATTATAAAATTATAATATAAAATTCATACTCTTGAAAAACCAATCTTGTCATTATTTTTTTGAGAAATGTATAATTTAAGAGCGTCTTTTATTCTTTTCTGAAGTAAAATACCAATATTCTGATCAAAAAGTAAATTTTGGAAATTGCCGTGCAAATAGTGAAAAACACGGGAGATCTTTAAACAAAATATTTCTTATTCTCAACATTTCTTTCAAAAACTTATCGTACTTTATATGACCAATACCAGCTGAAACAAATTCCGACTTCAAATCAAGTGTAAGAAGTCAACAATTCTTGTTTTCTTAAATGTTTTAATACATAACAATAATTTATCAGTTCAGTTTAACTTGTGTGAGATTGGGGTTCTGATAAGAACCGAGTTGGGGATGCTTTTGGTTAAATAGGCTCTTGTTAGGATCCCGAAAGATCGTTTAAAACACAGCCAAAAACTGTTACATTATTGTACTAACACGAATAAGCGCAAAATATGATTAAAAAATAGTGCATAAAAGATTTATATTAATGTGATTATAAGTTAAAAGATTTCGGAAATTGCCGTACAAATAGCAAAAACACGGGAGATCTTTGAATAAAAAAATTCGTATTCTTCTTAAATTTTTTTTTATACATAACAATAATTGTGTCTTTATCAGTTCAGTTTACAGTAACACCCTCATGTGGTTTTAACTTCTCAACTATTTCGAAGTGAGACTGTGGTTCTGATAAGAACCGTACAGGTCTTCTCTGGCTCGTCAGGAGAATGAAGAGAGTTGGGGATGCTTTTGGTTAAATAGGCTCTTGTTACGATCCTGAAAGATCATTTAAAACACAGCCAAAAAAACTGTTACATTATGTATACTAACACGAATATGGGCAAACTATGATTGAAAGAAATAGTGCATAAAACAGTTATATTAATGTGATTATAAGTTAAAATAATACATGAACCATTTCACACATCATTCGGTAACCTAATTAGCATATTGATCATGTGTCCCACTGATCCAAAAGGTTTGCTGCCAAACAAAAATGGCGGCTCAGTGTGCAACATGGTTAATTCCAGATTTTGAGCTAATTTGATGGAATCCAATCTGTTTGAGCAATTAGCTACAAAGTGGATGTTTTTTTCATTGCAATCAATAATCTTTGATGTTATAGGTTAGAATTTACGTTCTATGGATATCGTTCGTGTAGTAAGAGCTCATTGGCATAGAATGACTTGAACTGTCCGTTACAAATTTAGCTTTATAGACAACCAACAAGTCGGATGTTTCCGTTTGAGATCGTCACCTTCCGGAAAAAAACGTGTATGAAATGGTCTTTTGAATATATTAATATAAGTGAATATACACTTAACAGTGATAGACAGTGCTAATAAGCAGTATACAGCTTTTATTCTTAAAAGACATAATGAATTATCAAAATTTTATCTAAAACTTACTTGGTGTAAAGTTGATGATGGCATAAAACATCCCTTGAAACCTTTCTGTCTATAAGGTGTTTTTATTTTAGAAATTATATAATTATATTTCCCAACGGAATTTGCGACTTCATGAGACGAAATTAATATGAAATGAATACGATCAGGCTGAATGTATTTATTTTCTCGTCACGACACAGTGTAATAAGCTGTAAGCAGGTTGGTTTCTGTATAACTCTTGATTCTCTTGAAGTACGGATACATTGCTTTTGAACGCTGCATATTCATCCATCATGCTCAATATTGGGCTGTTATCAATAATACAACCAATGACCATACTTAGTTGGTGTTTGAAAAAGACATTTTGCTGTGATAAATAATCGGTTGAAAATGATAACCTGGTACAAGTAAAACAACATTTATTATGCTAGTAAAGGTGCTTTTACGAGTATATGCCTACTTTCGTTGAACTCTTTTGCCTTTTAGCACTGTACAATAATGTACCTGTTTGTGTTATCCTAGCAATGTCCACTTTTATGTTCCTATTTTTTAATCTTCTATCTTTGCCAATTTGTTTGTATTCTATTGTTATTTTAACTTATATGTTTTCTTGGCAATTAAATCAAATCATATCAGAATATCATGAAATAGGCATTAAGCATTAAACAACTTACTTGTGACGGTTTCAGCTTATTACGCTGTCTCACTTACGAGAAAATAGTGAAAGTGTAGATTATTAATAATTAATTTTTTTCAATAGTGGAATTTTGGAAACTAATTGGCAGTTATTTCTTAATGACAGATCTTCATTTGAGTACGGAATATTAATATCAACATAAGCTGTACACCAATTAAGTTTTTCAATTACATGTATTTTTTATGTTTTAAATGCTAATTATAGCCTATGACGATATCAAATTAATAATCAAAAAGTATAGCAGTGACCATCTTTTAGGATCACTGGGTCTTCTGACTAATTCATTGCAACCTTTTCTTCTCAGCCGACATTTAGTCAATAGACTTTGAGAGTAAACTGCAAGAATTGCTCAATATGATTTCATCTTCGCCAGCTTCATTGCGAGTGATGTCATTCAACTGGCAGATCTTCTTACCGCTGCTGTCCAGTCGCAGGTTGATGGAGCGGCATCGGGGCTCGTTACGGCACGCCATACCACACGCGATGTAACTCTGTATGGAGAACTCCTTGATAACATGACCGGTCAGACACTCCAATGTGCCGCTGCCGTCGTCATCAGCGTGGGAGTAGAACATCGCTGTGGGGGCGATGGTAGGGCGCTCACAAACAACGTAACTTTTTCTGTTGGTTTGGTTAAAAAAATATGTCTCAATGACAGTAACAAAATAATGGGATAAGGTAAGCAGTTGATGCTGTCACCTTGTTTTTAATTGTCAAACTCCACAGAACCATTTGGGTTACAAAATGTCACAAAAACATTCCCAGTCTTAAGTCAAAAGGGAAAAAGGGCTTCGGTTTCTGGTTATCAGTCAGCTTCAAAATCCGTGCGGTGAGGCGCTTTTTTCCAACATGGAAATACGTGATACATGTATACGCGGTGACCAAATTTCCCCATATACAAAGTATGGTGGCTTAGAGAGGCCTTTCCAAATGCGGCAAACGTTCATACCCTTATGTGAAAAACTTATTTAAAACACAGCACGGTAGAATTCCAATCGATTCAACAATTTTGGCTGCAATTGGACATTGTTTCATCGAAAAAAATGAAAATTAAAAATGCCGACGCGCGGGTCTGAGGCAACGCGCGCGGAGACCTGAAGCGACGTTTTTGGCAAAAGGCAACGAATTATTCTACTTGAAAATCAGAAGCTTTCCAGAAATGACTTTAACTTTTTCTCATGAAAACCTACAACTTTGATTTTTTTTTTCATATATTTTTTATATGGTTGACTAAAATGTCGAATCAATTTTAGGCTTATAGTGGTCTATGTTTTTTGGATTGTCTTTAAATCTAACAAATTTAAGATGTTTGTATACGTATAGGCCTATAAAAGAAAATCATGCACACAATGCATTTTAGTAAACTTAATAATACTTCCTTCATAGGTCTGCTTTTGTTTAACTTACTGAACACAACGATGGTCATTCCATAGACCATCGAATGCAGATGTCATTGATGCACAATCTGCATTCGGATATATATTTCCATTCGGCTGATTCGGTCCCCAGTTGAAGTAACTGCACTCATGGCCTTCCCCACCAGGCTGTACCCACTTGCCTTCCTCCTTCTCATCGGTACAGCCGATCCAAACACTTCCATTATGAACCACTTCTATGAACATCTCCCAGATAAACCGATGCTCAGACAGGGAGTCAGGGACTGCCAAGGCACCGCCCATCTCAGTACAGGTACTTAACGCCGTGTCAAAAGTCATGCTTTCATCCACTAAAAAATAGCACGACTCACCAAATATTTGCCAATTGAAAGGGCAGATAATTCCACTGGAGCTTGAAAAAGCGAAAACCAATATGGAAAACAGAAACAATGTCTCCATCTTTAAGTCGAAAATGTTAGGAAAATACTGCCTTTCGCTGTTAAAGAGTCTGTTCTGAAAACGTCTGAACATCAGTGGAGTCTTATCTTATCACGTTAGAATACTTCGCCACGTCATCCTTTTCATTTTTAGCACAATCTCCGTAGAGTTTGAATCTAAGATCGATAAAACTATGCCATATTTGGTAACAAAATGAATTGATTGCTCTCATTATATTGTTTGAAACAAGCTCCAGTACAAAATAAATTTTGTGGGCAATATTTTTGAATCAGTGTTTAATGAGGCATATTGATGGAGTGGCCGCCCATATTGGTTTTCAAAGGCAGTAAGAATCGTTCTTAATGTACATAAATATCAAATACAATGTGTGTCTATTATGTTCGTTAGGCCCACAAAAAAGTCTCCTGTTTCTGGTTTCCGCGCGCGTCGCCTCAGACCCGCGCGTGTTTTTTGTTTTTTTTGTGTGTGTGTGTGTGCTATGAAACGATGTCTAATTGCAGCCAGAATTGCTGGATCGATTGGAATTCTGCCGCGCTGTGTTTTAAATGACTTTTCACATAGGGATATGAACGTCACCGCACTGATTTTGAAGCCGACCTATGACCAGAAACCGGAACCTTTAGGGGGCCTTGTTGAGCGCGAACAACTGACAATCAAACATTGTATAAAACACTCAACGTGGTATTTCATACTGGTCTCAATATAGTCTCAGTACAGATTTAAAGCAACCTGTTTCATTAGATACATTTTCGAGAAAACACATAGACTACATTTTGGATACCTATTTTGTAAAAACGATTGGATTAATTTCATCTTTTGAGTCTTTGTCCATCGTCCCATGTCATGTTTAAGTTGTGTCTGTCATAAAGTACAAAAGGATTATGCTTCACCTATTTTTCCTCAACGAGAGATAGTCTGAAACGGAATGATAACAAAACCGAGATTATTCATTTCACCAGTCGTCATAGATCTCGTATTAACAATCACATGCATTAAACTAGATGATACATCCAAATATCCAGTTCATACAGTGCTCGCAATCTGGGAGATATTGTTTTTTGTCAATCACACTATGAATCACACTCTGTAATAAATATTATGCAGTTTCAAGATCAGAAATCTAGGCCTATTGTAAAATGTGTACCAGTTTTATATTGTATGGACTGCCTGATTCTCAAATTAGTAAATTGTATTCAACATTCAGCCACTCAACTTGTCAATATAGAACTCGCTCTCATGAATCCACAACAACAATACTGTGTAATTTGCATTGATTGCATCCAGTGGCGACACCAGACCTGTTAAACTGGGGGACAAGGGGGGGTGGGCAAGCTTAAATTTAAGGGGGCAAACATTAATCTTTAATGTAATTTTGTACTTACCATCGGGGAAAACATTGGGGGGCAAATTGGGGGGGGGGGGGCAAAGAAAGTAACCAGGGGAATTTACACTTGTATAAAGCAATACCATACGCTAGTCGTACCAGTTTCCTGCCTTCAATATTGCTCATGTATATAGCGCCCTCTGTAACCCATGGCCGGTGCCTATTGATGAATCCATACTTTTTAATAATGAAGAAATATGTTTAAAACACAGCTGTGTTTTACATTATTTCGCTGTGCCGTTAACAAGAAAATAGTAAAAATGCATTCGAATACTCCTGAGTTGGCAGTGACGTAGCCAAGATTTCCAGAGTGGGGGGGGGGGGGGGGGTGAATACATAATATAAAATACAAAAGATCGTACTGGAGTACGAGTACGAGAGCTACAACTGTAATAGTTATTAAACTGCCTTTGAGAAAGAACCTGCTAAGTTCGAAACGTAAGACCCATAACTATTATTTTGCAGATCCTACAGTTTGCATTTATACTACTGTGTGCAACAGCTATTTCTCAAGTTCTGGATCTGGATCTGGATCAAATACTGCCCAACACCCCTAAAAGGAGCAACACGGGCAGGGTATGGTGCACAGATGTAGTTGATGGTTTAATTTGCTTGGTTGCTTATTTCTTGTCGACTTGTGTGACGTACTTCCTTGCTTCTGCTTTGAATTTCTGTTTATCTTCAATTTGTGTGATATAATGTGGCAAGAGATTCCAATCTTTCACAGTCCGGGGTATAAATGAATACTTGAGACAGTTTTTACTGGATGAGATTTGGATAAATTTACAGTGACGAGATGAGCGTAGGACTGGGCGTAGGATCATTTGAAGCGGTATGGCAAGGCGACCCAGGAGGGCTTCATGGAAGATGGTGACTCTTGCTACTTTCCTTCTAATCTCCAAAGGCTCCCAACCCAGTTGAACTTTCATTGCCGTTACGCTACTGTATCTCCCATAGTCCCCAATGACGAAGCGAACACTTCTATTTTGTACAGCTTCCAACTTCAGTGTGAGTTCTTTTGTATGAGGATCCCATATGGACCCCCCATACTCCAGGCATGGTCGTACTAGTGTTTGATATGCTAAGTTTTTTACAAACTTTGAACAGGAGTGAAGGTTTCGTCGTACAAACCCCAGAGTTTTGTTTGCTTTACTTATGATATTGTGTATGTGTGAGTTCCAAGTTAGGCTTGATGTGATTGTGACCCCAAGATATGGGTATTCTTTTGTTTCAGCCAATATAGTATTATTTAAAGTGTATGTATAACTTGATGGAGATTTTGAATGTGTTATTTTTAGGACGAAGCATTTCTGCGCGTTAAATTTCATCTGCCATTTAGCTTGCCAAGCGGTCAATATATCTAGGTCATGCTGCAGTCTGCCAGCATCCTCAGGTCCGGCTACATGCCTATAAACGATACAATCGTCCGCAAACAGCTTAACACTGGATGTAAGATCATTTGGCAGGTCATTTATAAAAACGACAAAATCCATAGGGCCAGAAACCGTGCCTTGGGGGACACTCGAATCAACATCCACCCACTGAGAACATTTACCATCAATAACGACCCGTTGTTTCCTGTTCGTGAGAAATGCTTCAGTCCATTTTAATGCTTTGCCACGTATTCCATACCGATTTAGTTTAAGCAGTAATCTTTGGTGGGGTACCTTATCAAAGGCTTTCGCAAAATCCATTATGATCACATCGACCTGATGTTTTGGTCGACGTGGGATGCAATCTCATAGATGGTATTAATGAGTTGCGTCTCACATGAATGATTTTTGCGAAAACCATGCTGATTTTCACATATGATATTGTACCTGTCCAGATGTTTCATTATATTTGACTTCAAGATATGCTCAAACAATTTACTGCAGACAGATGTAAGATTTATGGAACGATAATTTGATGGGTTTGTTTTGTCCCCTTTTTTATAGATGGGGGTGATATTTGAAATCAACCAATCTGTTGGGATAACACCTGTGTCTAGTGAATGCTGGAAAATAATTTTTAAAACAAACCCAATTTCCTTTGCTATTATTTTTAAATATTTGGGTGACATTCCATCTGGACCCGAGGCTTTGTTTGGGTTTAGCTCTGTTAACAACTCAACAACCCCCTCTTCCATAATAATGATATCAGGCATTGTTGGCACATTGCTCATGGGTTCAGATGGGAAGTCATCCAAGTTTTCTATTGTGAATTGTGATTTAAATTGGTTACTTAGTAACTCGGCCTTCTGTAAGCTATCTGTGATTAGCTTCCCACTTGTTTGATCTCTAAGGGCAGAAATTGTTGTATTTCCATTTTTCAATGATTTAATAAAACTGAACATTTGTTTTGTAGATTCTAAACATTTTTCACGAGTGTATCTCCTGTATGCAACTCTTGTTTCTCTTTTTACTCTTTTTCGCACGACTCGAAAGTTTTCCCAATCCATCTGTGTGTTCTGTTTCACGGCTCTATTGTAAGCTCTCTGTTTGCGCCTTTGGTAGCGTTTAATTTTCTGGGTAATCCACGGCATATTTTTATTTTGTTTTACCATTTTTGATGGAACATGTGTTTCAATGGAAGCAACGGCTCTATTTTTGAATTCTATCCAGAGACTATTTGCATCAGTATTAGACAAATCTTTCATAGCAAAGTCATTACTTATCATCTGAGCGTCAGCTTTTAATCCTTCTATGTTAGCTTTTTGATACAGATACACTTTCCTTGGAGTCTGTTTAACCCTTTTGACACTTGCATCAATTTCCACTAACGTAATAAGCTGCTATAGTTAAAATTTGGGGGTGGATTTTATGTTATTTTTTATTTTAATACTGCTGTATTGTTGTGGCGGAAATAAAAGAAAAATAATTTCATGTTTTTTAAATGGTTATACAGCCGTACTACTTGTGGCAATATAATAAGATGTTAATAATAGTTGTATTATGATCATGCATCAGTAAACAACACACAGTATACCCGTGATTTTACAAACCATGCCAATAGTTGTTTTTTTTGCTGTAGGCGTGATCAAGTTCACTTCGATCGGCCTAATATTATGATAGAGCCGGTCACATCCTTTGCCACAGATATCATAAGTATTGTAAATATTTATTTGTGACTTGATTTACGTGATTTACAAAATCTCATGTCTTGGGGAAAAATGTAAGGAATCGCAAACTTATTTTGAAGTCATCGATGTGCTGAGAAGAAAATGGCGAGTATAGTGGGGTGTTTGACCGCTAACTTCCGGGTTCGTGGACCTGTTACCAGCAAGTGTGTTGCGATTGTGATTCTGATCACCTTGGCAGAGATTGTCAGTATTTCCACGGTGGAAGGAGGCAAGTTTAGTTTGATAGTATCCAGACCAAAATAATAAACTGTTGACGGTAGGAACATTATCCAGGGTCTCGAAAAAGGGGCCACACTGCAAACAAACAGGGTGTATGCTGAACCAAGTATTTAATTTCCTTGCATGGCGATAAAAAGGGGGCACATACGTAGGCGTGATAAACATGAAAGAAAGAGGGGCAGGGCCGTAGCGAGCGGGGGTGGGGTGTGACATCTCTCCCCAATAATATTTTTCAGTCAGCAGTTAAAGCCTCAGTCGGCAAATGAAGCATCATAGGTACTAGAATATCAGACTAAATTTTCAGTTGGCAAACTTAGAGCTATGGGTTCGCCGACTGCAGATGTATAGCGTTTCTAAGCACAAAGATTTGCCGAGTTGTTTTTTATCAGTCGTTCGTAATACTAATACATTATATTTTACTCTCGGAAATAGCTGCGGTTTCAGGTGGAAGCCTCACAACCAGAACCCCCTTGAACTGCGATTCACATCAGCGGCGTAGCCAGGACTTTTTCAGTGGGGGGAACAGGGGGCATTGCTGGGGGTGCTCTGGAAATTTGTGAGGTAACGTGCCCCCAATACATCATTTCATTATGATACGTAATAGACCCTGTAGGACTGCTTTGGGATGTAATGTGACACAGTAGTTGGCTCTGCACATTTGCCTTCATCAAACTCTGATCGCCAAGTCTATAGCTTTTGTATACAGTAAATAAGTGCCTAAATAATTTATGACGGGACCCACAATATTATAAAATTATAATATAAAATTCATACTCTTGAAAAACCAATCTTGTCATTATTATTTTGAGAAATGTATAATTTAAGAGCGTCTTTTATTCTTTTCTGAAGTAAAATACCAATATTCTGATCAAAAAGTAAATTTTGGAAATTGCCGTGAAAATAGCGAAAAACACGGGAGATCTTTAAACAAAATATTTCTTATTCTCAACATTTCTTTCAGAAACTTATCGTACTTTGTATGACCAATACCAGCTGAAACAAATTCCGACTTCAAATCAAGTGTAAGAAGTCAACAATTCTTGTTTTCTTAAATGTTTTAATACATAACAATAATTTATCAGTTCAGTTTAACGTGTGTGAGATTGGGGTTCTGATAAGAACCGAGTTGGGGATGTTTTTGGTTAAAGAGGCTCTTGTTAGGATCACGAAAGATCATTTAAAACACAGCCAAAAACTCTTACATTATGTACTAACACGAATAAGCGCAAAATATGAAAACAAAATAGTGCATAAAAGAGTTATATTAATGTGATTATAAGTTAAAAGATTTCGGAAATTGCCGTACAAATAGCAAAAACACGGGAGATCTTTGAATAAAATATTTCTTATTCTTCTTAAATGTTTTAATACATAACAATAATTGTGTCTTTATCAGTTCAGTTTACGATAACACCCTCATGTGGTTTTAACTTCTCAACTATTTCAATGTGAGATTGTGGTTCTGATAAGAACCGTACAGGTCTTCTCTGGCTCGTCAGGAGAATGAAGAAAGTAGGGGATGCTTTTGGTTAAATAGGCTCTTGTTAGGATCCTGAAAAATCATTTAAAACATAGCCAAAAAACTGTTATATTATGTATACTAACACGAATATGCGCAAACTATGACTGAAAAAATAGTGCATAAAAGAGTTATATTAATGTGATTATAAGTTAAAAAATACATGAACCATTTCACACATCATTCGGTAACCTAATTAGCATATTGATCATGTGTCCCACTGATCCAAAAGGTTTGCTGCCAAAACAAAATGGCGGCTCAATGTGCAACATGGTTAATTCGAGATTTTGAGCTAATTTGATGGAATCCAATCTGTTTGAGCAATTAGCTACAAAGTGGATGCTTTTTCATTACAGTCAATAATCTTTGATGTTATAGGTTAGAATTTACGTTCTATGGACATCGTTCGTGTAGAAAGAGCTCATTGGCATAGAATGGCTTGAACTGTCCGTTACAAATTTTGTTTTTATAGACAACCAACAAGTTGGATGTTTCCGTTTGAAATCGTCACCTTCTGGAAAAAACGTATGAAATGGTCTTTTGAATATATTAAATAAGTGAATATACACTTAACAGTGATAGACAGTACTAATAAGCAGTATACAGCTTTTATTCTTAAAAGACAATGAATTATCAAAATTGTATCTAAAACTTACTTGGTGTAAAGTTGATGATGGCATAAAACATCCCTTGAAACCTTTCTGTCTATAAGGTGTTTTTATTTTAGAAATTATATAATTATATTTCCCAACGGAATTTGCGACTTCATGAGACGAAATTAATATGAAATGAATACGATCAGGCTGAATGCATTTGACTATTTTCTCGTCACGACACAGTGTAATAAGCTGTAAGCAGGTTGGTTTCTGTATATATCTCTTGATTCTCTTGAAGTACGGATACATTGCTTTAAACGCTGCATATTCATCCATCATGCTCAATATTGGGCTGTTATCAGTAATACAACCAATGACCATAATTAGTTGGTGTTTGAGAAAGACATTTTGCTGTGAGAAATAAACGGTTGAAAATGATAAACTGGTACAAGTAAAACAACACTGATTATACGAGTATATCCCCCGTTGAACTCTTTTGCCTTTTTAGTACTGTACAATAAGAAGCTTGTTTGTGTTATCCCAGCAATGTCCACTTTTATGTTCCTATTTTTAATCTCCTATGTTTGCCAATTTGTTTGTATTTTATTGTTATTTTAACTTATTTGTTTTCTTGGCAATTAAATCAAATCATATCAGAATATCATGGGATAGGCATTAAACATTAAACAACTTACTTGTGACAGTTTCAGCTTATTACGCTGTCTCACTTACGAGAAAATAGTGAAAGTGTAGATTGTTAACATTTAAATTTTTTCAGTCGTGGAATTTAGGAAACAGAACTTTTTCCAATAAACTAATTGGCAGTTATTTCTTAATAACAGATCTTCATTTGAATACGGAATATTAATATCAACATAAGCTGTACACCAATTAAGTTTTTCAATTACATGTATTTTTTATGTTTTAAATGCTAATTATAGCCTATGACGATATCAAATTAATAATCAAAAAGTATAGCAGTGACCATCTTTTAGGATCACTGGGTCTTCTGACTAATTCATTGCAACCTTTTCTTCTCAGCCAACATTTAATTGATAGACTTTGAGAGTAAACTGCAAGAATTGCCCAGTATGATTTCATCTTCGCCAGCTTCATTGCGAGTGATGTCATTCAACTGGCAGATCTTCTTACCGCTGCTGTCCAGTCGCAGGTTGATGGAGCGGCATCGGGGCTCGTTACGGCACGCCATACCACACGCGATGTAACTCTGTATGGAGAACTCCTTGATAACATGACCGGTCAGACACTCCAATGTGCCGCTGCCGTCGTCATCAGCGTGGGAGTAGAACATCGCTGTAGCGGGGGCAACGGTCGTAGGGCGCTCACAAACAATGTGTAAATTGCTGTAGGTTTGGTTAAAAAAATATGTCTCAATGACAGTAACAAAATAATGGGATAAGGTAAGCAGTTGATGCTGTCACCTTGTTTTTAATTGTCAAACTCCACAGAACCATTTGGGTTACAAAATGTCACAAAAACATTCCCAGTCTTAAGTCAAAAGGGAAAAACGGCTTCGGTTTCTGGTTATCAGTCAGCTTCAAAATCCGTGCGGTGAGGCGCTTTTTTCCAACATGGAAATACGTGATACATGTATACGCGGTGACCATATTTCCCCATATACAAAGTATGGTGGCTAAGAGAGGCCTTACAAATCCGGCAAACGTTCATACCCTTATGTGAAAAAACTTGTTTAAAACACAGCACGGTAGAATTCCAATCGATTGAACAATTTTGGCTGCAATTGGACATTGTTTCATAGAAAAAAAGGAAAATTAAAAATGCCGACGCGCGGGTCTGAGGCAACACGCGCGGAGACCTGAAGCGACGTTTTTGGCAAAAGGCAACGAATTATTCTACTTGAAAATCAGAAGCTTTCCAGAAATGACTTAACTTTTTCTCATGAAAACCCAAAAGCTTTGATTTTGTTTCATATATTTTTTATATGGTTGACGAAAATGTCGAATTAATTTTAGGCTTATAGTGGTCTATGTTTTTTGCATTGTCTTTAAATCTAACAAATTTAAGATGTTTGTATACGTATATAAAATAAAATCATGCACACAATGCATTTTAGTAAACTTAATAATTCTTCCTTCATAGGTCTGCTTTTGTTTAACTTACTGAACACAACGATGGTCATTCCATAGACCATCGAATGCAGATGTCATTGATGCACAATCTGCATTCGGATATATATTTCCATTCGGCTGATATATATTTCCATTCCATACTGGAATGATGCATTGAAATAATTTGAAAATGGTTTCTCAGAATATTCTTTGAATGTATAAGGAAAATAATACATGAATTTATTATGCACGTTCAGAAGATTTACATGAAGTCATTTCAGCGAAAAGGGTTTAATTTACTTGTGTTAAATTGTTATGAATCATTATCCTGTTGTTTTAACTCACTCTGCACAAGAATTGTCATTCCAACGACCATCATATGAACGTTTCATTGATGCACAATCGTCAGCCGGATATGCATTTGGCTCTCCCGGATACCAGTTGACGTAACTGCACTCGTGGCCTCCCTCACCAGGCTGCACCCACTTATCTTCCTCCTCCTTATCGGTACAGCCGATCCATAGGTCTCCTTCGGTCACATCTTGTGTGAACATCTCCCAGATAAACTGATGCTCAGACAGGGATTCAGGGACTGCCAAGGCACCGCCCATCTCAGTACAGGTACTTAACGCCATGTCAAAAGTCATACTTTCATCCACTAAAAAATAGCACGACTCGCCAAATATTTTCCAATTGAAAGGGCAGATAATTCCCTTGCAGCTTGAAAAAGCGAATACCGTGATGGAAAACAAAAACAATGTCTCCATCTTTAGTTGTCAACAAATGAGAATCTGGGAAGCGATTTTCCTAAACTCGAATTCTCTAGTTTTGTGAACAAACGTATTGATAAGTATAGTATTGTCATAATTTCAAATGAATATATACATGCATCTGGAGTTTACCTATTCACACAAACGTATGGTGAATACTTCCAGGTGTCAGCCAATATCATCCGTGCCTTGCTGTAGAAGAGACTGCTCTCTATGCCGCAGACGTAGCTTCTGATGTTTCCATGGATACTATTTAACACAAACATTTGGCTAGGCCTGATGTATTGTGTTTGAAACTGGAACGCTTTTTGTAAAACCACTTTTACGTTAGAGCTTGATGTCATGCATGTCTAATCGTTTCAATGCTTCCTTCATACCCTGGCAGCTATAATCAAACGTCAATTTGGAAAAAAAACATGGAACAGGCTGTCTGCAGCTTTGAAGAAAAATCAATACATGTCAAATTTAACGTTGATTTTTATAGGCATATTTGGTACTGAATATGGTAGGTAAAAGCCTATAATAATAGATCTGAATTTGTTTGCACCATAGAAATGCATTTAAGCTGAAATGGCCTTCTACTGGCTGATGGTTCATTGTCAAAGCAATTTTATTCAAGAATATAATTATTACATCGACTATGGTTTCTTTTCCCCGCACCCCAACATAATAAGTGAAATAACTGTAAACAACTGTGAATGTCACCCTATAAAGCCAGGGGGTGAGAGGGGAACAGAACAATTCCCCCTAACGGATATTTAAACCAAATAATATCAAAAGAACTCTTCGACAAATTACGCTCAAGTTTTCTGACTTTTTCGTAACTTCATTAGGACCCCCTCATACTCACACGATTGCCATGGCAACAGTTTATTTGGAACAGGTCCAATTTAATTTCCACATTTTAGTGGTTATTTTTCATACGCTGATCTAGACATTGAGTCATGTGATCACTTCCAATGCATTCTGGGAATCCAATATGGCCCGTCATTACATTAAAATACATTACTGTTCAACCCATATTCATGATTTATTATTTATTGAATAGTTTAGTATTTTGCTTCATATGCGAATTTACAATATAAATATCATGACTATATACTGTAAAAATGGTGTTTAGAATCCAAACACATTTCTAAATACATGGTTTGTACTCTCAACATATTTAGATTGTGCTTTTCTGTGATGTATGTTTGAATGCTAAATATCATATGAACAGGTGTCAAAAAGCTAAGCACGTTTAGCTTTGTGACATGTACAGAGATGGCCGTTTAGTATTTAAACGCATTCCTAAATGCATTTTTGCATGCGTTTAAATGCTAAACACCATTTTTACAGTGACACAAAGAAACTTAAAAGTGTTTAATCAACCTTTTTAAAGGAGTGTTACACCTTTAGTAATTACCCGATGACGTAACTACTGAATTGTAATCTAAAAACTTACTTCAGTCACTTGGTGATGGTACAAAACATCATGAGAAATTATACCATCTGACATGCTGAAATTTTTGAGAAAACGTGAAATGTTTTACAAAATAATTTGAAATGGATCTTGGCCGTGATCAATATTTGAATGAATTTCCAATATTTGCGACAAAGAAAAAATCTAAAATAAACAAAGGTTTACAATCTCTTTAAGAGCTATAAGACATGGTTTGGTTCTATGACTTCTGACAAGCGACTAGAACAAAGATGTTGACAAAATAAGGAGACCCCGAACATTGGGCGAGATGGATCAGTTGGTAGATCGCCGACACGTTAACCCGGAAGTCGCAGGTCAAACCCCGCTATATATAACGATTCGTTATTCACCGTAATAAGGAGTTGTATTAAACTGACTAAAATCTTATCACATTGATTCATTACATATGTGTGTGTTATTTTGATTAATGTTTTAGTTTTTACAAAGTGTACTATTTTGTTTTCAATCTTTTTTAAAGGATAGGTCACTTGTATTTCAACAGGTAAATTCGTCCCTAATTTGCCATAGTGACCAATCTGACTTTTTTTCAATTTCCCGCCCATTAGTACATTCAGGAAGAGACCTACCATTGTATCTAATCCACATGCATGTATTCCTTATAGTTTTGGCGATAGAGCATGCATTCAAATGACGAATGCTCTAACTGGCTATTTTTGTAATTTGGCAAAGTGACCAATACCGCATTGGTCACTATGCCAACTTAATTCGGGATTGGTCACTATATGGCAAATTAGAGACGAATTGATCAATCGTCTATACCATTGTTTTGTAACTTTTTGTCAAAAACAGTATTTTCTACGTTGTCTTGGCCATCAAACTTGGCACAGATGTTCTCTTTAGTTTGTACTAAAACACATTATTATTGAAGATTTTGACCAAATTTTTGTTTTACAAAAAGTACAATAAAGGCATAGCACTACGTGCCACTGCTGCTGGCGGCCGGAGCTCGTGCTTGCCTGGGCATGATTATGTAAACTACAGTTTTATATTACAGAATCATTTAAGTAAGGACAAATAATTGTTATTTTCTCATCAGCCTTACTTTGGCGATAATGTAAAATCAGCCATAGGACAGCCGATACTCTTATGCAGTAAAATAATCATCTTTCGCAGTTATTTTGATAATAATTTTGTCATTCAATCATTGTTATGTTATTGAGTTGTTTTGGTTTAGATTGGTTTCTTTTCAATATATAACGCTTAGGAATTGAGCGACTTAATTACACAACCATTGGGCAAAAGCTTGGATAAGTGTGGATAAAATCTGCCCTGATTTTGGACACATTAAGGCCATCCAGTACCCATGAGTTGGTTAGATATAGAAGGAGTAACCACTTATTGGTTAGGAACTACGCTCAAATGTTGGTTAGGTTTTGACCAACAAATGGAAACTTTGATGTGCTCAACAGATGGTTACAAAGACAAGTTGCCCAATTAGTGGTTAATTACATTTATCTAATTGTTGAGACAGTTCAATTTGCCCAAGAATTAGGTAAATACTTTTACCTAGTAAGAGTGACTAATGTATTGCCCAATAGATGGGTATGTTGACTATTTTGCTCTACGTTGGGTAAAATGTTGTGGAATTATTTGCCCATTTTTTACAGTGCGGAGTTTTGTGAATTTTCGGTAGAAAATACATTGTTGGAATATGACATGCCTGTGAGCTCGGATCAAGGTATGCCAGAGTGTGTTGTTTCGCATTTCGGTTAGGACATTATGAACTAAAAGGGTGTTTTCTTGTGTAATATCTTGATCGAACTCGGTGTAGTGCTCTGATTCGAGATGTTTGTATCCAACCTGTAGGTAGTCGGAGCGGTTCATAATGCAGATGCCTCTTCCTTTATCGTATGGTTTGATCACGATTTTAGGGTTGTTCCTCAAATATTTGAGGGCTGATAGTTCAGGGTTTGTCATGTTCTTTTTATGAGTTCTCAGACGAATGTGAGCAAGTTCATATTTTGTGGCTTCCAAATAGTTTTTCAAGTGTTGACTCTGTGTAGTTTTTGGATGCCAAGTGGATGGTGGTTTGAACGGATGGGTTTTGAAAGGTTTGTTACGTATTAGGAATTCAACTGTCATTCTCCTTTTCGGGAAGACGTCAATGTCACTCAAAAGAGTTGAATGGGTTGGTTGGGTTGAATGGGTTGGTTTAGCAGGAGCTGGAAACTTTTAACCCAGATAGTTTTGCGATGAATTGTTCACTTTGTTCTACTAGTGTAGTCAGTAGACTGTTTATGTATTGTTTGGTTTTTAGTCGAGCATTCAAGTGAAAATTGTTTCATTTTCTATTTTGATTGTGAACGTTTTACTCTTTTCGTAAATTCCCGTTTTGCCATAGACGGTAGATAATTTAGTTATAACTAACATATACTTATATATTTGTATTATATTATTAATAAGATAGTTGGGTTGACAAGTGGCACTTGTGTAAGTGGTCAAGGTTTTTGTTCATTTTATATATGTATTTATATGTATATATTTCATAACAAAACAAAATGCTTAAAGGTACAGTCTTACCTTGATTATTTGGTTAATCCTTGTTACAAATATAAAAATCCACCATATGCTAATCAGTCAATGGTTTTTAATGTAATATTCATTTACAATTATTTTAACTCATGATCAGTGCTTGATAGCCCCTGTTGACTGAAACGATACAAAAAGTATCTTTAATATGCCTTAAATGGTGACAAATTTGAATTTTCAAATGCCTGCAACACCTTTAATATCATATGAAAGAATTTGATAGTGTTACCAGAGTTAATGTAGAAAAATGAAAATCCGTATCAATTTTGTAATAATTTGGCCTTTTCCATGCATACACATAATATGCTAAAAATGGCGGCCAATTTAAAATTCAATATGGCCGCCATAGGGGCATAGGAAAAAATGTCATCAAGCAGTTTTGTATTTGTTGACATGTATAGGAGATCCTGAGAGTTTCAAAGATTGTACCCAAAAATGCGTATGGACTCTTTGGTATATTAGCATTAATAAACCCCGCCTTAAATTTTGGCATGTATAGAACCAACAAGGCGCGACGACGAATAGTCACTGTATGTACATGTACATGTACATACAGTAATGTATGACTTGTTATAGGGAAAATAATGAAAACGGGTTTTTATTAAAAACTTTATTATGTGATGTCCACTTTTATGTGCATTTTCTGCAATATCCTACTTTGGCCAGCATGTATGTATTTTATTGTAATTGTATAATTAAAAAAATCAACATGTTGGATAAACACATACCTGTGACGATTTCAGCTTATTATTTCCAACAAACTTATAGTGGTAATAATTGTTCTTTTCTTTAAAATGACATCTCCTCACTTGTAAAGGTTAATACCAACATCATCTGTACACCAAGTAAGTTTTATTTAGTTCTTGTTAATTCCAAATTATAGCTTATGGCGATATCAAATTAAGAATAAAACGTATATAGCAGTGACCATTGGTAAGAGTATGAGAAGGGCGAAAACCCCAGCGAGAAAACCCTTTTGGGAAAAAAAGGGAAATTCCCAACCAGCTCCAAATTTCCATGATAAGTACCGACATCCCCACACAGTCTAGCAGTAATCTAAAGATGGTATAGGCCTAACTAAGCTTACAAAAAGTGTGCGCAGACAGCTATGGGGGACGCAGTCGCGATGTTTAAAAGTATTTTGACATAATCATAAGTCCACTTTTCCTATTTTTTATAAATTAATTTTTGGTAAATAAAGTCGAATTTAGAAAAATTGCAATAAAATGATATTTCTTTCATAAAAATTATGAAATTTAAAAATGTTTCATTAAAATGAATGTTTATTTCATAAAAATTAGGAAAAGTGGACTTATGATTAAGTCAAAATACTTTTGAATATTATTGTATATAGCCAGTTTAGAAGGAACTGTTTTCTTTACGTATTCATCACGTTGGGTCTAACTTAGAGTTTCATCGATAATAACAAACACCGAAACATTTACAAGAATTCAGCTGTACAATTGAACTATTGGCAAGGGTGACATTAAGGTCGGTAGAAGAAACTTTTTTCTTAGATCTATGAGCATATTAGTTTGGTTTTGGTGGCATTTATTGCAGTGATTTTGTGAACAATAAACAAAAGTAAATGACAATAAACAGTGTATTGAATTCATAGTTTCTTGCATACATAACTGAATAGGGGCCTATAACAAATTACATGAAATATATTAAATATACGTGTATAAAACATACAGAGTATGTGTTCCAGGCGGTCGCTAGTCTTGGGCCAAGAAGTTTGTGACAATGTTTTTGACGGCTGCACTGCGCCCGCTATAGTTGAATTTTCGTGTTTATATCTTTTTTTGACCTTCGGGCGCGTGTGCGAAAATCCTAATTATTCCAAAACATACAGACACGTGGCATATTCACAGCATAAAATGAAAGCTTGACGTTCATATTATGTGCATATTTAGGGGATTACAAGATGTCCAAGATGTTTGTGGAAGTCCTCCATGTTGTGAATAGTGAAACAATCGGTTTAAAAAAAATTTAAACAAAAAACACGTTTTGAACCAAAGTAGGCCTCGTGGTAGTCCCGTCATGAGTAATGAATTACACGCGGTTTAAAACAAAGAGCCATAGATCTCTTCAACCACGAATAGGCTGTCGCTAGTGACTGCCGTACTATATCTACATGTATATCATTATGTTAAATTTAACGTAACAGATTTCTCAGTTCATCATTTCATTATGATACGTAATAGACCATGTATGACCGCTTTGGGATGTAATGTTTTTGACAACCGCGCTACGCGCATTATAGTTGAATTGTATTAGGCGTGTTCGGTTTCACACAAACGTATTGGGTATGTATTTTTGTGGACCTTCGGGCGCTTGTGCGAAAAATCATATTCCAAATATATACACCGGCACGTGGCATATCCGCAGCTTGAAATGAAAACTTGACGCTCGTATATGTGCATATGAACACAAACGTGTTGATTAGTTTCATTGGAAAATCGATGCTTTTAGGGGAAACAAAAAGAGGAGAAATAGATTACAAGATGTCTAAGACTTTTGTGGAAGTCCTCCACGTCGTGAATAGTGAAACGCTCGGTTTGAAAAAAAAAGCAACAGCCACAGAACCAAGTAGGCCTATAGGTGGTCGTGTCATGAATAATGAAACACTAGCCATAGACGTCTTGAACCAAGAATAGGCGGTCGCTATAGTGATTGCCATATTATCTAACTGATAAAACAATTATGTTAAATATAGCATAATACATTTCTCAATACATCATTTCATTATGATACGTAATAGACCCTGTAGGACCGCTTTGGGATGTAATGTGACACAGTAGTTGTCTTTGCACATTTGCCTTCATCAAACTCTGATCGCCAAGTCTATAGCTTTTGTATACAGTAAATAAGTGCCTAAATAATTTATGACGGGACCTACAATTTTATAAAATTATAATATAAAATTCATACTCTTGAAAAAACAATCTTCTCATTATTATTTTGAGAAATGTATAATTTAAGAGCGTCTCTTATTCTTTTCTGAAGTAAAATACCAATATTCTGATCAAAAAGTAAATTTTGGAAATTGCCGTACAAATAGTGAAAAACACGGGAGATCTTTAAACAAAATATTTCTTATTCTCAACATTTCTTTCAGAAACATATCGTACTTTATGTGACCAATACCAGCTGAAACAAATTCTGACTTCAAAGCAAGTATAAGAAATCAACAAATTTTGTTTTCTTAAATGTTTTAATACATAACAATAATTTATCAGTTCAGTTTACGGTAACACCATCATGTGGTTTTAACTTGTGTGAGATTGGAGTTCTGATAAGAACCGAGTTGGGGATGCTTTTGGTTAAAGAGGCTCTTGTTAGGATCACGAAAGATCATTTAAAACACAGCCAAAAACTCTTACATTATGTACTAACACGAATAAGCACAAAATATGATTAAAAAATAGTGCATAAAAGAGTTATATTAATGTGATTATAAGTTAAAAGTTTTCGAAAATTGCCGTACAAATAGCAAAAACACGGAAAATCTTTGAATAAAATATTTCTTATTCTTCTTAAATGTTTTAATACATAACAATAATTGTGTCTTTATCAGTTCAGTTTACGGTAACACCCTCATGTGGTTTTAACTTCTCAACTCTTTCAATGTGAGATTGTGGTTCTGATAAGAACCGTATAGGTCTTCTCTGGCTCGTCAGGAGAATGAAGAGAGTTGGGGATGCTTTTGGTTAAATAGGCTCTTGTTAGGATCCTGAAAAATCATTTAAAACACAGCCAAAAAACTGTTATATTATGTATACTAACACGAATATGCGCAAACTATGACTGAAAAAATAGTGCATAAAAGAGTTATATTAATGTGATTATAAGTTAAAATAATACATGTACCATTTCACACGTCATTCGGTAACCTAATTAGCATATTGATCATGTGTCCCACTGATCCAAAAGGTTTGCTGCGAAACAAAAATGGCGGCTCAATGTGCAACATGGTTAATTCCAGATTTTGAGCTAATTTGATGGAATCCAATCTGTTTGAGCAATTAGCTACAAAGTGGATGTTTTTTCATTGCAGTCAATAATCTTTGATGTTATAGGTTAGAATTTACGTTCTATGGACATCGTTCGTGGAGTAAGAGCTCATTGGCATAGAATGGCTTGAACTGTCCGTTACAAATTTAGCTTTATAGACAACCAACAAGTCGGATGTTTCCGTTTGAGATCGTCACTTTTTCGAAAAAACGTGTATGACATTGTCTTTTGAATATATTAATATAAGCGAATATACACTTAACAGTGATAGACAGTACTAATAAGCAGTATACAACTTTTATTGTTAAAAGACATAATGAATTATCAAAATTGTACCTAAAACTTACTTGGTGTAAAGTTGATGATGGCATAAACATCCCTTGAAACCTTTCTGTCTAAGGTGTTTTTATTTTAGAAAATATATATATTTCCCAACTGAATTTGCAACTTTATGAGACGAAATTAATATGAAATGAATACGATAAGGCTGAATGTATTTGACTATTTTCTCGTCACGACACAGTGTAATAAGCTGTAACCAGGTTGGTTTCTGTATATATCTCTTGATTCAGATACATTGCTTTAAACGCTACATATTCATCCATCATGCTCAATATTGGGCTGTTATCAATAATACAACCAATGACCATATTTAGTTGGTGTTTGAAAAAGACATTATGTTGTGATAAATAATCGGTTGAAAATGATAACCTGGTACAAGTAAAACAACATTTATTATGCAAGTAAAGGTGCTTTTACGAGTATATGCCTACTTTCGTTGAACTCTTTTGCCTTTTTAGTACTGTACAATAAAGTACCTGTTTGTGTTTTCCTAGCAATGTCCACTTTTATGTTCCTGTTTTTTAATCTTCTATCTTTGCCAATTTGTTTGTATTTTATTGTTATTTTAACTTATATGTTTTCTTGGCAATTAAATCAAATCATATCAGAATATCATGAAATAGGCATTAAACATTAAACAACTTACTTGTGACGGTTTCAGCTAATTATCACGCCGTCTCACTTACGAGAAAATAGTGAAAGTGTAGATTATTAATAATTAATTTTTTTCAATCGTGGAATTTTGGAAACTAATTGGCAGTTATTTCTTAATGACAGATCTTCATTTAAATACGGAATATTAATATCAACATAAGCTGTACACCAATTAAGTTTTTCAATTACATGTATTTTTTATGTTTTAAATGCTAATTATAGCCTACGAAGATATCAAATTAATAATCAAAAAGTATAGCAGTGACCATCTTTTAGGATCACTGGGTCTTCTGACTAATTCACTGCAACCTTTTCTTCTCAGCCGACATTTAGTCAATATACTTTGAAAGTAAACTGCAAGAATTGCCCAGTACGATTTCATCTTCGCCAGCTTCATTGCGAGTGATGTCATTCAACTGGCAGATCTTCTTACCGCTGCTGTCCAGTCGCAGGTTGATGGAGCGGCATCGGGGCTCGTTACGGCACGCCATACCACACGCGATGTAACTCTGTATGGAGAACTCCTTGATAACATGACCGGTCAGACACTCCAATGTGCCGCTGCCGTCGTCATCAGCGTGGGAGTAGAACATCGCTGTGGGGGCGATGGTAGGGCGCTCACAAACAACGTAACTGTTTCTGTTGGTTTGGTTAAAAAAATATGTCTCAATGACAGTAACAAAATAATGGGATAAGGTAAGCAGTTGATGCTGTCACCTTGTTTTTAATTGTCAAACTCCACAGAACCATTTGGGTTACAAAATGTCACAAAAACATTCCCAGTCTTAAGTCAAAAGGGAAAAGGAGCTTCGGTTTCTCGTCATCGGTCAGCTTCAAAATCCGTGCGGTGAGGCGCTTTTTTCCAACATGGAAATATACTGAGACGCAATAGAAACTTACCACTTTTTCGACCTTAAATTATCAGTAATCACAATGCACAAATGTAATATGTGCACTCGCGGTGAAGTGGATACAGTTGGGATCGAGTACAGTGGACAAAACGTGGACATTTCCTCAATAAAATGCCAACATTTTTAATCCAAATTGTTGTTTTGTCTTATTTTGAACCATTACAATTTTATGCTATTCCAAAACAAGTGGTAAGTTTCTATTGCGTCTCAGTATACGTGATACATGTATACGCGGTGACCACATTTCCCCATATACAAAGTATGGTGGCTAAGAGAGGCCTTACAAATCCGGCAAACGTTCATACCCTTATGTGAAAAACTTGTTTAAAACACAGCACGGTAGAATTCCAATCGATTCAACAATTTTGGCTGCAATTGGACATTGTTTCATAGAAAAAAGGAAAATTAAAAATGCCGACGCGCGGGTCTGAGGCAACGCGCGCGGAGACCTGAAGCGACGTTTTTGGCAAAAGGCAACGAATTATTCTACTTGAAAATCAGAAGCTTTCCAGAAATGACTTAACTTTTTCTCATGAAAACCCAAAGCTTTGATTTTTTTTCATATATTTTTTATATGATTGACGAAAATGTCGAATTAATTTTAGGCTTATAGTGGTCTATGTCTTTTTGGATTGTCTTTAAATCTAACAAATTTAAGATGTTTGTATACGTATAGGCCTATAAAAGAAAACTTATGCACACAATGCATTTTTGTAAACTTAATATATCTGGGTTTCTTACTTCCTTATAGACCTGCTTTTGTTTAACTTACTGAACACAACCATGGTCATTCCATAGACCGTCGAATGCAGATGTCATTGATGCACAATCTGCATTCGGATATATATTTCCATTCGGCTGATTCGGTCCCCAGTTGAAGTAACTGCACTCATGGCCTTCCCCACCAGGCTGTACCCACTTGCCTTCCTCCTTCTCATCGGTACAGCCGATCCAAACACTTCCATTATGAACCACTTGTATGAACATCTCCCAGATAAACCGATGCTCAGGCAGGGAGTCAGGGACTGCCAAGGCACCGCCCATCTCAGTACAGGTACTTAACGCCGTGTCAAAAGTCATGCTTTCATCCACTAAAAAATAGCACGACTCACCAAATATTTGCCAATTGAAAGGGCAGATAATTCCACTGGAGCTTGAAAAAGCGAAAACCAATATGGAAAACAGAAACAATGTCTCCATCTTTAAGTCGAAAATGTAAGGAAAATACTGCCTTTCGCTGTTAAAGAGTCTGTTCTGAAAACGTCTGAACATCAGTGGAGTCTTATCTTATCACGTTAGAATACTTCGCCACGTCATCCTTTTCATTTTTAGCACAATCTCCGTAGAGTTTGAATCTAAGATCGATAAAACTATGCCATATTTGGTAACAAAATGAATTTATTGCTCTCATTATATTGTTTGAAACAAGCTCCAGTGCAAAATAAATGTTGTGGGCAATATTTTTGAATCAGTATTTAATGAGGCATATTGATGGAGTGGCCGCCCATATTGGTTTTCAAAGGCAATAAGAATCGTTCTTAATTGTACATAAATATCAAATACAATGTGTGTCTATTATGTTCGTTAGGACCACAAAAAAGTCTCCTGTTTCTGGTTTCCGTGCGCGTAGCCTCAGACCTGCGCGTGTTTTTTGTTTGTTTGTTTTGTTTTGTTTTTTTGTGCTATGAAACGATGTCTAATTGCAGCCAGAATTGCTGGATCGATTGGAATTCTGCCGCGCTGTGTTTTAAATTACTTTTCACATACATAGGGATGTGAACGTCACCGCACTAATTTTGAAGCCGACCTATGACCAGAAACCGGAACCTTTTGGGGGCCTTGTTTAGCGCGAAAAACTGACAATCAAACATTGTATAAAACAGTCAACGTGGTATTTCATACTAGTCTCAATATAGTCTCAATACAGATTTAAAGCAACCTGTTTCATTAGATACATTTTCGAGAAAACGTATAGACTACATTTTGGATACGTATTTTGTAAAAACGATTGGATTAATTTCATCTTTTGAGTCTTTGTCCATCGTCCCATGTCATGTTTAAGTTGTGTCTGTCATAAAGTACAAAAGGATTATGCTTCACCTATTTTTCCTCAACGAGAGATAGTCTGAAACGGAATGATAACAAAACCGAGATTATTCATTTCACCAGTCGTCATAGATCTAGCACTAACAATCACATGCATTAAACTAGATTATACATCCAAATATCCAGTTCATACAGTGCTCACAATGTGGGAGATATTGTTTTATGTCAATCACACTATGAATCACACTATGTAATATTATGCAGTTTGAAGATCAGAAATCTAGGCCTATTGTAAAATTTGTACCAGTTTTATATTGTATGGACTACCTGATTCTCAAATTAGTAAATTGCAACGTATTCAACATTCAGCCGCTCGACTTGTCAATATAGACCTCGCTCTCATGAATCTACAACAACAATACTGCGTAATTTACATTGATTGCATCACATACACCAACAAATGTGACTGGCTCTGGCAAAACCCTAAACTTACTCTAGATTTTCCTCTTTTATTTGATACCAGATTTGTAGAAATCAGAATTTTTGTTCTGAAATATTTATTTTCTTATATTATGAATCCACAACAACAATACTGCGTAATTTGCACTGATTGCATCACATACGCCAACAAATACATTACACCACATCCTGCCCACTCGATGCATTGGTTTGCTTTAACTCTGTTCAGGGATGCTTTATGCAAATTTGGCCCCCGTTTTTTTTATTTTTTTTATTATGCTATAATTTTGTTGCCGACGGGTTGGTTTGCCGGCTGTTTTCTTGGCAGTTTTCAGTGTCACGTTTCAGTGTGCTTCAATATACAGTACATGCCTCAGTGTACCTACTAAAGATTACACCATAGACCGTCTAGAACCACATATTTAGGGCCCTATACCGAAGTTATAATGGCTTCGCTTGGAATATAAAGTATAGCCATTTTATATAAAAAAAATTAATGCTCACTCGCATTACATACTCTCGTTACCTCCTTCCAAATGTCATACCTTATCTAATGTGTCAGAACACTTTTTTAAGAAATTACAGCAGAAAACTTGAATGAAGCACAACGTATGCTAATAGTACCAGTTTCATGCCTCCAATAATGCTCATGTATATAGCGCCCTCTTTAACCCATGGCCTGAGCCTATAGATGAATCCATACTTTTTTAATAATGAAGAAATATGTTTTAAAAACACAACTTTGTTTCAGCTTATTTCGCTGTGCCGTTAACAAGGAATAATAAAAATGTATTAGAATACTCCTGAGTTGTCAGTGGCTTAGCCAAGTGGGGGTACACAATACAAAATGTACTGGAGTGCGAGTACGAGAACTCCAACTCTAATAGTTATTATACAGCCTTTGAGAAAGAACCTGCTAGGTTCGAAACGTAAGGCCAATAACATTTATTTTGCATTTATACTACAGGTCCTTTAGGTTGGTAAGCAGTTTGCAACAGCTATTTCTCTAGTTATTATACTGTTCATAATATAAAGCTGCTGTAGTTAAAGTTTGTAAGTTTTGTAGAATTTATTTGTACTTAATTACGTTCCTGCTTTATGGGTGGATTTTATGTTATTTGAATACTGGTGTATTGTTGTGGTGGAAATAAAAAATAGTCATTTCTTGGGGATGTTCGTGTCAGTGTACGTTCACATTCCATCACATCTCACTGAGATGTTAACAATAGTTGTGGTTGTGAGGAGCCGTTATACTTACTTACCTAGTCATTCAAGTGTTGTTTTAATATGACATAATCCTCCAATTTTCCAATTCAATTGATATTAATGTTTTCCACTTCAATAATTAGTTGTTTTTGCTGCAGTTTAGATGTTTCGTATGTCTCTATAGTGCATTATATTAATGCAGGCGCTAAGCACATATTGATCAATGGTACGTAGCGCTCTTTGTTTTAAGTTGCTCAAGTGTGGCTGACTGACATACTTAACTTGAAGGTTACAGGTCACCACTCCTGCACAACCTTTATTAGGTAAGTTTTATCGAAGTTTTAATCTGATTTTTATCCAAAAATATCATAAGTCAACTAGAGTGATAAAGACCCATCCATTACTTTATTATATTCTTCAATAGTCATAGGGCACTGCTATTATAATTTGTAGTTTATGCTCTTTATAAAAAGAGTGATTTTAGGATAAGAAAATTTAAGAAAAGTAAATAGAATTTATGTAATGTGTAGGCATTGTGTAAGGCACATATAAGGAATCGATAGAAAGGTATGCGCCCACTGTTGAGACTGTGCATAGTTGTGTTTTTGTAGTTGGAGTCACAATATATTAGTTTGTGCAGGCAAGGTCACTCGTGCTGTTCAAATAAAGTAGGCTAAGAGACATGATTTAATGAGCCACAAGTCTTGGTGCAAGACGTTATTATGCGGATCCCGTGCCAGTCGTAAATCACCCAACGTAGCTGGCGCTATACAATTTTGACGATCCAGTTAAAGGCAAGGCGTTTCCAGCGCGGTAAAGGCCATCATTTGCATTTTCGCTTCCTATTGGTTAGGTCTCGTCGTGTACGCGATGGTGAATTATTCATTAGATCGATGTGCTTGAAAGAAGTTTGTGATGATGTCACTGTTGCTGTAAAGCATACTGTACTTGTACAGTGTACATTAAACTTTGGTACACACAGCTCCTTGTTCGCTGTTGAAGGTTTGGATTTTTGACTCCAGATCTAACATCATCTTTTCTCCACTGGGCTCACCATATTCCTGCTTGAAAATGGAGTAGTACAGCCTGAAATTAAAAACAAAAAAGCATCTACAATATGCGAACACATGAAGGTAGTGGGATGATGTGGGGAACTTGAACTTCTCATTGCAGTCCTACAACTCCTTCCTCAATGGCTATTATTATTGTTTGAGAACTCTTCCATTGATCACTTTTACTTTCAGTTTATTTTCCCTTTTCCATGATTATCTTTTTGAAATTGTGTATAAATAAACAAGTTTTTTTTTGTTTTTTTTTAACTTCCGAGAAAGTTTGGAATATTCATCCTCGTTCTCTTCAAGTAAGTTGTACTTCAATGTGTCAAGTGCTGTCGCGGGGGAATGACCTGATTTGAAAAGGTCGATCAGTTTTCCTTTTGTTCCCTCTGAAACATCACGCCTCCTCAGAGCATCAGCGCTTTTAATCTCATGGTTGTGGTAGTTTTTGATAGTACATGTTGTGACATATCTGGCCCTGATATGAGGATCTGATGATCTGAAAATAAAATGCACAACATTGTTAAGACAGATAATAACATGGTTTATTTTAATAAAGACGATTTCACAAGAAAGTATTTTACTAAGCCCTACTTTGCATCCCAAGATAAACAAGAGGTAAGGCACTGCTTTAGGACATGCTTGGAAGTGATATGGGGAACACAACTTTTTTGGAGAGGAGTGCCACTTCTGGAAAGTACCGTGAGGGGAAATTTTATGAAATAAACTATAGTACCAATCGGAACTTATGGTAATGTAAGCTGCAATTGTTGTCAAACCCTACAGTCTCCCTAACTATAATATATCATGTCAATGCCCACCCTATGACCATTGTCTAGACTGGCTGTCTGAGACATTCAAGATTTATGTATTCCTGTGTTCTGGACTACCCCCACTGACCATGTCAGTGACCAAAAGCCCAGTATTTTATGTTCTTTGATTTTTCATCCTGGTTCAATCTTTTCTTGTCACTTAGAACTACATAATACTACTTGATTGTGACCCCAATACAAACCTAAGTGTTACAGTAGCGAGTATCACACTCACATACTATATACAAATAACAATGTAATTACCTGATTCTTCCCCTTTTATCTCCACACCGTTTTGTCACCAAATAAACACTGCCAGTGCAACAAGTATTTTTGGAGCCAGCTCTTTTGTCTGCAGTTTTGGATCTTGGCCGTGTGTTGTGTTGACATCGATAGTCAACCTAAAATGATCAAATAGACAATCACAGTCTGAAAAAGAAACTAAAATCTTGGTAAACTGCAATCTGAATATTTAGGCATGTGACTCATTCAAACTTTAAAATTGTTATTTTAATTAGTGTATGATGTTCATTTATACATCAACTTTATGTTATTAAAATGGTTTGTGAAAGATGCAAGTTAAATAGTTTACAAAGAAAACATGTTAATGAAAATAAAAGTTTAAATACTGCTTGTACTATTACAATATTATACACATAATTAAGCTTGTTGCTGCAATGTGTAAAAAAGGAACCAGTTTATAAACTACAACTGACTGTTATGTGAGTTAACAATACCACAGTATTACCAGTTGAGGGAAAAACTAAAAACTCTGCAGAACCTCTACAAACTCACCCTGTAATCATTCTTCCTCCTGGTCCCTTCTCCAGTGTTGCTTTTGTATGTTCTTTCAACTCTCCACGTTGTGCATGACTTGGTCTGCAACATTTGGAACCATTTTTCTACATCTTCTCTGACTGAAAGTGGTAGTCTGACCACTGCCTTGAATTGACTGCTCTGGTTTTCTTCATAGTCACATATTTTGTAGTCATATCCCTCAGGTAGAAATTTCTGATAAATTGTGCAAAAATGAGGAGGGGAAAATGTTAGTTTAAATGTATTAAAACTTGCTGATGTTTTGTTTTAATTTAAAACAAATAAAAATTAAACCTTGTGTAAATTTCAAATAAGATTTTTGCCAATCCATACAAACTGTTAAAATGTGTGATTATTAGTAAGTGTGGAAACAAAAGATAGTCATAACGTTACACGTCTATTTTTACCCACCACCATGGGTGAATATACTTAAGTTAACTTTCTTATAAAGTCTATGTCATTATTGATTACCAACCTTTGCCATACGACTACTTTGTAGGACTGGCTGTAAAGCGCACTGCAGGCAGATATTTTTCAGTATAAAGTACAGTAGGCCTATGTAGTCACTGCATGAGTGTCTAGTGTACATGTGTAGGCTTGCAAACGTTAATGTCATCCCATCGCTAAGACAGCTTCGTGTTCAAATTAATCAAAGTTACCTTATAATTTATATATTAATTAGCTTCTTTAGTTTTGCATTATGAACTTAAAGAGGGGCTCTAAGGTCAAATTTAGTTTTGTGATTTTCCAATAACTAGAGTCCTTATTAAAGTGTGAAAAAATTACCAAATAAATTAGTCTCTAACCTCACGTTAAAGTGATGTAAAATGTCATTTTATTTGATAACCTTCCTGTGTGAAATTTGTTAACATCCAAAGACAACAGTGACGTCACATTTCAAATAAATGGATCTCTACATTTTTGTACGGTGAATTTGCAGTTCATTCCTGAATCTCCACAATATTTGATGAAATCGGCGTTGAAATTGACTTTTTGACAAACAAAAAATTCCTGTATGGAATGTTACAGACTCATTTACCGTAAGAAAATAGTGACGTCATGTTTCAAATATCGCTCTGAAAGGGTATCAAATAAAATGATATGTTACACCACTTTAAAGTGAAGTTAGAGACTTGTAATTTTTTCACACTTTAATAAGGACTCTATCTATTGGAAAATGAGTGCATCACAAAACTGAATTTGACCTTAGGGTGCCTCTTTAAGCAATTCTTACTTTCAAATAAGGGCAGTCGTCTACCGTGAGACGTGCACACTCACAGTCCATGATGATATAGTAGCCTATTATTACTATTTAATTCCGTATTGTTTTAGATTCACCATGCAGGGCAGTGCATTAGACGCGCTTACTCTCACAAGTGTCAGCAGCATGCACAAATTAAAACTGCATTGAACACAAAGTTCTTGCGAGCACATCCATGTAATGCATTATTCATCATTATGGACGACACCCAACCAATAGGAAGTGAAAATGCAAATGATGGCCTTTACCGCGCTTGGAAAAAAAAATCGTGGGCCGTGGACTGGCATGAATGGCGCCCGCAGCGGCGGTTGGTTTATCAAATCACAGCGGAACGTCGCGCGTACGTATTAAATCTCAAGTAACGTCTTGCACCAAGACTAATGAGCCACCAGCCTCAAATCATTGAACCTGCGTCCAACTCGTTATAGTAGTGCCCTCAGACACCTTACGTTATTATAGTCATGCATCAGTAACCACCACACAGTATACCAGTGATTTCCCAAACCATGCATCTTCAGCAGCATGCAATGCCATAGGGTTTTTGGGCTGTAGGCGTGTTTAAGTTCACTGTCAGATTTTTAAAACTTCAATCGGCCTAATATATGATAGAGCCGGTTACATCTTTTGCCATAGATATCATAAGTATTGTTAATATTTATTTGTGACTTGATTTACGTGATTTACGAAATTTTAGGTCATCGATTGTGCTGAGGAGGAAATGGCGAGTATCGCAGTAGGGTGTTTGACCGCTAATTTCCGGGTTCGTGGACCTGTTACCAGCAAGTGTGTTGTGATTGTGGTTCTGATCACCTTGGCAGAAATGTTCAATATTTCCACGGTGGAAGGAGGCAAGTTTAGTTTAATAACGTTATTTTTCAATAAAAATAATAGTATCAAGAACAAAAAAATATATCCAGGGTCTCGAAAGGGGGGGGGGGGGCACACAACATAAATAGGGGGTATAGGCCCATTCACACGTAAATTAATATTAAGTTCCAATCAGGTTCACTGCTAAACACCTTTAGGAATAATTCAAGATCTGTAAGATGATGCAAAGATTGTGTAAATATGTTTTGTGGAATTGTGGTTCATGCGATATGGTTTTTTGAAATATTAAAATTGGATTTTAGTGTATTTCGATATCTGATGACGTCACCATGACGTCACAATTTTACCTGAAACTATATGTCATAAATCTATTGACAACTACATGTTATGGTCTAAGTATGTGTCAAGTTTGAACTTTGGAACTATGGTTTTTATGTTAGATAAGTCTCATCGAGAAAAAGAAAAACGAGAGCTCAAGTGTTTGTTAGAACAAACACACGGTGTTCGTGTCAACAATATTTTTCAAAGGTGTATCATCTTTCATTATAACAATATCAATTTCATATTCTCATAATTATTTCATAATTTGAACTTCCTGTTTAGACCAGAAGTTAAGGTCAGATCAGGTGGTTTGAAGGTCAGTATGACACAATAAAACTTCCTCATGATCATAAAAAAATAATGTTAGTACCTGATTTGGTTCAGTATCTGAGATGGGAAATATTCCCTTTTTAAAAATGCCGCTAGGGAGCGCTGTGAACTTTGATGACGTCATCTAACATATTTTTTAAAGATAAGTTGTCACTAATCACTTTTTTCACATAACTTTTATTTTTAAACCCGCCGCCAGTGGGCTCTCTGAAAGGCGATGACGTCATCAGTTACATTTTTTAAAAGGTCACATGTCAATGGTAATTTCGTCCACGGAAAGACACGCCTAAAAACCATATCATGTTGGCTGTAGACCCAATAAAAGTGCTTCAGATCATTTTTTTCACTTAAACTTCTGGTTTCGACCGGAAGGAAAGTACATAGCATTACAGTATAATAGGCGTTAGCAAGACCAGCTTGAGCGTGCGCACTGTGATATTTGTGTAGAAGTCTATCTTGGAATGCTGGATAGGGCCATGGATCTACTCTTGGTGGGTCCAGTGGCTCAATATTTCTGGTTATCCCGTGGGATGTGGGGATCTACCTCAATATAATTATTATCCATGCTTCAATGATTTGATGATTTTTTATCCACTAAATATGTTTAAATTATGATGTAAGGAGCGCCCCCTTTTTTACTGTGAAATTCCGTGGCTTTTTAATTTGATTTTATTATTTTAGATTTGTGTATGTCTTAGCTTGGGCAGGAAACGGGGTATATGAATTACGGGCAAGCAGGCAGTACAATACTACCACAGTGACCCCTACCGTAATTGGGATTTTTACGACATTGCTATAGATGCACATTGTTTAAACTCGGAAGATCTTCCATTAATGTACTTTCATTTTTTTTATTTACACAATACCAGCGGTGTGTGAAAACAAGCATCGTTACTGTGGAGATATCTGGCCATCATACCTTTGTTACGACTACTATATATCGATAAACTGCCCAGCTCTTTGCAACATATGCGGTAGGTATATCTTTCCGTGGACTTCCGTGGAACAGATCACTCACTGCTGTTCCAAATTATTCATGAAGTTATTAGTATTAGCCTCTATATTAGCCAAGCTCCCGATTTTTAACCCAGAAATCCTTTGATGATATTCAGGCGCGTAGCTGGGGGAGGGTTTTTTCCTTTTTTGTTGTTGTAAATAATAATAAAAACAACTACAACAAAACATCTTTCTCACTGCGAAATACTTCACCCCATTTAGGTATTTGATATGTCACCTCAATCATAATATTTCCCAAGCTAAAATTTTCCGGGTATAATATCGACACAGCAATACATTATCGGCCCTCTATGTACCTCTTAGTAGATTTCAGAGCAGTTCACTAGGGATTATACTCAGTATAGGCCTAATTAATTTCATGTGATAGCGAATAATACAGTACACCGATTTGCACACGAGCCACCGTTGTTAATTTGAATTTGATCTGCTGGTTCTCTATTATTATACAACACTATATTCTGACAGGGATGTCGTTTTGTTGCGAGGAAACAGTGAAAAATGCATTTCTAATCAATAATTGTGTCTTCTCAAATTTCAATATAAGATTCCTGTTGGCACATTGAGCTTGATGTCGCTTTATAGACTAATTTACAGCAACCTCGTCCCCACGGCCTACCTCGTTCTCACGACTAGACCCTGGCGGTAAAAGTACTTTCTGCAACGTTAATTATTACTTCAAAAATACGCCAAACCCCCCCCCCCCCTTCCCAAAATGTGAATATTATTTCGAGGAAACAAAATATTTCAGTTGTTTATTCTTCATACTATAATGCCTATATGAAATTTATTAACACATCAAAAAATGACAAGAATGTCCTTTTGTCGCGAGAAAATTGTGAAAAATGCATTTCAGTCTTTTGGGTATTCATTCTAATTTGGAATTTAAAAGAAAAATATAATACTCTTTGTCGATAAAGTTATTGACAATAAGCCTAGGCTTTAGTTTATTTTTCTTAAAATTACAGTTTGATCCCCTGATAAAATTACTTCTAAGAAAGATTGCTACTGTCATTTACATAAGCTTTACACCACGTTTTACTTAAATATTACCATTTGGTTTATTTTTACTTACCAATTCAATAACTAATTTTTATAAATTGGAGAAGCTCAATATCCAGGTATGTGTGATCCCGCAACGACATTGCCAGCGCTCGTCATTTTTGTCGTCATATTAAATGTGCTTTTCACGAAGTATTTTAGAGCATTAGGCCAAAATATAAAGTCTCTGGTTTCTGGTCATCGGTCGGCTTCAAAATCGGTGCGGTGACACGCTTTTTGGGGGGTGTTTTTTGTTTATTTTTGTTTTTTGTTTTTTTGTTTTGGGCCAACAGGGAAATACGTGATACATGCATATGCTGGGACCAAATTTCCCATAGGCCTTTACAAAGTATAGTGGCTAAGAGAGACCTCACAAATCGGACAAACGTTCATACTCTTATGTGAACAAATCGTTTAAAACACAGCACGGCAGAATTTCAATCGATCCAGCAATTTTGGCTGCTACTGGACATCGTTTCATAGCAAACAAACATTTAAAATGCCGACGCGCGGGTCCGAGGCGACGGAGACCTTTTTTGGCCTTTATACTGACACATTCGATTCGAAAAAAATATATTCATTTTTTCTAGATCTAGATGTTTACTGTCCCAGTAACGTAAATGCCAGTGTGTATCCTGAAGTGGCAAATGCTTATGTCACATGGTCACCATTACCAACAGCCAATTTTAACAAATTATTCGAAAAAAACATTTATTATTTTTTTCTTTAATTTTACCTAGGGCCACCAGATGTTTACTGTCCGAATAACACAACTGTGAATGTGGATCTAGGAATGGCAAGTGCTAATGTCACCTGGTCACCATTACCAACAGCCAATGGTACCAATGGCACTGTCATTGATCCTGCTACCATTGTATGTGAGGACAGTCTTGGCAATGTTGTGATGTCAGGTGACTTATATCCAGTAGGCTTAACAGATGTGACATGCAGAGCTAATGATACTCTCAACGTTGAAGGATCATGCAACTTTACCATCACAGTTGTCGGTATGTATTGTTTGAATTAATTCAGCGCTTACTATTGTTTCAGAGTTATTATTTATTCTGTGAATTATTATCTAGAGTGCACTCTTCACGGTATGTTATTGCATAAAATACAGATAAACACTGTAAGAGATAAATACTGTCATATGTACTTCCACTAAATACATAAAATAAATATTTTATTATTTGCACTCAGCATCATAAAGCAGTTATCGAAAGTTTAGAAAGGTTGTTCTTCTTTTGCCAAATGAGGCTGCAGTATTTCAGGCTATGTTGTATGTATTACACTCATTATTTTACAACAAACACATATACTACAAGCATCATGACTTGATCTCAAGTCTACGACCCTATAGGCATTGTATTAATGACACGTCCGGGCTGAAATGTTCCTGTAAGACGTAATGTAATGATATTTAATGGCCTTCTGTCTTCAGCAATCAAGCATATTTTTACCCATACCCTGTTATATTTTAAATTATTGTACGTATAACAGATGGGGAATTTTTTAAATTCATAATTGTCTTCTCAATTTTCAATATAAGTTGATTCCTTGTTGGCGCAATTAGCGCTTTATAGACTACTTCGCAGCAACCTCGTCCCCACGGTGTACCTCGTTCTCACAACTACACCCTGGCGGTAACAATTATTTCGCAACGTTCATTGGTTACTTCAATACATACGCAAAAAACGTTTTAATATTATTTCGAGGAAACAAAATATTCCAATTGTTTTTTCTTATAATGCCTTTATGAATTTTTATAGGTTGGTGAAATTCTTGCGTCGGGAGATATGGATTATGAATTAACCATAAAATGTTTGGTCTAGTCCTGGCCTCTTCACTGCAACACACGCTATTTTTGGTAACGGTACCAGAGTATCCCCTAGTTTGTATATCTAAAATGTGTCAGATATTGAAGTTTCCAGTTCCATGGCGAGAGTATAGTGGGTACGAGACTGCTCGAAACCCTTGGAAGAAGATGACTTCGCATACACGTCCGGTTCACATATCCCTGTAGCCTACTGTGTAGTTTATAATCGAAAATTTTACGTTATTAAACTGAACAAAATAAATAAAGAGAAGAGCATATAGCTAACTGTTGCTCTGTGGGTTGTAAAACACTGATAGACAATATCTGGCGAGATAAGGTCATACACAGTGGTTTAAAACCATATGTGACCCAGACATCAGCAAAGTTCATCAAAATAACGGTACAAACTGACTGGACTATTACAATGTACTTTATCGTAAAATAAAACCTGCAAATAATTATTTGTAAGAAATCATTGTTTTCAATTGCGCCCTCTGTTGACTATTATTGTCCAGTGGGTGCATATAACGCCCTATTTGAAAATAAAGCTGAACCATACTAACATGACTCAGACACTCGGAGTGATAGGCAGCCCGACATTCGGAAAAACACAAATCGAAATCATCTTTACGACTTATTAGGTAATAATAAATCGATTCGGATAAAATGTCACAGAAATTGATTAATCAATGCCTTGATCTACTGAAGCAAGAAATGCAATAGTTCATCCTCAATATGTATTACAAAGTAGCCCTTTTTCTAGAATACGAACGCAAGTGATTATCACTGTAATAGTATTACGTGCAATTGTTAACGAGGCGAAAGGAACAAATCACTGGATCTGCTTTCATCCAGAGACGATAAAATACATCAAGCAGTTTTGCGAGAGAGATGTTCCCAGTATTTGCGGATGTTTTGGAAGGACCTGGTGAGCACGTGAATTAAAAGCTTGATAACCAAAAATAACCTGTTTGTTTACTTACAAAGTGCCACCTTATGCCCACTGGTTCCTGTTATTCCACGTATTCCGGTTAGATTTAATAGATTGAAAACAAAAACAAAAATATAAGAAAAAATGGTCTTTTTGAAAGAGGAATAATTAGAGGATTCAAGATGAATTGATAATTTGTCGACATCGGAGGGGTTCGTAAGTTGGCCGGAATCAATTAAAAGCATTAATGGCTTCAGGCTATAACTACTATAAGTTATAGTGTTTATAGCCTGAAGCCATTAATGCTTTTAATTGATTCCGGCCAACAATACCAGTTATAGTATAATACCAGTTATAGTATAACTGGTATTGTGCCGTCAGGTCATACCATCTATAGTCATACCCAGGTCCCGCATTAATAAATCTCTGGATGGTGTCGGTTTTTTTATCCAAAGGTGACTGTTTAAAAGCATCATCCAACCCACCCCACATTGTTCATAAAACATAATTAGAATTGAGTTGGTGAAATTCTTGCGTCAGGAGATAAACAATTGATTTAATTTTGCCCTACACCGACGTGTGTATAGCACCGCATACTCAGTGCTTTCCGAGTGTCTGTGAAAAAACTACACAGGCGACTCGGGTGGGATTCGAACCCACGACCTCCTGCTTACTAGTGCAGACGTCTTAACCTCTCGACCACCGAGCTTGCCCGATGACAATTGGCCGGCTAGAATCCCATATAGCAGCGGGTTCCGCGATATATATAGGTTGGTGAAATTCTTGCGTCAGGAGATAAACAATTGATTTAATTTTGCCCTACACCGACGTGTGTATAGCACTGTATACTCGGTGCTTTCCGAGTGTCTGTGAAAAAAACTACACAGGCGACTCGGGTGGGATTCGAACCCACAACCTCCTGCTTACTAGTGCAGACGTCTTAACCTCTCGACCACCGAGCTTGCCCGATGACAGTTGGTGGGGGTGGGGGGGGGGGTGAGCCGGGGTAATTTTTATTTGGAGTAGCCATTCTGTAATTATTGTACTTTATTGTTTTCCATATAAAAATTTATATCATTAAAAAGAGCAAAATGGGCTAAAAGACTATTTTTTGTTCAGATCACATACAAAATTTGCATAACAGCGTCTTTATTGTTACTTGAAATTTAAAATGAACCAGTTTCAATGATATCCAACTTTATTGATTTATTATGTGCTGAGTAAAATGTACTGAACAATATAGGCCCCTATACAATTTATTTTTTTGGATTGGAAACTATCTCCTTAGTACAGCTGAACAATTTAGCAGCAAAATCTTTAAAAAAAATATTTATGAAACGTCTGGGTCTTAAACCACTGTGTCAAAGTATTGTAGTATATGTAGGATATTGCTGGACCTACTCCACTAGGAGGCTCCAGTGGTCCGCGGTTCCGGTTATCCTGTGGGATGTGGGGAGAGTCGAGAAAGATGGTATCCTATGTAATAGATCTCATGAAACGTGAATTATCTAATGATTCAATGGTTCGAAGACTTTTAACCAGTACACAATTTTACCCTGTAAACATGTTTAACTGTAAATGTGTTTAACCCGTAATCTTTGATGCAAGGGGTACCCTGTTTTTCTGCACAATTTTTCAAGTTGTTTTAATCTTGTAATGTACGATAGCCTAGATTTGTGTATGCTGTGTTTCTTGCAATGTTTTAGCCTGTCTGGCCGGTAGGCAGATAGGAAAGAGGGACATGAACCATAGGCCAGGAGGCAGGACACGTACTACCACTGTGTGTGAGCACAACCGTGGTGTAAATATTGGGATATTTACGCCATTGATAGATACACGTTGTATAACACAGAAGATCATCCATCCGTTAATTAATGTACTTACTTTTTTTTATTTACACAATACCAGCGGTGTGTGAAAACAAGCATCGTTACTGTGGAGATATCTGGCCATCATACTATTGTTACGACTACTATATATCGATAAACTGCCCAGCTCTTTGCAACATATGCGGTAGGTATATGTTTCCGTGGACTTTGTGGAACAGATCACTCACTGCTGTTCCAAATTGTTCTGAAGTTATTAGTGTTCGCTTCTATGGTATTAGCCCAGCTCTCGGTTCCGAACTTAAAAATGTTGTAAAGCAATGTGGTAAAGCAAAGTTTAAAATCGTCTTTTTAAACCACATTTCTTTTGGTGAAAAAGGTGGGGTTATTGGAGGGGGCTGTCCTTTTTTGTTGTAAATAATTTTGAAAAATGAAAACAGTTTTTTCCTCACAGCGAAATATTTCACACCATTTTGACATTTAAAGGGGGAGGTATTTGCCACGTGACCTCAATCATAATATTTGCAGGGCTAAAAAATTTCGCCCCCTCTCCATTGACAATTTTTTGGCTACGTTCCTGTTTATACTAGTTGATGTCCCTGTAGCCAACGTAATTTGCTAAAATGAAGCAGCATGATCCCCCCCCCAAAAAAAAAACAACAACAACAAACAAACAAACAAACAAACAGATAGATAGATAATATCATATCGACACATCCTCGGTCCTCTATGTACCTCTTTCTATTAGTAGATTTCAGAGCGGTAGACACGCATTCAAGTTTCACGTTCATTAGGGATTATACTCAGTATAGGCCTAATTAATACCACGTGACAGCGAATAATACAGTACACAAATTTGCACATGGGCAATCTTTTATTTTAATTTGATCTGATGGTTTTTTAATATAATACAACACTATTTTGACAATCCTTTATTTAAGGATATCGTTTTGTCGCGATACTGAAAAATGCATTTCAGACTTTTTATATTCATTCGAATGTGAAATTTCAAATAATACTCTTTGTCGATAAAGTTGTAATTTTTACTTACCAATTCAATACCTTATTTTTAAGTAATTTTATTAATTGGAGAATCTCAATATCTGGGTATATGTAATCCCTCAACGACTTTGCCATCGCTCGTCACTTTTGTCGTCAAATTGAATGTACTTGGCACGATACATATTTATTAAGCATTAATGGTGACACATTTGAACAAATTATTCGAAAAAGATATTCATTTATTTTTTCTTTAATTTTACCTAGGGCCACCAGATGTTTACTGTCCCAATAACACAACTGTGAATGTGGATTCAGGAATGGCAAGTGCTTATGTCACATGGTCACCATTACCAACAGCCAATGATACTAATGGCACTGTCATTGATCCTACTACCATCGTATGCGAGGATAGTGTAGGCGATGTTGTGATGTCAGGTGACTTATATCTAGTAGGCTTAACAATAGTGACATGCAGAGCTAATGATACTCTCAACGTTGAAGGATCATGTGAATTTAACATCACAGTTGTCGGTATGTATTGTTTGAATTAATTGAGTGCATACTTTTGTTTCAGAGTTATTATTTATTGTGTGAATTAGTATTGCCTAGAATGCACTCTTCACGATTTTACCCATAGTATGTTATTGCATAAAATAAGGATAAACACTGCCACTGAATACACAAAATAAATATTTTAATATTTGCACTCAGCATCATAAAGCATTTATTTCTTAGAAAGGTTCTTTTTTTACCAAATGAGGCTGCGGTGTTTCAGGCTATTTTGTATGTATTGGATGGCTCATATACAAACAAATACTGCAAGCATCAGGGCTTGATCTGAAGTCTACGATCCTATAGGTATTTAACCTGCATTCCTGACATGTCCTTGCTGAAATGTGCCTATAAAGACAAAATGTGTTTTAAAATTATATTTAATCACATCCCGTCATCAACAATCAAGCATAATTTTACTCCTACCCTGTCATATTTTTTATTCCTGTATATATAAAAGATGAGGAATTTTTTAATTCCCAATTTTCAATATAAGTTGATTCCCTGTCGGCACATAGAACTTCATGTCGCTTTATAGACTACTTTGTAGATGTATATACGCACGTGTTGCATTGAACCATACGTAATAAGCGCGCGCATAAACCAACCAATATTTACACCCAAATTATTGCCATATTGTGCTCATATCTGTACAACTAATACTGCAAACAGTAATGTCAACTTATCATTTATTTACAGATACTCATGTCACACATCTCAATAACAACATTTATCAGATCATAGATTTTTCTTAATCTACATTATCTATATCAGTGGTTGACTTTGAAACAGTAGGTGGCAGCAGACTTTAATAGCTGCGAATTTTGTTTTCCATTGCTCATTTACTTCTGAGTGCCCATTATACATTTTGAACAATAACAAACACCTCATCAGTCTCCTGCCACCTACCGTCCCCAAAAACTCCCACTCACAGTCTCATCTACCCACCCGTCCTGTCGACGATCGGGTCTTGCCTAAAATTACGTTTGGACGAGTTAGTACTACTTGGACGCCTAAGGAACACACAATGCAACTTTTGTATACAAAGACTACATTATTAATGCGTCTTTTCAGTTCATTTCAATATATTATAACTTTCTTAACACTAAACAAAGAACTTGGGACATCAGTGCCCAATGTTATCAATACATCCGAAACCTATGTCAGCATTTTCATCAAAAGTTTAACCTCTAGTTAAGGTTTGTTTTTAATATGTCGGATTATTTTTTTCTTCTCTTGCCTTATGCAGATAATGAACCTCCAACTGTCTTCTGTTCAAACACTGTTACTGTAAATGTGGACACTGGAATGGCAGGTGCTAATGTAACATGGTCACCATCACTAACGGCCTATGATACTGTTGATGGATTCATTAATCCTACCACCATTGTATGTGAGGACAGTCAAGGCAATGTTGTGATGTCAGACACCTTCTATCCAGTAGGCTTAACAAATGTGACATGCAAAGCTAACGATATTGTACTTAACGAAGGATTGTGTGAATTTAACATCATAGTTCTCGGTAGGTATGTTTGGATTAAATTGCTCATTTACTTCTGAGTGCCCATTATACATTTCGAACAATAACAAACACCTCATCAGTCTCCTGTCACCTACCGTCCCAAAAAAAACTCCCACTCACAGTCTCATCTACCCACCCGTCCTATTGTCGATCGGGTCTTGCCTAAAATTACGTTTGGATGAGTTAGTACTACTTGGACGTCTATAAAGGAACACACAATGCAACTTTTGTATACAAAGACTACATTATTAATGCGTCTTTTCAGTTTATTTCAATATATCATAACTTTCTTAACACTGAACAAAGAACTTCGGACATCAGTGCCCAATGTTATCAATATATCCGAAACACATGTCAGCGTTTTCATCAAAAGCTTATCCTATAGTTAAGATTTGTTTTTAATATGTCGAATTATTTTTTTCTTCCCTTGTCTTATGCAGATAATGAACCTCCAACTGTCTTCTGTCCAAACACTGTTACTGTAAATGTGGACGCTGGAATGGCAGTTGCTAATGTAACATGGTCACCATCACCAACGGCCTATGATGTTGTTGATGGAGTCATTGATCCTACCACCATTGTATGTGAGGACAGTCTAGGCAATGTTGTGGTGTCAGACACATTCTATCCAGTAGGCATAACAAATGTGACATGCAAAGCTAACGATACTGCACTTAACGAAGGATCGTGTGAATTTAACATCACAGTTCTCGGTAGGTATTTCTGGATTAAATTGCTCATGTACTTCTGAGTGCCCATTATACATTTCGAACAATAACAAACACCTCATCAGTCTCCTGCCACCTACCGTCCCAAAAAACTCCCACTCACAGTCTACCCACCCGTCCTATCGTCGATCGGGTCTTGCCTAAAATTACGTTTGGACGAGTTAGTACTACTTGGACGCCTAAGGAACACACAATGCAACTTTTGTATACAAATACCACATTATTAATGCATCTTTTCAGTTTATTTCAATATATCATAACTTTCTTAACACTATATAAATAACTTGGGACATCAGTACCCAATGTTATCAATACATCCGAAACCCATGTCAGCGTTTTCATCAAAAGCTTAACCTCTACTTAAGGTTTGTTTTTAATATGTCGGATTATTTTTTTCTTCTCTTGCCTTATGCAGATAATGAATCTCCAACTGTCTTCTGTCCAAACGTTGTTACTGTAAATGTGGACACTGGAATGGCAGGTGCTAATGTAACATGGTCACCATCACCAACGGCCTATGATACTGTTGATAGAGTCATTGATCCTACCACCATTGTATGTGAGGACAGTCTAGGCAATGTCGTGATGTCAGACACCTTATATCCAGTAGGCATAACAAATATGACATGCAAAGCTAACGATACTGCACTTAACGAAGGATCATGTGAATTTAACATCACAGTTCTCGGTAGGTATTTCTGGATTAAATTGCTCATGTACTTCTGAGTGCCCATTACATTTCGAACAATAACAAACACCTCATCAGTCTCCTGCCACCTACCGTCCCCAAAAACTCCCACTCACAGTCTCATCTACCTACCTGTCCTATCGTCGATCGGGTCTTGCCTAAAATTACGTTTGGACGAGTTAGTACTACTTGGACGCCTAAGGAACACACAATGCAACTTTTGTATACAAATACCACATGATTAATGCGTCATTTCAGTTTATTTCAATATATCATAACTTTCTTAACACTAAACAAAGAACTTGGGACATCACTGCCCAATGTTATCAATACATCCGAAACCCATGTCAGCGTTTTCATCAAAAGCTTAACCTCTAGTTAAGGTTTGTTTTTAATATGTCGGATTATTTTTTCTTTCCTTGTCTTATGCAGATAATGAATCTCCAACTGTCTTCTGTCCAAACACTGTTACTGTAAATGTGGACGCTGGAATGGCAATTGCTACTGTAACATGGTCACCAACGGCCTATGATACTGTTGATGGAGTCATTGATCCTACCACCATTGTATGTGAGGACAGTGTAGGCAATGTTGTGATGTCAAACACCTTATATCATATAGGCATAACAAATGTGACATGCAAAGCTAACGATACTGCACGTAACGAAGGATCATGTGAATTTAACATCACAGTTCTCGGTAGGTATTTTTGGATTAAACGGTGTATTTTGTGACTATTTAGTTTTTTTGTAATGTATAAGATTAATATTTTCCTCTGTTGCCTTATGCAGACAATGAACCTCCAACTGTCCAAACAATGTCGCTAACATGACCGTAGACCCAGGAATGGCAGAATGAGATGCTAATCTCACATGGTCACCGTCACCAACGGTCAATGATACTCCTGACGGTTCTATTACCGCCATTGTATGTGAGAACAGTCAACGCAATTTTGTGATGTCTGGCGACTTATGTATTAGGGATGTTAGATCCAAAATTCAAATTCCTTGTTTCTGTACAAAACTCATGTCGATTGAAGGGGCAAAAATATCAAACTTATTAAATAAAAAAATAGACAAATTGATGAAATGGTTCTAAAGTTACATATTTTTAAGTAATTAATATTCGGGGTCCTTCCCGGGGTCCTTTACTGTATAAGCGTGGCACCGTGAGTGAAAACGTCTATACCGATTCTTGTGTACTATTGTGTCTCTCCAAATCCATAACACAACACTGACATTTTAAAGGCAGAGCATCATTCATAAATGCATGGACGGATCATCATGAGCACAGGCCCTGGGCACAAATTCACCACGGGCCCATACACGCGCTTATGCGCAAAAGTCCAACAACAAAAAAGATGTTGAGTTGCCCTCCACCGACCGACCCAAAAGTGCTGAAATCTCGGGTCGGGTTTTTTTTTTTTTTTTTTTTCCCCTGTCATTCATAGGCCTATTTATTAATGAAACTTACCAATTTCCTTTGTATAAAACATAATACGTTTGATTTGTGAAATTTTCCACTTTTTTACCGGTAAATTTACCGGTACCCAAGACTCAATCTACATGTTTTCAAATCGAATGGCCCCGGCCCTCACATGGTGCACTGCCTTCGCACACACTGTGTGCCAACGATTGCGACTCAAATCTACGTTTTCCAATCGAATGGCCTCTCACATGTTTTCCACTGGCTTAGCGCACTGTTTTGTATGTCAATGATTGCGACTCAATCTACACGTTTTCAAATCAAATGGCCCTCACACGTTGTGCACTGGCTCCCCGTACTGTACGTGTGTCAACGATTGCGACTCAATCTACACGTTTTCAAATCGAATGGCCACTCACATGTTGCATGTTGAGCATTGCATGCAATATGGATGAATTTGCTGTGTCAATCACAGCCAAAAGTACAACAAAAATGCTTGGGATACTTTTATTCTGAAGCAAAATTCCTTGCTGATAGGTATACAAATGAAAAACATGGTATGTGGTTTCAGTTCCAATGCATTTCAATCTTAAAATGACAGTCAAGGAGGAAAAAAATGTTTTTTTAAAAATCCCGACCGACCGACCCCTTCAAATATTTTCACTGGAGGGCAACTCAACATTTTTTGTTGTTGCCTAATACTACTAGTACTATGCTACTTAGCCTGCACGCGCACGCACACGCACTCACTGCATGCCCTCCCCCCAGATAGCCTACATAGTTTTGTTTCACAATAGCACAGAAACAACCACACAGCGTAGGCCTACGTCACGCTGTAGGCTACGTGATTTAATTGGCTTTATTAAACACGTGATTTACATTCAAACAATGCCATAGTCATACATTTACAAAATCACATTTACTCCAATATTTTTAAAATGGGGGGGGGGTGGGGGGCCTTGACATTTAATAGGGACCCGTGGCCCCCCTCCCTAAAAATAATTTTTTATTTTATTTTATTTTTTTTTGAAAACCAAGGGCCCCTGTTGGCTCCTGGGCCCGCGGCACGTGCCCAGTTTGCCCGTGCGGTAATCCGTGCATGCATAAATGTGTTTGTGTTTTGTCCTGTAAGAGTTTACTTAAAATATTGTTCTTCGCTGATTTTTTTGTATATTCTTATTTCACGAGCGCTGTTGAACTAAGTTCAATAGGCGGAACAGCCAAAAGGGTCAAGAAGGGTGACCATTCCAATCAATGAGTGCGTTACGGATCACGTGATGCATTTCCCAAGATTCCGTGTAATACTTGCTCCCCGTACACAGTTTTTTAAAATCACAAACCATGAATAGTTAAACACGTTATTTATCACTTTATTATTCAATAAATTCCAATATTTAAGTAAATAATACCGGTATTTATTTGGAACTTCAAAATCCGTCACAAGCTTCGGAATTTCTTCGGGAAACCACATATCCGCTGTAAAATCCTCAGCTCATACGCCACGCACCGGCAAAATCAAAACGTGGCCCCACAAAAATGCATCAATCAAAAGGTGATCCTGATTAATTATGGATCTTAAACTTGTTGAAAATGCACAAAAGATATTTATAAGTATTCGTGTAGCACGATCAGTTCGACAAATTGCGAGAACTTGAAATATTAGGCCTGGATTGAGAGCGTAATTTCAACCGATCCGTACACCCGAAAACGTGGCTTGTTTTGGTAATCGTTGGAACTGAGTTCGGATGTATTCGCTATGAATGAGACTACCAAATATGAGCAATATAGGATCCCACAATTACCGTCGGATTCATCTGTCATCGCCCGAGTTTGCAAAACTCCGCTGCAAGTGTTAAAAATTTAACCATTTTCAAGCAGTACTAGTAGCACTTTTCCTGTTTGTGTTCGTAAGGAAACTTGGTTTATATTGAGAAGAAATCTTCCTCTCTTCAAATCTCTAATCATAATTTCAGGATTTATTACTGGGTTCATGTGCTATACTTAATATATCCAGTAATCTCAAAAATAGTAATATACCTGGCTCATGATTCTGCACTAATCATGTTGATCTAATAAAAGTTTTGTTTATGTATTTTCTATTCAAAGTTAATTTTTGGGTGAGATTATTAAGATTTGTTTTAACGTCGGATTATTTTTTCTTCTCTTGCCTTATGCCGATAATGAACCTCCAACTGTCTTCTGTCCAAACACTGTTATTGTAAATGTGGACACTGGAATGGCAAGTGCTAATGTCACGTGGTCACCATCACCAACGGCCAATGATACTGTTGATTGAATCAATAATCCTGCCAACATTGTATGTGAGGACAGTCTAGGCAATGTTGTGATGTCAGACACCTTCTATCCAGTAGGCATAACAAATGTGATATGCAAAGCTAACGATACTGCACTTATTTAATTTAATATCACATGAGTTGTCGGTAGGTTTTGTTTTTGTTTATTTATTATTTTTTTTTACAGGTGTAAACATGTAGCCTTAATTAAGTGTTATATATTTTATTTAAGACAGGTTGTTCTTCTTTTGCCAAATGCAGACCATGAAACTCCAATTGTTACCTGTCCAAGCAATTTTATTGACATGGCGGCGGAACCTGGAATAGCAGATGCTAATGTCACTTGGTCACCGTCACCAACAGCCAATGATACTGTTGATGGAGTCATTGATCCTACCACCATTGTATGTGAGGACAGTCTAGGAAATGTTGTGATGTCAGGCACCTTATATCCAGTAGGTTTAACAACAGTGACATGCAGAGCTAATGATACTGTACTCAATGAAGGATCATGCAAATTTAGCATTTTTGTTGGCGGTAGGTATTTCATTCTTTGATGGTTGCAAATTTATTCTCGTTGTAATCTTATACAATAAAATTGTTACGAGTTTAAACCGTCCTTTTTTGCCCATCCCTTTGCATTGGACCAAACCCCCTCAATATTATTATTAGTATAAATATCTCCTCTGTTATTAAATAGTTATAACAATGAATAGTTAATTGGGTGCCACATATGCCATTTGCAATTAGTAAGCATTTGCTTACTACTTCTTTATTTGCCTTTTCTTGTTTATTAATTGGTATAATATTTTGCGTTTGCTTCATTTGAACTGTTCCACTCATTTTCACTCTGCTTCGCCTCGAGAAAATAATGGAGCAGTCCAGACGTTACCGAGTGATATCATGATTGCTCTGATTGGACGAAAGAAAGGCACTCTAAACATTCTTGTCATTTTGTTTTGATATTTCTTCAATACATTTAATGCAATATATCAATTCAGATAATACCAAGAGATGTAATTGTTCAAATTTTACGAAATAAAGGCACTTAATTAATATTTGTTTGTTATAACTCGCACATAGATCCGATTCATGCACACATAGATACGATTCATGCACACATATATCCGATTCAATCATACATAGATCCGAGTCATGCGCTCATAGATCTGAGTCATGCGCACATAGATCCGAGCCAAGCGCACATAGATTCTAGTCATGTGCACATAGATCCGAGTCATGTGCACATAGATCCGAGTCATGTGCACATAGATCCGAGTCATGCGCACATAGATCCGAGTCATGCGCACATAGATCCGAGCCAAGCGCACATAAATCCAAGTCATGCGCACATAAATCCCAATCATGCGCACATAGATCAGAGTAATGCGCAAAAGATCCGAGTCATGCGCACATAGATCCGAGTCATGCGCACATAGATCCGAGTCATGCGCACGTAGATCCGAGTCATGCGCACATAGATCCGAGTCATGCGCACATACATCCGAATCATGCGCACAAATATCAGAGTAATGCGCACGTAGATCCGAGTCATGCGAACATAGATTCGGGTGGGATCGGCCATTACACAACGTTACAAATATAGGCGTTTTTTGTCGATTGAATTATTAAATAAAGTCCTTTTAAATGAGAATCAGATAACCCTATCCCTCACCACCTTCTGAATATCATGGAATTTTGATGTTTATAAACAGATGGCCAAAAATAGTATTTACTATCTTATACACGTTTTGCTTTAGGAATGCGCTTCCTATATTTTACTTTATTTTGTAGCGAAGGCGCAATGGCAAAATGGATGGCACGTAATGGTGTTCCACCAAAAATCTTGTATGTGCAAATTAGGTGATAGTCTGGCACCGTTACTACGAATAGTGTGTGCTGCAGTGAAGAGAATGGGTCTTCAACAAATTTAATGTGTTAAACAAACTCAGGCTTTATAGTATAATGAAAAAACAATTGAAATATTTAAGTAACCAATTAGCGTTGCGGAAAGGCACTTTCCCACCAGGGTCTAGTTGTGTGAACGAGGTAGACCCTGGGGACAAGGTTGACCTTAAGTTCCAACCTCGATACTTGTTATCATTTCCCAGTGGACACAGAATCCCCCACAGTCACTGGTTGTCCAGGTCCCCTAACTGCCAACCTGACAACTAGTAGCAATGAAGTGGCTGTCACATGGACTGAGCCATCAGCATCTGATAACAGTGGAGAAATAAATCATACACAGCAGACCCATCAGCCTGGAGACAGATTCCCAGCTGGAGAAACTAACGTCACATATACCTTCAGCGATCATGCTGGTAATCAAGCCATCTGTACATTTACTGTAGCTGTATTGTGTAAGTACAATCCCAATACCTACTTGTTTGTAGTTTGTACGGGCCGACAACAATTTATCAACATTTTCAAGGTAGTACAAAGAGTAGTAATCCTAAAGTATCAGATTGAAAATCACTTTAACCGATTAAAACTAGGGACTAGCTGCGAAGGCTTTGTCTGTTTTTCAATCTGTTAGAGAGAATTTAAATCAAAGTTTAGAGAGTACTCATTACTTGTCAAGGCCCCTTGAAACTTGCACCGGATTATGGACATATACTTTTCAATATATTATATTCACTCAGTCTCTGCATTCTAAACTATACATGTATACAATTTGTATTTTCGAAGACGTATGCGACTGAATTCTCCCTCCATCGGTATTACTTTCTGTATTACCTTCAACATTTAAACAATCTCGGACTGCCCCGCTCCTTGGTTTCATATTGTTGCAAATTTTCTTTATTATACATAATATTGTATTATAACTTCACAAACTAAAAAAAGTGACTGCTGCCAATAATTTAATGTTAAATATAGTTAAACATGTCTGGACCATTTCTTATACACTGCAAAACCCGATGTGTTCATTTTAGCACCCTGGTTTTTGCAAAGTACAGCTCAGTAATCAAGTTTTAATTCAGGACTACATTCCATAATCGATGCTCTAATACTTATAATAATAGTTATAATCAAATTATTCATATCAAATTCTTAAATGCCCAAGACAGTTTAGAAAATGTGATTGGACAAAACGTAATCACGTGGGGTGCATTAACAGCTGGTAAAGACATGATTTATCAAATTCTGTCGCAGGGCGTATGTGCCAGCTGTTTTGTGCTACACGCGACGCAGATTTTAACCAATCAGAGTGACAAAGATTGGCATCACGCGCCTGACTCATGTACTTTGAAAGTATTTCGTTGTGTCCCCAAAACATAAATTTGCCCATTTCTATTTGGCTTTATTCAACAGAAATTGCATTTTGTTTTTACATTTTGAAAACGAATGGGAATAAGATTTTAACACTTGGTCTTAACCGCAGGTTAATGACCTGTTTTGTGCGTGGTCCTTATTGCCCGTGACCACACCCAAACCGGTCATTAACCGGCTGCGGTAAAGACCACTCAATAAACTGGTATTCCCCTTATTAATGCATGATTAATGTATGGAATTAATGGAAGGTTATGCTAATAGTGGGAATATCTCAAACGCATGCCCAAGCACACATTGTGATTCTATCAAAATTATCAAACAAATAAAACGAACCTGGAAGAAAACCCCAGAAAAAGAGTAGTTTTTTAAATAAACCAATTAATAATGTTTTCAAATCGTGCAATTACTTGTTCGTTTGTTTGTAGCGATGACGGTTACTCCAGCTGGATCAAACATTGCTGCAATTGTTGTTCCTTGTGTACTTGTTGCCCTGGTAATTGCATTTGCTTTGGCGTATTTCGTTTACTATATGAGAGTTCGAAAACAGAGAAGACAACCGACACCCAAACCACGGCAATCAATTCGTGGTCATGAACTGGTGAGTAATGACGTATAACCGAAATACCGTTATGTGAATGTTTCTGATACAACACATTGGTCATAATAATTTCATTTGCTTTATGACAATGAATTACTTAATTTTCTGAACTGTAGACATTTAGATTTTGTGTTTTCACATTATATAGAAAAGGAGCTTTTTAACAGTACCTAACACTTGGGGATGCACTTTTCATTAAAATCTGTGAAATCTTAAATAAAATTATATTTTCAAACAACTTAATTTGTAATAAATAGAGAATTAGCTGTTGCAAACTGCTTACCAACCTAAAGGACCTGTAGTATAAATACAAAATAATGGTTATTAGCCTTACGTTTCAAACCTAGCAGGTTCTTTCTCAAAAGCAAAATGAGAAAGAACCTGCTAGTTTTAAAACGTAAGGCCACTATTTTGAACTTTATTTGAATAATGTTTACTTTGTAAGTCCATCAGCAAATTACTAATATTTATATGTTCAAGGGTGGATAAGCGAGAAATTAAATGAAACATATACAAATATTTATTTTAAGGAAGTAAGAGAGAATTATCTTGAGATTAAGTTTGTGTAAAAGCAATTTAGACGTTGATGTAAGCTGGAGAGAGGCTTTTTTGTTGTTTATGTCAGAGTCACTGAGCATAGCAACTTTGCCCTTGGGTAAAGTTGATTAGGGGCTGCTCAGTACCTTGGGTCACTCTCCTTTGAGCATAGCAACTTTGCCCTTGGGTAAAGTTGATTAGGGGCTGCTCAGTGCCTTGGGTCACACTCCTTTGAGCTATGAGCATAGCAACTCTGCCCTTGGGTAAAGTTGATTAGGGGCTGCTCAGTGCCTTGGACACTCTCCTTTGAGCATAGCAACTCTGCCCTTGGGTAAAGTTGATTAGGGGCTGCTCAGTGCCTTGGGTCACTCTCCTTTGAGCTATGAGCATAGCAACTCTGCCCTTGGGTAAAGTTGATTAGGGGCTGCTCAGTGCCTTGGTTACTCTCCTTTTACAGGAATCTATTGGCAGGTGGATGTTCTTGATTTACATTCTGCCATTGGGTTTGGAGTGATACAATGCACCTGCAAGCAGGACAGTCCCCCTGGTCGGAAACACACGAATGCTTCACCGACCAGTTGCCTAAGCAGTTGCCTAAGCAGGGGCTTAGGTAACTGTTTTGTCACAGGCTTTGTCACATCTCTCTTTTGAGAGGTTCTTGACTCAACTACAAAAAGAAAACACTTCAACCCAGCTTAGCTTAGTGCCAAGCCTCTCTCTTCCCAAGAATTAGAATTAATTTGTTTTATTTTCCTTTGTTTTCATTTGTTTAATTGTCGGGTCTCCATTTTGTTTATTTAATCTATTGTATTGTAATGTTGTTTCTTGTTCGTGTGGATGTTGTTTCCTTAATATGTATTGCTGTCTCTTCCTTCCTCCATGATTTTACCAAATGTTTGTTTTCATTGGAACAGTGATAGGTTCCTATTTAAAAGGAATACAAATACTTCGAAATTAGATGTTTTACGAAATAGTTATCAGAAGCTTGGTTTAGCAATAAAAATGTGCAAAAAATTAATTTATGGTGGGACCCCACCATTATTTAATTTCGATACATATTTAATGTAAAATGTTTTTAACAACTATTTTACTGCATATGTATTCATATAGTAAAATAGCAATGTTCCGATGAGAAATATAATGTCCATTAAAATAGCGAAAGTTGCCGTTTAAATAGCAATAAAAAAGATATATCTGTTATTAAAATATTTGCTCAGATCTACACTAACTGTGCAATTTCTCGACATAGACTTCTTATGAGAATGCCATAAAACAAGATGAGGACGCCAGAGGATCCTCAACGTACTATGAAGACGTCGGTCTTGACCAGCAAACAGCATACGAACCAGTTGGAGTTCCTTCATCACTGCCTTATGAAGATGTTGGTCTACCTACATGGGCCAAGCCGTGGATTGTGCAGTGGTTGGACATGATGGTTGGGAGTAAAGTACTAGGGGAAGGATACTTTGGTGAAGTGAGAATGGGTGGAGTAATGATTGAAGGGGAATTCTCAAAGGCTGCTATCAAAAAACTTAAAGGTAAGCCGCACTCTACAAAGAATAAAACAAAACTAAGACTTAAACATTGGAACTCCTGAATAGCGTGCTGGTGTTCTGCCAAGTGAGTTATCCAGCCCTAGTTGGAACTATTTCAAATGGTCAATGTTTTTCCTGGAGTCAGAAACCATAAGATATCTAGATCGGGGCATCACACAAGAAGAGAATCAAATAAAAAAATTACCCATTTATTCGCGGATTATTTTATGATTATTATGTTTATTAAATATATTTGTATTTCTATATTAAATTGGAAGAGTGGACAGTTGTACAATAAACATTATTTCATAATTACTGGAAAAATATTATTAAAAATCTTTAGGAGCAATATAAATGATAGTTTTATACTGTTTTGTTTACGTTTGTTTATGTTGAAATAATATATTTTTTCTCCTAGCAAATGCATCCCCAACGGACCGGCAGAATTTCTTGGAAGAATTCCGAACTATGAGTAACATTGGACGTCATCCAAACATTGTTGGAATTCTCGGTGCTTGCCAACACGAGGGTAGGTAAAGCCACCTCATGGTGTCGATATCAACCATACTAATTTTCTATCCTGATTGGGAGATACCAGTATCTTGATTGCAAACCTACACTGTAAAAAATGTCTGTATTTTTACAGAGAAAATTTCACAGAAACAGTATGTTTTTTATTTTCACAACACTTTAAATGTAAAAATTACATTTTTCTTGGATTTCAAATAACAAATTGCCTGTATTTTTAACATATGGATGTAAAATTATTTTACAGATTTTTGTAAACTATAAAAGCAAATTGGGCGTTATCTTAAAAAAAATACATCTGTATTTTTACATCAAAGTGTCTGGCGATGCTGCTGCTATCACTTTTGATGTAAATTTACAGATTTGTTTTTACAATGTACTCTCCCAATGGGTACCGTAGAGGCCCCAAATCGGCAAACCCTTGAGTGAAAACAACAGCTTCTCTTGTTATAATGGTTTTGAACTTCTGATTATATGACGCTCATGGTATTGATGTCAGCTATATTGGGAGATACCTAATAAGTAATAGGCCCCAATTGGGATCAAAACCCTTGAGTGACAACAACACGTTCTCGTCTATATTATACAGTTCGGTACTTCTGACTATAAGTGACACTGTTCTTTCTTGTTAAGGTCTATTATAGAATATACGAGCTTTAAAATGTTCATTCTGCTGCCGAACTTTTAAAGGTTTATGCCATATTGTAAGTTAATGCTTGGTATTTTCTGCGCTTAATTGGATTTTGTTAAATGTGCATTAAACTGATTGATAAATTGATCAGGTGCAGAAAAAAAGAGTATTATACGTTATGAGAAAGTGTACCATATTAAATTATCACTTAAAAATCCCAAAAACTCCTGTTTGTAATTTTTTATGCATTCATACGTTGTGAGAAGCAGGAAAAATTTTATAAATCATACATAAAATATATTAATCATACGTAATATATATAAATTATATATATATATATATATATATATATATATATATATATATATATATATATATATATTTAACCTGTTATTTTTTCAGGTTTTTGTCCTAACCTGTTATTTTTTCAGGTATTTGTCTTAACCTGTTCTATTCTCAGGTATCTAAAAAAGAACAGGTTAAAACAAATTCCTGAAAAGAGCACAGGTTAAAACAAATACCTGAAATATGTATATAAATCATTTTAAAATAATGTAAATAGGTCTGTGAAAAATTCACTGAGCTGAATTGGATGACTAATATTTAATCTTGGCAGCTTAATTAAGAAATGGAAAGGAAAGTGTGTTTTTAAGCAGGCAGTCTCCAAAACGATTTCTATTAAACTCGTTTTCTTTAAAACAAGACTCCTCGCAAACAACATTTTTTCTCAGGTTGATTGATATTATTACCAATTTCACACTAAAGCCTCAATACAATAACTCGCTCTGTTTAGGCTCAAGTATAATTTTCAGAGGTGATTGCTGTCCATTAATGTAAACACAATTTGTTTTCTCATTTTTTCTTGAATAGATGTATTGTATGTAGCTTTGGAGTACCTACCCAATGGTGACCTCCGCTCCTATCTGAGAAAAGCCCGATCCACAGATGATGGCAGTGAGGCATCGTTGTCTTCTGCGATGCTGATCCAGTTTGCTTTGGGTGTGGCTGAAGGAATGCAACACCTTGCTGCATCCGGGGAAAGTATCATTAGGACCATTTGATAATGTTATCTATCTAAAGGGAGAGTACAACATTGGTAATGTTGCCCAATCTGCTTAAACATGTATAACTTACTTTCTTTGAATCAAATATTTTCCAACTTGTAAAAAACTAAATATCCTGTATGTTGCCTTAATTCTATGTAACCATGCAACATTACCAGGGAACTTCATAATTATCCATGATATTGTTTAAATATACCTCAGATTGCATTTCAGAGCATCTAGAACCCTAATCCATCTAGAACCACACGCTTTGCGCTGGGGGCACGCCTGGTTCCATCACTCAGTGTATACAGTGGATTGAATCCCTTGTTTGTACAGAGTTAAATGAACGAGAGTAGTCAGTTTCTCAACATCAAATTTTACCAAACTAATAACAAATACAAATCTGATCATTTACAGGTGATTCATCGTGATTTGGCAGCAAGGAACATCCTCCTTGACACCGATCTGGTTGCCAAGGTTTCTGATTTTGGTTTGTCACGTGGAGAAGATATCTATGTACAGACATCCAAGGTATATCAACATAAATGTTATTCCTTGCCATATCTTTTTTCGTAATTAAGCAAGCTAAAACTAAAAAGAATACATCAAAGACGTAATGCGTACAACTATTTCTTGTGAACCTTTATTTTACCATAATTCTGCATATTCTGAAAACTACTATTTTCGCTATTCAGAGAGAACGTAAAGAACTTTTCCAAAAAATGTTTTCACAAAATGTTTATGGACTGCGCCATGCATCAAGACTACAGAACTGAATAAATGAATTTATGACACAACATGATAAACTTATGGCTGGTCAAATAATGACATCTATGGACTGTTGGCCAAAGCTTCAGTCCATTGTTTAATGACAAATCTCACTTGAGATTCATATACTTTACCTTTACAAGGTTCAAGGTTCAGGGTTCAAGGTTCATTTATTCTCACAGGATCAGAACTTATAAATAACAACATTAAATTACAAGTATATAGACACACTGTGATAGGATGTGGAAATTAGCACAAGACAAGGAAAAAAGTGTACTTATTACGGGATAATATAGTCACGATCAGAGCCGACTTTCGACAGGGCATTGGATCGCTGTCCTGAAAAAAAATACCCCACGAGCGCGCGCTGGCCGAGATAATGGGGCTCGATAATATCATATTACTGCATAAATATCATTATTGTCCAGCCAGTGGCTCATTATTTATGCAGCCGCCGATGATCTTAAAACTATGGAAACCTGTAGATATTAATTCGTATGGTTAGTGTTTGGTTAGTTACTAATGGTGTAAGCTCGCTGTAAATTGACTTTCTTTCTTAGACTCGTGTTCCTGCTCGATGGTTGTCTCTGGAGTCGTTGTCCAAACAGAAGTACACCTCAAAGAGTGACGTGTGAGTGTACATTTATGAAATGAGTTTAAAGAAAGACCTGGTATACTTTTGGTAAACATTATTTTCAAATGTGATCACACAAGAATCATGAAATAAGTCTATGGTCACTCTTATCATACAGTAGATGCTTTATGTAATGATTTATTCAACACTGTCAAGTGAATTGCTTCTGCAATATCCTTCAAGTTACGCTGCATTGTTTTCTAAATGCGCAATAATTTTCTAAATGCGCAATAATTTTCAAACAATATGATAAACAGAATGTTCGATATTTTCATGATTGACCCTATATCGTGTTTAAAAAACGAAACCACCAAAACGAAGTAAGCCTTTAATAAGAGATAATAATTTGCATACTGTGTGATATCGCATAATAATAAAACAAATCATCACATTTAGAAGAAAACGCTTTTAATATAGGCATATTTATGATTGTAATTTTTCTCACTTTTACTAGGTGGTCCTTTGGAATCCTTCTTTGGGAAATTGCAACACTCGGTATGATATGATTCAAATATTAATAACTTATCAATAAATTTACTTTAATTTTGAATAAACTTTTGAGATTTGGTATTTATTGAAATTTGAAACAAATCTCAAGATGCGAAATTTGTCTGAATCAATTTTTGATCATACACCATCTAGGCTCACGAATTCACAATGAAACAATGCAAACAGGTGTCCTTATAGTACATGACACATATAAGTTGTTATATTAAAAACAATTCTCTGCGAAAATCAGCCTTTTGAAAAAAGTATTGCTTGTAATTGATTTCACAGCTGTATTTCCTCCAAGGTTGTCAATGTGGTTTGTTTTCTCTGATTCACTCAGGTGGAACGCCATACCCGGGTATCAAGACTCAGTTCCTAGAGTCGAGGTTGGAGAACGGATATCGTATGCCCAAACCAAGTAACTGTGATGACAAAATGTAAGAACTGTGTAATGTAATGGTGGAGATATCACTCTGGTGATATAAAGGTTGTATTTTAAATAATGTTTTAATACCTATTTATGCCATGTAAATTAAGGTAAACGGTGAGTTTGCACCATGTAATAATTAACAAGTTTTAAATGTGCCTTGGTTCTCCAGAGTTGTTCATATTAGGAAACTCAACCAATATGAGCACTATGGCAGAATAAAATTGCAGATTTTATGGCAGTTTTTGAAGGATGCAAGGCAATATGCACTTCGTAAGATTTATTGGACGGGTAGGGCTCAATCACGTTTTTATGGTGTAAACCGAGGACCTCCTATCGTTACTCTCTTTTGTTCCCTTGGTTTTTGGACTTCAACTTTTTTTAGGCATCTCCCATGTGATTTGTACACGTTTTTCAACTGAGGACCTTTACAAACAGTAACCGTCAATCGAGGACCCATTGTTCCCTTTTGTTATAAGTCGTCGGTTAACACCATGTACATAAAATAATGCTGACTGTCAACTGAGCTTGTTGTTCTCTTCTGCAGCTACGAACTAATGCTCCAGTGTTGGCAGGCGGAACCTAGGGAGCGACCATCCTTCAGAAAACTGGTGTCTGTCCTTACAGCAATGGCAGACGACCCCAATGAACAGGTATGTACACACTGGTTACTGTTTTGCAGTGTTTGATAAATATGAACAGATACAGTCGATGATGAAAGGGCATTCAGATTTTTCGTTCGGCAAACATTAGCTTCGTACTCTAAAACGTAGGATTTTGATCTTCCGTTAGATTTTTTAGTCAAACATAATTGGGAAGTGATTAATGACTAGGCTACATGAATTTCATTATGTGATGTTTCATACCACCATCAACTTTTCCCCAACGCAAAATTTTGATCATTTATGTTTACAAATTGTATTTTCTTTATACAACAGTTTGGCTGTTAATTCTCATGCTTATCTCTTATTCTTTTGTCTCTCACCTTGATTTCTTATCTGACAATGAAACCATCACTGTTTACACTAGTGTTATTTTACACCTGCGTTTTTGCATCTAGGCCTAATTGAAACTGTTATGAACTTTATTCACAGACATACATGAGGATGCTTCCTAAGTCAGAGGAGAGCACATATATCTCAATAGATCTAGACCTTGATGACAACTAACTCAACCGAATCAACTTCAAAGGTCATCTATCGACAAGAGGGATGGAAGACAGTTTGGGAAGAGTAAAAAAGTCATCATAGAATTGTACACACTTTAAAATATACACAGATTTAAAAACAAGGCCATATCTAATTGTATTCGTATTAGTGAGACGTTATTCAGAATGTTCATAGTTTTGTTTATAAAGGTGTATGTTGTTTATAAAGGTGTATGTTGTTTATAAAGGTGTATGTTGTTTATAAAGGTGTATGTTGTTTATAAAGGTGTATGTTGTTTATAAAGGTGTATGTTCATTCATTTATTATTTGTACACAGACGTGCTGCTATAGATATACTGACTTAAAAACAAGGCCCTACATTCCTATTACTTAGACATTATTGACAAGTTTCAGAGCTTTGTTAATAAAGATGTTTGTTTATTATTTTTTTATTTGTACACAGACGTAAATAAGCATCGTATGAGTTATTTAATTGATTGCAGAAATAAAGTTAATTAATATAGTGCTATAAAATAAAACAGTATGCTACTGTAATGAACAAATGCTGCTTAAAATCGCTATACACAATTGGTAATCTCGAAAAATAAATACGACCCAATCTCACAAAATAAGTGTCTGGAGTAGCCAGATACACTTTTGTTTTACAGGACTTTAATCAAGACTTTACACAATGCAAATCAATAACAATTTTCACTTTATTTCACCCCATAAAAAGTCTTTTTTCACAAGATATTGACATGTTTGGTAGCAAATGATCTCATTTTTCCATACAACTTACTGGATGTCAAGTTGAAATATTTGTGAATCAGGTGCTATCGTTTTAGTAATGTTACTTTTAAGAGCAATCTGAATTAATTTTCACGATGTTAAGGACACGATGAAATAAGCTGAAACTTTCACAGGTTGTTTTTTTATATGTAGGCCCTATGTCTTGATTGGTTTGGACTCGTGCAAATGGATGTTCTGACAGTGGTACCCCACAAGTTTTCTTTGTTTCTGTGTAAACCACAAAAGAAATTCCCACAATAGGAGGAAATCGTGGTTCCCCACAAACCGCACATTGGACAGTGTGTGCGTTGACGGACATTGCCTTAACCCTAACCACCCCATACCCTCCAAAATCCTCCAAGGCCCACTTTTTTTGGACAAATTCGCCACTGATGGAAACTGGTACTTTCACCTCTTCAAATGGGGCAAAATTACTACCTGGCAAGAAGCACAGGCCATAGGTGCTGAATATGAAAGATCAACGAAAATGCATGGTGCATTTTGAAGATAAGGGCATGTTTCCAAAAGTGCACTGGATGATTTTGGAGGATTCAGGAAGGTTCCTAGCCAGAATACCTATAGGGGGTTAGGGTTAATGAAATAGTAGAATATTTGCTGAACAGTTGTCTGTTTATGACGAAAGGTTCCATAATGTATTATTATGTTCCTTTATATATTTACGTTAATTTAAAGATATTGTGTTTTTATACGGCGTTAGAAATAGATTGGTATAATATTAGCCAGGTGTGTATCTAATCTATTTTTATATTTGGTACTGATATATCGTGATGGAGATAGACTACAGAGTTGTATTTATTTATAGATTTGATTACGTAATTAAGTAAGATGAAAATCATTTGAATATCGTAGACAATTGATTGTATGCCTATTAGATCACTGTAAAATAACTATTGCGTATTTGGCTTATATAGTCAATGGTTTAGTGGCTAAACATTAATCAATGGTAATTATTTAATTTAAAATCGCTTGAAAAGTATACTATAAGCTAACATTCCAGCAATGCTTTCATATTTCGTCCCTAATTTGCCATAGTGACCAATCCGACTTTTTTCAATTATAAGTTTTCCCGCCCATTAGTACATTCAGGAAGAGACCTACCATTGTCTCTAATCCACATGCATGTATTCCTTATAGTTTTGAATGCTCTAACTGGCAATTTTTGTAATTTGGCAAAGTGACCAATACCGCATATTGGTCACTATGCCAACTTAATTCGGGATTGGTCACAATGGCAAATTAGGGACGATTTGTCTGGAATTAAAAAAAAAATTAATTAAAAATTTAAAATCTAATAAGAAAACTTATAAAGGAATTTGCGACATTCAGGTTAGCTATAGTTCAAGGACCAATAATTATATAGTGAATGTCCGATTTATTATGCTCTCAACTCAGAAAAAAACTCAAAATAATGTTGAATCTTCTGTGTGATCAACCTTTAAATTAGGACATAATTATCACAGACAATAAATGTGTCTCATGATCAGTGGCGTAACTAGGATTCAATTTGCAGGGGGCACTAGAGGGTGCACCACTTTTTCTGGGGGGGGGGGGGCACGGTCAATACTTGTTGTATCCTGCAGCCTCAAATGGGGACCTATATTTTCAAAATTCTGAATGGGGGAACCTGGGGGCACAGACCTCGGCAGGGGGCACGTTCCCCCATACTTACGCCACTGTTCATGCTGCGGCCATCTTGGTAAGATCCCCTGTATGCGCATATACGATTTGATACTCAATGAATGGAAGGGACCAGACTATGTTGTTAAGCCTTGGTTTGTCATTGTATGTAAGAAAAAAGATGGGTGTATTATTCAAACCCTGTCCAAGAGAACAAGATGCATGACAGATGCCCAAGTTAAAGTCCATGTATCGTGAGCAGCTGACATGCAGGTGATGTGTTAATATTTATGATGTATAAATAATTATTAACAATAACATTAAAATATACACTTTTATTTTAAACGTTTAGTAATTGTGGTTGCATCTTTAAATCAAAGGTTATATATAATTAAAGTACATGGACGAATAGTAATTCTGTTAGTGATTTTACGACTTCAAAAGCTCGCTTGCTGTTGTTGCGATTATGATTTGTCTCTATTTCACTGCACCTATCATTTATCCAAGTCTCTTTTGCTTTGCTGATTTCATTATTTACCCTTTTGTTGATGTTTGCATAATTTGCACTATCTTTTTTACTGTTAAACCGCTTATTTTTCAATTCTCTCCTTTCATCACAAGACCGAAGCACTTCCTGTGTTATCCATGGGTGTTTTGCTTTTCTTCTTGAAACCCCAAGGATTTCTTTTGCTGTTTCATTTGTTACTTTTTCCATTTCACTTGAGATTTCTTGGATGTTTTCTAGTAATAATAATGGTGCAAATTTCCCTCCTATGATTGCCTGAAATTGTTCCAATATTGCAGGATCCCTAAGTTTGTTGAGATCATAGCGAATTCTTATTTGGTCACCTTTCGGTCTCTTTGACAATTTAATCTTCAAGGTCATCACTATAAGATCGTGATCACTTCCTATGTCCGCGCTTGGAAACACTCTTGTTTTGGCACCATTTATCCCTGATTGAAGGCGTTTGGATACAAGAATGTAATCAATTTGATTATGGTGTGTGGACACCTTGCAGGAAAATAAATAAGACCAGTCAAAGGGCGGAGGAGCTCTTCTGTGAGCCAACGGCCATCCATACCTGGAGAGGAGACGGGCACCACCAGGTTAACATGCCTATTGAAATGCTATGATGCCAAACTCTAAAGATATTCCCATACCGGATCGGTCGGGGCCCGGGATAATAACGACCGCGTTATCCATTGGTGACCATCAGGATGGACACGCAAAATATGCTACTGGTGATCAAAAACTTAAACTAGCAAGGAGAGACTTTACAACAGGAACATGGAATGTGAGAACACTCCATGCTCAAGGAAAATTAGAAGAATTGACGCATGAATTAGAAAGATTCAGGTGGAATGTGTTAGGCTTAGCTGAGGTGAGATGGACTGGAACAGGGGAAATGGCTACAGAGGAAGGACATAAACTGTATTTCAGTGGTGAAGAAAACACACACACAAATGGCGTTGGCTTCTTGATTCACAAAAACATAAAGAATGACATATTAGAATGGGCACCAATTTCAAGCCGTCTAATGAGCATCCGAATAGCTGCAAAACCACAAAACATAACCATTATCCAAACATATGCACCAACAACATCATATGATGAAAATGAAATTGAAAATTTTTATGAAAAATTGCGAGAAATAATCAGAGACACAAAGAAAGACATTCTGATAATAGAAGGTGACTGGAATGCACAGATATAAGGCAGCGATGCATATGAAGTATGGATTTGGACACAACGAAACATACAACAGAGACGAAAGGCTACTTGAATTCGGTAAACAAAACAATTTAGTTGTGGCAAACACTTTATACAAACACAAAATTTCTAGGACAACAACATGGCACTCACCAGGTGGTCTATACGACAAGCAACATAAGCTAGTTAAGTTCAGTACATTGTTCACTTTTCAAGCGGGACGTATTAAACGAAGATACATGATACATTTTTATCCCTTAGGAAAAAACAAAAAAAACAAAAAACAAACCAAACCAAACATTAATGTTAGTCGAAATGTTATGAGAAGTTTGATAAATATTCTGTTATTGTTGTAATATATCAGATGAGTCTAGATTATAGAGTCTACAAAATACCTTGAAAGGGGGATTGTGTTAAGCTCTTAATTATAGCACCCTAATGAATTAATCTTGGATGAAACCACTAGAAAGTTTATCCGTATATAGACAAAAGACTTCCAGTTAGCATTAATCATATCTGTATTATAATTTATGCCACTTTGAATTTAGGATATACACTCACTGGCCATAAGTATTGCAACATTGAAATTCACACCAAAGTTCAGTTTGGAGAACTGTTACAAACATTTATTTTATTTTATTTACACTACTTACGACTTTTTGAAAGTGCCTGTGTTTTGAAGTCAATGTTCTTTTTTACTGTTCTTGCTCGGAAACAAAGTCCTTCAATACCTGTTACTGTAACGTGCTATTATGAGCATGTTGCAATACTTTTGGCCAGTGAGTGTACAAGGGAAAATAATTGACGATCCCTGGGTGATGACGATCCCTGGGTGATGACGATCCCTGTATATAATTTCCTTTCTTCCTTTTCCAATATGGTCGACGAAGCATAACCGGCACAAATACGAAGTGATTGTGTCAAAAATAAGCTGAACTCTTCATAAAGTTCAGATACCATAGCTGGTTTTTTATTCATACGTTGTCATGTTCACGGGAAATTGCAACAGCTATAAGAGACTAGGCCCTAGCTGAGACAGGTAGGAATTATCACATTTTGGGCTTCATTAAGTTTAGTTTGTGCCAGAACATCTCGGAGAATAACCTGCACTGCGGAGTTGATAGGCAACATGGGGAGTTGTATCCCTTCAATTCGGACGACGAGCCTAATGCTACTGTGTCTACAATGTATGCTAGTCTATAGCAATGGTAAGTACATGTACATAAGGCTGTCACACTGTCACAGTGTGCATATTTGTTTAACAAAATAACATTATTTACTCTTTATTAATTAATCTAATCTATTTTAGGTACAACACGGGCACTGATCTTGCTAGATTTTACTTTAATAAACATAGTGTTGACTGGAAATTTCGGTCATAAAATTAAAACATAAACATAATATTTGCCCAACCATAACCTGCATAACCCGCTTGTTTGATAGTCAGATAGGGTCATAGGTTTTTCTGGCCAATTTCAACAAAAGTATGTTGAATGAATATGTAAGCGAACATTAACATTATCACACTTTAGCATTATGAGTTGTTGAATTTGTGTGTTCTTGCCGCAGGAATTTCAGATCCAAATAGAACTGTCTAATTCCAATCACCACCCCTGAACATCCCTCCATCCTTAAACCCTTTCTCTTTTCAAAGACTAAGAAACATTCATTTAAAAATAAATTATGGAGATGGGAAGAGGAAAAATCGGGGTTTGCAGTAGTTTTTACAAGGAATTAAGCATTGTCCCACAGTTATTGTCTTTGCCCCCTCCACACTTGGAATTGATAAACTGTTGGTTAAATGTCACAATTTGTCCTTAGAAAAACGGCAAATGTTGGATCGGAAAAAATAAATTCTCAAAAACTATTGAAAATTATTGTCAATATTTTTGGAAACACTACAGTCTGAAAATTAAGTTACCGTTCAGATAATATTCCAGCGAATTTCAAACCTTTCTCATTAAATTTAATGTCCAACTCATTTAATTTGATTTGAAACTAAATGCTCCTTTACATCATCAGTCAATCAGCAAAAATAAGTGCAGCATTCTATCGACATTTAACCCAACTCATCGCCAAAATAAGTATACATGTAAACTGAGCATGAAAAGAAACTTTGGAAGGACACTTATTAAAATCCTCCACGGAAAAATGAAAAATATTTGAACACGGGTAAAACTTCAGTAATCTTTACTAAACACATGTCAATAAACAAGAGGTTGCCTCAATCACAAAAAAGCAAAAAGCATGAACATCAATCACGTGGGGTGTTGCAACAAAACGTCAACAAATATGCTGGGTTTGAAATGTTCAGGCAGATTCCTTTCTTAACTGTCTCATTTACCTTGCGTATCAGGAGACTGGAGGCTAAAGAAAGCAAACCACCCCCCCCCCCAAAAGGGGTTGGAGTAAAACATAAGGGAAAATGTGAAAATGCGGAAATATTGCAACGGGGAACAAAATATGTTATGCAAGATGACCCCGTAGAGACACACAGATTCTTACTGGGTACTATAAAATTTGTGATATTGGCATTAGATATCATGAAATTGGATAGCGACACAAAAGAAGTTTCGAAAAAAGGGATTAGTGACTTTCATAACTCACAACAACATTTGAATACTCAATTAGATGAAATTGGTTGCCCATAAATGAAAGCGAAAACAAAAAATCCTTTGCGCATCAATGATTGTTAATTTGAATGCATCAATCGCGAAAAGATGCGAAACATTCAATTTGAGGATGACATAACTGAAGTCATGAATGCCGAAAAAACGAAATAGAACTAAATTAACGCAATTGTGAATGATAGGAACGAAAAATAATGACTGCCTAGAAATTAATTTGAACGCAACCATCTAAAACAAGAAACCCTAATTTGATCGGATAAATAAAAACGGCGTGAATTTGAATATTCTTTAACAAAAGTGAATAAAAAGGTTTGGAAATTGCTACACTGTAAAACTATCACCAGGATATCATGAATATGGATGAGTGGTACTACAGAAGCTAGTAGCGCCCCCCCCCCCCGTTATGAAGACATTTAGCACTCCAATAAGTTCCTATCCTGGCTAAGGAAAGGCTCTCTTCCAAAGTGAAGTGAAGAACTATAGCGTAGTCAGTGGCGTAGCTAGGATTTTTCTATGGGGGCAAAGACAAGTAAAATTTAGTAAAAGTAAAAAGTTAAAACCAAAATAAAAGGTAAACATTCACTGCCACGTTTATGCTGCAGTATTAATTGTTTGTTTATTTTGGCATGATTTTTATGGTTTATATTAATTTTCAAATTCTCAAAGGAGTAGTTAACATTGATGGCGTCGCGAATCACGATTCTTTAAAACAATAAACGAAAAAGTATATTTTCCTTTTTTATTCTAACAATTTTATATTAACATTTTTACTAATAAACAAAACGAATCGACTGCAACTTTCTCCAGGCTGTGCTCTTTTTTCTTAAGCTCCTTTTTCTTAAGCTCCTTTTTCATAAGCTCCTTTTTCTTAAGCTCCTTTTTCTTAAGCTCCTTTTTCTTAAGCTCCTTTTTCTTAAGCTCCTTTTTCTTAAGCTTCTTTTTCTTAAGCTTCTTTTTCTTAAGCTCCTTTTTCTTAAGTGCCGTTGCTGTTGCCGTTTAACAAATACCTAGCCATTATTGGTTGGGGGAAGCTCTTGCATGCGAATTATTCAAATTAGAACGTAATGCAGCTCAAAGCCAAGTTATCAATAAAAATGGCGTCATGTCAGTCCAGGCCCAATAATTTTTGTCTGCACCTCTTTTCAGTTATCATAGTGCATAATTTAATGTTTGGGTTAATGTTGTAATGGTAAATTTAGGTCTGCAATCCAATTTTAATATTCTACTTTTAATTACGTTCTATATTTTAGCTAAAAATTAATAACGCACATATATCCCTTACCATTTGTTTGTGATAAGTGGCCCAGGCTCACATGGACCTAAGATTATGTACTCGCATAACAAGTTTCACCGAAGTCCAAACGCCATAAGCTTCTGGAATTATGGGCTTGCAGACGGATTGGCTTTTTGAATAAGGACTTTTTTCAAATGGTGTATTTAACTTTATTAGTTGGGTCGAATGATCTAACTCAGTAAACCATACGCATCCATCTTACCTATTCTGGATATTCTGTTTTGAGCATTGCTCAAGTCAGAAATAATAGGCCGAAGCTGTTGGAGTCAGAAAAGTTGGCTTCCAGGTTATTGTCAGAAAGGCCTATCAGTTTTTTTCGGATTGTTTTTCCGTTAATGTTTATTGGAAAGTCGGAATATTAACTATTTTTAAGTAGTATTAATTTTCCATATAATAAACCATTTTTAAATTCCAAATTTCATGTCAAAAATGGACCAGGGGCCGCCATCTCCACCCCCATCAGGTACACTATTGGTCAGGAAAAAACTGGTCGATAAATTTGGCTATATCTGGCGAATTTAAATTCTGTCGGAGTGCGATCATAGCTAGAATAAAACCATTGTAAATCATGTACCGGTACCTTTTATTTAAGACTCGCTCTATTATAATTTAACCCAAAAAAACTCGACACCATGTGAAATTCTCAATTGAGTAGTAATTAGTTCTGAAAAGAACTGGAGGTACAACTCGACGTTTCGATCAGTGTGCCCTGATTGTAAATCTTGCACTTTATATTTCAGACTTGCTCTATTATACCGGTACTTTACTCCAAAAATCAGTCTCATCATAGCGAGAATAAAACCATTGTAAATATCGCACCTTATATTTCAGACTTGCTCTATTATACCGGTACTTTACTCCAAAAATCAGTCTCATCATAGCGAGAATAAAACCATTGTAAATCTCGCACCCTTATATTCAGACTCGCTCTCTTATACTTAAACAAAAAATCAGTCTCATCATAGCAAGAATAAAACCATTGTAAATCTTGCACTTTATATTTCAGACTTGCTCTATTACACTGGTACTTACTCCAAAAATCAGTCCCATCACAGCTAGAATAAAACCATTGTAAATCTTGCACCCTTATAATATTCAGACTCGCTCTCTTATACTTAAACCCCCCAAAATTAGTGCCATCATAGCGCGAATATAGCCCTTGTAAAACTCGCAACCTTATTCAGACTTGCTCTCTATGAACTAGAATGGTGGAGCCGCCATGGCTCACTGCTGGATGCTTATCAAACTCATTTTTTAACATCAGCAAAGTATAATTGGGGCAGCTTGGGGGAGGGGAAGCACAGATTGGATATGGGGAAGCACAGATTGGGTTTGGGGAAGCACAGATTGGGGGTGGGGCAGCACAGATTGGGGTGGGGAAGCACAGATTGGGGAGGGGAACCACAGATTGGGGAGGTCTTTCTCTCGAGACGATATTTTTCAGGTTTCGACGATTTTGAGGTCTCGAAATGTTGAGGCCTTGGTCTTGTCTCGGTCTCGGACTTAGGTCTCAAATAGTCTCTGAGTCGAGACCTTGACGAGACCCGTTGAATACTCCAGAATGTTTGAAGTCGATTACTCGATTAACCGCTTTTGGAGTCGATCCTGTGTCACAATGCAATTCATAATGCGTAGTGAATGTCAAAAGAATTTCCGCATGGTGAGCTCGCTAGCAGCAGCGGCAGCATGAACTGTGTGTTGTAATCCGTAACAATGTGTCATGCGACGTGCATACGTGACCGACGACGTGTATGACATTATTGTCATCCTACCATGGTTGCGTACAAAATATCTCGCATTGAAATTCGCTGATCGCTCGTAGTTTAACTTTAGAAATAATTTTATAAATAATTTATAAATAATTTTAATAAAAGTTTACGTTCAATCATTATAAATTGCGGTCATGTTGACAATCAGAAGTAATGTCAAGCAACTCCTTGATCATCAAATTTGCTTTTAAGGCGCATAAAGAGTTTGTGGACAACACAACAGGAAAGCGAACACGATCAGCCACCTGCACGTTTTGTTTTCGATCAAATCGCATCACCGACCAGGCAGGGACCAGCACTCTAAAATGTTTCGAGAGCGACAGATGGGACATGCCTGGTTGAATTAGTCAAACCATCAAACACGCAAAATCTTGCCAAAATGTGCTGATATTAAACTATGTTTAAAGGCATGATACATCATTAGTTTTTGGAAGAGTTTTGGTATGTAACAAAATAAATTTGCATTAATATGAGCACATGTTTCTACACAACTTGCTAATTATTGTGTGTGTTTTTTAACGAGGTCTCGGTCTGACTCTCGGTCTCGGTCTCGGACTGTTAAGGTCTCGGTCTCCCCCTCAGTCTCGGACGAGGAGGTCTCGGTCTCGGTCTCGGAATATGAGGTCTCAGTCTCGGTCTCTGACTTTGAGATCTTGACTCCTGCACTGATAATTTTGAACCAAATTGTCTGGGCTGTTATATATCTCCACACCATCTCAATACATAAGATCGCATTTGTCCTTTAAAAAACCACTGCGTAAGTATCAGAATGACATATTTTCACCAAGGATATTATACAGTTTTGTTATCAACTTTAATATTTCATAACAATAAAAACATTAAAGATAATTCTCAAAACAAAACTGGTTAGGAACAAAATATGGTCACAGGAACTCATTTGGTAATTACAAATTTCATTTAAAGGTCCTGTGAAGAGTGTATTTACCAAACTTTATTTCTTGGTGCTGTTATATTGATTGGTGTGAATTAAAAATAATTTTAAATGTTTTTTTTTAATCGAGTGGATTATTAATGGTTTATCTAATAATCAAAAATTTACCCCCCGAATTGTCGAAGTTTTAACGAAACGTTCGTGACGTACACACATGAAGAGAATTTCTACGCAGCGCAAGCCCCCATCATGCGGTCGGAACACACACCGAAGGCAATGCTAACATTACGGTGTTATTTTATGAAATAACAGAAACAGTCGAGTCAAAGTTCTGATCATTTACTCAAAAGAACTCAAAACAAGCGCAGGCATAATGAGAAAGGTTTAATGTTTTTATGTTTATCTTGCAAGGATATAAAATCAGACAAAATCACGGCATGTTTTCATGCCGTGAACACTGAATGTCGTTTGAAACGGAAGTGGACTGGGTTATGCATGGGAGTATAACTAAATGGCCACTTACGTGAGTCTTTCTCGCTTTAAAAAGCACCTCTCTTCTTCGTTGGAGCCTTCCCAGCCTTCTTAATTAGCGGGAATATCGTTAGAATTGCATCTGGCAGCAGCACAGCCTTATAAGCCATACCGAACCTATTGTGAAGGCCCCGTTCAAAGCATTGGTGCGTTGCATACGACGCATACTTAGGCAAGTGCTGTGGATCGCGGATCGGGAATCTCCTAAGTGTACGTCACGAATTTTATGTTAATGAGGGGACATGGGCGTGTCGAAAAGCACTCCCTAAATTTAAAAATTAATATTTTTATGGTATAAACGTAAGGGGAAAAAATTACAAATGACAAATATATGTTCCAGTAGGCATACTTTATTGTATACAATGAAAAAAAAAACTATTTCATATAGGACCTTTAACATTTCACAACACAAGTATTGAACAGGCTCGCATTCTGCTAACGCAGCTCGCCAACAATACCGAGAATATGAGCCAATTTAAATCTCACACCATTCACACACCACACCACTCACACCACTCACTCACTTTTTAAAAGTACCTTGGAAGTACATTTACCTTCCAAGTTAAAAGAAGCCGCAACACTTCTTTTAACTTGTTCTGAAGATACTCAGCAATTTTTTTTCTAATTCTTAAGTCCAGTTGTCAGTAATTTATGCAAAGGCAATGGTACAACATTCATTTATTAATAAATAGCCTTAATAGTCAAAGTCCAGAATCGAATATTATTAATTTGTGGATATATAATTATTAAACATTATAATATTTTACAGCATAGTAATCTTGTCCGATGGTTTATTATTATCTCATGAATAATAGATTTGACAATTCCTGGGTCTAAAAACAACTCCCCATTCACTTCCGAGACCTCTTCAAATTTTACAACATTCATAACTACAACACCAAAACTTAAACCAACATTCATCTTCCATATTCATAATCATGCTGGTGTTGGTGGTGGAGTGTAGCCTTATCGCTTCAGTGATTCTTTCAGCATGTATGCCAGTGGTAGGCATAATGCCACATCCCCTAATGTGCATGCATTTAAGGCTTTGTAAAAATCCCACAACGGGCTTGATCATATCTTATACATATAACCCCTCTAAAATATCTGTCTCATTGGTCTGGAACGTATTTTGAAAAGTGAGCATTTGTTCATGAATTGTAAACAAAAATCTAAAATTTTCGTGAATTTTTCGCCATTAAAACAGTCTCATTCTTTGGGACTTCTGAACATTTGAAACAAACATGAACCTGTGAAGTCCCCATGGTTCTCCCTGAACCATATTTCTCACTTAGCGATTGTTGAGAAACGGATTGCCCGGAGAGTAACCCGTGAAGTCTCCATGGTTCTCCCTGAACCATATTGAAAAAGCGAGTTACCCGATATTAGTTCTCCCTTGAACGAGTTGTGCGATAAGGTTCTTTTCAGAACTTGTACCTCAGCTTCACGATAGTTGAGATAAATACATGATGTTACCGCAAACCGAAACGATATCGATATTCCACCATGCAAAGCCTCAAATCTTAAGCATGAACATGCTAAGCTTTTATTAAATGCTACTCATGTTATGCTTGATATTTGTTTATCCTCATGAATTATCAGCAGCGTAGCCACGGGGGGGTCGACCTGGGGGGGGGGGGCATGTGCTCCCCACACATTTCCAGTGCCCCCAGTTGCCCTCCCACGAAAAATCCAGATATTGCCCCAAAAAAGAAAAGAAAAATAAATGGGAAAAACCCATACTCCCTGGGCCCCCACTGAAAAGCAATGCCCCCTGTGCTTCCCCACTGAAAAAGTCCTGGCTATACGTCGCTGTGAATTATGCTTGAAATTCACATTATAATGATCTTTTGTATACCAACATGTGGATAACGTATAGGGGATTATATTACGCCATTACATGCATTCACCGTGATTTGTGTAGCTTGAATTCACTCTTCTAAGTGGATAAAAGAACCTGGTTTAAAATCATAGAGAAAGGACCTCAGAGGAATTTGTGACTTGAACTGATTGACGTATATTTTAATGGTTATACATATTTAGCTGTACGGGTTTCATAGTTAGCCACCACTGAAATGTCTTAAAATACATTAAAATGAGAAGCGATCAGAAAATGAGAAAACCGAGAATATGATAGTTATGGAGACAATCCTCAAAACTTACTAGTAACTACCTGTATACAACGTGACTGTTCGTAGTTGTCAAAATCACCAGATCTTGCCTAACAAAAGCGCTGTGTACTAAAATCGATTTGATATTGCCTTTAACGATTTGATATCCAATACAAATACAAATTATACAATACAAATTATGCCTGATGCAGATATCCCTCAAGTGATGTTTCACAAAGAAGCTAACAATTGTTTTTTCTTCTAATAAAGCGGATACAATTAGAAGGATACCTTTCTGAATAAGTAACTATTGTGTAAATTCAGAATAATTCAACCACTCTCAAACAATTGCCCTCATAAATTATTGTGTCAACCATAATTTAGACTTAAGGAATGGTGTTAAATGAGTCTAACTACCCTGACAGGATGTACAAACATACATTTACAAAGTGCCAAGTCGACCCTTGACCTGGATTTGAACACAGGCCTGATGATTATGGGTCTAAGTGCTCTATCCTACAATATGAATAGCATTAGGTGAAATTTTAAACTCCACACTTTTTGCAATGAACCTGAAATTTATTCAACTAAATATTATTATACGGGAAGCTTTTTCACATGCCCATCTCCGAACATTTCCCCAAATTGCAAAAACGTTTGCAACATTTATTTAGGCCTATTTAGTTTTAAATGAATGTTACTTAGTATTTGAAAGGATAAAGGGGTTAAGGATGGAGGGTGAGGTTCTCGGGCGGTCATTTTGAATCCCCTCCCACATACACCTTTAAAGACAATCAATTTAAGACGCTGCTGCAGTGAAAAGATACACACAAGAGAATGAAGATTAAACGTTCTAGAGTTAGGAACTCCTTGATTCAAAAACATTTTTAAATACACAAGCAATTACATAATTGAATTTAATATTAAAACCACCAAACAAAATCTTATGAACGATTCACAAAATATAGAATAGGGCATACACATTTTGTTTATTATGATGGAGACTTTGATAATACCGCCTCATCCGTGGGAAAAATACGATGCAACTATATGATGGAACATCTCCTTTCCCACATAATGCCTGTTGACCCTGGCAGTTTGCTTTCGAACTGCCAATGGATGCATCCAGGGGTGTAGCGAAAGCATTTTCTTTGGAGAGGGGGTGGAAACCAATTTGCCGGCTAGTCAACCGAAACAGCAACTCTTTCTGTGCGTAAAATATAATGTATTACAAAGTAAAAACAACTGATAACAAACAACTCAGCAAATCTTCAGTGCTTAGAAACACGATATATTTGCAGTCAGCAAACCCATAGCTCTAGGTTTGCTGACTGCAAATTTATTCTGGACCAACACTTGTTTGAATACCGTACCTTTGATGCTTCATTTGCCGAATGAGGCTCTAAATGCCGACGAAGAAAAAATATTGGGGGTGTCACACCACCGCTCGCTACGGTCCTGGATGCAGCTGCAAAACACTAGTAGTAATAATATATACTAGTTTGATAAATAAATGTTTTTAACTGGTATGTCTATTTTGTTTTTCATATACAGCGCAATCCTTTACCACATGTCCACCCCCAGAGGCTAATATAACGGACGCTGATGGACGTCACGTCATTGAGGTTATGACCAGTGGCAGTGATACAGTTGTCATCACCTGGACAGACCCTGTATTTAGTGAGACAATTTTGAATTCTGTTACCAGATGCTATCCAATAGGAGTGCCCAGTCATTATACATGTGACAGTGGTGATGCATTCCCAATCACGTATCCATTCACTGGAGAAGGAAGACGAATCAGGGTGCAGTACGATGTGTATTACGGCAGTCCGTTACAATCTGATACATGCGAGTTTTATCTACGTGTTCTGGGTAAGTTGATATTTTGTATATATTCTTTCTTTGGACCACGGATACAAAACAATTATAACATTTTGAACCAGTTTTGTGTCTGGTCTGTTCTAGGAAAAGACACTTCTAGTTTCAATTACTTTTTTAATATGATTTGGTAGCTTACTTACCCTAAATTAGAATGGTAATTATAGATTAATTATAGAGTAAAGTGATTATTTTGTTTCTTACTTGTGTTCATCAATTGTCTGGTGTGGCGTAGGTATTTTGTATAAAGCTTTTCAAAAAGTACAATCGCACAAAAAGAGGTCGAGAGTTAGCTTGTATATATTGTGCATCTCAGTTTGCCCGAATTGGACTCGTTTCTCCGTTAACGGATGTTTAACAGTTAACAGATAACATAGGACTTCCATTGGGTCTGTATATCAGTATTCTCAATTTGATTAGTGAGATGCCCTTCATATAAATACATGTACTAGGCATTTAATTTCTTTATTTGTATTTATTAGCTGTTCAGTATTTTCTGACTTTTAAAAAAAATTGTTTTAATTTTATTGTTTTTTTGGGGTATTATTCCTTCCACAAAACCCCATTAACTTCACATGTAGTCCTATTCCGAAACCAAAGTCACACTTAATACCAACGTCACATTAGGACAAATACCATTATGAAATACTATGACATGACTTCCTACCTCAGCGACATTTGGCGACCTACTACGGACTGAAGGATGTTCTATATCCAAGCAAAGTCAACATCCCACCCCAGACTGACTCAGATGTTCTACATCCTAATTCATCCATTTTCCCACCCAGTGTGCTGATTACGAACTGATTCAGTTCAGTGAGCGCACACTCCTCTCCCCCACTCCAAGGATCCCAGTTCTACTCATTCCCGCCTGCACACAACAACGCCCTAATCCAGTGTAAGTGCAAATACCTCATCAGTCTACTGAAGCAGCAGCATCTACCAGAGTCCGGCATTCTTCTGAAGACGATCAGAGTATACTGATCGAAACATTGAGATGTAACCACCAGTTTTTTCAAAACTAATTAGGCCTACTACTCAAAAGATAATTTTCACATGGTGTCACCGCAAAAAAAAATGGATGAATCAGCTCGTGCAGCATTAATCTGTGCAGCGACCCTACGACCCTGGTGGGTTACGGGACCAGTGACAGCGACAGTGACAGTCACCGCAAACAGTATTTACTCATCATTAGATGTAATTAGGTCACAATTCTTAAATATGTAGTCACGTGACAGTCACATGAATATTTAACTAGGCAGACTTGTTACCACCATATCTCAAGAAGTATACATCCGATCCTCAATTGTTTCAGTTATGTATTTGTTGGATACTGTAGATTTGCATACTAGCAAAAACATTCTTTGTGACGTTGGTTTTTTGTAACATGCTCAGATTGTCACATTCTTTGTGACGTTGGTTTTTTGTAACATGCTCAGATTGTCACAAAACATGGCACAGTTGTAGTTTATATTATATATAACAAATTTATCGGCTTTAAACTAATTTGTAGGGTTATCCCTTAGGCACCATAATTATACAATGTATAACCGTCCTTTCCCATCTCAATGATCCTCTGTCATCATAGCAAAGAGGAAAGTGTCAGTAAAGACCACAACATCACGGCCGGTGTTCGTTGGCACGCACTGTGATATTGTTGCACCAGGATCCATCCGTGAAGTTGCTTTCAATTAAAGATTTATGTACTTACATCGTATATCTTTTTGCATACAAAAAAAGGAAAAACACTTTATCTCTAGTTATATAATTTTTTTATTCAAAAAAAACACACGTTAACATGCACTCACAACAGGCACTCCCTATCATGTGCCCTTATGGAATCGGCGATAGAAATGCTAGCGGTGACCGTCTCTTTGATTATTGCATGTCTAACAACATCACAGCTGCACACTCGTGGTTCCTCAAACGTGCTTCGGAAAAAGTGACGTGAATTTCCAGGGCGGGCAATGCCAAGAATGCTATCGATCACATTCTCATCGATCAAGAATTAAAAAAAAAAACACCACCGAAGACACCGATTGTCGCTCATTAAGCACATGTTTATATACGGACCACCACCAACTTGTTCTCTGTAGCAGGAAGCTGAAATTCACGAGGCCGGCCAAGTACACTGTGAGTAAGAAGCCTAACGTTGATGCTTTGAAGAACTGGTTGTTGACAGGCTGCGCGGTGCAGTGAAAGAGATCACACTGCAACAGTGATTAACAAGGAAACCATCATGTCAGCGATGTCAAAACAATACAGGCCAACCAACCATATAATTATAGGCTGTCGCAAACAGCTCTCCAACTTGCTCTATCTTGAGTCATCCTCTCTGTTACTCGCTAGGTGGTTCCTATCTTGGTCCAGATCTCGGCGTCATGTGTTCTTGGGCTTATCCCTCTTTATTTCTTGTGGTTTCCACCCAAGGGCTGGATGAGGCTTTCGCAGGGTGTGACCAATCCACTTCCACTTTCTTCTCAGTATCCCAGTCTCCATGGGTCGATGTAGGTCGGTGTTTCTGACCTTGTCTGACCACTGGGGAGTATTCGCCGCAAACAGCCGCTGATAAAGGTTTGCAGTTTCTTCTTTATTGCCTTGGTTGTCCTTCAGATTTCACAACCATACATCAGATTTCTAGACTTCTGATTATATTATTGTGTTATTAATACCAGTTCATATTATGTAGATTAAAATAACATTTCTTATACAAAACAGATCGAGAAGATCCCATGATTACTTGCCCATCAGATTTAGTCGCACCAGCTGGGGAGGGTTTTGTGAATGGAACTGCCAACTGGACTGTGCCGATTCCTACAGACAATTCCAATGTTGTCACATTAACTTCAACAATCGACCCCCGGACCCCTCCCGTGGTGTATAATATTGGTACCAATTTGGATATCAAATACACTGCAACAGACAGCTCTCAGAATACGAATTCCTGCAGTTTTATTCATTCTGTATAATAACAGGATCATTGCCTTAGTGTTGGTGAACTTGTTTTATACTTGTTTTAATATATATAAACTTGTTCTGCTCCCACATTAAGATAGCAAAATAATTTAAATTAAAGAGCAATCCGCTTATGAGACCAATAAGTCCCCTCAACATAACAACGACTAAAAACTTTCACGCCACAATCGTCTGTTCAGAGCCATATCTCTTATCTCATACAAATCAATAATGGTTTTCATATTTAATTTCCTAGATTCTAGATCATTGACTAGCAGATTGAAAATATTACTCTGGTGTCTACCCCTTCTAGATTTAAAATTATTGGTAATAGCAAATTTTAGGGATGCAAATGCAGGGGTTTGCTCATCAAGTCTCAAGACATGACCAAACATAGTCCATCTCAGTTTACAGACTCTCTCCGAAAGTTTATTTGTGCTGCACCGATTGTAGAGCTCTTCATTCCTGATTGTCCCTTTTGGCCAGTGGATCTTCAGTATGCGACGCAGGTGTTTGCGGTGCGTGATGTCCAGTTGCTCCAGTACTACAGCGGGTGCTGACCAACTGTTGCTGTTGTAGAGCATTACTGATGCAACAAGTGCATCATACAGTTTGATCTTGGTAGGGAGGGGGATCTTAGGTCCCTGAAGCCAGCACTTCTCGTACTTGTTGAACGCTGCGTTGCCAAGGTTACATCGTTGTTTTATGTCCTTTTCGCTGCACAGGAGAGAGCCAAGAGATTTGTTTGACCTCCATGGTTCAAGTTTCTCTTTCCTAACGCTCTTACCACTAGGAGTAAGATCGCCGGGGTCTGCTAGGTGTACTTTAGCATACTCTGTTTTGCTATCATTAACAAACAGGTTCCACTCAGAAAGGACTTGTCTGATGAGAGGAAACATCTTCTCCAGTTTCTCCATCTCCTCGTCTTCAAAGTCGACGTCGTCCGCATACTCCCACTCTTGTGGCACACCTTCGATAGATAGTGGTGGCTCGTTTCTATCTGTCTTCTCTCTAACTTCATACAACGCTCCAGCAAGTACTCGGGTATCCTCTTGACCCGAGAGGCTGTCTCCTTGGATAGCACCAAGGGTACTTTCAAAGTCGTCTGACAGCTCGTTGTTCACTCTTACTTGGAGTTTGGTGTTAGAGAGCAGATATCTCACAAGTCTTACTTCGTCGTCAGTGCATCCAGCTTCAACTAAGAGTTTTAGGACTGTTCTTCGTTTGATGGTGTCGAATGCTGAGCTCATATCAATGCCCATCTTCGAAAACTCTCATTCCTTGTTCTTCACAACAGATATAAGCATACGTTGTGCCCAGACTAAGTCCGCACAACTTCTACCGTTCTTGTAGGCTGCCTGCCAAGGGCCTGTGTATCTGTCTACATTCTGACAGATTCTATTAAGAGTGATGAGGGACAGTATTTTCCGGGAGCCGTTGAGGAGCATTAGGGTCTGAGGCTTTTGAGGGGACCTTTGGGCTTGCCAGGTTTTTGGAGAGGCGCGAGGATGCCTTGGCCTATTGAGGTATATGACTATGTGTAGCGAAGGATGTGTTGATGATTTCGGCATAGACTGAATTACATTCAGGATGCCATGCTTTGAGAAGCTCATTAGGGATGTTGTCAGGTCCATTTGCCTTGCCATTTTTCAGCTTGGCTGTTGCAGTAGCTACTTCTAATTTTGTTATTGGGATGTCTAGGGCTTTAGGGTCTCCGTCAAACGCAGGTAGAGGTGCATCACTGGTGTCCGTGAACTGTTTCTCAAAATAGCCTTGGATCAGTTTAGCCTTGATGGAATCTGAGCAGACATTTAAGCCACTCTCATTGTGTACGTAGATGATGGAGCTCTTCTTGTTGGTGTTAGAGAGTTCTCTAACGGCTTCGTACATCTGGCGGCTACTGTCAGTGGAGTTGATCGTTTCACACATTTGGTCTGCTCTGGCTACTGCTATCTCACTTAGGCGCTTCTGGATCTTCTTCTCCGTCTTGTTTATATGAGATCGTATAGATGTTCTGTCGAACCCACTGTTGTCAGCTGTGAGTTCTGATCTCAACTTTGCTCGACACTCGACGAGATTAACAAGGTTGCAGTCTTGGCTGAAGTTCTTCTGTTGGGATGGTTTAGCGATTCCGATGGTCGCTGTCGCAGAGGTCTTGATGGTAGTAAAAAGATCGCCCAGTCTCTCTGCAGGAGACTTAGAGCTATCTAACACCTCCAGTTCGGAGCTCAGTTTTGTCTGATACTGCTGTTTTACAGTTGGATCTGTTACAAGGTTCGCTACATCAAACCGCTGAACTTTAGATTTGCGTTTCTTGTGTATCAGTACAAGTTTACTCAGGTCAATCTGAGCAACTACGGGTCGGTGGTCTGACCCAACATTGAGGCGTGGGTTCTCGTAGGACCTAGCATTCTTCAGCAGACATTTTAATTTACTCTTGCACAGTATGAAATCTATCTAAACAAAAGTGGGTACAGTTTCTTTGCTGAACCTTGATCTGCCAGGCTTAGCAATGTAGCCCACCCTAGTTATTCGGTGGCGGCAGGGGTGTTGGAATGCCGTGTTTGCAGCGAACAGATCATGAGTCACAAGAAAGTTTAACAAAGCCTCTCCGTTGATGTTCCGTTTTCCAGTCCCATAACGACCCATGTGGTTGGTGACGATCCCATCATCGATGTCCTGCCTCGACAAAGTCCCAAGCTTAGAGTTAAAGTCTCCCAGAAGATAATATTCATATCTTGCCGGCAGATCAATAGCTTTAGCAAGCTGTTTGTAGAACAAGCTGAGCTGGTTTGGGCTTTTCCTAGCCAGCTGAGATGTGGGTCCATAGGCGTTGATAAGTCTGAAGATTGTGAAACCGCTGCCAGATTTAGATGGGAGTCTTGCATCTATGTAGGCGACCCTGTCACTAAGACTCTGGTATGACACAATGTGGGCTGCGAGCCTGGGACTGACTATAAATCCCAATCCATAGTGTCTCGATTTACTATCAAACAATATCAACTTCTGACCCTTGATGACTATCTCATCTGCTGCAGTGGTCTTGGTTTCTTGGATGGCACAGATGTCTAGTTTTGAGTTTATGAACTGACTAATCAAAAGTTCTGTCTTATGTAGGTTCTCGTTGTAAGAGAGTCCCTGAACATTCCATGTAGCTAGAGATAGCATCATGAAGGTTGTTAGCGTTGCTGTTTAGGGGTTACACGTATTATCAGCTCCAGGTCTCCCCTTCCTCACTGTTTTAATATGTAATTTAATTCATATTGATTAGTGGACGTTAACCAAAAGTTGTGGACCTCGATCCAATAGTTGTGTTAAATGAGTTGTTTCACTAATTCGATTATCATAATGGTTAAATCACACAGATTAACATCAATAACGCTGACCCATAAATGTTCAAATTACAGATAATGAACCCCCTGTACTGCAGGCATGTGCTGATCTCACCTTTAATACATCTCTTGGTTTACCCACGGCATATGTAACCTACGACCGTCCAAATGCCACAGACAACTCTGGTGGATTGGTTACTGTAAACTGTTTTATGGTAAATGCTGATGGAGACACACTCCCTATTGGTGTTCATGAACAATATTGCATAGCTGAAGATGCTAATAATCCAAAAATGTTGAGAGACATATGCTACTTCAATATCACTGTGGAAGGTAAAGTTAAATTACGTACTCCGAGCGATTGACTATTGCGACAAGGCAACAAACCGCTATTACTTAACATGCGTATGGATGAATTTTCAGAAAATGCAACTCAAATGCATTAAAATATATTACATGACAAGAATTCCTGTTATGCAAGATGAAATGCAGGCATGACTTGAAATCAATAAATTACACCTCATGTTATTCCTTGAATTTTTTATTTTTTTTAAATTACACTTATAAGAGGATGATTTTTATTTCTTCTTATAAGTGGTTACACTGCAAAAACTGTGGTGTTAAAATAACACTAGTGGTGTCAACTTTGATGCTTGGCTGTAACTATTGAACGAAACTCGTCTGTTTATACCCCATGTTACAAAAAATAAAGAGTTATAGTTTGACCTGGAGACAAGATGGACGAAGCTAAAAGTGGTTTCCACATTAAAGAAGTGTAATTTACATCTGTGGGTTGAGCATCATTCTCATACACTCATCTAAATGTATATTTTCCATTTCAGATGATGAACTTCCGAACATCACATGTCCAGCAGATATAATCAGTAATACAACTCTTGGTTTACCAAATGGCACTGCTACGTGGCCGATCGCTACTGTCATTGATAATTCTGGAGAGACTATAACACCTCAAGCGAATGAAACATCTGGTTCTTCCTTTGACATTGGTGTCCATATTGTAGAGGTTACTGCTACAGATAGCAGTGGGAACAATAACAGTTGTACCTTTACTGTTACAATTGAAGGTAAAGTAATTGAATGCTTCATAGTTTCCGTTGTTGGTTAAAGCAATTGCAATCTTACTTTACTCCTAATAATTACATGAAGTAAGGAACAGACCTTGCGATGATGATCGCATGTACATACAATGTTGGCCTATAATATTAACAGAGCCTTCTTGTATAGCATTACACAATACACAATATTAGTAATTGACAAGAGTAAACATGTTAGATTCACCATTAATTTAGCTGAGCGCCTTACAAGCAGCCACTCATAACAGCTCTCCAGTTTTTGTGCTAAGTAAGTGTTTTGTAGCTACAAGTTTGTCTTCATTTTTATACTAGTGGATTTCTTATTACACCTGGAATCTACTGGACGTTTTATGTGAGTATTGGTACATTTGTTTTCTTATAATAAGTGAAAAACTATTGTTGTTTTTTTGTCTGTCTGTGCAGTAAAATTTTACGGTTGAGTGTATCATTTTGGATCTTCATTTTATTTGTGCAGTCAACTCTGATTTAGATTATAACCTGTACCTAGAGATTATAACCTGTAGCTTGACCACAAGCCTTTTGTTTGCAACAGACAGCTCTCAGAATACGAATTCCTGCAGTTTTATTCATTCTGTATAATAACAGGATCATTGCCTTAATGTTGGTGAACTTGTTTTATACTTGTTTTAATATATATAAACTTGTTCTGCTCCCACATTAAGATAGCAAAATAATTTAAATTAAAGAGCAATCCGCTTATGAGACCAATAAGTCCCCTCAAAAAAACAACGACTAAAAACTTTCACGCCACAATCGTCTGTTCAGAGCCATATCTCTTATCTCATACAAATCAATAATGGTTTTCATATTTAATTTCCTAGATTCTAGATCATTGACTAGCAGATTGAAAATATTACTCTGGTGTCTACCCCTTCTAGATTTAAAATTATTGGTAATAGCAAATTTTAGGGATGCAAATGCAGGGGTTTGCTCATCAAGTCTCAAGACATGACCAAACATAGTCCATCTCAGTTTACAGACTCTCTCCGAAAGTTTATTTGTGCTGCACCGATTGTAGAGCTCTTCATTCCTGATTGTCCCTTTTGGCCAGTGGATCTTCAGTATGCGACGCAGGTGTTTGCGGTGCGTGATGTCCAGTTGCTCCAGTACTACAGCGGGTGCTGACCAACTGTTGCTGTTGTAGAGCATTACTGATGCAACAAGTGCATCATACAGTTTGATCTTGGTAGGGAGGGGGATCTTAGGTCCCTGAAGCCAGCACTTCTCGTACTTGTTGAACGCTGCGTTGCCAAGGTTACATCGTTGTTTTATGTCCTTTTCGCTGCACAGGAGAGAGCCAAGAGATTTGTTTGACCTCCATGGTTCAAGTTTCTCTTTCCTAACGCTCTTACCACTAGGAGTAAGATCGCCGGGGTCTGCTAGGTGTACTTTAGCATACTCTGTTTTGCTATCATTAACAAACAGGTTCCACTCAGAAAGGACTTGTCTGATGAGAGGAAACATCTTCTCCAGTTTCTCCATCTCCTCGTCTTCAAAGTCGACGTCGTCCGCATACTCCCACTCTTGTGGCACACCTTCGATAGATAGTGGTGGCTCGTTTCTATCTGTCTTCTCTCTAACTTCATACAACGCTCCAGCAAGTACTAGGGTAAACAATTTACCCGAGAGGCTGTCACCTTGGAAAGCACCAAGGGTACTTTCAAAGTCGTCTGACAGCTCGTTGTTCACTCTTACTTGGAGTTTGGTGTTAGAGAGCAGATATCTCACAAGTCTTACTTCGTCGTCAGTGCATCCAGCTTCAACTAAGAGTTTTAGGACTGTTCTTCGTTTGATGGTGTCGAATGCTGAGCTCATATCAATGCCCATCTTCGAAAACTCTCATTCCTTGTTCTTCACAACAGATATAAGCATACGTTGTGCCCAGACTAAGTCCGCACAACTTCTACCGTTCTTGTAGGCTGCCTGCCAAGGGCCTGTGTATCTGTCTACATTCTGACAGATTCTATTAAGAGTGATGAGGGACAGTATTTTCCGGGAGCCGTTGAGGAGCATTAGGGGTCTGAGGCTTTTGAGGGGACCTTTGGGCTTGCCAGGTTTTTGGAGAGGCGCGAGGATGCCTTGGCCTATTGAGGTATATGACTATGTGTAGCGAAGGATGTGTTGATGATTTCGGCATAGACTGAATTACATTCAGGATGCCATGCTTTGAGAAGCTCATTAGGGATGTTGTCAGGTCCATTTGCCTTGCCATTTTTCAGCTTGGCTGTTGCAGTAGCTACTTCTAATTTTGTTATTGGGATGTCTAGGGCTTTAGGGTCTCCGTCAAACGCAGGTAGAGGTGCATCACTGGTGTCCGTGAACTGTTTCTCAAAATAGCCTTGGATCAGTTTAGCCTTGATGGAATCTGAGCAGACATTTAAGCCACTCTCATTGTGTACGTAGATGATGGAGCTCTTCTTGTTGGTGTTAGAGAGTTCTCTAACGGCTTCGTACATCTGGCGGCTACTGTCAGTGGAGTTGATCGTTTCACACATTTGGTCTGCTCTGGCTACTGCTATCTCACTTAGGCGCTTCTGGATCTTCTTCTCCGTCTTGTTTATATGAGATCGTATAGATGTTCTGTCGAACCCACTGTTGTCAGCTGTGAGTTCTGATCTCAACTTTGCTCGACACTCGACGAGATTAACAAGGTTGCAGTCTTGGCTGAAGTTCTTCTGTTGGGATGGTTTAGCGATTCCGATGGTCGCTGTCGCAGAGGTCTTGATGGTAGTAAAAAGATCGCCCAGTCTCTGCAGGAGACTTAGAGCTATCTAACACCTCCAGTTCGGAGCTCAGTTTTGTCTGATACTGCTGTTTTACAGTTGGATCTGTTACAAGGTTCGCTACATCAAACCGCTGAACTTTAGATTTGCGTTTCTTGTGTATCAGTACAAGTTTACTCAGGTCAATCTGAGCAACTACGGGTCGGTGGTCTGACCCAACATTGAGGCGTGGGTTCTCGTAGGACCTAGCATTCTTCAGCAGACATTTTAATTTACTCTTGCACAGTATGAAATCTATCTAAACAAAAGTGGGTACAGTTTCTTTGCTGAACCTTGATCTGCCAGGCTTAGCAATGTAGCCCACCCTAGTTATTCGGTGGCGGCAGGGGTGTTGGAATGCCGTGTTTGCAGCGAACAGATCATGAGTCACAAGAAAGTTTAACAAAGCCTCTCCGTTGATGTTCCGTTTTCCAGTCCCATAACGACCCATGTGGTTGGTGACGATCCCATCATCGATGTCCTGCCTCGACAAAGTCCCAAGCTTAGAGTTAAAGTCTCCCAGAAGATAATATTCATATCTTGCCGGCAGATCAATAGGTTTAGCAAGCTGTTTGTAGAACAAGCTGAGCTGGTTTGGGCTTTTCCTAGCCAGCTGAGATGTGGGTCCATAGGCGTTGATAAGTCTGAAGATTGTGAAACCGCTGCCAGATTTAGATGGGAGTCTTGCATCTATGTAGGCGACCCTGTCACTAAGACTCTGGTATGACACAATGTGGGCTGCGAGCCTGGGACTGACTATAAATCCCAATCCATAGTGTCTCGATTTACTATCAAACAATATCAACTTCTGACCCTTGATGACTATCTCATCTGCTGCAGTGGTCTTGGTTTCTTGGATGGCACAGATGTCTAGTTTTGAGTTTATGAACTGACTAATCAAAAGTTCTGTCTTATGTAGGTTCTCGTTGTAAGAGAGTCCCTGAACATTCCATGTAGCTAGAGATAGCATCATGAAGGTTGTTAGCGTTGCTGTTTAGGGGTTACACGTATTATCAGCTCCAGGTCTCCCCTTCCTCACTGTTTTAATATGTAATTTAATTCATATTGATTAGTGGACGTTAACCAAAAGTTGTGGACCTCGATCCAATAGTTGTGTTAAATGAGTTGTTTCACTAATTCGATTATCATAATGGTTAAATCACACAGATTAACATCAATAACGCTGACCCATAAATGTTCAAATTACAGATAATGAACCCCCTGTACTGCAGGCATGTGCTGATCTCACCTTTAATACATCTCTTGGTTTACCTACGGCATATGTAACCTACGACCGTCCTACCGCGACAGACAACTCTGGTGGATTGGTTACTGTAAACTGTTTTATGGCAAATGCTGATGGAGACACACTCTCCATTGGTGTTCATCCACAAATTTGCATAGCTGAAGATGTTAATAATCCAAAAATGTTGAGAGACATATGCTACTTCAATATCACTGTGGAAGGTAAAGTTAAATTACGTACTCCGAGCGATTGACTATTGCGACAAGGCAACAAACCGCTATTACTTAACATGCGTATGGATGAATTTTCAGAAAATGCAACTCAAATGCATTAAAATATATTACATGACAAGAATTCCTGTTATGCAAGATGAAATGCAGGCATGACTTGAAATCAATAAATTACACCTCATGTTATTCCTTGAATTTTTTATTTTTTTTAAATTACACTTATAAGAGGATGATTTTTATTTCTTCTTATAAGTGGTTACACTGCAAAAACTGTGGTGTTAAAATAACACTAGTGGTGTCAACTTTGATGCTTGGCTGTAACTATTGAACGAAACTCGTCTGTTTATACCCCATGTTACAAAAAATAAAGAGTTATAGTTTGACCTGGAGACAAGATGGACGAAGCTAAAAGTGGTTTCCACATTAAAGAAGTGTAATTTACATCTGTGGGTTGAGCATCATTCTCATACACTCATCTAAATGTATATTTTCCATTTCAGATGATGAACTTCCGAACATCACATGTCCAGCAGATATAATCAGTAATACAACTCTTGGTTTACCAAATGGCACTGCTACGTGGCCGATCGCTACTGTCATTGATAATTCTGGAGAGACTATAACACCTCAAGCGAATGAAACATCTGGTTCTTCCTTTGACATTGGTGTCCATATTGTAGAGGTTACTGCTACAGATAGCAGTGGGAACAATAACAGTTGTACCTTTACTGTTACAATTGAAGGTAAAGTAATTGAATGCTTCATAGTTTCCGTTGTTGGTTAAAGCAATTGCAATCTTACTTTACTCCTAATAATTACATGAAGTAAGGAACAGACCTTGCGATGATGATCGCATGTACATACAATGTTGGCCTATAATATTAACAGAGCCTTCTTGTATAGCATTACACAATACACAATATTAGTAATTGACAAGAGTAAACATGTTATAGATTCACCATTAATTTAGCTGAGCGCCTTACAAGCAGCCACTCATAACAGCTCTCCAGTTTTTGTGCTAAGTAAGTGTTTTGTAGCTACAAGTTTGTCTTCATTTTTATACTAGTGGATTTCTTATTACACCTGGAATCTACTGGACGTTTTATGTGAGTATTGGTACATTTGTTTTCTTATAATAAGTGAAAAACTATTGTTGTTTTTTTGTCTGTCTGTGCAGTAAAATTTTACGGTTGAGTGTATCATTTTGGATCTTCATTTTATTTGTGCAGTCAACTCTGATTTAGATTATAACCTGTACCTAGAGATTATAACCTGTAGCTTGACCACAAGCCTTTTGTTTGGATCAACAACTTTGTGATCAGACAATGGAGGTCTACATCCTGTTTATTCTCCTCCTGCTATCCAGGCCATTGTGTCTCAATGACTCATCAGTAGATGGCTACAAGATGCAATCTACAGATTGTTCACCTAAAATCCGCCATCTTAAATTCTTGAGACGTCCTATATCATGATAATTATGATATACTATGATAATTCATCTGCCACCTTTCACCTGGAACTCTTAATTTCTGGTGACATAAACCCAAACCCTGGACCTGAAACACTGAACAACACACCCACAAACGCCACTCAGCTCCATAACATTTCCTACAGCCGCAATAAACTACTCAATCTTCGCAATGCTCCATGTACTGATGTAGCTTTATCTTATTCAGCATTGAGTCAATTGAACTGTCTTGGAATACTTGCTAATCAACCTCAAACATACCGCCGCACACATAGAGGTAAAAAAGCTGGTCGCCGTAGAATGGACAGACTTATACAACTAGCACTCCAGCCTTACCAACCCCCAGCAGTGAACTCAACCACATCAACAAGCGACATTGGCATAACTTCAACTCCAAATGTTCAAGACGAGTCTAAACTTCAGCTCTGTGTCTTGAATACTCAATCCATATGTAACAAATCGGATGAATTTGTTGACTTTGTACTTCAAAACAATTTGGATCTTGTTGCCATAACCGAGACATGGTTTAAACCTAATGATGACTTGCCACCCCGTGAGTGTACTCCTGCTGGCTACTCTCTCCATCATATCCCCAGACCAATAAAGACCGGTGTTGCACTTCTCTTTAGGTCCAGTTTATCTGTCAGTATGAAAAGTGTTAACATTGACTACCTAACATTTGAATCTCTGCATGCTGAGGTAACGTGCAACTCTAGATCCGTTCGCCTTGTTAATATTTATCGACCAGAAAGGGATGTTGATGGTAAACATGTAAACTTATCCAGTTTTCTGCAGGAATTTGAAAAATTAATTGTCGATTATCTCTTACAACCCATCTGACATTATTTTAACCGGCGATTTTAAGATTCATATGGACATTCTTTCAAACAATTATGCAAATCAGTTTAAAGATCTGCTCTCTGCTCATGGACTTATACAGCACATCACAGCACCCACTCATCGGTATGGTCACTGTCTTGACCTCATGATAACGCGTGAAAATACTTCACCTCTTATCTCGAATATAACTATTCATCCTGGCTTATCTGATCATTATGCAATCATGGTGAATTTGAACCTTAAAAAACCTCCCATACCTACCATTTCTGTAACTACTCGCCACTGGAAAAAAGTAAATATTAAAGATTTATGTCATGATATTGAATCTCAACTGGAAAATGTAAACCTTGAAGATGGTGAGCTGGATTCTTGTGTCAGTCTATTTGAATCTACTGTCCGTAACATCTTGGATGATCATGCTCCGCAAAAAACTCGAACTGTTAAACTACAATCTGAATCCCCCTGATTCAATAATGATATCCGTGCTGCAAGGAAAATCCGCCGTCAACTTGAGCGAAGATGGCGTGACAATGGGAAACTTGGAGTACATCGGCAAGAATACTGTAACCAACGTGATATTGTGAAGAACATGATTAACCAGGCAAAAATAACTCACTACTCATCTCTTGTGGAAGATAGCTCTGGTGATCAGAAAAAACTCTTTAACATTGTTGAAAAGCTGCTTCATAAACCCAAAGCTGCAGTGCTTCCATCTACACACTCCGATCAGGACCTCGCAAATGCTTTTTCAAACTTTTTTGTCACAAAAATTGAGAATATCCGTCGTTCTTTTCCCTCAGTACCTGCCATTCTATCATAAACACCATCACGCAAGGATCCACAATGTAGACTGTCCATGTTTGAGCCTACTAGTGTTACGGAGATCAATGAAACGCATCATGCAATCGCCATCAAAATCATGTGAACTTGATCCAGTGCCAACTTCGCTAATAAAACAAAATATTGATGTGTTTGCTAAGTATATCACAATTATTGTAAACAGATCTCTTTCTTCTGGTTGTTTCCCTAATAGCCAGAAGGTTGCTCATGTTAAACCACTCCTAAAAAAAAAAAATTTGGACAAGGAAGTTTTCAAAAATTACCGACCAGTAGTGAATTTAAAGTACCTTGGAAAAACAATCGAGCGAGTTGTTTCATCACGGATCTCTGACCATGTTCGTGCTAATAACCTGTCGGACACATTTCAGTCAGCCTACAAACCATTTCATGGAACGGAAACTGCTCTTCTTCGCGTCAACAATGACATTTTATCTGCCATGGATGAGGGGAAAATCACTGCATTAGTTTTGTTAGACTTAAGCGCCGCTTTTGACACGGTCGATCATAAAATCCTTCTCTCCCGCCTTCAATATCCTCTTGGAATACATGACACAGCCCTAGATTGGTGTAAGTCATACCTTTTAAATAGGCCTCAGCATGTTTGTATTGGTAACGCTATCTCCGAGCCTGTTATTCTTGACTATTCTGTACCCCAAGGCTCTGTGCTCGGCCCACAGTGGTTTACTGTTTATACCTTTCCAGTTCGTGATATCATTTTGAAGTATAATTTAAATTACCATGTCTACCCTGATGACACGCAGCTTTACATTACTTTTAAATCTTCTCAAGAACCTGCTGATTCCTGCATTAAAACACTGGAGAAATGTATTCAAGAGATTCAAAGTTGGATGAGACAAAACTTCCTGAAATTGAACGATGAAAAAACAGAATTTGTTCTATTTGGATCACGTCAGCAATTGTCGAAAGTTTCTCTTCCATTTATTACAATTGATGACTCGCAGATAACCCCCTCATTACATGCACGTAATTTGGGTGTTATATTTGACTCGACAATGACTTTAAAACCACATATCTCCAACATTGTTCGCATATCATCATTTCATATCAGAAATATAAGCCGAATTAGGAAATACTTGAATAAAAGTGCTGCTGAACAAATTATACATGCGTTTGTCACATCACGGCTCGATAACGGGAATTCTCTCCTTTACGGTCTCCCGCAGAATCAAATATCTCGTCTTCAGCACATACAAAACACAGCATAATTTGACAGGTATTATGATTTCATATTTATTTTCACTACTATCTTGTTTCATAGTCGAAGTGACATATTTACTAACGTTACCATAAAGTGCTGAAATGTTTACTATATGTTCCACTAGAATGTTTATTAAATAAACCACGTTTGAATTCCAAATTAAATGATTGCTGTTTTCATTTGTTTTCGTTAATTTGCATCCTGGACTTCTGATTTAACTTGTTATCACTTCTGCTTGGTAGTTTTAAAACATCTTAAAATTGTTAAAATATTGGAGTCTAACAGCAATATTTATACAACAGGGCTCATACAAAAATTACACAAGTGTGAGTTAATTTGTCTAATGACACTTCCTCTGCATCATGAGCACTAATATGTTGACTTTATAGAACCACCCAAACTTGGTAGTTTGGTGAACTAGCTGTGTATTTATAATTTAATTCGATTCAAGAGTTGTGTGGAATGAGTTGTTTCAATCATCCAGATTAACAATATCAATAACGCTGACCCATAAATGTTCAAATTACAGATTGTGAACCCCCTGTACTGCAGGCATGTGCTGATCTCACCTTTTGTACATCTCCTGGTTTACCCACGGCATATGTAACCTACGACCGTCCAAATGCCACAGACAACTCTGGTGGATTGGTTACTGTAAACTGTTTTATGGTAGATGCTGATGGAGACACACTCCCCATTGGTGTTCATGAACAATATTGCATAGCTGAAGATGTTAATAATCCAAAAATGTTGAGAGACATATGCTACTTCAATATCACTGTGGAAGGTAAAGTTAAATTACGTACTCCGAGCTATTGACTATTGCGACAAGGCAACAAACCGCTATTACTTAACATGCGTATGGATGAATTTTCAGAAAATGCAACTCAAATGCATTAAAATATATTACGTGACAAGAATTCCTGTTACGGCAGATGAAATGCAGGCATGACTTGAAATCAATAAATATACCTTAGGTGTTATTCCTTGAATTGGTTTTTAAAAACCTGACACCAATACCAGGATGGTTTTGTTTCTTTTGATAAGTGGTTACTGGTCCTCAGTTGAGTTTTCTCTTCAATCATATCACTAAAAAGTCATACTTCGATATGTGGAATGAGAAGAATGTAATAACATTTTCATTTAGTTATTTGACTTATTTCTGCTTTTTCCAGATAACGAACCACCAAATATTACTTGCCCAGCCAACCTGACGGTTTACACTGATTTTGGCCGTAATTATTCTACAATTCAATTACCTGTTCCAAACTCTTCCACTGACAATTCTGGAATGCCAATGATCACCATCAGTACAAATGGTATGATGTATCTTGTTGGTGACAGCGTCCTTTTTGGTTTAGAGATGTCTCCACATTTTGTGCAGTACACAGCAACAGACAACTCCACGAATAACGCAACATGTGAAATATGTTAAAATATTGCTGTGATCTTTAATTAAAATAAATGTATCTCAGTATTCTCAATTTGATTAGTGGGATGCCCTTCATATAAATACCTGTACTAGGCATTTAATTTGTTTATTTGTATCTATTAGCTGGTTTTTTTTGTATTATTCCTTCCACAAAACCCCATTAACTTCACATGTAGTCCTATTCCGAAACCAAAGTCACACTTACCAACATCACATTAGGACAAACACCATTATGACAGACTACCGGTATGACATGACTTCCTACCCCAGCGACATTTGGCAACCCTACTACGGACTGAAGGATGTTCTATATCCAAGCAAAGTCAACATCCCACCCCAGACTGACTCGGATGTTCTACATCCATCTTCCTACCCAGTGTGCTTATTACTAACTGATTCAGTTCAGTGAGCGCACACTCCTCTCCCCCACCCACTCCAAGGATCCCAGTTCTACTCATTCCCGCCTGCACACAACAACGCCCTAATCCAGCGTAAGTGTAAATACCCCAGCAGTTTACTGAAGCAGCAGCATCTACCAGAGTCCGGCATTCTTCTGAAGACGATCAAAGTATACTGATCGAAACATTGAGTTGTAACCACCAGTTTTTCAAAACTAATTACTACTCAAAAGATAATTTTCACATGGTATCACCGCAAAAAAATGGATGAATCAGCCCGTGCAGCATTAATCTGTGCAGCGACCCTACGACCCTGGTGGGTTACGGGACCAGTGACAGCGAGAGTGACTGTCACCGCAAACAGTATTTACTCATCATTAGATGTAATTAGGTCACAATTCTTAAATATGTAGTCACGTGACAGTCACATGAATATTTGACTAGGCAGACTTGTTACCACCATATCTCAAGAAGTATACATCCGATCCTCAATTGTTTCAGTTATGTATTTGTTGGATACTGTAGATTTGCATACTAGCAAAAACATTCTTTGTGACGTTGGTTTTTTGTAACATGCTCAGATTGTCACATTCTTTGTGACGTTGGTTTTTTGTAACATGCTGAGATTGTCACAAAACATGGCACGGTTGTAGTTTATATTATATATAACAAATTTATCGGCTTTAAACTAATTTGTAGGGTTATCCCTTAGGCACCATAATTATACAATGTATAACCGTCCTTTCCCATCTCAATGATCCTCTGCCATCATAGCAAAGAGTTAAGTATCAGTAAAGACCACAACATCACGGCTGGTATTCGTTGGCACGCGCACTGTGATATTGTTGCACCAGGATCCATCCGTGAAGTTGCTTTCAATTAAATATTTATGTACTTACATCGTATATCTTTTTGCATACAAAAAAAGAGCAAAAACGGAACAGCTTTGTGTTCGTCCTAAGGAAAAACACTTTGACTCTAGTTATAAAAAAAAATTATTCCAAAAAAAGCGTTAACATGCACTCACAACAGGCACTCCCTATCATGTGCCCTTATGGAATCGGCGATAGAAATGCTAGCGGTGACCGTCTCTTTGATTATTGCATGTCTAACAACATCACAGCTGCACACTCGTGGTTCCTCAAACGTGCTTCGGAAAAAGTGACGTGGATTTCCAGGGCGGGCAATGCCAAGAATGCTATCGATCACATTCTCATCGATCAAGAATACAAAAAACCACACCACGGAAGACACCGATTGTCGCTCATTAAGCACATGTTTTTATACGGACCACCACCAACTTGTTCTCTGTAGCAGGAAGCTGAAATTCACGAGGCCGGCCAAGTACACTGTGAGTAAGAAGCCTAACGTTGATGCTTTGAAGAACTGGTTGTTGACAGGCTGCGCGGTGCAGTGAAAGAGAAGGTACAAGAGGGAGGGGTCGACTTGATCACACTACAACAGTGATTCACAAGGAAACCATCATGTCAGCGGTGTCAAAACAATACAGGCCAACCAACCATATAGGCTGTCGCAAACAGCTCTCCAACTTGCTCTATCTTGCGTCCAGTAGCGGAACAAGTTACCGCCGGGTCGGGGGGCAGAGCGCACGGTCGGGCCCCCCCCCCCCCCCCCAGGCATCATTCCCTAACCACACGTGATTTCCGAGAGACCCGTCATGATTACACTTCATGTTTTCAGGGGAGCTCAAAATAAAGAAAGGGCCCGGTTGATTTGTGTAAGTTCCAGCTCGGGCCCGGTCCCCCAACCACCCCCACCCCCCCCCCACCCCCACCCCCCTCCACCAGAATGTTAAAAAAAAAAAAAAATTTAAAATTCTTTGGGGAGGGGGGTCCGGGCCCCCCCTCCGGGCCGGGGGACGGCTGCCCCCCAGCCCCCCCTGACGGTCCGCCACTGCTTGCGTCATCCTCTCTGCTACTCGCTAGGTGGTTCCTATCTTGGTCCAGATCTCGGCGCCATGTGTTCTTGGGCCTATCCCTCTTTTTTCCCTGTGGTTTCCACCTGAGGGCTTGCCTGGTGGTACTGGATGAGGCTTTCGCAGGGTGTGACCAATCCACTTCCACTTTCTTCTCAGTATCCCAGTCTCCATGGGTCGATGTAGATCGGTGTTTCTAACCTTGTCTGACCACTTGATGCGGAGTATTCGCCGCAAACAGCCGCTGATGAAGGTTTTGCAGTTTCTTCGTTATTGCCTTGGTTGTCCTTCAGGTTTCACAACCATACATCAGATTTCTAGACTTCTGATTATATTATTGTGTTATTAATACCAGTTCATATTATGTAGAATAAAATAAAACATTTCTTATACAAAACAGATCGAGAAGATCCCATGATTACTTGCCCATCGGATTTAGTCGCACCAGCTGGGGACGGTTTCGTGAATGGAACTGCCAACTGGACTGTGCCGATTCCTACAGACAATTCAAATGTTGTCGTATTAACTTCAACAATCGACCCCCAGACCCCTCCTGTGGTGTATAATATTGGTACCAATTTGGACATCACATACACTGCAACAGACAGCTCTCAGAATACGAATTCCTGCAGTTTTAATGTGAAAATCTTAGGTAAGTGTTTTCATTCTGTATAATAACAGGATCATTGCCTTAATGTTGGTAGTATACAAAAACATGGTTTGAGGTGAAGCCAGCACTATTTAGTCATACTGATTGTGGAGAGTGGAAGTGTGTGATATTTGTGTTACAGCATCAAACATTTTAACTGATTCAATCAAGACAAACACAAATCATGTGTACGTATCAAACTAGATAGGCTACGTTGCGTTGTGTTCATAATAACTATATTGCGAGTAAAGACTGCCAGTGATCATGTGGATTTGTTCAATGCACTGTCCCTCCTTATTCCTCCTACACTGCGAAAATATGTCCAAAATGGCGGCCATTTTTAAATTTAATAAAATCATTTTGGCAGAAAAATCCAGCTGGATCCAAAATCTTGACATTCTGCCTTTTACTACTTGTCCAGGCTGCTTTTGTTTGAAATTGTTGGATACAAAACAATTAAATTGTGAATTATTAATGAATTAAATTACTCAATAAATAAGTATAAAACAATTAAATTACTCCATTCACTCCAAATAATCCCTGTTATCAGTATTCGAATCCTTTTTGTGTTTACGTGTGGTTTTTATTGGTGAGTACGTTTATCCTATTTGTATTAAAGTGAGGCCATACTAGCGTGGAATAACTTGCAAATAAATACCACTTATTCCATTAAGCAAACTTTACTAAAAATAGATCATAGTAACACGTGTGCGCATTTATTTAAAATGTTGTTGGACATATTTTACCGTCCCAACTATTTTGTGCACAACTACGGTAGCACTTTATGGAAAGTTAAATCATAAAGAGTTTTTTCAACAGTATCAAATATTGTAAGCACAATAATAACAGTAATAACAGATTTCACCAGTGGCGTAAATCCGTGTCGAACTCAAAAAGTGGGGGATAATTATTGAATTTGTACAATGAAGTACTGGACCTCGAACGTCACTCAACAGGGGGATACCCCACTCCCAAACACCGCTTGAAACATCACTTTATGTAGAATTATGTACAACAAAAAATTCGGCAGCTCCCTGAACGAATTCCCACAGCTATCATAAAGACGACCCCCCAAAAAAAAAAAATGGACACATGTATTGGCCCGTTTTCAAAAGCAGGCAAACAAATATCAACACCAATGTATCATTGCAAGTTGATTACTTTAATGGCCTAAATGTAAATGTAAAGTGAACACAATTATACATAAAGAAATTTGCAAAATGTGTATCACTGATATCAGTTTACACATGGGTGTATACAAGAATTGAGGGATGGGGATGTACAATTATTCCTAATACCCTATATCAAAGTGTACAGGGTGGGGATTACAAATACAACAAACATTGACAACTGGTTCAGCTGGTTATTTTTTTTTTAAAGAGATTCACCCCAAAATATCCAAAATTACTCAAATTCTCTCCAAATTGTTTTAAAAATTGTTGACTAGATACAAAAATGTTTTGAAAACATTGTCAGCAATAAAGGTAATTGAAGTAATCAAAATTTTTGCTCATTTGAAGGGAGGATGGTGTTATGTTCAGAGGTATTTATTATATATTTAATTCGATCTTTATTAAAGTATAACATCTTGGTGACAAAATATTGTATTAATTTACGGAAAGTTATTTCTGAAATAAAACCGTAAAAATTGATCACACGCGCGCACGCATGGCCGGTGCATCACGCAGCTACAGCGGCCTCGCACGTGACTGTGTCAGGGAGTGACTACCATCATCAGAAGACAATAATCACTGGTGCGTGCGTGATCAGAGGGCCGAGCGGTCTAGCGCACCGAACTCAAGTTCTGGTGTTGCCAGCAGCAGGGTGTGGGTTCGAGCCCCGGTCGTGACACTTGTGTCCTTGAGCAAGGTACTTAACCATAATTGCTTCGTCCTTCGGATGGGACGTAAAGCCGTAGGTCCCGTGTGTTGTATAATGCACGTAAAGTGGATTGTCGTGCGGTCTAGCGCACTGAACTCAAGTTCTGGTGTTGCCAGCAGCAGAGTGTGGGTTCGAGCCCCGGCCGTGACACCTGTGTCCTTGAGCAAGACACTTAACCATAATTGCTTCTCTCCACCCAGGGGTTAAATGGGTACCTGTGAAGGCAGAGATGGTTTGCTCTATATGCGCTAGAAATGGCAGCAATTGAGCTGTATACTCCCCAGGGAGCTGAGATGGTTTCAAGAATGATTTATGAGCCTTATGAGCCTTATGAGCAGGGATAATAATATAATGCGCCTTGAGCGCCACTTAGTTGGTGGATACGTGCGCTATATAAATCTATACATTATTATTATTATTATTATTATGCATATGCATATAGCAAGTTGACTTTAATGTTTTTGTCACAAAACACGTGTTGAATAATGTCATTGGTCAAAGGCGATGTGGGCGGAACTAACCCGTTGTGGTAGGGGGGTATTATTTCACTTTTTTTGACTTTTTTTTATTCTGCCCCCCTCAAAACATGTACAGGCCTATTAGAAACAAGAATAAATCATTAAAATAAAAATTTGATATTTCTAACCCCCTGTACATGCCCCCTGAAAGTTTTGCTTGAAGGGCGCCCTCTGTTGTCAGTTTAACGTAAAGGTTCCCTGACTCCATATGCACTGTAGAGACATACATAATGGTGGTTACCAGACTGTGTATGTGATTATGTACCACACATATAATCTAGAATGGTTACTGTCAGGTGTTCGTTGTTTGTTGACATGGTTGATGGGTTTTAACTCAATTAAGACAATTATATATTTAGGTTAGTAAATGTATATACATCATATCATCTAAAAGGATTGTTTGCTGGCAAAGTTGGGCAGTGACAGAAGTTATTATCTGTGACCTTAGTTGGGTAAGTTTGTTTTTAATAATAATATTATTCACCATGCACCCACAACTAGTATTACTACAAGAGATTTCCATGGGAGTTAACTTGGGAACATTGTATTTGACATGTCTGGGACTTGTTATCATCTTAAACATGAAATATTAACCCACAGGTTACTGTCATAGAAATAGTAGAGTTTGTACAATCACGATGATATAGTAATAGTAAGTGAAAGAGAATACAAAGTTGGTAGTTCCTAAATAAATTTAAGGTTTACAACTGTGTAACCCCTGAACCTTTGAAGTTGAATCCTAGCTTAAAATAAAATAGTGGGATATGGGATTTATTATTTGAATGTTTTTAAGGGATGGTGTGTGGCTGATATTTAAGCACATTTAAAAAAGTTTTTTTTACAATATTATCTTTTACTTTCTATTGTGTAATAATACATTTGACTTGTTATTTCACACATAATTAATTATAAATGTATTTAAATTTTTTTAAGGTAATATCTACAGCTACATCTAGTGATCAGGACTCCTCCACCGAGCTACTTAAGCCCCCTCCTGCACCAGCATTCCACATTCTCCTTGAAGATGATCAAAGCATACAGATTGAAATGTTGAGTTAACCAAAGGTTCTTCTCAGAACCCTTACTACTCAAAAGAGATTATTTCAATATGTCATCAGTCATCACAAATCTTACTATATCTAAAGATGATGCTTCACATCTACATACTAGCAGAACTTGTTCAAGAGCATTAGATCTACTGTATCATTTACAGAAATACATTTTGGCATTATACAATCCAAAATCCCTGCTAAGCCATGAAATATGTTGTTAATGTTAGTTAGATGTATAAATATATTTTTGTACTATTTTATAAATAGAGAATTGGCTGTTGCAAACTGCTTACCAACCTAAAGGACGCGTAGTATATAAATGCAAAATAATAGTTACTGGCCTTACATATCTCAAACCTAGCGGGTTCTTTCTCTGAGAAAGAACTTGCTAGGTTCAAAACATAACTGAGGCCAATAACTACTTTTTTACATTCATACTATTTTATTAATTAATTCTTTTCTAGAAGAATGTTAAAAGCAAATATAAATTTTATATTATTCCACGGGAACACTGTGTTTTATTCATATAAATGTTACTTTTTAATCAGATTTTTAGTTTCATAAGGCAATTGAAAGGTTGTCATGGAATAGTATGCTAAAATTTCAACAGGTAAACATGAGAAAGTACTTTAAATTAATTGCTGAAGTGATGTTCTCTTCATTGCTTCCCTATCACTGTGTTTCAAACAAAATAGACGGGTGCCCCAACGACGGTATACAGGTAATCTGCACAAGAAGTCAGGATGCCATGCCGTTTCATAAAAACAAATCTTCAGGGGGGCATGTACAGGGGGGTTAACGCTCTCAAATGATTTTTTGAGTATTTTTTCCTTGTTTCTTATAGGTTGGTACATATTTTGAGGGGGCATCTAAAAAAAATTGGGTTAATACCCCCCCCCCCCCCCCATAGTTGTGGGAAAACGATTCATGTGCTTGCGCCTTGCCGCGCCCCTGCCTTCTAAATAAGGATATCCCGTACGCCATGTTGGCTTTGGATCAGAGCGCATGCGTATAGCAAGTTGACTTTAATGTTCATGTCACAAAACACGTGTTGAATAATGCCATTGGTCAAAGGCGATGTGGGCGGAATTAACCCGTTGTGAGAAAACATTCATGTGCTTGCGCCTTGCCGCGCCCCTGCCTTCTAAATAAAGATATCCCATACGCCATGTTGGCTTTGGATAAGGACATGATTTTGCGTACTAAAATAATATTTGATATTATTAAACTAACAAACTGCCAAAAATTTACGAATCTAAAATCAGAACTTGAATATTAATATGTTCAATAAACCTGTCAATAAACATTGTTTCTTGAAAGAATGAATTTTTACCAATTTGGGCCCCTTTTTCTCAAAATGGGACCAAACTTGACTGTTCCCTGTTGAACATGGCATCGTGTTGATCGGTCAGTCAAGAAATGAGTCTAAAATTTAGGATGCGCACTCATCAAAAAATAACTTAACAATACGTATCGGTGTAAGTTTTGTTTACTTTTTAATTAGTATTCAGCCAATTTGTCCCCTCCATCAATGTTTGACGATCCATAATTCGCAGCTCATCATAAGCAACCGCATTTCGCCCCTCATAAACGTCTTTTCAACTGATAGGAGATTAGGTGATTGTAAAAATATGCTGCCCAATTGAAAGGATCAAACCCGCAACCAATAATACCTTTCAAATCCGACTGATTATGGATCCTACTGTTGGTTTCAAAGACAATGACCGACTTAACACCTCCTTTTTATGTCTTTCTTTTGAAACAAACTGTCACCTTGTCGGCAAATGTAATACACAAGAGAGCTCGGTATCGGCGGGTAAATAAATGTAAATGTTGGTGATATGCTGAGGGATGGTCAGTGGCACATCAAAATAATTACACAACAAAACCAATTTCAACACTACTTTTTTATTACGACAACAATTAATGTGGACGTCCCCGATAATAAAATCCCCTCTATTAACACATCATGGTGCACACTCCAGTGCAGACATAAACCAGCAGTTATTGTCCCACCAATCCAATTACTGTGAACCTTTTTAAAATTGGGACTTACCATTTCAGCGGTGTGAACAGAAATAGTTGACTATTGAACAATGTACTGTTTACACTTTTAGGAGCAATTTTATTCAAGATAACGCCTTTGTAGTATTTTACGGACATTTTCCATACACTTTTGTCCAACCGATACATTGTATCCAATCATTAAGCCTCAAATAGCCTGGCTGCGGCATGCTACAAACAAGTATCAAACTAGCTGCTCAGGATGGAATGTTTGCCTATTGTTCACAGTAATTGGATTAGTGGGACAATAACTGCTGGTTTAGGTCTGTACTGGAGTGTGCACCATGATGTGTTAATAGAGGGGATTTTATTATCGAGGACGTCCGACGTCCACATTAATTGTTGTCGTAATAAAAAAAGTAGTGTTGAAATTGGTTTTGTTGTGTAATTATTTTGATGTGCCACTGACCATCCCTCAGCATATCACCAACATTTACATTTATTTACCCGCCGATACCGAGCTCTCTTGTGTATTACATTTGCTGACAAGGTGACAGTTTGTTTCAAAAGAAAGACATAAAAAAGGAGGTGTTAATTCGGTCATTGTCTTTGAAACCAACAGTAGGATCCATAATCATTCCGATTTGAAAGGTATTATTGGTTGCGGGTTTGATCCTTTCAATTGGGCAGCATATTTTTACAATCACCTAATCTCCTATCAGTTGAAAAGACGTTATGAGGGACGAAATGCGGTTGCTTATGATGAGCTGCGAATTATGGATCGTCAAACATTGGGAGGGGACAAATTGGCTGAATACTAATTAAAAAGTAGACAAAACTTACACTGATACGTTTTGTTAAGTTATTTTTTGATGAGTGCGCATCCTAAATGTTAGACTCATTTATTGACTGACCGATCAACACGATGCCACGTTCAACAGGGAATAGTCAAGTTTGGTCCCATTTTGAGAAAAAGGGGCCCAAATTGGTAAAAATTCATTCTTTCAAGAAACAATGTTTATTGACAGGTTTATTGTCATTTAACTATAAAGGTCATTGTGATAGAAACATATTAATATTCAAGTTCTGATTTTAGATTCGTTATTTTTTTGCAGTTTGTTAGTTTAATAATATCAAATATTATTTTAGTACGCAAAATCATGTCCTTATCCAAAGCCAACATGGCGTACGGGATATCCTTATTTAGAAGGCAGGGGCGCGGAAGGCGCAAGCACATGAATGTTTTCCCACAACAGGTTAGTTCATCGTCTTTGACCAATGACATTATTCAACACGTGTTTTGTGACATAAACATTAAAGTCAATGCATGCGCTCTGATCACGCACGCACCAGTGATTACTAAATATTGTCTTCTGATGATGGTAGTCACTCCCTGACACAGTCACGTGCGAGGCCGCTGTAGCTGCGTGATGCACCGGCCATGCGTGCACGCGTGTGATCAATTTTTACGGTTTTATTTCAGAAATAACTTTCCGTAAATTAATACAATATTTTGTCACCAAGATGTTATACTTTAATAAAGATCGAATTAAATATGGTATCCTCTGTATTATAAAGGTAAATTTTGTTAACGTTTACATGTATTTGTACACCAAAGGAGGCATGTTTTCAACAAGAATGAAAACGGGTATCCGGGTATCCGAACTTTCCTGATTTCGGGTATCCGGTTCCAAAAATATCCGAAAACGCACAGCCCTAATGTTGAGGGTATATGCATCGCCACCACCCCTACAATTCCCCCACCCCAACACACACACACACACACACACACACACACATGTGTGTGTGTGTGTGAGTAAGCGTACCATTCATTGTGTGGACCTGAGAACAAAAGAGGTCCACATAACGTATGGAGTGCTTGCGCTGTGTGGACTCGCACACGTCCACACAACGTTTTTGGACTTTGGAAAAGTACGAATATCTCTGAAATTAGTGATTTGTCTAGGCAGGTTCTTTGACTTAAATCGAAGGATATTATTAAAAGGGAAAAATAGAACGAAAACCGCTCTCAAAACACTCTTCTGTGTGTGTGTGTGTGTGTGTGTGTGTGTGTGTGCGTGTGTGAGCGCATTCAAACCGGGGACGTATAACAAAAGGGACAATGGTCCCCGGTTGCTCTCACAATGGAGAACAATCCGTCCCCGTATTTTTGGACAAAGGAATTTGACAAAGGAAGTCCCCGAATGCCGGTGTTTACACACACACACACACACACACACACAGTCGTGAATTTCAAGACGTCTGAGGACCTCCTATTGTTCCTCTATTGTTTGTTCCTCTATTGTTTGTACTAACTTTTTGAAGCAATCTCCATTGGTTTTGTACACGCCGTTTTCCGAGGACAACGAAGAACAAAGAACCGCCGTCCGAGGACCTATTATTCCCTTTGTTATATGTCCTCGGACAGTTTGCAGTGTAAGCCCACACACCGTCATACACACATTTGTGTATGTGGGAAACTGAGGACCTCCCTTGTTTTCCCATGGTTCAAGCTCTTCTAGCCATTCATTAAGTGTGCAATCGCCCGACCTCACCGGTGTTCCTTTAAATTTGGAAAGTTTGAGCTTTGGGGTTCGTGCGAATTTCAATCCCTGAAAGGTAGCTAGTGTTTCTGCTAAAGTCTCAGTTGACTTAGCAATGACCTCTGCAAGAGCTTCAGGCACGGCCATGATACAACCCAAGCAGAACAACTAGCAGAGTGATATAGGTGGGTCAACTAGCGGTTAAAGATTACAGGAACAATAGAAGTTTTACAAAATTATAATCTTACTACGTCCTTCAAAATTGGGAGACTTATAAAATACCAAGGCACTAGCATACCATCATCAACAAAATTCCATGCACAAAATTACACGGAAACGATGTGGTCATGAGCAATAAGTCGCGATCAAATTAAATAATACACGCTACGAAGTGGTAGAATCGAAACGTTCATTTGACCATGTTACATGTTTTAAAAAAATACAGAGCAAGGTAAAACCATGACACGATATAAAAATAAATCTGATGTGCCAACATTCAATGCATTTCCCCAAAAATATAAAAATTTAAAACTTGTTGTGGTGCTGGGGTTTCTATGAAATCAAAAGTAATTTAAATCAACAGCGAAGATTACCAATCCTGTCTACGACGCCAAAATCTGTCAGGGTCTACGAGGTGTAGTCCTGGGGTTGGTGTGTGGTAAAACGACACCGGGTGAAGAATTACTCCTTCGATCGGACGGGAACACTCCAAAAAAATGATGAAACTTCAAGATGATCAGATTTTATTTGACAATAAAATAAAACCCCATAAAAATCCCCTACAATAAAAGTACAGAAAGACAACAATACATAAGTACAATAAACTGAATAATATATCTCACTTCTATTGCTGTAGAAATATAACAAACATAAATACTTTTTCTGGACTTACCAGACACCACTGGGAATAAGGCAACGAGAGTCCACCTTTGCTCTACTACTAATACTAGTACTACGGTAGCTGTAACAAATACAGACATATATACATTGTACAGTACGGCGACAAATCACATACCAGTAAAAGTAGCCTACATGTATGTTGGTTTTTATACCAATAAAATAATGGATTTACACCATGATATGTAAAACAAAAGTTAACTCACCAGATTCCACAAACTATGCACAAACAAATTCACTTTTTCCAACCAACTGTTAACATCAGCCCAACAGAAAATAGCGGCTTCAAGATCGAGTACTTAATCAAAGCGTGGCGTTGCTGTTCTCATAGGTTTATCTGTACAAAACTACCTCAATGGCTACCGTTCAATGAACCTCACATTGGTTTTACATACATGTAGGGCAGCACTGCAATGCCACAACCCTACAAATGAATATCACTACGCCCAATGAAAACACATCTGTGCACAATCCAGGGAGTTAGAATACTCGATGATAACAATTAAAAATAATATAAATAATAATGAATCTCTTGTCACTATTGCTATTAAAAGTTGAATGAAAAAAAAACAATAAACTGAATCTGAGTTGCACTACATTAATACAGTATGGATACAAAGTAAAACTTTGCAAGGTGGCTCTCTGCATTAAATGGGCTATGCACCTATTAAAGGTTAAATTGCCAGATCCCGACATTAATATAAGTCCTCAGTTGTTTTGGGTAGAGAAGTACACCCACACTTTAGTGAATTTGCTGACGAGTAATTTTCTTGCGTTCCCCTCTATTGTTCGACATGTATTGTTCACTATTGTGATAGCAACTGAGGATAATGTCTCTTTTGTTATAAGTCCTCCAAAACTCCTGGTCATTCCACCGTAGAAGAGGGCTACAAATTGATAGATAAATATTTATCTTTGTTAATTTTCTTGTAGCTGATACACAAGGACCCACAATTACTGGTTGCCCTAGTGCCCAAAATGCCAACCTTCCAATAGGCAGTAGTAATGTGGCTGTTACATGGACTGAACCAATGACATCTGACAACAGTGACATGTTAACATCCAGAACCCATCAGCCTGGAAACAGATTCACAGCTGGTTCAACCCCAGTTACATATATCTTCACTGATGTGGCTGGCAATCCAGCAACCTGTACATTTACTGTAACTGTATCATGTGAGTATATGCCATGCTGCTTTGTTGTCAAATTGCCTTTTGTGTTCAAAATAATGGGTCTGTATCAGCAAACTGTGTTGTAGTACTCATGTACTCGTACTCATACTAAGAAAAAGTACTGGACTACAAGTCTGCATAAGTGCAACAAGGTTGATCGTTTGATACTACCTTGTTATCAACTCAGGTTTTGTCAGAACAAGAATATTGTCTCTTCGTAAGTATTCACACAAAATTATGTAAACTTGTAGATGACATTCAGTTCAGCTGTCTTAATTTAATTTAAAAGTTGCATTTGCGATATCGATGTATTTAAAATACAACCATGCATGCCTCCTCACTTCAGTGATAGGTTATATGTTTTCATCTATGTTTTTAACCTGACACAATTAAATGTAGCTATTGAAATTTTAATTATGAAATAAACCAATCCTTAATTAAATAAAATGATAAAAGGAAATGCAAACTGTATGTTACTATTTAAAAATTTCCCAATACATAAATAGCTCTGGAGTCTACCTCTGCCCTGCTGCATATTTGTTACTAAATGTTTGTTGTTTTCTTTGAATATTCAAGCTCTTCCTTTACTGAGCCAATCCCCCATGGTAATTACTGTCCAATCAACATCAGCTATGGTCACATGGGAGAGATGGGGCTCAAACACCATGGACACAGGCGATGGATCAATCATTGCATACATTATCTACGTCACCCCTGCAAGTACATCCTCCTGGATTGCTGCTGGTAATGTGTCAGTGACAGACCAATCTCAAGCTATGTACAGCTTCCTGGTTGAAGGTTTGGAGCCAAGTACACAGTACAGCATTACCGTCGCTGCAGTAAGAGATGGACAAGGAGGAGAAGGACCGATGAGTTCTATAGCTGTCGTTCAGACCCTGGCCCCAACTACAGTGACGACTCAAAGAGCTACTACAAATGGTATACCACTATCAGACTTCTCCACTCATTTATGGCAAATGCATTACAATCGTCAAACCAAAAAGTCACCAACACTAAATCAATGCACCAGTTACTCATCAAATTCAGGATTACAAAACAGTTGTTTTTTAATTTAAATTACTTAATCTCACTTTGGCATTTTAAAAGTGTTTAGAGAAATGACAGTAATATTCACAATGAAAATCGTATAGATTTGTGCATCTCAAGTCCATTTTTAATCTTTTATGTTAATAATATTTAACTGAAATCTTTGGTTCAACCTTTGCACACGAAAATACATCTTAGCGCAAGAGTGATTATTGTGTAATGTGGGAAAAATATGTGTTTTTTGTAAATCAGTCCACTTAAAATCAATCCTGGAGTTCCGTTTGTGGAAATATTATTTGAATTGAGCTATGAAAGAAATGAAAACACGGAAATGTGGCAGCAATTTTATTATCCTTTTTTTTTAAATCAGTTGATAACTTATTTTATTACATTTATTTGATTGTTTGATAGCAATGACTGCAACACAAATGAGCCAAGGTGGATCTAACACTGTTCTGATTGCTGCTGTCACCAGTGTGGTCGTTGTTGTTGTGATTGTAGCTTTGGTGATTTTGATTTATTTCTTGAGAATTCGAAAGCATAGAATACAGCAACCATCCAAGCCACAAGAATCAATTGGTGGCCAGGAACTGGTGAGTAATGGTAACACAACATACATGGGGATATGTCTCCGGTTTCTCATCTCCACGCCTCAGACGCGCGCATTGCCTCAGACACGTGCGTCAGTATTTTTAATTTTCTTTTTTTTTGCTATGAAACGATCTCCAATTGCAGCCAAAATTGCTGGATCGATTGCAATTCTACCGTACTGTGTTTAAACGACTTTTTCACATAGGGGTATGAAAGTTTGTCCGATTTGTGAGGCCTCTCTTAGCAGAGAGGGGACAGAGGGGTTGATTTGCCCGAAATTTTACACTTTCTTTGTCCAATTTTTTTCTTCTTGCTTTGCCCGAATTTTACCCACTGTTTTGCCCGAATTTGGGGGGCAGTTGCCCCCCCCCCCCGCCCCCTGGCTCGTACGCATATGTCTCTTAGTCACCATACTTTGTATAAGGGAAATTCGGTCCCCACATACACGTATTTCCCTGAGGGCAAAAAAAGATGGCCGGAAAAAAGGCCGTCACTGCACCGATTTTAAAGCCGACCGATGACCAGAAACAGGAGACTTTTTTGGGGCCTTATTCATGTTTTTTTTTACTAACGAAATTAGCGTTTACATTGTAAGTGAAAGATATATTGTTTTTAATAAGACTGGGAACAAAATCCCCAAAATGATCACGGTTTTACATTTAATTTGTTTCGTTTTTATACATATGTTTCGTTTTGTCTGATTCAACCCGTACATTTGTTATAAACAGTTTGATATTTATTGTCGTTTCATGAAATAAACTCTTCAGTACTCTTCTGTACTCGACTGTGTCATGTCACACAATTCCAACCTGCTGGCCCGCCGGTGCTGGCAGTCCATGCCAATACACTGCACTCTTAATTGTTAACACTGTACCTTAAATGGTCTACGAAGTGTGTTTTTTCTTAATTTATTTGTTATTGTTATTTTATCAATTGATATGATATAAAAAAAACATTTGTTTTGTGTCTTGAGTGGATTTTTTATTTTTAATTAAGTACACCTGGGCAGAGAACAAAGCAAACAAAGGTTTTCATTGTTTGCTGGCATGTCTTTTTAACCCATTATTGTTGGCCATCATTGTTGCTACTAGGTCACGAACAGTCCCGAACTGCTAGCAACGAACAGTCCCGAACTGCTAGCAACGTGTGTAAACATGTACTTAAGACTTTAGACTTATAGCTTTGCATGGTGAAGAGGATAAGTAAAGACTGTTGACATTAAAAACTTCGCGAAACTTCAATAGTAAAGTACGGAAGCTTCATTAAATGACCATCCGTGTTACTTAGATTATTTATCATGGAAAGACGGAATAGTTATCTTGAAAACACTGATTACCTTTGTCTTTCCATGATAAAGAAAACCTCTGTAACTCGGAAACATGGATGGTTATTTAAGCTTCCGTAGTAAAGCATGACAACAGAGCGCCATGTAAACACGGGCTAGTGCTAAAAAGGAATACGTATAATTTATGTTAATAAGGAGGAATGGGGGAGCGCGGCGCCCCCTTAAATTTTGAATTTGTTTTTTTGGATTGGACAAACGGACGCAGAAAAAATGGACAAAGGGCAAATTTATTCTCATAGAACCTTTAACATCATCTCTCAATACAGACTTCTTATGAGAATGCCATAACACAAGAAACCACTACTTCGTCAGACTATGAGGATGTTGGCATTGATCAACAATCAGCACATGAAAAAGTTGGCGTCGGGTCATCATCGACATATGAAGATGTTGGTTTACCTACTTGGGCCCATCCCTGGATTATTCCATGGAAAAAAATGATCATTGGAGATAAGACTCTAGGCAGTGGGCACTTTGGTGAAGTACGATTAGGTGGAGTGATGATAGAAGGAGAGCTCTTCAAGGCTGCTATCAAGAAACTTAAAGGTAAGCTGTAGAAAGAAACATCTTAACGTTATTATATATACTGCTACACGTACAAAGATGCGGGAGATGAAATTAAAAATGATTTGCATAATCAGAATTGTCTCACTTCCATGGCTTTATATCTGCTTAGCTGCATGTCATAATCAATTTAAATTGTAAATCCTGCTAGAAGACATTGTTTTTCTACATTTACAACTTCAGTGTTGGTAATTAAGTAAATACCGTACACAAAGTTGTATAAGTAATATTTTATAAATACCCAGCGTGTTAATTTGTATCAATGTTGGAATAATAGGCTGGGACCCTCAAGGCCAAGGCCACCATTATTATTATTATACAACAAGTCACATATTTACAAATCACTGGTATACATGTAACAACAAAGAAACTAATATTTATTTGCCATCCACAGTCTACACACTTTGGTATAGTAGTAACAATTGCAAATAAATATCTATTCGGCTTTAAAAAAAGTCAAGTTTGAATATTTTACCTTGTTAAAATTTGACAAAGTAAAATGTTCTTTGTTGTTACATGTTTCTTTGTTGTTACATGTATACAAGTGATTTGTAAAGATGTGACTTGTTATATAATAATAATAATCATGGCCTTGACCTTGAGGGTCCCGGCCTTCGCTCCAACACTGATTTGTATCCATTGGTAATTTATCATCTTTGTCCTAGCGCATGCATCCCCGACTGACAGGCAGAATTTCTTGGAAGAATTCAGAACTATGACTCTAACTGGACGTCACCCAAACGTTGTCGAGATTCTTGGTGCTTGTCAACATAAAGGTGAATTTGTTTTAAATACGAATGGTCTCGTTAAAATAAGACATAATGGGCAGTGGCGCACCCAAGGGGGGGGGCTCGAGCCCCCCCAAGGGCCCGCTGATGTTTTATTTTATTTTTTTAAAGAAGGGGCCGGGAAAGAGAGCAAAATCTGAGCCCAAGTCTTGTCTACAGAGGAGTTCGGCAAGGAGTAGGGCAGTGGTACAAGGGATGGGGACTCAGGAGACTCAAGCTCCCCTCCAAAAGTTTTCCATTTATTCCACTCACTATTATATTTTACGGCGTTGCGTATGCATGTGCATGTAAGCTTGAAGGGCCACCAGTATATATAACAAGCATTTTTAGACATTCTACCCTCTCCCCCCCTGCCATGGTGCACCCTGATCAGGGAGCAGCTTTACTTAATTTTATTTTCATTTTCTGTTGTCCGTTTCTCTTGTTGAGGTCGTTGACTGTCGTTGAGGTTACTCGTAAATGTTTTTTTAATTTAAACACGCCCGCATTATAATCAACTCCTTTCCAGTTTGTACACAATGGCCCAGGATCGGGTTTTAATTTACAAAGATTATGCGACACTGTTTTAGCAAACACCGATTGGATAATATTGGGATTTGGTTTTGCCGCCAAATTCGTGTTTGAGAAAATTTAGCTCCGCCCGGAATGATCACAAACTTTACGTCCGCGCAATGAAAATATTTAAATATAGAAATCTTGCAGACGAAACAATTAGCTCAAGTTCTTTACATCAAGAGGAGGAAATTATATGGAAGGTAAAACCCTACGAGTCTGAATCATGTCATAATGTCTTCTTTTTATGACTAGAAACCACCAGGAAACATTTAACATGTGCCGTAGGTTCACTGACGAGCACGATTAGGGACATGGCTACAGCCGCGCCAGCGGTTATGGTTTGGGTCCGCCATGTCTCTCCCCCATATTGGATTTCAAAAAAAAAAAAAATTGAGCCCCCCCCCCCCCAATAAAATCCTGGGTGCGCCACTGTGTCGTTGAGGTTACTCGTAAATGTTTTTAAAAATTTAAACACGCCCGCATTATAATCAACTCCTTTCCAGTTTGTACACAATGGCCCAGGATCGGGTTTTAATTTACAAAGATTATGCGACACTGTTTTAGCAAACACCGATTGGATAATATTGGGATTTGGTTTTGCCGCCAAATTCGTGTTTGAGAAAATTTAGCTCCGCCCGGAATGATCACAAACTTTACGTCCGCGCAATGAAAATATTTAAATATAGAAATCTTGCAGACGAAACAATTAGCTCAAGTTCTTTACATCAAGAGGAGGAAATTATATGGAAGGTAAAACCCTACGAGTCTGAATCATGTCATAATGTCTTCTTTTTATGACTAGAAACCACCAGGAAACATTTAACATGCGCCGTAGGTTCACTGACGAGCACGATTAGGGACATGGCTACAGCCGCGCCAGCGGTTATGGTTTGGGTCCGCCATGTCTCTCCCCCATATTGGATTTCAAAAAAAAAAATTTTTTTGAGCCCCCCCCCCGCAATAAAATCCTGGGTGCGCCACTGATAATGAGTTCAAGAAGCTATTTTTGACGAATTTATTTATTCGTTCATTCTTTTTATTTCCGCTTAATCAACATACAACAATGTATTAGATTAGTTTATTTCTCGAATGTGACTCTCATGACTATATGTAAGAAATATGCAAGACAGATTTTCTTTAATTTTCCCAAAAACCTACATATTACGCTTCACACTAACCTTGATGCACAATGAAGCAGTTTGTGAAGGCTACAACTGTTTTGATTTCATAACAAATTCCTCCCGAGTTTGAGGTGTTAAATATTATTTGTATTGACAATCTTCATCCCCTTTATAAACATACACTAGTATATGTGTAACATTAGTCATTTGTAACAATACTATATTCGTAACACTAGTTTATTTGTAACAATAGTATATTTGTAACACGAGTCTAAAATTGTATTGTATTAAACACTAATTTATTTGTGTAAATATCTTAACAGATGTATTGTATGTAGCATTGGAGTACCTACCCAATGGTGACCTCCGCTCCTATCTGAGAAAAGCCCGATCCACAGATGATGGCAGTGAGGCATCTTTGTCTTCTGAAAAGCTGATCCAGTTTGCTTTGGGTGTGGCTAAAGGAATGCAACACCTTGCTGCATCCGGGGAAAGTATCATTACTCTGTCATGTTTAAATGTTATTCAATGATTATTTGTGATTAATTGTGGTTACTGAAATTTACGTTATTCAAGTAAGTAGGTTACTCAATTAACTTGCGACATCCTCATCATTCATCATAACTGACAACTTTAAGGAGGAGAGTTGTAGTATGACCAATAGCTAATTCTTTAAGCTATTCTTCCTCTTCTTCAGATGACAAAGACCGTGGTCTCCAAACAGCCTAAGAGTGATGCTGACATTCAAAAACATGCCGAAACTCTTATATGTATTGTCTACACGGGACCATAATGTTTATATCCATTCCCTTATTTAAACTGTTAAAGCATAACCCAATCCTATTTATAATTTGATCTCTAAAGTTGATTATAAAATAATGTGGCCTGGAAAAAATACACTCTGCCTCCTGCCTGCAAGGAACTGAATTAATACGCAAGAAATCTTAGATCTGCACTGTGTCTTCGACAAATATAATTGATACATAATATCCATATGAAATTATCTCAAATCTCAAATGATATTCCTTCATATTATATCAGATTAGTCATATTTGTAATTATCTATGGATTATTAAGTGAATTTTAAATTTTCTAATATCATTCACAGGTGATACATCGTGATTTGGCAGCAAGGAACATCCTCCTTGACACCAATCTGGTTGCCAAGGTTTCTGATTTTGGTTTGTCACGAGGAGAAGATATCTATGTTCAAATGTCAAAGGTATAATATATATATATATTAATATATATATATATATATATATATATATATATATATATATATATATATATATATATATATATATATATATATATATATGCTTAAATGTAGCGGTCTATCTTGAAGTAGAGTGCTCAATGCCACATAGACAGAGCGTAATATACTTGTAGTAAAACTAGTGGAACGCTGGTAGTTGTAACTCCGAGTTTCACGCATTATGCGATCATCAGACAACTGATAGTCACCAAGTGATTACTCCTATATATATATAGGCCTACACGCGCACGTACAGGTTACTCGCTCAATGATGCGTGGTAATTACCTATTGTTTGCGGGCCTTGTGTGTAAGCTTGTTTGTTGGCGGTTTGTGGTTTGTTGACGCGGTACTGTTCCTCGTCACGTGTCATCGCTTTTGAAGTTGCAGAGTTAGAACTTGTTTTCATGGCGGCATTTTGAAACCATTCACCATCAACTGGTCGGTAGCCTGTAGATCTCAAGCATACAACAGCGAATCGAAACGGTGCAACCTTTGCCTCACAGAGAAGCTCTCCATCATAAACGCCGACAAGAGGATACTCCTGAACAAACGACCCGAACTCATATCAAAATGCCGCCATGAAAACAAGTTCTACCTCTGCAACTTCAAAAGCGATGACACGTGACGAGGAACAGTACCGCGTCAACAAACCACAAACCGCCAACAAACAAGCTTACGCACAAGGCCCGCAAACAATAGGTAATTACCACGCATCATTGAGCGAGTAACCTGTACGTGCGCGTGTAGGCCTATATATATAGGAGTAATCACTTGGTGACTCTCAGTTGTCTGATGATCGCATAACGCGTGAAACTCGGAGTTACAACTACCAGCGTTCCACTAGTTTTACTACAAGTATATATATATACTACAAGTATATATCAATATATATATATATATATATATTTATATTTATATATATATTTATATATATATATATATATATATATATATATATATATATATATATATATATATATATATTTATATATATATATATATATATATATATATATATATATATATATATATATATAGGTATATATAGGTATATATATAGGTATATATATATATATATATGTATATGTATATATATATATATATATATATATATATATATTTATATATATGTATATATATATATATATAGGTATATATAGATATATATATATATATATATATATATATATATATATATATATGTATATATATAGGTATATATATATATATATATGTATATGTATATATATATATATATATATATATATATAGGTATATATAGGTATATATATATATATATAGGTATATATAGGTATATATATATATATATATATATATATATATAGGTATAAATAGAGAATTTCGTTAATTCAAAATGTGTCCGTATTCATTTTCCTTCGTGACTCATTTGATGAGTTAATATGAGTGATCCCCTGGCTCACAGGTTTCCACTGGCTTCACGGCATATGTGTAATTGCTAGCATTCTCAGAACCAAAATTAGGCGACTGCCAACTGCAGCGCTGGCAAGCAATGGTGGCGTCTGAGTACTTGTATTTTTTTTAATTCAAAACAAATTTTAAAATGTACCCAGTTGTCTGAATTTTTTGCTTGTTCTTTCTTTGCCAGACTCGTGTTCCAACTCGTTGGTTGTCTCTGGAGTCTTTGACCAGTAAGACGTATACCTCAAATAGTGACGTGTGAGTTTACATTTATTAATTTAAATCCTTGCCCACTTTCGGTAAAATATCTTTGTATGCATTCAGACTTGCACGTGTTTACATTCTTGGCAATCATTATAGGTCTATGAAATTAATAAAACAAAAAATATCAATAAGATACATTGTTGTTGTATGGTATGTCAGAAGAACACTTAGCCGGCTATCGTGCAAGCTCGGTGGTCGAGAGGTTAAGACGTCTGCACTAGTAAGCAGGAGGTCGTGGGTTCGAATTCCGCCCGAGTCGCCTGTGTAGTTTTTTCACAGACAATCGGAAAGCACTGAGTATACAGTGCTATACACACGTCGGTGTAGGGCAAGATTAGATCAATTGTTTACTCCTGACGCAAGAATTTCACCAACCTATATATATCGCGGAACACTATTATAGTGATAGTATATCTTAACATTTTAGTCTCCAGCAAAGTCATTAACATGAAACAATAGGTGATTTTCGCCAGATAACAACGAACCATTAAGAATATTGAATTTGTTTGCCTAAGTTATATTTAAATATGACACATTTGATCGTTAGGGTACCAAGTAGGCCCTCTTGAAAAAAGGAAATTACAATGATGCTTAATATAGGCCTATATCTTTTTTGATTATATAGTAATTAAAGGTTTTTATTTTCATTTACTAGGTGGTCCTACGGAATCCTGCTCTGGGAAATTGCAACACTTGGTATGACATTATTAAAAGGCAGTGACTTGAAAATTCACTTAAAAATAATAGGCCAACCTTTGTAGTATAAAGTTATCAATGAAATTGAATTTTATTGAAACAAAGTTCTACGCCTGACGTTATTAACTCATAAAAACATTGTTTTATACCTGACACGTGTTCATTTGTAAAATAAATTACTGAATAGTATATATCAAAACATTTGAATAAATTTAATTTTAACTTATACAGCCCTTTACACAAAGGTTACCATTGTGTATACACAGGTGGAACACCTTACTCGGGTATCAAGACTCCGTTTTTGAGGTTGAGGTTAGCGAACGGATATCGTATGCCCAAACCAAGTAACTGTGATGACAAAATGTAAGAATGGAGTTATTTAAATATATAACTTAAAATTAAATATAAATTAAAATTAATTGGATAATTAATCGCTTAATATGAGCTCACCGAATCCGAAACCTTAAAATTTTCAAAGCACTCCATCTAAAAACATATTCAAACATATACACACAGAATGTGTTTAAGATGTATCTCCCGTGTTCTTCACTATTTTACCAAAAATAATGTTTTAATCAAAACACTGCTACTTGAGGAAAGCAACAAAAATGCATAAAAAATTCACAATTCTTAAAATAATCATGAAAAACACGGTTTTACAGTACAGCAAAATCTATGTTCTGATGAAAACAAAAAATTTGGAAAATGTGGGTAAAATAACGAAAAATTTAGATACAACTTTAACTCACAAATAAACGTGAAGTATTATGTATTTCATGAAAAAAATATCATACTTATTTACACATAAAAACTGCTCTCGCGGATTAGTGAAGTAAAGACTGTTTGCGGTGACATGTGAAAAATCTCTGGTGAATACAATTCGATGTTTCGATATGCTCTGATTGTCTTCAGGAGACGATGCTTAAGTAAACTGCTGGGGGATTTACGGTAACACTTAATGCTGATGAATAAGCGTGTTGTTGCGTGCAGGCGAGAATTGTTGGAACTATAGGATCCTTGGAACACAAACTATGGTGGCTATGAGGTCGCACATATCGGAAAACGTTCATATCCCTATGTGAAAAGGTAATTTAAAACACAACGCGGCAGACTTTCAACGATCCAATTTTGGATGCAATTGGATATTAATAGCAAAAAAGAAAACGACACATTCTGACACGTGGGTCTGAGGCGACGCGCGCGAAGACCGGAAACCTGAGACTTTTTGGGGGTCTTACGTCTTTTTGTGCGCAAACGTCATGAACTTACGGCGGTTTACCATCTTGATATAATCATCCGTTTGCCTTTCTGTACATTATATAGTGTAACATTTAGATTAAAACCCAGCGTTACAGTCGTAGCTATAGAGACCGTGAACTATTTATCAGCCCACTTCTGGTGCGCGGTGCTCCAAATCTTTCAGAGAAATCATTGCAAGAGCGCCCTCTGTCAATATTAATCACACCATCCATTTACGACATAATTTATGCCTAATTTAAGTTACATAAAATGTGGAATGTTTCTTCTGCAATAATAATCAACAACTGTTTAATATGAACCAGTGTATGAAATGACATTACCACAAGAACATTTTGTATTCACAATATTAATTCTTTGGTGGATTAATGTTCATTAGATGTGGGTGTGTTATTGAACCAATTGATCTGATCTGTATTTTTATTGTTGACAGCTATGACCTAATGCTCCAATGCTGGCAGGAGGATCCAACTGAGCGACCTTCCTTCAAGAAACTGGTGTCTGTCCTTGCAAAAATGGCTAACGACAACACTGAAGAGGTGAGTCGGAAGTTTCAGGTGTGCGTGACCCTTTGTTTAGGTTTACCAATGCCACCCAAAGAAAAGTTTGAGAGCTTCACTGTTTATGTGCACTAAGCACCCAACACTTTATAGAAATGGTACGTTTATTGTGGGTATAATATTCATTTCACTGTCTATATAGATATAAATCAAAACTAAACTGAGAATTTTGTTTTATTGTGTGGGTCTGAGAAGAGCTGGTTGGGTTTACTTACCATTTTGACCACATGCTCGTGTCGTAGTCTAGTCTGATCTTCACATAGTCATATAATCCAGAAGAGATTACTCAATCACACGATGTAATGAAAATATCAGTATTACCATAGACAATTATCTGTATCATATAACCAAAAATGTAACCAAACCCTTCTAATCTATCCATAGCCATACATGAGAATTCTTCCAAGGTCAGAGGAGTATATGTATGTGAACGTACGTCCAGAGCTTGATGACAACTAAACTGAAATAAAATGTGTTTCAAAGGACATCCATTGTCAACACAGACGAATTGATCAGAGGAACTAAAGAGAAGTTGGGAAGAGGGTTAAGTTCATAAAGGCTTGGGATTAAGAGGTCAGGCTTAATGGTCGGAGTGGAAATTATTTTGCATTGATTCAACCGCAAATACAAATTATTTTATGTACATTTCAGGCTTTTGTTGTAGTTTACACAAAATAGGCTGGAGTTGGGATAAACCTACCCTCACCCACCCATCTCCAGGACAAGAGATTTAATCTGATTGCCGCACTTATAAATACCGAAATGCCACTTTCCACTTTGTTGTACTTTCTCAAAAAATCCACTTTCTCAAAAATGCACCCTCCCAATTCAAATCGGCCTATACAGGCTTAGTGGTATGAGTGACACATAGGACTGTACTGTTTTTGTCATAGTATTTTATACAAAGTACATGATGTACAATATTAATTTCTTTACACAGACATGATGCTTAGTGGTATGAGTGACATATAGGACTGTACTGTTTTTGTCATAGTATTTTATACAAAGTACATGATGTACAATATTAATCTCTTTACACAGACATGATGCTTAGTGGTATGAGTGACACATAGGACTGTACTGTTTTTGTCATAGTATTTTATACAAAGTACATGATGTACAATATTAATCTCTTTACACAGACATGATGCTTAGTGGTATGAGTGACACATAGGACTGTACTGTTTTTGTCATAGTATTTTATACAAAGTACATGATGTACAATATTAATTTCTTTACACAGACATGATGCTTAGTGGTATGAGTGACACATAGGACTGTACTGTTTTTGTCATAGTATTTTATACAAAGTACATGATGTACAATATTAATTTCTTTACACAGACATGATGCTTAGTGGTATGAGTGACACATAGGACTGTACTGTTTTTGTCATAGTATTTTATACAAAGTACATGATGTACAATATTAATTTCTTTACACAGACATGATGCATAGTGGTATGAGTGACACATAGGACTGTACTGTTTTTGTCATAGTATTTTATACAAAGTACATGATGTACAATATTAATTTCTTTACACAGACATGATGCTTAGTGGTATGAGTGACACATAGGACTGTACTGTTTTTGTCATAGTATTTTATACAAAGTACATGATGTACAATATTAATTTCTTTACACAGACATGATGCTTAGTGGTATGAGTGACACATAGGACTGTACTGTTTTTGTCATAGTATTTTATACAAAGTACATGATGTACAATATTAATTTCTTTACACAGACGTGATGCTTAGTGGTATGAGTGACACATAGGACTGTACTGTTTTTGTCATAGTATTTTATACAAAGTACATGATGTACAATATTAATTTCTTTACACAGACATGATGCTTAGTGGTATGAGTGACACATAGGACTGTACTGTTTTTGTCATAGTATTTTATACAAAGTACATGATGTACAATATTAATCTCTTTACACAGACATGATGCTTAGTGGTATGAGTGACACATAGGACTGTACTGTTTTTGTCATAGTATTTTTTACAAAGTACATGATGTACAATATTAATCTCTTTACACAGACATGATGCTTAGTGGTATGAGTGACACATAGGACTGTACTGTTTTTGTCATAGTATTTTATACAAAGTACATGATGTACAATATTAATTTCTTTACACAGACATGATGCTTAGTGGTATGAGTGACACATAGGACTGTACTGTTTTTGTCATAGTATTTTATACAAAGTACATGATGTACAATATTAATCTCTTTACACAGACATGATGCTTAGTGGTATGAGTGACACATAGGACTGTACTGTTTTTGTCATAGTATTTTATACAAAGTACATGATGTACAATATTAATTTCTTTACACAGACATGATGCTTAGTGGTATGAGTGACACATAGGACTGTACTGTTTTTGTCATAGTATTTTATACAAAGTACATGATGTATAATATTAATTTCTTTACACAGACATGATGCTTAGTGGTATGAGTGACACATAGGACTGTACTGTTTTTGTCATAGTATTTTATACAAAGTACATGATGTACAATATTAATTTCTTTACACAGACACGATGCTTAGTGGTATGAGTGACACATAGGACTGTACTGTTTTTGTCATAGTATTTTATACAAAGTACGTGATGTACAATATTAATTTCTTTACACAGACATGATGCATAGTGGTATGAGTGACACATAGGACTGTACTGTTTTTGTCATAGTATTTTATACAAAGTACATGATGTACAATATTAATCTCTTTACACAGACATGATGCTTAGTGGTATGAGTGACACATAGGACTGTACTGTTTTTGTCATAGTATTTTATACAAAGTACATGATGTACAATATTAATCTCTTTACACAGACATGATGCTTAGTGGTATGAGTGACACATAGGACTGTACTGTTTTTGTCATAGTATTTTATACAAAGTACATGATGTACAATATTAATCTCTTTACACAGACATGATGCTTAGTGGTATGAGTGACACATAGGACTGTACTGTTTTTGTCATAGTATTTTATACAAAGTACATGATGTACAATATTAATTTCTTTACACAGACACGATGCTTAGTGGTATGAGTGACACATAGGACTGTACTGTTTTTGTCATAGTATTTTATACAAAGTACATGATGTACAATATTAATTTCTTTACACAGACGTGATGCTTAGTGGTATGAGTGACACATAGGACTGTACTGTTTTTGTCATAGTATTTTATACAAAGTACATGATGTACAATATTAATTTCTTTACACAGACGTGATGCTTAGTGGTATGAGTGACACATAGGACTGTACTGTTTTTGTCATAGTATTTTATACAAAGTACATGATGTACAATATTAATTTCTTTACACAGACGTGATGCTTAGTGGTATGAGTGACACATAGGACTGTACTGTTTTTGTCATAGTACATGATGTACAATATTAATTTCTTTACACAGACGTGATGCTTAGTGGTATGAGTGACACATAGGACTGTACTGTTTTTGTCATAGTATTTTATACAAAGTACATGATGTACAATATTAATTTCTTTACACAGACATGATGCATAGTGGTATGAGTGACACATAGGACTGTACTGTTTTTGTCATAGTATTTTATACAAAGTACATGATGTACAATATTAATTTCTTTACACAGACATGATGCTTAGTGGTATGAGTGACACATAGGACTGTACTGTTTTTGTCATAGTATTTTTTACAAAGTACATGATGTACAATATTAATTTCTTTACACAGACATGATGCTTAGTGGTATGAGTGACACATAGGACTGTACTGTTTTTGTCATAGTATTTTATACAAAGTACATGATGTACAATATTAATTTCTTTACACAGACATGATGCTTAGTGGTATGAGTGACACATAGGACTGTACTGTTTTTGTCATAGTATTTTATACAAAGTATATGATGTATAATATTAATTTCTTTACACAGACATGATGCATAGTGGTATGAGTGACACATAGGACTGTACTGTTTTTGTCATAGTATTTTATACAAAGTACATGATGTACAATATTAATTTCTTTACACAGACGTGATGCTTAGTGGTATGAGTGACACATAGGACTGTACTGTTTTTGTCATAGTATTTTATACAAAGTACATGATGTACAATATTAATTTCTTTACACAGACACGATGCTTAGTGGTATGAGTGACACATAGGACTGTACTGTTTTTGTCATAGTATTTTATACAAAGTACATGATGTACAATATTAATTTCTTTACACAGACGTGATGCTTAGTGGTATGAGTGACACATAGGACTGTACTGTTTTTGTCATAGTATTTTTCACAAAGTACATGATGTACAATATTAATTTCTTTACACAGACACGATGCTTAGTGGTATGAGTGACACATAGGACTGTACTGTTTTTGTCATAGTATTTTATACAAAGTACATGATGTACAATATTAATTTCTTTACACAGACATGATGCTTAGTGGTATGAGTGACACATAGGACTGTACTGTTTTTGTCATAGTATTTTATACAAAGTACATGATGTACAATATTAATTTCTTTACACAGACACGATGCTTAGTGGTATGAGTGACACATAGGACTGTACTGTTTTTGTCATAGTATTTTATACAAAGTACATGATGTACAATATTAATTTCTTTACACAGACACGATGCTTAGTGGTATGAGTGACACATAGGACTGTACTGTTTTTGTCATAGTATTTTACACAAAGTACATGATGTACAATATTAATTTCTTTATACAGACACGATGCTTAGTGGTATGAGTGACACATAGGACTGTACTGTTTTTGTCATAGTATTTTATACAAAGTACATGATGTACAATATTAATTTCTTTACACAGACATGATGCATAGTGGTATGAGTGACACATAGGACTGTACTGTTTTTGTCATAGTATTTTATACAAAGTACATGATGTACAATATTAATTTCTTTACACAGACACGATGCTTAGTGGTATGAGTGACACATAGGACTGTACTGTTTTTGTCATAGTATTTTATACAAAGTACATGATGTACAATATTAATTTCTTTACACAGACATGATGCATAGTGGTATGAGTGACACATAGGACTGTACTGTTTTTGTCATAGTATTTTATACAAAGTACATGATGTACAATATTAATTTCTTTACACAGACGTGATGCTTAGTGGTATGAGTGACATATAGGACTGTACTGTTTTTGTCATAGTATTTTATACAAAGTACATGATGTACAATATTAATTTCTTTACACAGACACGATGCTTAGTGGTATGAGTGACACATAGGACTGTACTGTTTTTGTCATAGTACATGATGTACAATATTAATTTCTTTACACAGACATGATGCTTAGTGGTATGAGTGACACATAGGACTGTACTGTTTTTGTCATAGTATTTTTTACAAAGTACATGATGTACAATATTAATTTCTTTACACAGACATGATGCTTAGTGGTATGATTGACACATAGGACTGTACTGTTTTTGTCATAGTATTTATTACAAAGTATATGATGTATAATATTAATTTCTTTACACAGACATGATGCTTTAAATTATAGCCACATTGTTAGGGATACTTTAAGCTTACACAATAAGTAAATTTATATGGTGTTAAATGAAATAATTAAAATGCTGCTTATAGAAATAGTTTAGTATTTACTGAACAGCTGCCTGTTTTATACGAAAGCCTCCATAATGTATTTTTGTCATTAATGAATTTAAAGATATTATGTTTTTATCGAGGAGTTGGAAATAATGTATTTTTGTCATAATTAAAATGAATTTTATGATATTGTGTTTTTATACAGAGTTGGAAATATTTTCATATAAAATCAGAAAGTGTTTGTATGTAGTCTATTTTTATACCGTGAAGTAGAGAGACAGAGCTTTTTTATTTTAAAATAGGCCTAGTTAATTACATTATTTATATAAGTTTTGAGGCTTTGCATGGTGGAATATCGATATCGTTTCGGTTTGCGGTAACACCATGTGTTTATCTCAACTAACGTGAAGCTGAGATACAGGTTCTGAAAAGAACCGTATCGCACAACTCGTATCTCAACCTTCGTTAAGTGAGAAAGGTTCAAGGGAGAACCAATTTCGGGCAACTCGTTTTTCTCTACTGTCGCTAAGTGAGAAATATGGTTCAGGGAGAACCATGGGGACTTCACGGGTTAATATGGTTCAGGGAGAACCATAGGGACTTCACGGGTTATTCTCTACGTTTCGATTAGCCTGCTCTAATCTTCTTCAGGAGAATGAAGAGGTTTGCCGATGCAACTCCTTAAGTAGTATTTGCTGGGATTATGTGTAGAATGGGAAGTGTTCCGATTGGTGCTACTGTTGTGTGATGTGTTGTGATTGGTTGCCACCGTGGCATTGTTCTTGTTGTGTGTGTTTCCGCCTGCTGTGTGTGAGTTGCCTGCTCGCTGAGGCGTATCAGTTGACAGTGGGGTGTGGGTGTTGGTGGATGGTAGGATTGAATGCCAAATGTTGCTGATGAAATAGCCGATGTGGACAGTGTCATGTTTATGAATCTCAATAGCCTCTCTGATACGACGGGTGTACCAGTGCTTTTCCGGAGCTATGATCTTTGCATTCTGCCAGTCAATGATATGGTCCAAATCGGTGGAGTGTTTGATGATCGCAGATTTGTCACATTCCCCTCTGCGGCCGTGGGCCTTGTGTTCCTTGAGCCTGGTCGTAAGGTCTCTGCCGGTCTCGCCAATGTACACTTTCCCACAAGTACAAGGAATTCGGTAGACCCCAGCTTGACGGCTGGGATCATGTCTGCCCTTGTGGGTGTGTAACTTCGTTTCCAACTTGTTTCCAGTCCGGTAGTAGACCTTAATGTCAGCTTCCCTCAGGATACGCTGAATCTTGTGTGAAGTGTGGCCGATGTACGGTAGCACGGCAATGGGTTTTTCGGTTGCGTCAGAGGATCGTGGAGCGTTCCTATTCGGGAGGAACTTAAGCTTATCAGGTCTGTACCCATTGTCTCTTAACACGGCGTTAAGATGTTTCAACTCGGATGGCAAGTGCTCTTTATCACTGATAGTGTGTGCCCTTCGAAGTACACCAACACCCACACCCCACTGTCAACTGATACGCCTCAGCGAGCAGGCAACTCACACACAGCAGGCGGAAACACACACAACAAGAACAATGCCACGGTGGCAACCAATCACAACACATCACACAACAGTAGCACCAATCGGAACACTTCCCATTCTACACATAATCCCAGCAAATACTACTTAAGGAGTTGCATCGGCAAACCTCTTCATTCTCCTGAAGAAGATTAGAGCAGGCTAATCGAAACGTAGAGAATAACCCGTGAAGTCCCTATGGTTCTCCCTGAACCATATTAACCCGTGAAGTCCCCATGGTTCTCCCTGAACCATATTTCTCACTTAGCGACAGTAGAGAAAAACGAGTTGCCCGAAATTGGTTCTCCCTTGAACCTTTCTCACTTAACGAAGGTTGAGATACGAGTTGTGCGATACGGTTCTTTTCAGAACCTGTATCTCAGCTTCACGTTAGTTGAGATAAACACATGGTGTTACCGCAAACCGAAACGATATATTATTTATATTGTGGGGTGCCATGGTCGAGCGGTTTAGTGCATTGGATTTGTGTTCTGATGGCTGAATCGTCAGAGTGTGTGGGTTCGAAGCCTTGCCGCGAACATGGTGCTTGTGTCCTTGAGCAAGACACTTTACCATAATTGCTGCAAGGGCCGAATTGAACCCAGCCACTGGGGATGTACAAGACAGTGCATGCTTAGTGCCGGTCCCAAGCCCGGATAAATGGGAGGGTTGCGTCAGGAAGGGCATCCGGCGTAAAACCTATGCCAAATCAAATATGCGGATCATGATCCGCTGTGCCGACCCCTATTATAATGGACCTGCATCAGAATAATTAACATGAAATTAATTTCAATTAATTGTCTCGCAGACAATAATATTGATTGCATGTCAATCATATCATTATAAACAAAAATCATTATTGATCCCTAGACTGCCGCTTTCCAGATTGCATCGCAGAATGGGCGTGATCCTAATTGGCTATACGGCATTCTTTGACTTCTGACTAGTGCACCCGAACACAAATAGGGACACTGCCAACACGACTAGCTAGATGGCTGACTTGGCAGAACACCGGCACGTTAACCTGGAGGTCGCAGGTTCATTTATTGAACGTGTTGGTTTTTTCTGTAGTGAATGTCCCATTTTTTGCGCTCTCAACTCACAAAAAGCTGCAAAATGTGCTAACCGGTGAGCAAATATCAAATGTAGGAAATATTTGTGATTATATATATTTAAACAAAAGTCAAGGGTCACTATCAGTGGCCAATACGGGCGCAGTAACAGAAGGGACAAAAATACAACCTATGATGGAAACTACCATCATGTGGCTTCTATTATTTAAACCATGCACAAGGGAATACTTATAATTAGGCCTATATGAAAGGTGTCCAAGCTCAAGTTCATTTCTGTGGGCAGGTGGCACGTGACAGATCCTGCAAAATTTGCTGGATATGGAATATTATTTTATAAGTTTTCCGGGTCAATTTCGGCAAATAAGCAGCTAATTTAAACACCATGTCATTCTGTTTCGCGTGAAATTGAATGCTGCTCAAAATCATCCTTCAATTTCGTTTTATGAGTAGGCAATTGTACTCTTGCGTCATGCGATTTAAACAAACTAACCATCCAATTTAACAATCCACTCGAACAGCATTCGAATTCGCGGGAGCTTTTCGCGACGCATATTTGGTCATTCAAATTCATTATTGGGCAGGCATTTGTGAAATTTATGCAACTTAATTGACGGTTAGGGAAAACCACATGAATGGACATTAAGAAACCAGGATAAAAATCATAAAGACACACTCCGCAAACAATAAAACAGGCTATAATGAAACAGTCCAATAACATAAATGATTCAAAAACACATTACAGAATTAGGCCCAGGTCAGAAAGCCAATAAAGATTCTAATCATTGAATAAACAAAACAAAGTGATAAAAAAATACTGATTGGCCTATATACAGTGTACGAGAAACGCACATGAATAAAGAAAACAAAATTAAGATATGGAATGTATTCAATTGTTTTGTACAATTAATCTGTTTGTTTGCGTTTGTTTTTCGTATTTTTTTTAGTTCTCATTTTGCGAAATTGATTGCCGTTATACGAAAATGAAAAAAACATTTTAGTGAAAATCTCCAGTCGAACCAACTCTGCTAAATTGGATGACGAATGTGCATTACTAAAAAGAACGACGTATATGCTAAATTAAATATAATACTAAATGAATTCACATGCCTGAACATGAAATTGAATGCTAAAATTCTTATTTCGAAACACAGTAACAACTGGAGAGGCAAAATCGCTTTAATATGAACGTATGAAAGTGAAATTGGCTGCTTATTTGCCGAGATTGACCGGGAAAACCTATACTTACTTTCACGTGTACAATCATTATACGAATTTCATTTTCAACATATAGCCTATAGCTGTTATGGTGGGTTTAAAAGATTATTCATAAGTAATGTATAAAATAACCAAATAATGATAATGATGTGAATCTTAATTGATGTAAAACTGAATGTGATATCAATCTTTGGAAAAAAATTATGTTCAAAATCAGTTGGTTAAGTTTTGGTGTAAAACTTAGTTGGTGTAAAGCTAATGATAGTATATTAACCTTCGACACTTCAACATGTTAGTTGTTTAATGTAGGCCTATATCTTCGTTCAAAGAGATTAAGCATATACTAGAAAAAGCAGTTTTGCCAACATTACCAATGTTATACCTAATTCCTAAATGCACTATTGGTAACATGTAATCTATTTGTAATAACCCTAAAATATAAATGATCACAGTACTTGTTTTACATAAATCGTAGGCCTACTTGGTGTAAATTTGATGATGGTATCAAATTATTCAGTATGAGGTGCTATCATTAATACTAAAATTAGTAAACAATTTCAAAACTTAATTTGTGTCCTCAAATATTTTACTTTGAAATAAATATGACAAAATATGAATGCATTTTAATTATTTTCGCGACATCGACATAACATGCCTTATAAGCTGAAACTTTCACAAGTTGGTTGATTCAAAGAACGCAAGGATACTGTCAGAAGCAGTTTTGTCAATATTATCTATAGTGTAAAATGGCTTCAATGAGCACAGCTTAACAATTCGGCTGATGTTATTATAATGTTCACTGTTTGTGTATATAGTTCGTATTAATATTTTTGGCTCATAGCAAGATGAGCTTTTGTTTATAATTGAAGAACCAAATAAAAGGGTTGAGACTTCATTACACACACAATTTCGGAATACTATCGAACATTTGAATTATATAATTTTAAGTTAATCATATTAAATTGTAAGCATTTGACGTATTTTTCATAATTTGAATGAGGTTAGGTAAAATATCTTACACAGAGTGACATTTTCAAACATTTCAAAATATCTTTCCATGAGTTTGCATCTATGTTGCTCATGTGAATAAGTGTGTTATTGTATTAATGTGAAATATAATTTTAAAAAATATACAATCAATTGGAGTGTTCCCTTTTTGTATCCGTTTTCAGGTCGGCACCTTTCTAAATCAATCTGGCGACGAATATTTTGATTACATGGATATTTATGTAGGGCCTAATTGGCACAATCGCCAATAAAATGATAAAGGCCTAGATATGAGTCCCGTGTCACTTAATATTATTATTAGGCAAGTTTTTGTTAAGCCGCCAGTGCTATCCTCTTAAACTGGACTGGAAAGTTTGACATGTTCGAAGTTCAAACCCAACCAAATTGTTCAACTAATTGTCAAACTACAGAATGACATTTGATTCAGTATATTTTAGGCCCAAGTATATGCCTATAACTGGTCTATTTTGGCGACTCAAAATATGAAAAAAAAACTCAAACCTCTGTAAAAACAATAGCTGTAGATCTACCCGCTAGCGTATTTTTTTTTTACACCGCAGCGACGGGTTTTGTGCAGTAAAAGTGCCAATTCCGGTCTTGAGAGAGAGACTACGAAACCCTAGGCGCGCGACGATAGAAAACTCCAAGCTGCAGTCGACCATGGCGCTCTGCAGTGGAACTCATGGAGCCATTCCCTCTCCGTTGATGGTAGGTTTTTTTTGCGTGTCGAAATTCCCTTCGCGCGCATGCGTGCTGAATGGGTTCATAGTCTTGACACAAGGGCGAAATGCGTACAAAACCCGTCGCTGCGGTGTAAAACAAAAATACGCTAGCCGCTATAGGCATTTGGACGAAAAGTTTCAAAAGTCATCGATACGAACTTTCAAAGCTGAGCTTGAAATGAGAGCTATCACGAGATTCTTAACCGTATGTTCACACTTTCTAAAAGTAGACAAACCCTCTGCAATCAACAACAAACATTACGTAACGGCCGCGCTGGCATTACTAGTTCTGGCTTGTACTGGGCCAACTACGTATAGCCCGTGTACTGGTACTATTCCGGCTTGTACTGGGCCAATTACGTATTGCCCGTGTACTGGCAGTATTCTGGCTTGTACTGGGCCAATTATCAGTAACTAATGTACAGGAGGGTCAGTTACCTAATGTTTGTCAAATCTGAGCAAACTTTGAAATATCTGCAGAAAGCATGTTGTAGACCCAAGGCCTATATCATTTATCCAATTAATGCGGCATAGGGGGCACTTGAGGGCAAAAATATTTACATGGAATTCTTTTTATGGGCCCTTATGTTTTTTTTCTTTTTTTCTTAGGGATCTGATTTCAGAACGGCACTGCACCGGGGAGGGAGGGGGCATAGGCCTTGGGGGCATTGAAACATATCTAAAACAGTAGTCCTAATCCATGCAAGCAGTATAGGGTCTATTCATATCCCCCACGGTATCAGGAAACCCCCGCCACCGCCTTGATTTTAATTGCCTTATATATTGACAAACATTTGACTTTCTGGATTTTTTCGACAAGAACATAGGCATAATGTTCTATGAAACATTGAAATATATACCATCAAAGCATTTCGAATTTTGTGATTTTGCAGTCATCAGACTGGAATCAGTACTAAATTGGAGGAACTCATGATTTGTAATGTTGACTTTAAAGAAATAACAAACACATTAGCTCTAAAAGCTAAGGAAAGAGCGTTTCGTCGGAAGAAGACTAATCCTACACCTGAGAACATAGCATCTTTCAAGCAATCAAGATATGAGTTTAAGAACCTGGTGAAGATTAAGTACGCTAACTATTTAAAGACAATCACTGGTGACATTGGTAAAAATCCAAAACGTTTTTGGAGTTTTATTAAGGCTCGATCCCGTCAACATTCCTTGCCTTCAGTTCTACGTAATGAAAGTTCAGGACTTGAAGCTACTGATTCAGCTGGTAAAGCCGCTCTTTTGATGGACTTTTTCCAGTCTGTTTATCTTCCGTCTCATGATGAATCGGTCACTAATCATACTTTGCCTACTCTTCAGTCTGTTAATCTGGATGCCATGCCTGCTATCCGTATCACTGAATCTGATGTCCTGCGTAAATTGAAAAATATTGACTCTTCCAAAGCTAGTGGACCTGATAATATTTCTTTTCTTTTTTTTAATTCCTGTGCCAATGTTCTTTGTGGTCTCTTAACATATATTTTTAGAAAGGCCACCCAGGACGGTTGCTTTCCTTCAAGTTGGAAATCTGCTAATATTGTTCCGATCCATAAATCTGGTAAAAAATTAAGTGTTTCTAACTATAGACCAATTTCATTACTCCCTCAGATTGCTAAGGTCTTTGAAAAGATCTTGTGTGAGCAAATTATGTCTCATGTTCGACCTGCCATTTCTGAGCAGCAGCACGGTTTTGTCTCTGGCAGGGATTGCTCCACCAACCTTTCTTCATTATTGCAGGAGGCATACCGTGCTGTTGACCAGAGAGAGCAGTTGGATGTTGCCTACACGGATTTTTCAAAGGCCTTTGATCGAGTCAACCATAATTTCTTGTTATATAAACTAAAATCCTACAATATTCATCCTAATATCTTAATGTTGTTACAGAGTTATTTGACTGATAGAAGACATAGAGTTACTGTGGATGGTTTTACCTCTATATGGAAAACAGTGCCCTCGGGTATTCCATAGGGTTCAATACTGGGGCCTCTCCTATTTACTTTATTTGTTAATGATCTTCCTAAGTGTTTAAGCAATAAATGTTTGCTTTTTGCAGATGACTTAAAAGTTTTTCGTCAGATTGGTTGTTCTGCAGATACTCTGTCATTACAGGCAGACTTAGATAAAAGTATGAACTGGTCTAATACCTGGCGTCTCTTTTTAAATGTTAATAAATGTAGTGTTTTAACTCTTACCCTTAAGAAGACGGCTTTTAAATTTGATTACTCTCTTGGTGATATTATTCTTAATAGGGTCGCTGTTCAGAAAGACCTAGGTATTTTTATTGACAGTAAACTCACCTTTGTTCCTCATGTTAACTCTATTATTAAAAAAGCTAATCGCATGAGTGGTTTGGTATGGCGCAACTTCCGCTCGTTGAAGAATGATCATATTTTACGCACCTTGTTTTGTTCACTAATCAGACCGAATCTAGAGTATTGTACAATAGTGTTTAATTCTATCTCTGCTCATTAGGCACATAGGATAGAAGAAGTTCAACATCGTTTTCTCAAATTTGTTCATAGGACGCTTAATTGTAACACTGGTTTTAATTGTAACTTGGATTATATTGATTTATGTGATATTTACAGGATTCCACCCCTCAGACATAGGAGAATTGTTAATGACTGTTTATTTCTATATAAATGTTTTCACAATCATTTTAGTACCACTGACTGCAATCCATTTAGTTTACATGTTTCTAATCGTCGTACAAGGCATGCCAATGAACACATCCTCCATGTCCCAAGGAATCGCGTTGAGGTGACAAAGCGTGGTTTTATATCAAGGATTTCATCCACCTATAACGGGCTCCATGGGACTTGTGATGTGTTCGGGGCTCCATCTATTAATTCTTTCCGTACTCAGGTTTTCCGTGCCTTAGCCAGTACCAGCAACTGATATGTATTTTAGTGTCTTAACATTTTTTTCAATCTATTGTTATGTAAATTTTAATTCATTGTTTTTATATTTATATGTATCATTTATCATTTATCATTTATCATTTATCATTTATCATTTATCATTTATCATTTATCATTTATCATTTATATTTATATTTATCATTTCCTGTAATTGGCGGCTCGTCTGCTGTTGGAATTGGACAATAAATAAATAAATAAATAAAAATAAATAAAAAGCCTTAGGCCTAGTCATATAATTATATGTCACGTGACTCATTATTTAATTCAGCTGATCATGGTCGAAGCTAGAAACCTCCATGGATGGATATCATGAGATTGCCTCCACTCAGTAGCGGAACAAGTTACCGCCGGGCCGGGGGGCAGAGCGCACGGTCGGCCCCCCCCCCACCCCCCAGGCATCATTCCCTAACCACACGTGATTTCCGAGAGACCCGTCATGATTACACTTCATGTTTTCAGGGGAGCTCAAAATAAAGAAAGGGCCCGGTTGATTTGTGTAAGTTCCAGCTCGGGCCCGGTCCCCCAACCACCCCCACCCCCACCCCCCCCCCCCCACCCCCCTCCACCAGAATGTTAAAAAAAAAAATAATAATAATAATAATAATAATAATTCTTTGGGGAGGGGGTCCGGGCCCCCCCCCCCTCCGGGCCGGGGGACGGCTGCCCCCCCAGCCCCCCCTGACGGTCCGCCACTGCCGCCACTGCCTCCACTTTAAAAAACTTGGAAACAGACTATTTAATTCCACGTATAATTTGTGTAGGCCTATAACGTATGTGACTCATGCAGATCGTGGGGTTATAGTTCCTCCATGGTTCGATCCTCCATGCCCCAACCACCAAGGGGGAAATGAAAAACAACAAGTTGGGTCGGTCAGTCTGGTATCACTCTTCGTGATATGTCATTCACTTGATAACCGAAGGATGGGGCACCTATTCATATCAGTCACGCATCAGTAAGCATCACATTTTACCAAATCACTAACTTTCCGTTAATGTAAATTTGACTTTATTCATGAAAATCTACACAAGATAATCCATACTCTGAATGGTACGGTCAATCAATTAAAACCCAGTTCATCTTTTAATTTGTCTGTAAAATTCATAATATGTGGGAAATAGGTTACTTCAAGAATTGAAAATAAGTTACGAAATACGCGAAAGTCATCAACTGATAAAACGGTAGAATGGCGACGAATGTACGTGCAGGGTGTTTGACCGTTTACTTCCGGGTTCATGAATGTCGACGTGCCATGATGACTCTTGTGATTCTGGTCCTCATAGCTGAAATTTGTGTTGTTTCAGGTGAGTTTAATATTTGAAAGGATGTTGCACCTTTGTTCAACTGTCTGGAGTGTTCATCGATACGAATACAAGTTTTACTCACACCCCTGCAAACTCGTAGACCTAGCAGTACTTAGTAGTAGTACTAGTATGAGTAGTAGTACTACTAGTACTAACACTGACTGACAGTACTACTAGTAGACTAGTACTACATTGAGTATGACTGAGAATTAATAGATTTAGAAATAATGCACAGAAATCTATCTCCACTTCATCATCAATCGGTCCACATGTTTCTGAGAAAATTTGGTAATTTCAATCCGATTTTCAATTGCCGATTTTCCAATCGGCAATCACTGATTTCATATTCATTGTATAAATTTTGGAAATAATTTGACTGATTTGAATAAAATTTAATGATAGCACCTCCTAGCTTCAGAGTCAGACAGAAACATGTCAGTACATATTGATCATCATATCGCCTAGCAGACATATCATATCTCAACTGTGGGTCATCATCTTTAGAGATTGTGGTTAATCAACTAATTAAATGATCCAATGTTTGATAAATTTTATGTCGAAGGGCTGAGATCAATGGTTTTTGGGGGATGGCAACTCTAAAAATGTACACATTGATTATATCGTTCCCTATATACATGTAGCAAACATATTCAATCCACGGATGATTAATATTATTCCATTGTATTTTCTATTTAATACCCAAATCTTTTGCGCATTGTGGCATTTTCTAAAAATGTCCTCTTGCCTGTAGGGCCTATACACTCAGTAACATAGCATGAGGCAAACAATATAAACCCAAATAAATTGTTTTCTTCAAAATCTAATATACTAAACAAATTTGGTTATGAAAAAGGAGAGGGGTTGTGAAAGAGGGTAGATCATTGGTCCTGTTCCCTACTTCCCCTCCACTCCACCCCTTCCACTCCACCCCTTCTACTCCACCCCTCCCCCATCAAAATAACAATTGCTTCTTGCATTGCGCCCCCACCCCCTTCCACCCATTTCTAAGTAGCAATTAATGCCCATATAAAAATTAACAAATATTAATTGATATTTCTTTATTTACAGGTGACACCGTTCATCTAACAATGGTCACGCCCACACCATATAAGGCAGGGAACTCACAAGTTACGTTGAGCTGTTTCCGTAGCAACCCTGATACTGACATTGTTTTGAGCTTTGGCAGACCATTCAAGATAGGTATTTTCGGATCTACCATTTCAACAACCGATTCCCTTCCTAATGGCAGTTTTGGTCAAGTTAATGGTCAAGTGGATACACAGTATCTTACAACGGATGTTGATTCCACAGGATTGTTTTATTGCGAGGGTTCTAATAATGGATCGACTACAAGGGTGTATAACATTATCCATAGTGTTACCAGTAAGTACATTACAAGTACAACTTCAAGTTCAATTGATTCAGTTATTGCCTTGAGCAATGTACAAATGTTTGGAATGAATATCATGTGTCACCTTTGACATCGAAGTGTGCATGTTTGTTGTTGGCAAGTCAATGTGAAAGTCAACCAACCTACATGCCATGTTTAATTTCAAACCCCAGTAAATTTTCTGACACATTATGCATTGCTGTAAAACTGTTTAAATCAATTATACATTCTGCACAATGTGCACATTAATTGCTTTCTTCAAAATACTTTGTGAACTTGAGAGATGACCATCCACACAGTGGTGTAGGCCCTTTACAGGTGTTTTAAAGCTGATATTAATAAGGGGAGGGGGTTTGTTGGGGCTGTGTGGGGGATTAAGCCCAAAGAGATATGACAGCAAGGAGAGTGATTCAGCCCCTTGATTAGGCAACCTGCAATAAGCCCTTAATACACTTCTACAAATCTACATGTTGAATATAAAACAATTGTTCTGTGTGTGCAAGTATGGAACGCTGTATGGAAGCATGAGTAATTAATAGTAATAGTAATGAATTGGACAAAGTATATTTTAGCCTCCACATCTTCCAGACACAATGGATACATTTGTGGGTTTAACGACCTCCAATAATTTTCAAAATCACATTTTCTATTTACAATAATTTTCTAGGAAGATTTGAACCAGCTGATGGATTGGTGACAAGGACTGTCAACAAAGGAGAAGATGTCACTCTGTCAGTCAGCTCTGTTAATTCTGGCAATAGTCCTTTATGGCGCCGAATCAGAAATGGAATTGTTACTGAATCAGGCTCTGGACTGTCTGTTACTATAGCATCGGCTTCACAGGCCAATGATGGTGATTTGTATGCTGTTATACAAATAGGTTTATCAGTTGGTGATAATCATTTCAGTATGATCAGACTCATAGTCAGAGGTAAGCAACACATTGTACTGATTTTTTATAGTTTGATGAAATTCTTGCGTCGGGTGATAAACAATTGATTTAATCTTGCCCCACAATGATGTGTGTATACCACTGTATACTGCTTTTTCAGATTGTACTGATTTTAATCAAGTGATTTAGATTGGCTGGAACAATTGTAACAATTAAGTCACTTAATTTCTTGGCGATAACTAATTGAGTCAAATTGAGTTAATAACATGCCAGAGGTTACTAAAACTTTGTTTAAGTCATGTTGAGTCATTGAATTTTGCAGACTCAAAATATTTATAAACACATTTCACAGATTTGAAAGATAAAAAAGAAATGATGAAAAGATTGTTTGCCAAACATTTCTTCGATTTGTGACAGATTTTATCAGAACAACATTTATGAAGACATGATGCTTTAAGGAGTGACAGACTTATGGTCTTTTGTCTACATTGTGGGAATGTGGGTTCAATTCCTAGTCTGGATGATCACTGCATGTGTGTCCTTTCAGTGAGAGCAATGAGGTTTAATGAGATCAGAGATTGTTTATTGTGTTTAATTATAGCCTTTATTACCATGGCTGATGCATAACTAATGAATGAGTAGCTGCATGATGATGATGCACCAGCCACATGCTTATCGCGCCATGACCAGCTAGTGCTAGTGGGGTATTATTTTCAGTCTCTGAGTTCATCTAAATTTAGGATACCGTTTCCATGCCGTGTCAAAATTCTGCTCTGATAGAGATGATACTGTCCCCTTAACAGACAGACTGTCTAGCATGTACAGAAGCTGTACACTTCCCATGGAATGATTTAAATGTGCCTGATGATTAAGGAGAATGCATTTGGATTTTTTGGTTATGAAAGTTGTAGTACATTAACCCTCACCACCCCAGATCCTGCAAAAGGGGCAAATTTGGGGAAAAATTCAGCACCGTTGGAAAGTGGTACTTTCACCTATTCAAATGGGACAAAATTACTACCTGGCAAGAAGTACAGGCCATAAGTGCTGAATAAGAAAGATCAACGAAAATGCATGGTGCATTTTGAAGATAAGGGCATGTTTCCAAAAGTGCACTGATGGATTTTGGAGGATTCAGGAGGGTTTCTAGCCAAAATATCTAGGGGGTTAGGATTAAAGAATTATAGTCTAATACTTTTTCTTGAGTACAAGTATTGGAACAGAAAATTGTACTCGAGTACGATAAGTATTCCAACTCTCTACACGTAGTTGTAGTCGAGTACAGAACAATGTGTATGGGGTTGAGTGCTACGATTCTGGTTCATTGTTAGATAGTCTCTAATTAGAGCAAAGACTTGGTTCAAAATAGTACTGCAAGTTTTGAATCAAGATGAGTTACCATTGGAACTCAAGTTAACATCATTGACTAACGTCGCCATGTGACGTGTAAGTTACCCAATAATAGCTTTAGACACCTTGTGTCTGTTCTCAGTTTGAAGACATGTAGCTCATTTTGGGTTGAGAGTAAAGAGAAGTTGTCATTATTTTACATATTGTTCCTTTCTGTACTCAGGCTGCACTGCTGGCAAGTGGGGTCCTCCTGACTGTGTTGATGTGTGTGATATGTGCTACAATGGTGGAGTATGTGATGATGAAACAGGACAATGTATCTGTGCACCAGGATTCAGCGAACCAAATTGCCTCAATAGTAAGATCCTCATTAAATAATTGCACAATCAACAGCAGTTACTCACAGTCCCTTAATGACTATTACTATACCTCATACATATTCATGATCGAGAATTCTCACTGGTCCATTCACCATCATGTGCCAGATGCTAGATTTTGGCTGTTTACCAAGCGCCCGCGAGTATTCACGCACAGGGTAAATACGCATGCATAGTAGACTGTCGCATATGAGACAGTCTACTACGCATGCGCTTTACGAAGCAATCGGGGAACAGTCGCACGGGTGACACGCGAACATCACCCTAGCTACATACACATGAAAAGATGGCGGCACACGTAAATGTCAATTCACGTTTTCCCGAGCTCCTTATTATTGTAATGGCAACTGAATATGTATGAGGTATAGTAAAACAAATATAACATGGTTTATTTCGGGTGGATAGTCGATATTAGCTCCCCTCGGTATTGAAAGTTGACAAACTAGTTCCCTCGGTGTCGCCTCGGGAACTAGTTTGTCAACTTCTAATATCTCGGGGAGCTAATATCGACTGTCCACCCTCAAATCATGTTATATTTGTATACTGTCTTCAAGTGGTCACACTATATGATACAAATTTTTTGCCTCAAATTTTTTTTATTTATTATTATTATTATTACATCCCGGCCGAAAGTACAGCCGGTACGTAATACATGTTAAGCATAAAATGCACAAGAAAGACAGAAAAATGCAGCTACATTCCCCCAGATAAGATGACTTTTCAAGATTTATTATTTATATTTACAATTTGCAATTACTACTTTGATTTATATTAATGGTTAATTCTAGATAAAGGTGTAGTTTTTATTTACGTAAATGTCATATTTATATATATACATATTTTATTGTTTTGTCATCCAATCAGTTTGGAGAGCCCCCTGACAGAAACTAGTTTCTTTTGGGCAATCCTACGGGAGCCAATTGGATGTTGTTTTTGTTTTTGTTAATTTGCAGTTTTAAGTTTCCTTTTTTCCCTTTATTATTTATTATGATCATTATTATCTGTGTGCAGTGCTGTGACATGTAAAGTGTATATCCCGGAAAATGAAATAAATAAATAAATAAAATAAAATACAAAATACATACTTTGCAAGTGTGCATAATACAATGTCAGTAGCTCCGACAATGAAACACACAAGCCTTTTTTAACACGTTTTATTCGCACACATTGGATTTATAAGATGATTCCCAGGGGACATGATGTCCATAGACCACTGGTCAACTTGTCAAGTTTGGGTTTTCAGGTGATCAGGGAGAGGAGATCTCATACACCCTGTCCCTTTTCCAAGACTAGGATTATTATTTTCTGTTTCGTTTGAGAAACGTGTAAACGTTTTGACATCAACCATGTACACATGTAAATAAATGTTGTTATCACTAATAAATAGCATGATGCAGACGGATTGTCCATTATTTAGTATGGAAAATAATCCAAAATACGGTAGTATGGATTTAGAAAAAATAGCTCGCCAGACAACATCCTCTGAAATTTCTAGTTGTATTAAAATTTTAATTAAATTTGAAAACGTTAAGTGAATTTATTTATCGTGCACACGTGTAAACTTCCCAACCCTATCCAAGACCAAGTATGGTACATTCCAAAATGGGCAGGGTATTACTACCTTCAATGGCATCAAATCAGGAAAGTACTCTACATTAATCCATGCCTCCTTTGTTATTGATAAGTTATAAGACGTAAAAGGGTCAGATGGTTTCATATTCCCACAAATGGTTTCATATTCCCACAAATGGTTTCATATTCCCACAAATGGTTTCATATTCCCACAAATGGTTTCATATTCCCACAAATGGTTTCATATTCCCACAAATGGTTTCATATTCCCACAAATGGTTTCATATTCCCACAAATGGTTTCATAGTCCCACAAATGGTTTCATATTCCCACAAATGGTTTCATATTCCCACAAATGGTTTCATATTCCCACAAATGGTTTCATATTCCCACAAATGGTTTCATATTCCCACAAATGGTTTCATATTCCCACATGGTGCAGCATGTATATATTTACACAATGTTGTGCCTCAGAGAAATACTACATTCATCTTCTTGCTAAGCCATTTTAAAGACCTCAAAATCAAATCATTGAAAACTTAAGCTTTCTGTACTTTTCAAAGGGTTTGGAAAACTGATTCTACTTGACCAGGGCAGTAATGCAGTTGCTTAATATGGCTTTGTCATAATGGTAGACTTTTACTGTTATTTTCCCACAGCTTGTGGTATGCACACATTCGGTTGGAATTGTGAGTTCCAGTGTGGAACTGGTAACGCCATCTATAATTGTACAGGGAGTCAGTTTGGTTTACCAGATCCCTATGGATCCAGCTGCATCTCAGGATATTCAGGCAGAGAGTGGGATATAGGTAAGAATCTATCCCTATCTATAGTTGTACAGGGAGTCAGTTTGGTTTACCAGATCCCTATGGATCCAGTTGCATCTTGGGATATTCAGGCAGAGAGTGTGATACAGGTAAGAATCTATCCCTATCTATAGTTGTACAGGGAGTCAGTTTGGTTTACCAGATCCCTATGGATCCAGTTGCATCTCAGGATATTCAGGCAGAGAATGTAATACAGGTAAGAATCTATCCCTATCTATAGTTGTACAGGGAGTCAGTTTGGTTTACCAGATCCCTATGGATCCAGCTGCATCTCGGGATATTCAGGCAGAGACTGTGATACAGGTAAGAATCTAGCCCTATCTATAGTTGTACAGTGTCGTGGCCGAGCGGTCTAGCGCACCGAACTCAAGTTCTGGTGTTGCCAGCAGCAGGGTGTGGGTTCGAGCCCCGGTCGTGACACTTGTATCCTTGAGCAAGGTACTTAACCATAATTGCTTCGTCCTTCGGATGGGACGTAAAGCCGTAGGTCCCGTGTGTTGTATAATGCACGAAAAGTGGATTGTCGTGGCCGAGTGGTCTAGCGCACTGAACTCAAGTTCTGGTGTTGCCAGCAGCAGAGTGTGGGTTCGAGCCCCGGCCGTGACACCTGTGTCCTTGAGCAAGACACTTAACCATAATTGCTTCTCTCCACCCAGGGGTTAAATGGGTACCTGTGAAGGCAGAGATGGTTTGCTCTCTATGCGCTAGAAATGGCAGCAATTGAGCTGTATACTCCCCAGGGAGCTGAGATGGTTTCAGGAATGATTTATGAGCCTTATGAGCCTTATGAGCAGGGATAATAATATAATGCGCCTTGAGCGCCACTTAGTTGGTGGATACGTGCGCTATATAAATCTATACATTATTATTATTATTATTATTACAGGGAGTTGGTTTGGTTTACCAGATCCATATGGGTACATATCTACTACTTTAGAGATAATTTCAAGTTTTCTAAATCTTCTTTGCATGGACTTTGCAGTAAGTTTTAGGGGTGTGCGTTTTTGGATATTTTTGAAACCGGATACCTGAAATCATGATACTTCGGATACCCGTTTACATTTTGTTGAAAACATGCCTCCGGTGGTGCACAAATACATGTACTGTAAATGGTAAAAAAATTGACCTTTATAATACAGAGGATACCATACTTAAATCGATCTTTTCTTTACTGTGTCATTTTTATTAAAGTAAAAACCTCTTGGTGAAATAAGTACCCATATTGTATTTACTGAAAGTTATTTCTGAAATAAAACTGTCTGTCTTTCATAACAATAGTTACAAATATACAATGAAAGCCCAAGTTACAAATATACAAAAGAAAGCCCACTGATCACATGCACGCATGCAGCAGCAGCCACCTGACCATCACATGTGACTGAGTCAGGAGTCTAGAAGACCATGTCACTGCACATTGGTGTGTACATGATCAGAGCACTGGTTGGTTGTTTATGTTCACAAAACTTGTGTTGAATTATGTTATTGGACAAAGGCGATGTGGGCAGAACCTGTTGGGGGAAAACAATTCATGTGCTTGCTCCTTGCCGCGCCCCTGCCTTCTAAATAAGGATATCTCTTACGTCATCATGTTGGCTTTGGATTATGATTTTTTAGGACATGATTTTGGCCATGATTGTGGCCGTAGGCGTACCTCTAAGGCCCCCTCTGTTTTGTTTGTCGTAACTTGGCCACCCTTAGAAATCCCCGGACGGCGTTGTTTCAACGCGAGAGGGGAGAAAGTGCATTTTTTCCCAATCTTTTCTGCAGTGCCGTGGCCGTAGCCTGCGACGTTACATTACCCGAACTTGCGCCCACTGCCTGTGCGTGTTTCCTCACGTGGCACCATCTGGTGCATGTTTCATTCGCGTAATGCATCACGTTGTCCATTGCCGTATATCCAACACATCGAACAGCCATTTACATCAGGTCTCTGTGTTCTCATAACAAGCTATAAATTACCCAATCATGATTGGCATACAATTGCCCCACTAATCCAATAACTGCGAACAATAGCCAAACATTCCCTCCTGCACTGCTGGTTTGATAAGTTGTTTGAAGCAGCCACTACCAGGCCCTTTGCAGACTTAATGATTCGATACAATGTATTACAAACAGTTGGAGAAAAATGTATGGAAAATGCCTGGAAAGTACTATAAAGGCTTTATTGGAGTGTAATCTCTTGAATTTTAAGATAATTGTCTGTAAAAGTGTAAACATTACATTGTTCAAGAGTCACAGATTTCTGTTCGCTCCGATCAAATGTTAAGTCCGAATTTAAAAAAGTTGTTTACGGGTTGGAACCGCAAAATGGAACCGGGTAATGACAGTTTCGGTTGGGTATCAGGATATCCAGATACCCAGCACAGCCCTAATAAGTTTACCATTGAGCTGGTATTTATTCTAGTGTGTAGAATATTGTAAGATATTTACTTTGTTATTCATTCTTAGGCTGCCCTAATGGAATGTTTGGTGCTGGATGTACTCAGACATGTCATTGTCAATCAGGAACATGTGATAGATTCACAGGTGCCTGTACAGGATCAAGTGGCTGTACTTCAGGCTGGTATGGACCAAACTGCCAAAGTAAGTGGAAAGAAGGTTGTTACATGTATACTTGATTGTCTCAAAATTAACAGTACATGTACTTGGTAGATTTAAAGGAAAATATTGTAGTAAATATGAAGTATAACAAACCAGAATGATATTTTGAATTTAGGCCTATATTTTAAAATAACAAATTACATGCAGTTTGTAATTAAACAACAGTGTACTTTCACATTGGGCCGAATAAATAAAAAGTAGCATTTGCTTTTTCTAGGCTTTTTCTTGAATATTTATAAATAAAACTAAGTAATTGCTCATAAGCAAAAGCTTCTGCTTATAAGCAGAAGCACAAGCTCGTTTCTTGCTTTACAAATTAGCAAATGCTTGAAAACATATAAATAAAACCTATCTTTTACTTGTAACCAGAAGCATTTGCTCGTAGTTTTGCAAGCTCCTCCATACCAGCTTGATCTTTTACTCACGCCTTCATGCTTAACTGTGAGCACCATGTTCATGCATGTAAGAGAAGGTCCTAATGTGTATAAGAACAGGATTAATCGTGCTGAGACATCTCCTGGCACCTATCGAAAATTGTTTCGATTTGATAAGGAAAATGTTGAGTGTCTTGCACAAACATTTCTGCCCGAAAGGCATGAGACACATGGTGGAAGCTTGTCACCAGTGGAGCGCATGGAGACAACTTTGCGTTATTTAGCAGATCCAGGCTACCAGACCTCAGTAGCAGAGGTGATGGGGATAACCCAGCCCACTGTAAGTACATACGTTGCAAGTACTTTGGACCGCATATCTGCCCAACGCCCAACATGGATAAAATTTCCTGTGTCTAATGCTGATCTGACGGACCCAAAGCAACGGTGGGCTGATAAGCTCGGTTCTCCCTTTACGCTTGGGGCCATCGACTGCACTCATGTACGTATTGATAAGCCAAGTGGACAGTTCGGGGATGAATTCATAAATCGCAAGAACTTTCCTTCATTCAATCCTTCGGAATGAATGCCGCTATTGTTGTTGAACTAAGCATTTGCTAGGCAAGATAAAGAAAAAGCTATTGGTCAAAGCAAATTATTATTTATACGTTTTTAAGCAATTGCTTTTGCTTTTGCTTCTGCTTGGTAAGCAATTGCTTTTTCTAGGTGCTTCTTCTTGTAAGCAAATGCTACTTTTTATTTATTCGGCCCAATATAAATTCATTGGAAAAATTGTATCCCAAAATGTAAATCATATTTAGCCTTCCTAAAACACTTGAATTTTAATATTATACTTATAAGTGTATTTTCTAATGCATTTTTCAATGTTGCTCCCTTCTTCATGTAGTTCCATATGTATGTCCTGATGGTTACTATGGATTAAGCTGCCTCAGTAAATGCCACTGTCTTAATGATGCAGCCTGCTTTTATACTGGGTACTGTAGTGGATCAAATGGTACATGTGCTGATGGATTTACATGTGTGTCAGGTAAGTAAATATTATGTCATTTTTACTATGCACTGTTTTATATTTAAGTTGTTGCTTGTATTGTATAATTGGCGAAATTTGATTCTTTTTAAAGTAGCCATAAAATAATACAATATTATGTTATATACTTTGTAATTTAAGTTGACCTCAATATGAAAGACTACATGCATGCATTTAATCATCAGTTTCTCACCTGGGCCCAATTTCATAGCGCTTCTAACCGTTAATCATAGAGAAAAGCACACTAACTTGCCAGCCGTTATTGCTAGCAAATGAGTGACGCAACAATAAAAATCCATGGTGAACGCCCACTCGCCGCTCTCAATTTTCTTGCTAATCTGTGAAATACACTAACGCTTAATAATAATAATAATAATAACACAGAAGATTTATAATGCGCACATATCCACCAAGAAGTGCTCAAGGCGCTTTACAGTAAACAAGAAATCATACAATAGCATAACAATACAATAGCAAATGCAATATAATACTAAACAAAAGATTAAAAATGCATAAATGAACGTTAGTAGTCCTTATAGGCAATACACATAATATGAGTTTTTAAGTTTTTCTTGAAGGAGTAAACAGTTTGAAATTCACGAATGTACAGAGGCAAATCATTCCAAAGGCGTGGAGCCACAACTTCAAAAGATCTGTCACCCCAAGAATGTTTTGACTTTTGTTCAGCCAGCAGAAATTTTGCACTGGAACATAACTTGCGAGAGGGGGCATAACATTTCAACAAGTGAGATATATATAATGGTGCACAATCATTCAAAGATTTGAAAACGATAAGCAATATTTTATAAATAAATAAGATATGATATTGGCAGCCAATGCAGATCTTTCAGGATGTGGGTGATATGACATGATTTTTTAGAGAGTCACAATACATGCAGCAGTGTTTTGAATCTTTTGCAGTCGTTGTAGTTGATACTGAGCAGTGAATTTGCCATATCAAGACGAAATGTTATGAAGGAATTGAACAATTTGTTCTGTTGCATCATAATTAAGATATTTGCGTAACTTTCCAATGTTCCTAAGATGAAATGCTGCAGTGCGAGTAATATGAGGTTTAAGTGTCTCGTTTGTATCAAAAATAACTCCAAGGTTTCTTGCTTGAGAAGAAGATTGCACATGAGAGTCACCAATAACAATATTTGGAATAGAATTTGCTCAAGCAAATTTTTCTGCTATAGTTAGCACGAAAAGTTGCTTACCGGTAAGCAGCACTATAAAATTGGGCCCTGAACTGACCGGAAGATTCTCTGACTGTCAGGAAATGTTGTATCATTTAGAATAAAAGCAATGTATGTCTTATGATTCTTGGCCCACAGATCCATGTACCAACATTCCATGTGATAATGGAGGTACTTGCTACAGCCAAAGCAACACATTTATATGCAATTGTCAAACTGGATTCACTGGAATTTATTGTCACAGTATGTATCAAACAATTAAGGGACATGATGCTGAAATAAAATGTTAAATGTTATTTTATTTGAATTTTATAAAATATTTATTAATTTGGTGTTCTATTTTTTTTTCTTCTTTTTTTCTTTTTTTTTGTATTTTATGTATTTTTTGTATTTCATCATGTAAGGGCATTAGTTAGATAATTGTATTAGTTGTTAGATGATATTAATGAGTTTGGCTTTATCATAACAATTTCAAATTTGATGATTAATAGAAGTGAAGGATTTTTAGTTTCTTTTTGTAAAAATAAAATTGGGACAGTCCTCTGGGTTATGATTCCTATAGGCCAAACCTATTCTTGCCCCATGTAGTTTATTGTTCAAAGCCCTTTTGGGCTTTACAGATATGAATCTTGCAATTATTTGTTTGAGATGTTGATTGTATACATGATTGTATTTGATATGTTTCATTTTTACTCAGTTGTGGATAATACTCTCCCTGTGATTTATTGCCCAACTGATATTACCAGACATGTCAGTAGTCCTACCCAGCAAGAACAGGTGTCATGGTCTCCTCCAACTGTATCTGATAATAGTGGTATCATGCCAACTGTGGCATCTAATCCAGTGTATTCTACTCCAAGTGGGTCATTTGGCATTGGTACACATTCCATCTTGTACACAGCTACAGATGCAGCAATGAACCAGGCTTCATGCACATTCATGATCAATGTTATTTGTAAGTATAGACATCATGTGAGTCATAAGTAATAGATGAGAGCCTCTAATGATGGAATTCTGCAGACTCTGTAGGATTATATCCTGATTTTTTTTTGTATAAATGGCTATCACATGAATTAGGGAACAAATTGTATATCCGACTCTACATTTAAAGCTCATAAATCCATTATTCCTTCACAATAAACATCATATTAATTGCATGGGGGGACCAAATGACCTAATGTTTACTATAGCTCCTACAAAAATTTGAAATATGCGAGTACAATGAATATTACTAGTACTCACAACAAGATGTATATACCTGAAAAGATCTACTAAAACTAGTATATTAAAGGCAGTGTACTCCTCAGGTATTCTTTAAAAAAATTATTTTAAAAAACCTGTTAATGATAGTGTCGTCCCTACCATGGTAGAATGGATATGAACTATAGGTGATTTGCCAATCCAAATTTCTGAATGCATTTTCACCATTTTCACAATTTAATGAGATCAAACTTTCACAATTTGTTATTTTTTTATTTTTATGTACATGTAGTGGATCGCAGCAGAATGTTAATTTATAAAAGTTATATTTTTGGTAAAATGTCTGTAAATTCATCTAAGAATCAAGATAACCATGTATGTATAACCAACCTGTGAAAGTTTTCACTTAATACATTGTGTCATTAACAATAAAACAGTGAAAATGCATTCAGATTGTTTATATTTATTCCAGCGTAGAATTTCTGTCTTTGGATGACAGAAATTAATTAATTTGGAATTCAATTCAATTCAATTCAATTCAATTTTATTATTGTTATTATTCATCATGACTAGCATGACTGTGTTTTGTATCACCAATTTTACTTAAATGATTGTAAATGAGACAGAAATATTTCTGGGGATATTTGATACCAAGTAAAACTTATTAAAAATTGTAATCATTGGTGTTTTCAAGATAATCAATAGTGTTTAGTGGCTTTATGATACGTACATTGTAACATAGTTTAGAGAACACTGTGATACAACAGTGTTAAATATTTTACTACAAAAATCGTGTCTCAATCATGACAGTATTCTCCTATTCAGTTACAGAAAAACACAGCTGGTTCAGATATGCTTGTTTATAAATAGTTAATAGTGTTTAGAGATTGTTATTGAGGGCTCTATGACTATGTACATGTACATCTTGGCCCATGAACCGTTGATTGTATACATGATTGTATTTGATGTTTCATTTTTACTCAGTTGTGGATAATACTCTCCCTGTGATCAATTGCCCAACTGATATTGTCAAATATGTCAGCAGTTCTATCCAGCAAGAACAAGTGTCATGGTATGTTCCAACTGTATCTGATAATAGTGGTATCATGCCAACTGTGACATCTGATCCAGTGTATTCTACTCCAAGTGGATCATTTAGCATTGGTACACATTCCATCCTGTACACAGCTACAGATGCAGCAATGAACCAGGCTTCATGCACATTCATAATCAATGTTATTTGTAAGTATAGACATCGTGTGACTCATAAGTAATAGATGACAGCCTCTAATGATGGCATTCTGAACCGTTTTGTATAAATGGCTATCACATGAATTAGGCAACAAAATGTATATCTGACTCTACATTTAAAGCTCATAAATCCATTATTCCTTCATAATAAACATCATATTAATTGCATGGGGGGGACCAAATGACCTAATATATGTTTACTGTAGCTCCTAAAAAAATCTGTGAGTACAATTAATAATTGTACTCACAACATGCCTGAAAAGATCTACTAAAACTAGTATATTAAAGGCAGTGTACTCCTCCGATAAAGTGTTAATGATCGTGTCATCCCGGCTTAAAATATTTCTGTCTGAGGTGTTTTTAAGAATAGTCAAATATTATTCCCTAGTCAAAATTGTTCAGTGAACTGTAAAAATTCAATGGATATGAAGTATGTGTTTGCCAATCCAAATTTCTGAATGCATTTTCACTATTTTCACAATTTAATGAGAAGAAACTTTCACAATTCGGTTTTATTTTTATGTACATCTAGTTAGCTGCAGCAGAATAGTAATTTATCAATGGTATACTTTTGGTAAAATGTCAGTTAATTCATCTATAGTTCATAAGAATCAAGATAACCATGTATGTATAAATTATAAGCCTACTAACATGTGAAAGTGTCAGCTTATTTCATCGTGTTGTTAACAAGAAAATCGTAAAAATGTATTCAGACTGTTCGTATTCATCCAACATGGAATTTCTGTCTTCGGATGACAGACATTAATTAATTGGGAATTCAATTCAATTTTATTATTTTTATTATTCATCATGACTATCATGACTGTGTTTCACTAATTTTACTTAAATGATTATAAATGAGACAGAAATATTTCTGGGAATATTTGATACCAAGTAAAACTTATTATAAATTGTAATCATTGGTGTTTTCAAGATAATCAATAGTGTTTAGTGGCTTTATGATACATACATTGTAGCACCCCTAAAAATGTGTGTTTTTTGTAATAGCTTAGAGAACACTGTGATACAACTTTTCCTTGTTAAATATTTTACTACAAAAATCATGTCTCAGTCATGACAGTATTCTCCTATTCAGTTATACATAATTTGGCAGTTGTCACTGAGGCCATCTAACCATGCGATCTCATGATGTGCAATCATATTGTGTTTACCACTGATTATGCATGTACACCACATATAAGCGTCATTTTTTTCTCCAATTCTTGAACTTGACAAATATATCTGACCTCCAACTCAGCACTTGTGGAAATGGGTAACATGACACAATTAAAATAAATACAGCAATAAGCTTAGTATAAAGGCCACTGCATGAGGGTATGGCATTGAATGATACTGGAATAAACCATAGGCAAGATTCATTATTTATTACTTATGGCCACGCCTAAAAGATCTTCATCTTGCCTTCAAAAATGTTTAAGACAGTTTAGGCAATCTGACTGGATGAAATGTAATCACATGGGGTGCATTATTATCTGGTTAAGACCGGTCTTATCAGAGCAGAGCAGTGCACTGTGTGCCAGATGTTACATTTAGCAGGCATGCAACTCACCAATCAGCCAGAGGTGACCGTGAACCAGTCGGAGTGACAATACTTTAAAATGATGTTTCTCAAAATAATTGTGAGAAGCATGGTTTTACAGTAGATTTATGGAAATTAATTTATGGTGGGCCCCATCATAAATAAATTTTTGCATTTTTTTACTATTAAACCAAGTTTCTGACACCTATTTTATTTTTAAATATATAATTGTGAAATATTTGTTTTCCTTTCTAAAACGAATTAACCCTCCTACTACTGCAAGGGTCAAAATCAGTCAAAATGTCGATCTACTTGCCAAGGTATATCTAGTGCACTTAAAAGTCAAACACTGTCAAACCTTACGTGTAGTATGTACATTTTCAGGTTAAAATGAGTCGACCGTTTATTGACTGGTAAAAGCATTGTCTGGTATTGTTCAGGGTGGTCAAAATTACAGTATAAACCAGTCAAAAATGCCCCTGTGTGCACATTATTTTGGGTCAACAGTCAAAACAGGCTGTTGACTGGTTTTGACCTCTTTAGCGACTTCCCACTAAAGTGCAGCAGTAGTAGGAGGGTTAATGTTGGAAATGGAAATGGAAATGGGAAATGGCCTGATACATCTTTAAGCAAATTTATGTTGAAAACAAATCAAGACAGATCAATGTGTTTTGGAGAACTTCAACTAAATGTATACATTGTGCATGATACAACACCAACTTTGCACTTAGGTTAGTGTTACACACCACTTGATAGAGCAGCTGCTCTCTTATTGGTGAAGACTGCATGAAGGTTGATGTTCATGCATAACTGCGTTATTAAGATAACTATTTCTTGATTCATCTTGTCTTATGTGGGCAGAATCAAGTTGAATCTTTAAGTGTATTTTTCGGCAATGATTCGTAAACAAAGGAGTCATGCATTCATTAAAGGCTTATTAAAAATCACAGCCTAGCTGAATTGCAGTGATAACAAATGACAAAGATACAAATACATGTGCATATGGCTATGCACATATGGCTATGCACACATGGCTATGCACACATGGCTATGCACACATGGCTATGCACACATGGCTATGCACACATGGCTATGCACACATGGCTATGCACATATGGCTATGCACATAAAACGTCAATTACAAACCATTAATTATGGGGGCAAAACAGAAAAAAGGTACTTCAAAAATTGTGACTCTAGTCAATTCGAAGACTTGCAGATGTCCATGCAGCAGATGTCATTGAGTCATTGCAGCTCATACATAGAGTCTGAGGAAAATCCTTATGATATTTAATAGATTGATAACACAACCCTCATGCCAACACAGTTTGGATGAAATCTAGGTTAATCAAGGCACTCAATAATCAAACCCTCCCGTTTGTCATATATTTCCCTCAGTGGACACAGAAGCCCCCACAGTCACTGGATGTCCAGGTCCCCTAACTGCCAAGCAGACAACTGGCAGCAATGAAGTGGCTGTCACGTGGACTGAGCCATTAACATATGATAACAGTGGAGTATCAACATCCCAGACCCATCAACCTGGAGACAGATTCCCAGCTGGAGAAACTAATGTCACATATACCTACAGCGATCAGGCCGGCAATCAAGCAACCTGTACATTTACTGTAACTGTATCATGTGAGTAAACGCCACGTTGCTTTGTGATTTTGCGCTTGTAGCAGAAATCTTTGATGGAATATTACTGGTATTAATTTCAATAAGGCCAGGTTTTTAAAACTAGCTTGAGTTTGAGATAGCTTGTGTTTGACAATTTGTTAAATGTATGTGCCACCTAAGTTACCAATAATATCACATTCCATGTTGGTATTCAAATCAAAGAAATATTTGGAAAATCATATTCCAGCAGTAGGTTGCAGGCAGATCTATAAATTGCTTTTCAATCAATAACTCATGGATAAACTTACCCTATATTCCTTAATGTACATGGTATACAGTTGGTTATACACGTGATTCACAATAGTATTTTATTTCCAGTAAAGGTGTTTAAAAGTTATTGCTTTGTATGTTCTTTTAAATCCTGTACATTTTTGGTAATTTTTTTGTAAATGCATTCATATTTTATAAGAATTGAGAAATACTACATAAACCAACAATAACATTTTGAAAATGCATTCATGAATGTTGTATTCATTGTTAACATGGAATTAACATTATCATAACAGAATCATATTACCAAGACGAAAATTTTGATTGATTGTACTGAAATGATGGCACTTCAGACCTAAATATTCAGCTGCTGCATATTCAGTACTTACTTTGTCTTGCTCTCTTATGTTCAAGCTCTTCCTTTACTGAGCCAACCCCCCATGGTAATTACTGTCCAATCAACATCATCTATGGTCACCTGGGAGAGATGGGGCTCAAACACCATGGATACAGGCGATGGACCAATCATTGCATACATTATCTACGTCACTCCTGCTAGTACATCCTCCTGGATTACTGCTGGTAACGTGTCAGTGACAGACCAATCTCAAGCTATGTACATCTTCCTGGTGGAAGGTTTGAAGCCAAGTACACAGTACAGCATTACCATCGCTGCAATAAGAGATGGACAAGGAGGAGAAGGACCGATGAGTCCTACAGCTGTCATTCAGACCCTAGCTCCAACTACAGCGACGACTCAAAGAGCTACTATAAATGGTATACCACTATCAGACTTCTCCATTCATTTATCCATTACACTCGTCAAACCAACACAAAATCAATGCACCAGTTACTCATCAAATTCAGGATTACAAAACAGTTGTTTTCGAATTAATTTTTTACAGAAAAATTACTCTATCTCGATCGCTTTGGCATTTTAAGAATTTTTGGAGAAACGACAGTAATATTTACATTGGTTAACTTCTGAAAAGGGTATAGATTTGTGCATCTCAAGTCCAATTTTGTTCTATTATGTGGACAATATTTAACTGAAATCTGTGGTTTACTTTTTGCACCACGACAATACATCTAGAACAAGAGTGATGAATGTGTAATGTGGGGAAACTGTGTGTTTCCTGTAAGTCATTCACTTAAAATCAACACTGAAATTCTGTTTCTGGAAGTATTATTTGAAGTGAGCTATGAAAGGAATGAAAACACGGAAATGTGGCAGCAGTTTTATTATCCTTTTTTGTTTTGTTGTCAGTTGACAACTTATTTGATTGCAATTATTTGATTTTGTTTGTTTGATAGCAATGACTACAACACAAATGAGCCAAGGTGGATCTAACACTGTTCTGATTGCTGCTGTCGCCAGTGTGGTCGTTGTTGTTGTGATTGTAGCTTTGGTGATTTTGATTTATTTTTTGAGAGTTCGAAGGCATAGAAGACAGCAGCCATCCAAGCCACAAGAATCAATTGGTGTCCAGGAATTGGTGAGTAATGGTAACACAAACGATGGAGGAGGCGTTCCTCCATGCACAAACACACATGGGGATATTTATGCTATAACATCTTTAGGCCAAAAAAGGGTCCGTTTTGTTTGTTTTTTGTGTGTGCTATGAAACGATGTCCAATTGCAGCCAAAATTGCTGGATCGATTGCATTTCTACCTTGCTGTATTTAAACGACTTTTTCATATAGGGGTATGAAAGTTTGCCCGATTTGTGAGGCATCTCTCGGCCACCATACTTTGTATATGGGAATTCGGTCCCCGCATACATGGTATCACGTATTTCCCTACTGGAAAAACAAGATGGCCGGAAAAAAGGGCGTCACTGCACCGATTTTGAAGCCGACCGATGACCAGAATCCGGATACTTTTTTGGGGCCTTATTCATTTTTTACTAACAAAATTAGCGTTTACATTGTAAGTGAAAGAGATTATGCCCACAGGTAAAAACCGTTTTTTTTTCAATAAAAATGTTAATAAGATTGTTTTTAATAAGACTGGGTACAAAATCGCCAAAATGATCACTGTTTTTCATTTATTTTGTTTCGTTTTTTTTATACATATGTTTTGTTTTGTCTGATTCAACTCGTGCATTTGTAATAAATAGTTTGATATTTATTGTAGTTTCATGAAATAAACTCTTCAATACTCTTCTGTACTCGATTGTGTCATGTCACACCATTCCAACCTGCTGGCCCGCCTGTGTTCCATGCCAATACACTGCACTCTTAATTGTTAACACTGTACCTTAAAGGGTCTACGAAGTGTGTTTCTTTCTTAATTTATTTGTTATTTTATCAATTGATATGAATAAAAAAAACATTTGTTTTGTGTCTTGAGTGGATTTTTTAATTTTAATTAATTTTTTTTTTTAATCTTTCAGATTTTGCACGACGCGAGGTGGTGCTTTTCGTAAAGTACACCTGGGCAGAGAACAAAGCAAACAAAGGTTTTCATTGTTTGCTGGCATGTCTTTTTAACCCATTATTGTTGGCCATCATTGTTGCCACTAGGTCACGAACAGTCCCGAACTGCTAGCAACGTGTGTAAACATGTACTTAAGACTTTAGACTTATAGCTTTGCATGGTGAAGAGGATAAGTAAAGACTGTTGACATTAAAAACTTCGCGAAACTTCAATAGTAAAGTACGGAAGCTTAATTAAATGACCATCCGTGTTACTTAGATTATTTATCATGGAAAGACGGAATAGTTATCTTGAAGACACTGATTGCCTTTGTCTTTCCATGATAAAGAAAACCTCTGTAACTCGGAAACATGGATGGTCATTTAAGCTTAACACGGGCTAGTGCTAAAAAGGTATACGTATAATTTATGTTAATAAGGAGGAATGGGAGGAGCGCGGCGCCCCCTTCAATTTTGAATTTATTTTTTTGGATTGGACAAATGGACGCAGAAAAAATGGACAAAGGGCAAATTTATTCTCCACTATTTCATAGAACCTTTAACATCATCTCTCAATACAGACTTCTTATGAGAATGAAATAACACAAGAAACCACTACCTCGTCAGACTATGAGAAAGTTGGCATTGATCAACAATCAGCATATGAAAAAGTTGGCGTCGGGTCATCATCGACATATGAAGATGTTGGTTTACCTAATTGGGCCCATCCCTGGATTATTCCATGGAAAAAAATGATCATTGGAGATAAGACTCTAGGCAGTGGGCACTTTGGTGAAGTACGATTAGGTGGAGTGATGATAGAAGGAGAGCTCTTCAAGGCTGCTATCAAGAAACTTAAAGGTAAGCTGTAGAAAGAAACATATCTTAACGTTATATACTGCTACACGTACAAAGATTCGGGAGATGAAATTAAAAATGGTTTGCATAATCAGAATTGTCTCACTTCCATGGCTTTATATCTGCTTAGCTGCATGTCATAATCAATTTAAATTGTAAATCCTGCTAGAAGACATTGTTTTTCTACATTTACAACTTCAGTGTTGGTAATTAAGTAAATACCGTACACAAAGTTGTATAAGTAATATTTTATAAATACCCAGCGTGTTAATTTGTATCAATGTTGGAACATAGGCTGGGACCCTCAAGGCCAAGGCCACCATTATTATTATTATACAACAAGTCACATATTTACAAATCACTGGTATACATGTAACAACAAAGAAACTAATATTTATTTGCCATCCACAGTCTACACACTTTGGTATAGTAGTAACAATTGGAAAATGGCAAATAAATATCTATTCGGCTTTAAAAAAAGTCAAGTTTGAATATTTTACCTTGTTAAAATTTGACAAAGTAAAATGTTCTTTGTTGTTACATGTTTCTTTGTTGTTACATGTATACAAGTGATTTGTAAAGATGTGACTTGTTATATAATAATAATAATCATGGCCTTGACCTTGAGGGTCCCGGCCTTCGCTCCAACACTGATTTGTATCCATTGGTAATTTATCATCTTTGTCCTAGCGCATGCATCCCCGACTGACAGGCAGAATTTCTTGGAAGAATTCAGAACTATGACTCTAACTGGACGTCACCCAAACGTTGTCGAGATTCTTGGTGCTTGTCAACATAAAGGTGAATTTGTTTTAAATACGAATGGTCTCGTTAAAATAAGACATAATGGGCAGTGGCGCACCCAAGGGGGGGCTCGGGGGCTCGAGCCCCCAAGGGCCCCGATGTTTTATTTTTATTTTTTTAAAGAAGGGGCCGGGAAAGAGAGCAAAATCTGAGCCCAGGTCTTGTCTACAGAGGAGTTCAGCAAGGAGTAGGGCAGTGGTACAAGGGATGGGGACTCAGGAGACTCAAGCTCCCCTCCAAAAGTTTTCCATTTATTCCACTCACTATTATATTTTAAGGCGTTGCGTATGCATGTGCATGTAAGCTTGAAGGGCCACCAGTATATATAACAAGCATTTTTAGACATTCTACCCCCTCCCCCCCTGCCATGGTGCACCCTGATCAGGGAGCAGCTTTACTTAATTTTATTTTCATTTTCTGTTGTCCGTTTCTCTTGTTAAGGTCGTTGACTGTCGTTGAGGTTACTCGTAAATGTTTTTTAAAATTTAAACACGCCCGCATTATAATCAACTCCTTTCCAGTTTGTACACAATGGCCCAGGATCGGGTTTTAATTTACAAAGATTATGCGACACTGTTTTAGCAAACACCGATTGGATAATATTGGGATTTGGTTTTGCCGCCAAATTCGTGTTTGAGAAAATTTAGCTCCGCCCGGAATGATCACAAACTTTACGTCCGCGCAATGAAAATATTTAAATATAGAAATCTTGCAGACGAAACAATTAGCTCAAGTTCTTTACATCAAGAGGAGGAAATTATATGGAAGGTAAAACCCTACGAGTCTGAATCATGTCATAATGTCTTCTTTTTATGACTAGAAACCACCAGGAAACATTTAACATGTGCCGTAGGTTCACTGACGAGCACGATTAGGGACATGGCTACAGCCGCGCCAGCGGTTATGGTTTGGGTCCGCCATGTCTCTCCCCCATATTGGATTTCAAAAAAAAAAAAAAATTTAAGCCCCCCGCCTAATAAAATCCTGGGTGCGCCACTGTGTCGTTGAGGTTACTCGTAAATGTTTTTAAAAATTTAAACACGCCCGCATTATAATCAACTCCTTTCCAGTTTGTACACAATGGCCCAGGATCGGGTTTTAATTTACAAAGATTATGCGACACTGTTTTAGCAAACACCGATTGGATAATATTGGGATTTGGTTTTGCCGCCAAATTCGTGTTTGAGAAAATTTAGCTCCGCCCGGAATGATCACAAACTTTACGTCCGCGCAATGAAAATATTTAAATATAGAAATCTTGCAGACGAAACAATTAGCTCAAGTTCTTTACATCAAGAGGAGGAAATTATATGGAAGGTAAAACCCTACGAGTCTGAATCATGTCATAATGTCTTCTTTTTATGACTAGAAACCACCAGGAAACATTTAACATGTGCCGTAGGTTCACTGACGAGCACGATTAGGGACATGGCTACAGCCGCGCCAGCGGTTATGGTTTGGGTCCGCCATGTCTCTCCCCCATATTGGATTTCAAAAAAAATCCCCCCCCCCCCCAATAAAATCCTGGGTGCGCCACTGTGTCGTTGAGGTTACTCGTAAATGTTTTTAAAAATTTAAACACGCCCGCATTATAATCAACTCCTTTCCAGTTTGTACACAATGGCCCAGGATCGGGTTTTAATTTACAAAGATTATGCGACACTGTTTTAGCAAACACCGATTGGATAATATTGGGATTTGGTTTTGCCGCCAAATTCGTGTTTGAGAAAATTTAGCTCCGCCCGGAATGATCACAAACTTTACGTCCGCGCAATGAAAATATTTAAATATAGAAATCTTGCAGACGAAACAATTAGCTCAAGTTCTTTACATCAAGAGGAGGAAATTATATGGAAGGTAAAACCCTACGAGTCTGAATCATGTCATACTGTCTTCTTTTTATGACTAGAAACCACCAGGAAACATTTAACATGCGCCGTAGGTTCACTGACGAGCACGATTAGGGACATGGCTACAGCCGCGCCAGCGGTTATGGTTTGGGTCCGCCATGTCTCTCCCCCATATTGGATTTCAAAAAAAAATTTTTTGAGCCCCCCCCCCCGCAATAAAATCCTGGGTGCGCCACTGATAATGAGTTCAAGAAGCTATTTTTGACGAATTTATTTATTCGTTCATTCTTTTTATTTCCGCTTAATCAACATACAACAATGTATTAGATTAGTTTATTTCTCGAATGTGACTCTCATGACTATATGTAAGAAATATGCAAGACAGATTTTCTTTAATTTTCCCAAAAACCTACATATTACGCTTCACACTAACCTTGATGCACAATGAAGCAGTTTGTGAAGGCTACAACTGTTTTGATTTCATAACAAATTCCTCCCGAGTTTGAGGTGTTAAATATTATTTGTATTGACAATCTTCATCCCCTTTATAAACATACACTAGTATATGTGTAACATTAGTCATTTGTAACAATACTATATTCGTAACACTAGTTTATTTGTAACAATAGTATATTTGTAACACGAGTCTAAAATTGTATTGTATTAAACACTAATTTATTTGTGTAAATATCTTAACAGATGTATGTAGCATTGGAGTACCTACCCAATGGTGACCTCCGCTCCTATCTGAGAAAAGCCCGATCCACAGATGATGGCAGTGAGGCATCTTTGTCTTCTGAAAAGCTGATCCAGTTTGATTTGGGTGTGGCTAAAGGAATGCAACACCTTGCTGCATCCGGGGAAAGTATCATTACTTTGTCATGTTTAAATGTTATTCATAGTATAATTATGATTATTTGTGATTGTGGTTACTGGAATTTACGTTATTCAAGTAAGTAGGTTACTCAATTAACTTGCGACATCCTCATCATTCATCATAACTGACAACTTTAAGGAGGAGAGGTTTTTCGTTTTTGTTTTTTGGGTTTTTTTTATATATAAAAGCAACTGTGAACAATAGCCATATCAGTAAATGACTAAAGAGGTCATCTGATAGGCCAATCAAATGGTTCACTGCAGACCAGAGTGAAAAAAAAGAGAAAGAGGTAAAAAAGGTTGTAGTATGACCAATAGCTAATTCTTTAAGCTATTCTTCCTCTTCTTCAGATGACAAAGACTGGTCTCCAAACAGCCTAAGAGATGCTGACATTCAAAAACAGGCCGAAACCCTTACATGTATTGTCTAAACGGGACCATAATGTTTATATCCATTCCCTTATTTAAACTGTTAAAGCATAACCCAATCCTATTTATAATGTGATCTCTAAAGTTGTTTATAAAATAATGTGGCCCGGAAAAAAGTACACTTTGCGTCCTGCCTGCAGGAACTGAATTAATACGCAAGAAATCTTAGATCTGCACTGTGTCTTCAACAAATATAATTGATAAATAATATCTATATGAAATTATCTCAAATCTCAAATCATATTCCTACATATTATATTACAGATTTGTAATTTCATAAAGTGAATTTTATATTTTCTGATATAACTTACAGGTGATACATCGTGATTTGGCAGCAAGGAACATCCTCCTTGACACCAATCTGGTTGCCAAGGTTTCTGATTTTGGTTTGTCACGAGGAGAAGATATTTATGTTCAAATGTCAAAGGTATAATATATATATATAGACACGTATAAATAGAGAATTTCGTTAATTCAAAATGTGTCCATATTCATTTTCCTTCGTTACTCATTTGATGAGTTAATATGAGTAATCCCCCGGCTCAGATTTTCACTGGCTTCACAGCAGATGTGTAATTGCTAGCATTCTCAGAACCAAAATTAGACGACTGCCAACTGCAATGCTGGCAAGCAATGGTGGCGTCCGAGTACTCCTTGTATTTTTTTAATTCAAAACAAATTTTAAAATGTACCCAGTTGTCTGATTTTTTGCTTGTTCTTTCTTTGTCAGACTCGTGTTCCAACTCGTTGGTTGTCTCTGGAGTCTTTGACCAGTAAGACGTATACCTCAAATAGTGACGTGTGAGTTTACATTTATTAATTTAAATCCTTGCCCGCTTTCGGTAAAATGTCTATAATATATGCATTCAGACTTGCACGTATTTACATTCTTTGCAATCATTATAGGTTTATGAAATTAATAAAACAAAAAATATCAATAAGATACATTGTATTTATATGGTATGTCAGAAGAACACTATTATAATTGATTTAATTTTTGCCCTACACCGACGTGTGTATAGCACTGTATACTCAGTGCTTTCCGAGTGTCTGTGAAAAAACTACACAGGCGACTCGGGCGGGATTCGAACCCAGGACGATCCGGCTATCGTGCAAGCTCGGTGGTCGAGAGGTTAAGACGTCTGCACTAGTAAGCAGGAGGTCGTGGGTTCGAATTCCGCCCGAGTCGCCTGTGTAGTTTTTTCACAGACACTCGGAAAGCACTGAGTATACAGTGCTATACACACGTCGGTGTAGGGCAAGATTAGATCAATTGTTTACTCCTGACGCAAGAATTTCACCAACCTATATATATATATATATAATATATATATATCGCGGAACACTATTATAGTGATAGTATATCTTAACATTTTAGTCTCCAGCAAAGTCATTAACATGAAACAATAGGTGATTTTCGCCAGATAACAACAACGAACCATTAAGAATATTGAATTTGTTTGCCTAAGTTATATTTAATAATATGACACATTTGATCGTTAGGGTACCAAGTAGGCCCTGTTGAAATAAGGAAATTTACAATGATGCTTAATATATATCTTTTTTGATTATATAGTAATTAAAGGTTTTTATTTTCATTTACTAGGTGGTCCTACGGAATCCTGCTCTGGGAAATTGCAACACTCGGTATGACATTATTAAAAGGCAGTGACTTGAAAATTCACTTAAAAGTAATAGGCCAACCTTTGTAGTATAAAGTTATCATTGAAAATGAATTTTATTTAAACAAAATTCTACGCCTGACGTTATTATTTATATTAAATTCATAAAAACATATCTTTGTTTCATAACTGACACTGTTCATTTGTAAAATAAATTACTAAAATAGTATATCAAAACATTTGAATAAATTTAATTTTAACTTATACAGCCCTTTACACAAAGGTTACCATTGTGTATACACAGGTGGAACACCTTACTCAGGTATCAAGACTCCGTTCTTGAGGTTGAGGTTAGCGAACGGATATCGTATGCCCAAACCAAGTAACTGTGATGACAAAATGTAAGAATGGAGTTATTTAAATATAAAAGAATTGGATAATTAATTGCTTAATATGAGCTCACCGAAGCCGAAACCTTTAAAATTTCAAAGCACTCCATCTAAAAACATATTCAAACATATACATATACACACAGAATGTGTTTAAGATGTATCTCCCGTGTTCTTCGCTATTTTACCAAAAATAATGTTTTAATCAAAACAGTTCTACTTGAGGAAAGGAACACAAATGCATAACAAATTCACATTTCTCAAAATAATCATGAAAAACACGGTTTTACAGTCCAGCTAAGTCTATGTTCTGATGAAAACAAAAATGTTCGGAAAATGCGGGTGAAACAACGAAATAATTGATAGATACAACTTTAACTCAAAAATAAACGTGAAGCATTATGTATTTCATGAAAAAAATAACATACTTATTTGGAAGGGTGAAATTCGTTGTAATTTACACATAAAAACTGCTCTCGATTAGTGAAGAAAAGACTGTTTGCGGTGACACCATGTGAAAAATCTCTGGTGGATACAATTCGACATTCGATTAATATGCTCTGATTGTCTTCAGGAGAATGCCAAACTCTGGGAGACGCTGCTCCTTAAGTAAACTGCTGGGGATTTACGGTAACACTTAATGCTGATGAATTAGTGCGTTGTTGCGTGCAGGCGAGAATTGTTCGAACTATAGGATCCTTGGAACACAAAGTATGGTGGCTAAAGCCCCTTTCCCACTTACACGATTTTTGCTACGGTAGAGCACGATTTTTCAAAGTTGAAAAATCGTGCTCAGTCGTGCTGTACCGTAGCAATTCACACTCAAAAAGTTCAACGTCTATCGAATTCTACGTCTTGTCAAGACGCTATCAAGACGCCGTCAAGATGTGGTACGGCAGTAGTGCGATAGTGCCACGACAGTGTTACGGTAGAGTTACGACATCGTCAAGATTTGTCACGGCGTACCAAGAAATGCCAAGATTGTACTACGACGTCACTACGGCGTCAGTACGATTGCACAAGACGCCAGTGCGACGGGGCAGCTTGTGTGCACTTTTAAACAAGAGACAAGAGACATGTGATAAAAAACACACACTATCAGCAAGAGACACGTGATAAAAAAATAATGTTCTTGCTGGCGTCTTGTTGGCGTCTTGTTTGCGTCTTGTTTAAGTCTTGTTTAAGTCTTGTTTAAGTCTTGTTTAAGTCTTGCTAGGTCGCAGCACCATCGTAGCGGCATCGTATCAGCATAGTAGCGAAGTCTTGGCCTACCGTAGGTGTTGCGGCCACCACGAATGAGTACGAATGAACAAGACGCCGTCACGACATACCACGACAACGTCAAGACAACGTTACGACTCTAATACGATGCTGCTGCGGTGGACCACGATTTTTTCCACCGCTACGGCAGAGCAAGATTTT